>JAAGEH010000392.1:10539951-10638350 GCA_011751065.1 Lasiurus cinereus
TGTCTATGTCTATGTCTATGTCTATGTCTATGTCTATGTCTATGTCTCTCTATCTTTATCTCTATCTCTATAACTTTATATATATATATATAAAGTATGGGACATTTTAGATATATATGTTATATATACAGGGTAGGGCAAAAGTAGGCTTACAGTTGTGAGTGCACCAAACAGAGTTTATTCTTGTATTATTATTTATTTATTATTATATTATTTTCCATATGAACAACAATAAACCTACTTTTGCCCCACCCTGTATATAAAGTATGGAATATTATTTTAAAAAATGACTCACTGTTTATCTAGAATTCAAATGTAATTGGACATCCTGTAGCAAAATCCTATATTTGCTACATCTGGCAACCATGTTAGCAATGGATGGGGTGCTGACTCTGGGTGGCCCATTGCCTTGGTGTCTCCATCCCTGGGAAGGGCGTAGCTGGGGGAGAGGGAGAATGGGGTCTCTAAAGTGTGGGGCCCAGAAGAGGGACCTCAGTTTCCAGAGATGCTGTGAGGATTAAATTAGAAAACAAATATAAAAAGACTTGACAAAATGTGGTTTTTATTATTGTGAATCTCTCCTGGGTGTGGTGAATGGTAAATTTATCTTAGGATCAGAAAAAAGCAATTGATTGGGCCATGGGTTACACAGAAAAGGATTAGTTCTTTTAAATTCTCTTTCTTGAATATATAGATGCTGTTTAGAATTCTTTCCTTTCTTGTTAACCTAATTTTTTTTTTTTTGTCACGTACTGCATGGATTAGCTACTTGGAAATCTGGGCTTGCTCAGATTCCCCAGTTCCATTGTGTGCATCCAATTGTTGGGGAATAAAGGAGCAGGTTTCTGTAGTATCCTTCATTCAAATTCTGGCTCCCCTGAAGGGTCTCCGCCAGCTTTTGTTTTATGGAACTCCACACGCTCAATCTTTCTCGAATTGTTTCATGGTTGTCTGTAGAGTTGGCATTATTCACTGCAGAGGGCAGGGACCTTGCTTTGTTCTGCATTCTCCCAGCATTGAGCTCTGAGGCTGGAGAGGTGCTGGTGTTTGTCATTCAACAAATACTTGATTGATTGAGTGGATCACCAAAGGAGCTGGATTTTCTCCTTGGGACCTCAGTTTCTATTATCAGTGCAGGTACTTTGGAGGAATTCGTATAATGGATGCCTGAATTTTTTAATGTGCCAAGGCCTTTCCTACCATTATGTACTCACTTAATTAACAAATAGCTGTTGGGCATGTCCTAGGTACCAGGCACTGGGCTAGAACCTGGGACACAAAGATAGACAGTTCCTGCCTTTGAGGAGCTTGTAGTTATCTGGGGGATGGAAATCCAAATAATTAAGTTGCAATGAAATCATGCTATGATTGAAGGACAGGTAAGGTAAGAGAAAGAAGGAAGGACTGGCTGAAAATACATGGGTATCCCAGGCAGGCTAAGCATTTGACATTCTTCAAACTGATATTCCTCCATATATGTTCAACCTATAATTGATATGGATGTAGAGAAAACGATTCTCTATTAATAAACTATTTATCTTTTTCTTTTTTGTTCAGCATATAAGATTCATGATGGACACTGACCACCTCAGGACAAGTTAACCTTTTTTGGATCTGCAGTTTTTGAAGCCATCAATTTTTGGGGAGGCATATTAAAGTACTTAAGATGTATATAGTAATACTAGAGGCCCAATGCATGAAAATTCATGCAAGAATAGGCCTTTCTTCTCCAGGGAAGCTGCTGGCACTGGCTTCTTTCCAATACCCAGGACCAGGGCTGCTTCCCTTCTCCAGCTGCCAGCAGGCACTGGGGGCCCAGGCTGGCTCCCCTTGGCTGCTTATAGGCACCTGGAACCCAGGCTAGCTTCCCCCTGGCCCTGGCTTGGTCAGGAAGGACATAATGGAAGATATCAGGTCAATTAGTATATTAACCTTTTATTATTATAGACTGAAGGCCTGTTGCATGAAGATTTATGCAATAGGGCTTCCTTACCCTGGCTTCCAGCACTGGTTTTCCTCTGGCACCTGGGACCCAGGCCTTCGCTCTGGCCTCTGCCTTCTGCCTTTGCTTTGGCTGGAGTCTGCCATCTTCATCTTCACTGCAGCCAGAGTGCCATTCCTGTAGATCCCTTCACCCCCCGCCCTCCCTCTCACAGTAGGTGTCCTGCCCCATCTGGCTGCTCTGCACTTGGAGTGGCTAGGCAGTGGGACTGCTGCCATCTTTGTCCTTCTTATTTGCATATTCCTTCCTGATTGGCCGGTGAGCATTGTGGTGGTATGGTCAATTTGCATATTTCTCTTTTATTGTAGACTAGAGGCCCAGTGTATGAAATTGGTGCATGGAGAAGGGTGTGTCCCTCAGCCCAGCCTGCACCCTTTTTATCTGGGACCCCTTGAGGGATATCTGACTTCCCATTTAGGCCCAATCCCATTGGACAGTCAGACATCCCTCTCACAATCCAGGAATGCTGGCTCCCAACCACTCACCTGCCTGCCTGATTGCCCCTAACCACTTCTGTCTGCCAGCTTGATCACCCCTAACCACTCCTTTGCCAGTCTGATCAATGCTTAACTGCTCCCTAGCTGGCCCAATTGCCCCTAACTGTCCTCCCCTGCAGGCTTGGTCAACCTTAATTGCCCTCCCGAGCCAGCCCAATCACCCCCAACTGCTATCTCCTGCAGGCCTGAGTCCTCTCCAACTGTCCTCCCTTGCAGTCCTGATTTCCCCCAAATGCCCCTCTTTGCTGGCTTGGTCACCCCCAACTGCCCTCTCCTGCAGGCCATCTTGTGGTGGCCATCTTGTGTCCATATGGGGCATCCATCTTTGACCACATCTTGTGTGTTGGAGTGACAGACAATTCGCATATTACTCTTTTATTAGATAGGATATTCACAGGTTCCAGAGATTGGAAGTGAGTATATCTTTGGTGCAGGGAGGGCACTTTTTTCTGCCTACCACAATGACTGACAGACAAACTATAGTTGTTCAGACTTGGGTATTTGCCAAACATTTTCTTGGGAATGAACAAAGTAAGCCTATCACTTTAAAGAAAGCAACTGACATTTTACTAATTAGAAAATTTGAGCTTTCAAGTAAAAGGTAGAATTCTGGAAAACTTGTATTCATCAACATAAGCTTGACAGTTTCTCAATTCTTGAAGGCTTTTCTGATGCAATTGATGATGGTATGAATGTATGGGTGTTTTAAAGTACATATACACACATGTATATTTTAATGAAATGTGTGAATATTTGGAAATTCTGTGTAACTCCATGAACCAATATTTTCCAAAAGGTCAATGTGTAATGCAATAAAATTATAAATTAATAAAAGATCCATTTAAAGTATAAGATAGACCAATAAATTTTAATATAAAAGAATATGAAAGTTTACTAATAAGATTTCAGATTCTACATTGCAGTTAGTATTTGAGAAACTGACTTTTTCAGTTTTGGATAGTATGAAAAAGGAATATTCACATTTATCTGAAAAGATCATTAAAATTCTCCTCCTTGAACCCAATAAAATCTCTGTGAGGCTGAATGTTCTCTATATGCTTCACTCCAAACAACCTATCATAGAAGATTTGATGCATAAGCAGTTATGAGAATCGCACTGTCTTCTAGTAAGCCAGATATTTAAAAAGATTTGCAAAAATGTAAATGCCTTGCCACACTTTTTATTTTTATTTTGAAAGATATTTATTTTTTCTTATGTCTTTTTATGATAACACATAAATTTTTGGAAATAATTACTAAATATATATATATATTATCCTATATAATAAAAATGTAATATGCAAATTGATTGAATGGTAGAATGACCAGTTGGCAGGGGACAAGGCCAGAGAGCAGGTGGCACCAAGCCAGCCAAGGTGTGTGCCAGTAGGCAGAGGGAGGGAACAGCAATGGGGGTGGGGGGAGGGCTGGCACTATTCCCTGATCTGTCCATTTGGTCGCCTTTCACAGAGGGAAGCCAGACTGTGGCTTAGGCCTGTTCCCTGCAGAGAGCCTGCCTAAGCTATCAGTAGGACATCCCCTGAGGACTCCTGGACTATGAGAGGGAGCAGGCCACCCCCGACCTCCCATGATGAATTTTTGTGCACCAGGTTTCTAGTATATAGAGAGGAAGGTGGGGGATGGGTAGAGAGAGAGAGAAAGAGAGAGAGAACAGAAAGAGAAACATCAATGATGAGAATCACTGATCAGCTGCCTCCGGCACAGCCCCTACTGGGGATTGAGCCTGCAATCTGGGCATGTGCCCTGATTAGGAATTGAACCATAACCTCTTGGTTCATAGGTTGATGCTCTACCACAGAGTCATGCTGGCCAAGCACTGAATATTTTTAATTGATATAATAAATTGATATAATGCATAAAATAAAAATTCTTTGGGGTCCTTAATAATTTCTTTTGTATGTAAAGGGATCCTTAGCCAGAAATTTTGAAAATTGCTGTTCCTGGAGTTTGGACAGAGCAGTGGAAGTTAAGGATATGGGACTTGAGGGACTGTGGGTAGTGGGAAGGAAGATCCACCTTTGCTAAATGGCAGGAATGAGGAATGAGGGTAAAAGAAGCATGGTGTGTTTAAAAAGGGTCAAAGCAGGCCCAAGTATAAGAACAGAAGATCAAAGTTGTGGTGCAATAAAAAAATAAAAATATCAGGAAGATGTGGGGCCAGGTTGTGAATGGCTGTGGATCTGGCATATGGGGTTCCTTCGGAGAGGGTGAGAAAGCACCGGCGATTCTGGGAGTGCCAATTGATGGTGATGCTCACGGGCAGCTGAGTCAGAACGGCAGTCCTCAGCTGTTGCCATGACTCATACAGTAAGGAATGATGAGGATCATGTCCAAGTCTTTAGGGGGGAGCTGTGATAATATAAAAGATTCATCACACAGGGCAGACATTTTTCAGGAAAACATCAGCTGTACATGCTATGCAATGATAAAGGAAATGAGTGAATGCAATGAGGAATAGGCCCTGTATAACAGTTGTAAAACAACATCTGAAGCTATCTTTTCAATGGTCAGATGAAATCATGTCCACTCATTCCCCACCCTTCATCTTCCTTAATTCTACAGACTCATTTTGTCAAATGCACACTGATTTGTAAGATTCTTGGATGGGACCCGAGTCTCACTTTTTGGTATTATCAGAAAAATTTATCCTGATCACTAGCAGTGTGTACATCAGAATTCAAAACATGCTGTGTTCTAGAGGGAGGAAAGAGCCAGGTCTGTCTACTGAGAGAAAAAGGTGTTTCTTAGAAAAAAATGTACACCAAAGGTAGATAAAAAGGCCCCAAAGCTTTTAGAACAGTGAAGGACAAGGACTTGGTCTAGGGATATTATTACTATTCAGAGGTGACATGACTGAGAGCCCTAGACCGCATACTGTCCCATCATTCTCCAATTTTCCACCAGTGACTTGCACCAAAGCTTCTTGATGACAGACCATTTCCTATATGCCATTTGTAGACTGCTGTCTTAGAAACACTTTTCTCTTTTGGTTTTTATCAACACTTTCTCTTGGTTCTCTTGTTACATTTCTCCTCCAGGGTTTCTTTCCTATGTGTCCCCTATGTAATCTTTTGCCCTTGGTTGGTTGTTGTTTTTTCTCCTACTCTTTATATTCTCTTTTTAAGTAATCCCACCCACTTAAAGTTATAATGACTAGAACACAACTGTCATGTAGGTTGGAAATTATCTTCTTCACAGCTGTATTCCCAGCCCGTAGGAGAGTACCTGGCATATTGTGGCTGTTCAATAAATATTCAGTGAATGAATAAATTGCCATTCATAAGCAGAATCTAAATATAACTCTAGTAAAACCTGGCTGCCTTGAGTCCAGTTTAACAAAGCGAACATTCAAAAGAAACACAAATTTAATGCTAGAAAAAAAATATTTGCTGTGCAGATTGGTGGAGCCATTCTGGAAGGCGTTCTATCAACTTTGAGTTAGGATAACTATGTGTACACACCATGACTTGGTAATCACTTTCCTGGCTACCTATTCCATTAAAAAATATCATCTGCATCCATAAGAGAAAATAAGTGAAGATGTTCATTGTAGCATTATTTGTGGTAGAAGGAGCTGGAGGCAATCTAGACGTCCTTCACTGGGCAATGTTGAATAAATTATGGCAGGTGCACAAGGGGGATACTCTGAAGTAGTTGGAAGCAAATATGTCAGCACAGATGCATACATCAACCTTGAAAATGGTGTGCTGTGGAATGAGGTAAGAAATAGGATAATATCTAGTCTCAATGTCACTTATGTAAATTAAAAATGTGTGCACAGAACTGCGGAAAATACCTATGTTTTGATCTGGATGCTGATTATATTGAAGTATAGATGTGTATAAATCCATCAAGCTATAAATTAGTTATTTCACTTTACTGCATGCAGTTATACCTCAATAAAAAATTATGCACACAAAATAAGATACCTTGATAAGAACATTATCAAAATTAAAGGCTATCCACCAAGTACATTAGAAAATTGCTTGTAGTGGGGAGGATGAGGATAGAAGGAAATGAATGATTGAACAAAATAATTTTAAAACATCTAACCGGGTGGTGCCCCCGCCGCCGTCTGCACTGCCGCCGCCGCCCCGCCACGACCACTGCCTCCCCCTGCCCTGCAGCCGCCTCGGGACCGGCTGTATGATTAGGCCACAATCTTCAATGAGTAAACATATTCCTCAGTTCTGTGGTGTTCTTGGTCACACATTTATGGAGTTTCTGAAGGGCAGTGGAGATTATTGCCAGGCACAGCATGACCTCTATGCAGACAAGTGAACTGTAGAAATTCATTGCTACTCCACCAAGAAGTCCCCATATGAGTGGTTAACCTGGACACAGAAGTGTTTATCTGAAAACTGCAGAGCATTTTACAAGGTCTGACCTGGATGGGGTAAACCTCAGTGCACTTCCTTTCTATTGCCTCAGTATTACTGGATTGAAGAATTGCTGCTTCTTGTTAGGAGGTTCATTTCATTTCCCATTACTCCAACTTCACTCAAAGCACTGAGAATTTCAAGTGGAGTATATTGAAGTAGACTCAGTTTCTTTGCATCGTTTCTGTATTCAATTTTTAAATTCTTCCATAACCCTATTGAGTGTTTTTTAACTAAATTATCATGGCTCGAATGAACCGCCCAGCTCCTGTGGAAATCACATACAAGAACATGCGATTTCTTATTACACACAATCCAACCAATGCTACCTTAAACAAATTCATAGAGGAACTTAAGAAGTATGGTGTTACCACAATAGTAAGAGTATGTGAAGCAACTTATGACACTACTCTTGTGGAGAAAGAAGGCATCCATGTTCTTGATTGGCCTTTCGATGATGGTGCACCACCGTCCAACCAGATTGTTGATGATTGGTTAAATCTTGTAAAAATTAAGTTTTGTGAAGAACTTGGTTGTTGTATTGCTGTACATTGTGTTGCAGGCCTTGGAAGAGCTTCAGTGCTTGTTGCCCTAGCATTAATCGAAGGTGGAATGAAATATGAAGATATTTCATACATTCTGAAGTTTACCAACTTATTTTTGGTACTTCTCCAAGTACAGTTCATAAGACAAAAGCAGCGTGGAGCTTTTAACAGCAAGTAACTTCTGTACTTGGAGAAGTATCGTCCTAAAATGCGGCTGCGCTTCAAAGACTCCAGTGGTCATAGAAACAACTGTTGCATTCAATAAAACGGGTGCCTGATGCCATTGCCTTGAAAGTGGAACTTGAGATAGGACCTAATTAGTCATATATATTAGCCAACATGTTGGCTTGATGAATAAGTCTAATGAAGCTTCCAAAAGAAGGTTGAAAAGCAGTTTTATTGGGCCACAAGCTTGACAGAATTGCAATCTCTGTGTTTGGGTTATGATCAACCTATTTTGACACTTGGCAAGATTCTTACTGTTCTGCATTTAAAATCTGCTTATCATTTGTACCAATTTAATTTTCCTGAAATCATGCAGTATTGAGTTACGTCTTTAAATCTATTCCCATGTCAAAATCTTACCGATATATAAAAGATTTAGAAATATTAGGTGCCAAAATATCCAGTACAATACTTGTATATTTTAGTTTCATACAGAACTAAAATCCCAGGAACTATGAACACTCTGGACCTTATGTGGTTTATCCCTTCAGTCATTTAAAACATAGAAAGTAGGGCCTATATGATTATTTGCCTGCTCATTTTATGTTTACATCTCCCACATTCATACAAGTATACATCAGGTTTGCTCAACTTAATTGATTTTTATACAAAGTCTTGGTTATTATTTAATGTCTTTTCTATAAATCTCATTTTGTGCTGTTATGGAAAGCCTCCATTTTGAAAATCTGCATTGTATAGAAGCACATGTCTTTAATGTCTCCAGACAAAAAGCCTTACAGTTAATTTTAATGTTTGCACTTAATGTGCAACTTATAGGAAGGGCCTGAGGAAAGAATGAGAGGGGCTATTAAGTATTTTTAGTAAGATGTTGCCTTTGTCTTGTGTGGAAAATGTAGAATATGCTCTTTGGTAAATATTTTTTTAAAGGTAGACATGCTTTGTTGTAGCTAAAATGATTCTTAATCATAAAAATTCTGAATTCTTGTATTTTTTTCATACATTCTGAAGTTTACCAACTTATTTTTGTTTGAAGTGTGATTTTTTTTCCTTCCCACCCTCTTGCAAAAATAAAAAAGAAGTGGGTTTCTGCTAATGAATTGAGCAGACGTCTAATATTTTATATGCCTTTTGAGCTGTGTAACTTAATATTTGGATACTTGATAATTTGTTTTATTATGTAATTGATAAAATGGTGATGTGTATTGATGTTAGTTCAACCATATATTTATACTGTTTGGGAATGTGTGTTTATAGTTCTGTGGGAGAAATAATTTGTCAGTGTTCACCAGCTTGTAAAAATTTAGTGCGAGAGCTTAAACATCTAAATAAATGAGATGCATTTATCATCACTAAAAAAAAACCCAAAAAACAAAAAACAAACAAACAAACAAAAAACATCAAACCAAAATGGAGCTGTGCATGAACCAATGTGAAAATGTGCCATGAACTGAGGAGTTTGAGGTCCCTGTATTTATTTTATGTACACATCGCTCTATCTCTCTATGGAATTATTTATATTGGCATCAACTGACATGTTTATGTGGATGGTTTCCAAAACATTACCCACCTTATCTACTGCCTTCCTAAACTTCAGTTCTGCATCTCCAGTTGCCTTCTAGGCACCTCTACTTGGATGCCTTTGTTTTCAGATCTAAACACCAAAACAAAACAAAACAAAACAAAACAAAACACAAAACACCCTTTATCTTCCTTCAGAGATGGTATTTTCCAGCACATTGAAATCATAGTGACTAAAAGAATCTGTGTACCTTGCCAAATGCTTTTGATTTGAGCAGCATTTTGGATGGGTAGCATTGGCCTTGCCTGGAAGCTTAACAGATATGCAGAATCTCAGGCCCCTCTCCAGACTTATCAATTCACAGCTTTCATTTGAGCAAGTTCCCAGGTGATTTGTCTGCCCATTAAAGCTTGAGACGCACTGCTCTTTTTTCCTTTACTTGTTAACCTCGCCCACACTATCTGGTAGAAATAAGTGAGGACTCCTTCGAGGAGTAGCCAAGTGGGGTTAAATACATGCTCTATTTGGGCTTTGTGTACCAGGGTCTGTTAGCTAAAAAGCAAGACATCCAGAGGTCTAGCCTCTTCTTGGGTGAATGACCTTGAATTGGCCATTCCTCATTATGCATTTCAATTGCACTCTACATTAACAAAGCACTTCACCATCAATTTATTAGTGGTCTCTCTCGAACTCTCTGCATCATCTTTCCAAGCAATAAATTGTGGTGAATTTTCTTTGTAGCTTATAAGTGGCTGATAAATTGTAAGCAATTGGGTTAAAAAAGTAACATAGTGGAAAAGTGTTTCAATTTTCCTTCAACCATCCCCCATGCATCACTTAGAAAGAAACTGAGTACTCACAGTTTGTGTATTTAGAACAGAATTCTAAATAGAGGGAAAGAGAGAAGAATTTCATACTACATGATTTAAACTATTAGCATAATAAATGGATAGGTTTGCTGAGGTGGTCTGTCAGTCCAATGACACTGGCTGAACTGAAGTTCAATGCCAACAAAGGTAAGCCAATGCCTTTCACCCTCTGACTGTACTTACACCACTCTTGACCTACCATAGTCTATTCTGCATTAGTTTACGAGCTCCCACAGCTTGAATTGGACACAATACATGATTATGTGGTATAACTTTTTCCTGTATAAATTGATTTTCAAACAAGTTTCTCCTTGCCCAGTAAGAGCAAGGGGCAACTGTAATATGCCAGGAAACCTTTGAAGTTCTACCTCTTTGACTTGTCTCTCTCTCTCTCACCTCACTTTTTGCAGTCACATTTTAGATGTCCCCCTGGTTCTAGAGGCTTTCTTTTTCGGAGACACAGCCTTCAGTTCCCTATTGGTTCATATTTACAGTCTCATGACAGCCTCTTCTATACCCATATACAATCCAGGTTCTCTGCCATGACCAAGGCCCAGAAAAAATAGTCCAGGTAGGCAGCATGGCATGTCCTGTCTCAGTCTCCCTCCCAGCAAGGGTTGGATGCCCCCTATTTTATACAGTCCATTGCCATATTTCTAGGGTCAGACAAGATAAGAAGCAGACTATGCAGACCTGTGATTTTCATGGCCAACCTATTTCTGAGATGGTGAGATTCTTGAAATCAATGTTTTGATTTTGTTTGACTCCCATTAAGGCAAAATAAGGAAACAGCAACTGCTGGCCCATTGAGAACACTACATATTTGCCATAAAAAGAGGGATCGGCTATGAAACAGAAAAACAAAATTCAATAGCTAAGAAAACTGGGGTGTATGTTCAGGAGATCCAAGATGGCGGCATAGGTAAACACCTACACTGCTGCCTCGCACAACAATTTGAAAACTACAACTAAAAGATAGAACGGACATCATCCAGAACCACAGGAAAGCTGGCTGAGTGGAAGTTCTACAGCTAGAAGGAAAGAGAGGGGCTCACGGAGACCCAGAGGAGCTACAAAAAGCTGAGGTACGGAGACGCACACCTGGAGAGAGCGGGTGCCCGAGTACCTGGCTGGCTTTCTCTGGCGGGAGGGAAGCGGAGACTCTCAAAGGCATTGAACCCCTTATCCTACGACACTAAACCCCAGATCCAGCCGAAACTCATATGGGGGGAGTTTGGACTGTGAAAAGGGAGAAGTGCACGGAAACTTAGGGGAGTCGCAAAAGATCAAAGGCCTGGTGCCGCGCACAGACAGACTGCTGATTGTGCTGCTGGCTTCCACGAGTGGGTGGGGGATAGACCCTCCCAACTGTGCCACTTCTGACTCCACTAAGCCCCTGTTTCGGACGAAACCCTAGAGACCTAGACTCGTGTGGTCCTGCTGCGCAGTGGTTAGAGGCACAGGGACTGCTCCAGCCATTACCCAGTCACGTGAGACTCAGGGGCCGTGGAGGGCGGGGCCAACTGGAAGGCAAGGTGGTCCCTTAAGCCCTGAGACTCCACCCCTCCCAAGCTCAATAGAGGCTTCTTCGGTTTTGCGTCTGGTATCATAAGGCTGAATTCAACACAGAAGTTTCCCTGGCATAGTGAAAATGCCGAGACAAGGGAAGGGATCACAAACAAAAAAGATGGAGGAAAAAAAACGACTGGATATAGAGTTCAAAACCACACTCATAAGGTTTTTCAAGAATATGCTAGAAAAGATGGATAAATTTAGTGAGACCCAAGAGGAGATGAAAAAGGTCCAACTAAAGATGATAAAGGACCAAATAGAAATTAAACATACACTGACTAAAATAAAAAATATTATACAGAGTCCTAACAGCAGACTAGAGAAAGGCAAGGATCAAGTCCAAAATTTGAAATATAAAGAAGCAGAAAACATTCAACTGGAAAAGCAAGAAGAGAAAAAAATCCAAAAATGTGAAGATAATGTAAGGAGCCTCTGGGACAGCTTCAAGCGTACCAACATCAGAATTGTGGGGGTGCCAGAAGAAGAGAGAGAGCAAGATACTGAAAACCTATTTAAGGAAATAATGACTGAAAACTTCCCACATCTGGTAAAAGAAATAGACTTACAAGTCCAGGAAGCACACAGAACCCCATATAAAAGGAATCCAAAGAAGACCACACCAAGACACATCATAATTAAAATACCAAGAGCAAAAACAAAGAGAGAATATTAAAAGCAGCAAGAGAAAAACAGTTCATTACCTACAAGGGAGCACCCATACGACTGTCAGCTGATTTCTCAACAGAAACGATGCAGGCCAGACGGGAGTGGCAAAAAATATTCAACGTGATGAACAGCAAGAACCTACAACCAAGAATAATCTATCCAGCAAAGCTATCATTCAGAATTGAAGGGCAGATAAAGAGCTTCACAGAGAAGAAAAAGCTAAAGGAGTTCATCAACTCCAAACCAGTATTATATGAAATGCTGAAAGGTACTCTTTTAGAAGAGGAAGAAGAAAAAGGTAAAAGACAAAAAATTATGAACAACAAATACATATCTGTCAACAAGTGAACCTAAAAATTAAGTGAATTAAAAATTTGATCAACAGAATAAACTGGTGAATATAATAGAATCAGGAGCACAAAAAGGGAGTAGACTGATAATTCTCAGGAGGACAAAAATCATAAAGCATCAAACACTGTGAAATTACAGCAGAAAGATTAAAGATAGGTGAGGTAGATAAGTGATCAATCAAAGGACTTGTATGCATGCATATAAGCATAACCAATGGTCTCAGACACCGGGGGGTTGGGGTATGCCTGGGAGGGAGGGGGGACAATGGGGAGATATGTATAAAAATTAATTAAAATTAATTAAAAAAACTGGGGTGAGTGTAGATGAAAAAAAAAAGAATGGGTGAGAATGACACAATCTTTTAATGGGCAGCATCAGAGAGAGCCTGCTGACCTCAGAATTTCACTCGGGCCATGCCAGCACTTGGTGGGAGAAAGCAATTATTTTAGAGAAAACCTATTTGAGTTTAACATTGTAATTATCCTTCTAATGCTGCTGTTCCAACAACCCAGTTAAAAGAGGGTTTAAAAAATAAGAAATGGAAGGGAAAACCAAGATGGCAGCAAGGGAAAAACCAAGATGAGAGCTACCTTGCACAACTATTTCAAAACTACAACTAAAAGACAGAATGGACACCATCCAGAAATATAGGAAAGTTGGATGAGTGGAAATTCTACAACTAGAAGTAAAGAGAGGGGCTCATAGAGACTTAGAGGAGCTGTAAAAAGCTGAGGTACAGAGATACATGTGTGGAGAGGATGGGTGGCGGAGAGTCTGGCTGGCTTCCTCTAGCAGGAAGGGGATGGAAACTCCCAACTGCACTGAACCCCACTTCTGACTGCACTGAACCCCAGTTCCAGGCGAGACTCATATGAGGGGAGTCTGGACTGTCATGAAAAGGGAGGAGTGCACAGAAACTTAGGGGAGCCATTAAAGTCCGAGGTGTGGAGGCGCACGTAAAGAGGACTAACTGCTGATTGTGCCCCAGGCTTTCTCCAGCAGGAGGAAAACAGAACCTCCCAACTGTACTGAAATCCAGGTCTGACTGTACTGAATCCCACTTTTGGGCCAGACTCTAGGGACCCAGATTCATACGGGTCCCCAGAGTACACAGAAACTCAGGGGAGCCAGAAAGGCAGAGGTCTGGAGGTGAGCGTGCATGTGCACACAGAGAGGGCTGCAGCAATTACCAAGGGACACTGAGACTCAGGAGCCACAGTGTAGAGCAGGGCTGATGGGAATCCAAGGTTGTCTGCTCATCTTTGAGACTCTACCACATCCAAGCCCAGCACAGAGGCTTTTGCAATCTTGCAAGTCTTAAGGCTGAGTCCAGCACAGGAATTCTCCCAGCATAGACACAGCTGATCCTCACAACCAATTGGCTTGGAGGTCAATTCCCCCAGTTATACCAACAACAATCAAGACTTAACTGCAACAAGACTGTACACACAGTCCACAAAGGGGTGCATCAAGAGTGTCCACCTCAGATAACTGGGGAGGCAGAGCTATTGGGCCATATAGGACACCTAGCACACAAAGCTATTCTAACAACTCAGGGAAGCAGCGAAAATGTGGAGACAAAGGAAAAGATCACAAATGAAAGAAATGGAGGAAAAAAAATGACTGGATATAGAGTTCAAAACCTTGGTTATAAGGCTTTTTAAGAATTTCTTAGAAAAGATGGGTAAATTTAGCAAGACCCAAGAGGAGATGAAAAAGAACCAACTAGAAATTAAATACATTTCTAGAATGAAATAAAAAGTATTATACAGAGACCTAACAGCAGACTCGAGGAATGCAAGAATCAAGTCAAAGATTTGAAATACAAAGAAGCAGAAAACACTCAACTGGAAAAGCAAAAAGCAAAAAGAATTAAAAAATGTGAAGATAGTGTAAGGAGCCCCTGGAAAACTTCAAGCATACCAACATCAGAATTATGGGGGTGCCAGAAGAAGAGAGAGAGCAAGATACTGAAAACCTATTTGAATAAATGACTGAAAACTTCTCCTACCTGGTGAAAGAAATAGACTTACAAGTCCAAGAAGCACACAGAACCCCGAACAAAAAGAATCCAAAGAGGATCATCCCAAGACAAATCATCATTAAAATACCAAGAGCAAAAGACAAAGAGATTATATTAAAAGCAGCAAGAGAAAAACAGTTAATTACCTACAAGGGAGCATCCATATGATTGTCAGCTGATTTCTCAAAAGAAACTATGTAGGCCAGATGGGAGTGGCAAGAAATATTCAAAGTGATGAAGAACAAGAACCTACCATCAAGATTATTCTACCCAGCAAAGCTATCATTCAGAATTGAAGGTCAGATTAAGAGCTTCCAAAATAAGAAGAAACTAAAGGAGTTCATCAGCACCAAACCAGTATTATATGAAATGCTGAAAGGTATTCTTTAAGAAGAGGAAGAAGAAGAAAAAGGTAAAGATAAAAAATTATGAACAACAAATACATATCTATCAACAAGTGAATCTAAAAATCAAGTGAATTAAAAAAACTGATGAACAGAATAAACTGGTGAATATAATAGAATCAGGGCATAGAAAGAGAGTGGACTGACAATTCTCAGGGGGAAAGAGGTGAAGGGGGTGCAGGAAGAGACTGGACAAACATCATACACCTATGGATGAGGACAATGCAGGGAAGGTAAGGGCAGAGGGTGGGGTGGGAGCTGGGTGGAGGGGAGCTTTGTGTGGGGGGAAGAGAAACAATTGTAATAATCTAAACAATAAAGATTTATTTTTAAAAAATCATCTGACACAATGACAAAAAAAAGCCCTTTTTTCCAATACAATTAAGGCATCTTTGGAGAGGCAGATATTATTAGTTCAACCTTTAGAGGCTTTTTTTCTTTCCATTTCTAGAAAAAAAATTGCAAGTGTGGAATAATACTGTAACCAAGTCTGATATAGGCATGAACAGCCAAGTGATTATAGTGGCCTACCAGGAAAACACACACACACACACACACACACACACACACACACACACACACCAATGTAAAATGGAGCTTCCTCTAAGATTCAAAAAAATCTGTTTTACATCAGTAGAGAATAAGTGGAAAATTACTGTGCTTTCCAAACAAGAAAACAGATAACTTTGGGGAACTAATAAGAAGCTTTTGTGTAATATATCAGTTGCCTTGAAAGTGGGTTATCTCATTCTTCTTTTTCTCTTCATAGAACTACATTTGCCCAACATTAGGTGATTCAAAGGGCTTGAAGTTTAGCTAATTAAAGGAGCTTGAAGAGGGAGCTAGAGAAGCAAGAGTACAAAACTGAGAAGGTTAAAAGTTTTGGCCCAAGTCTATTTATTAGTTGAAATCCAAAATTAACTCATAGAACACTATGCCTGAAAATATGTGGGCTTATGAAGGCAGGACTATACATCTGCTATTGATGGGTCAGAAAAAATTAGAAATAGTCTCTTTCCAGCAACATATAAATGCTCCTATTTAACATTAAATAGGGCAGATATACGCAAAATAGAGAGATGATAAGAATTGCAAGAGTATATTGCCCGAACATTTTGTACCAACAAAGCAATTCTAATTTGGGGCATGTGTGGGAATTGGCTTTGTTCTATTGAGATAAAGATGACCACATTGGTATGAGGCATGTGAAAGAAATCCACATTATTGAGGCTATACCTTTGGTTCCCAGACTGGAACTTCCAGACAACTGTGTTGGGAAACAAAAACTTCCTCCTTACTGCAAAATGTAATGCAAAGGGTGGTTCCTCACCAACCACTTTGTGCATGACCTTGAGTTCCTATCAACCACTCTGTGCATGACCTTGAGCAACTCTAGAACCATGAGATGAAGGGCTATAGTAAATGATCTCTGACACGTTCAAGCTTTTATGTTCTGTGAGACTATGAATGCAGTAGATGGTCCACTTGTTTATGGGAGTTTTCAGTCTAACAGGGAGATAATATATGCACATGATTTGTCAATACAAGACCATGCATTTCAGGTAACTGCATAGTACAGGCATTCATGTATGTATGGCCAAGGTGCTGTGCTTATGAGGCAGATCTTCCCATGACATTCTTCTTCCTTTTAACTGTGTATGCCTTACCTTCCTTTTTCCTTTCATGCCCAAATTTCTAGGACAATTAGTCTTCAGCTACTGTTGCTATGACCTCATCTTTCATTAAAATCCCAGCCCACTGAAATTTGACTTCTACATCCCCAGCTCCATGAAAACTGTTCTCTATCAAGGTCACCATTAACCCTCAAGTTGCCAAGTCCATAAACTCTTGAGGCACCTCTATTTTGACTTCTCAATATTTTATACCATTGACAAGTTGATCTTGAAATTGTCTCCTTCCTTTATTCCCAAGATTCTATTCTTTCTGGTTCTCTTCTTTCCCCACCAACTGCTTCTTTTCAGCCAGCCCTTAAAATCCATGTGCTACCTCAAGTTCTGTTCTGGGCTCTGACTGCATACTCTACCTTGTGCTACACTGGCACAGCCATGGATGAACCTGAGAGGAAGCAGTAAAGGATTCAGAAAAGACAGACAAGAGAATAAAGCTGGGGCTAGGTGGGACACTGCTTCTCTGATGGAGAGACAGTGCCATAGCCTCTAAACCTCATCTTTATTTTATAGCCAGATTCCATGAGGCAAAGTAAGGGCGTGGTCAAGATGTTTACAATGTTCTCACTGGTTTTGAATCTACTCAATTACATGTACCTGATCAAATTTTGTTTACTTGCTGCACTTCTCATAGCCTACATCACTCAGCCTCTTGGGACCACAGGTTTGGACCATAAATTCAAGTTTTCAACTATGGCCTTTGGCTATAATTGTGCTGGGGCTAGAGGATTGTGCCCTCTTATTAGTCCAAGGCTTGAACCTGTCCAAACACTGTAGCTGTTCTCTATACTACCTCTCTAGACAAAAGCTTTTAACATCACAAATGCTGCTGATTCTCCAATCTGTCTTTCTAACTGAAACCACTCTATTCTATTGTCTAATTTATCTGGTTGTCTCAAAAGTATCTCAAAATTACATTCAAAGTCCAACTTAGGACCATCCCCCCACATATGTTGTATCCTCCTAAAGTCAGTTCCAAGCTGTTGCTTAAGGTAGAAATTGGGGAGTTACTATGAATTTCTCCCATTCCCTCATCCTATCCCCATGCAATAAATGGTCAAAACTCATCAATTCTACATTCCAATTATCTCTCATCTTCATCCCCTCTATCTCTGTCTGGTCCAGGACCATACCATCTCTCTCTCTCTCTCTGGAAATTTGGTTGGCTTCCCTGACTGTCCTCAGTCTCCCTACTGACATCAGTAGGCTCTTTCTCACACCCCAATTTGATCATACTTAACATTCTTTTTTGTTTTGAACTTAGTTAATGTTATATATGCTGATGTGGTTATAGGTAAGCCTGCAATTCACTTTGAAATCTATTAAAAAGTAAGATAAAATTGATGAATAAATTGGGAGATTGATAAACCAATATTTGATGAACTAGAGTGCTCACTATCCAATTATTGTTGATAATTGTTAAGCAAAGGCATGTATTGTCTTACAATGGCATTTCAACTTCTTAAGTACTAGACCATTGTAATGCAATTCTGTGCCCTCACTGGTCCTACCTAACACAGGTACTGGCAAAGGAGATGCCCTACAAATATTTTGGCAGAAATAAATGGAGGACATTATTTCTAGTTGGCCTTTTGTCTAAGCTCAAAGCAATGATGGAGAATACTAGAGAATGAGTCAGGATATGTAAATTGAACATATACTTTCAATTATACATTTTTAAAAATAATTGATTGAAATATGTTTTTTGAGGCATTAAGAATTCATCTACATACCAGAAAGTTGGGCTTCCCTTTCTGTTTTTCTTCACATATGAGATTAAAACAGCAGTAACCTTGAGGTACTTTTCATTTGAAGAGAGAGTAAAATGACAGATTATTTTGTCAATAGTAAGTTGTTAACATTGAGTTCAGTAGATATTTAAAAGGAATTTACTAGAGCCTCACTATGAAACATTACCCGACTCTCATGCCTTGGAATAAACTATGAGACCATTTCATAATAAACTCTTTTTGCAACCTCAAAAAATATATACTTTTAGATAGTGTCCAACACACTCTTTTTATAAAAAACTGCCATTTAGGGAACAGTAATATAGTTAAGTTGACTAAAATTAAGAATTTCTTTTATAAATAACACATTCTAGAGATATTTATAATATATACAAATCAGAAGGAATTAATTTCACACTGTACACTCTGGTTGTAAACTGGAACTCTTTTGTCACAAGAAATCGGAACCAAGCATATTCTAGTTCCAAGCATAATCTGGCATTATTTTATTATATGTGGTCCAATTTCTTGAAGTGAAATAAGTCCAATTTGTTTCCCATGAATCCATTTCAGAGTAATCTTTCCAAAGGAGTTTGGCATCAGAAGAACATTGAGGGAAACATGTGGGTAGGGGTGCTGCAAAAGAGGGATGGGCCATTAGTACCAAATTCAAAACAGTGGGTACTCTGTGGACTTGCCAATCACTTTTCATCACAACCTATTTCCAGGTACCTTTTTTAACTTCGTGAAAACTTCTTCAAGTATCTAAAAAACATAAAGCAAAGAGCCAAACTAGAAACAAGATAACTTTTTCCTCCCATTTTTGATGTCAGCATAAAATATGTACTATAGGAACATTTGGGGAAAATGCTACAGAGGAAGTCTTCTTATGAGGATGTAAACAAAGATGTACTTTTACCAAATGTCAAACTTATGTTATCAAATTTGATATGCAATATCACAAAAATGAATTTATTGCATAGATTTCTATGGAAGTGGTTATCTGTGGGAAAGAGTATATTTGGTTAGGAAAATAGTTTGCAGGCAAAGTATTATTGCTTTGGGAGCAAAGGGGATGTCATTCAGAATAATATATCAGTAAACATGCTGATAATTTTTTAGTTACCACATTGTTAATAGAAAGTAACATGTGTTAGAGTATCAACCACGTTTGCATTCTAACTATTAGAAACGTTGGCATTAGATTTATAGAACTGGAAGAAAATGTACAGAGTTTGGCAGAACCAAAGCAAAACTAAGGATTCATGGATCTTCTGGAAAATTAATTCTACTACTAGGGGTCTAAGGTTTGGTTACCGAAGATAAACTAGCAAAAATGAAAACAAATTGCCCTTTTTGGTTAAAACTGCCAGTTTTGCCTGGCCAGCATGGCTCAGTGGTTGAGTGTCGGTTGACCTATGAATCAGGAGGTCATGGTTTGATTCCCGCTCAGGGCACATGAGTTGCGGGCTTGATCCCCAGTGTAGGGCATGTAGGAAGCAGCGAATCAATGATTTTATCTTATCACTGATGTATTTTTCTCTCTCTTTCCCTTCCTTTCTGAAGTCAATAAAAAATATATTTTAAAAAGACACACACACACACACACACACACACACACACAAAACAACAACAAACAAAAACAACTGCCAGTCTTTAACCTTGCGCATCCTTTATGAGATGACCTAAACTAAAGCAACCCATATTCCCATGCTAACCTCCAGTTAGTACATTTATTTGCTTCCATTACTTTGTGGCAAAAGCATGGACTTTGAATTGAACAGAGATGGGTTTAAATCCTAGCCCTCCCACTTATTACCTGCATGGGAATGGATAAGTTACTTGGTCTTTTGAAGCCTCGGTTTTTTTCATCTATAGGAAAGATATAACAGTTCTTACCTTTTAAATATTATTGAGGGTTTCATACCATATTATTTAGCAGATTTTCAATAACGAGGATAGCAGTAAATTTACTTTTCCTCTTAGGATGATGGTGACAGTTTCCTCCAGTCACCTCAGAGTGAGTATGAAGGTTGGAGGCAGAATTTTTTCATGAAGACCAATGACATTTTGACCTTCCACTGTCACTGCAGAGCAGGTCCTCCTGGGAACTGCTCTTGGAGGCCTCTTTTGGGGTTGCCCCGTTCTGTCCTGCTTTCCCCATCAGCAACCCTTGTGAGACTACATGCACAAAACCAGGAGAAGCAGTTGTAGCTACAACCCCTAAAGGGTGATGAGCTCTTTTTTAAAATAACATACAGTATTTTTATTGATATCAGAGAAGGAGAGAGGGAGGGAGGGAGGGAAGGATCAAAGATGAGAGAGAATCATTTTAAAATATATATTTTATTGATTTTTTTACAGAGAGGAAGGGAAAGGGATAGTTAGAAACATCGATGAGAGAAAAACATCTATCAGTTAACTCCTGCACACCACTGGGGATATGCCCACAACCAAGGTATATGCCCTTGACTGGAATTGAACCTGAGACCCTTCAGTCCAAAGGTTGAACACTCTATCCACTGAGTCAAACCAGTCAGGGCGAGAGAGAAGCATTGATCGGCTGCCTCCTGCACACTCCACACTGAGGATTGAGCTTGTAACCTGAGTATGTGCCCTGACCAGGAATTGAACTCTGACCTCCTGGTTCATAGGTCAACACTCAACCATGAGCCATACCAACCAGGCTGGTGAGCTTTTATAAAACCCCATTTAGGGAGGTTTAATTTAAAAAATTAAAATGTGGCAATGAATAGCAGCTGCTTCAAATTCCCTGAGTGACCTCTTCCCTGTTTTCCTCTCCCCCAAACCCCTACTCACTATGTCAGTTATTCTTATGTTTCAACTTGGATAGGCTATAGTTAGTATTCACTCTTCTAGGTGTTGCTGTGTGAGGTGTTTTGCAGATGCTCCTAACATTTACTACCAGTTGACTTAAGAAAAAGAGATTTCCTTCAATAAGGAGATGAGTTTCATGCAATCACTTGAAAGCCTTAAGAGTGAAAACAGGTTTTCCAGAAAGAATTTTGTCTCAAGACTATAGCAGTGAAGCCTGCTGGAGTTTCCAGATTATTGGTCTGTGTCACAGATTTCAGACTAGTCAGCCTCTGTGTATTGCAGGAGCTAATCTCTCTGTCTCTACTTCTCCTATTAGTTTTGTTTTTCTGGAGACCCCTGAACAATAGATACACCCTCTTTTGTTACCCTTTTCAGAGATCTTCCCATGAAAGCGTTACAGCTCACCCAACAGGAATCCAGTCAGGGACATTTTTCTGTTCGTTCTAATTGGTCAGTTTCCAGGCTGCAGTGGGTGTTATCTGTTTTGAAACCACTCTTGGCTACACTCGGAGAGCACGCAGCCCAGGAAGAAGCACAAAGGATGGTGTTTGAGAAGATGGATTTCCCTTTCCGAAAGCTTCGCTTGGTATCTATATCTCCAGCCTGATGCTCTTTTCCTTGCTATGTCAAATTTCTTGCAAAAGAAATTGTGCTGCTGACAAACATTAGTAATGGAAAGGTTTTCTTTCAAACCCAAGGGAGGGAACAAGATAATTTCCCATGGTTCAGGAAAGTCAGAGTAGAATAAAGCTTCTTGAAATATGAGCTTGATAAAAATAATATTGTCAGTATGAAATAAAAATGAGGACTTAGAGACAGTTTCATTCAAACTCACTTGATCATATAATAAAGCTGGGTGTAGGTATGGGAAAGGGATTGGAACATGATGAATTGAATCCAGTGGAGCTCTTCGCTTATTAAGTTTTGCTTGGATGCTGGAAGAGTCACTTGGGCCAGAATTGTGCTGTTGATCTCTGGGCCTGGGTGGACAAAGAAGTCTGCTGAGTCCTCAGCTGAAAATATTTCTCTGAGTTCAGGCTGACTTTGCTCTCTCCCACCCCACAAACAGAAAACATTTCTAATGTGTGTTGGTAGAGTTGGTCCCTAGAACATAGGACATTTACACAGATAAAATCTGCAATAGCCAGAACCCTGTTATATCCAGATGCAGGGAGTTCAGTGTTTCTTTAAGGATTCCTCTTATAGTTTCTGGGTATCTGATGAATGCCAACTTGTTCCACAGATTTATCCTGGTGAGATTCTGCATTTAAATTAAATATATGAATCGACTCTTACTGGTTCTGCCACTATGATCTGCTGATCTCTCTTTTTTTCATTCATGGAGTTTTCCAGGTCGCATGCTCCTTCATCCCAGCAGTGGGTTCTCTGGTATTAGAGTCCCTAAGCCTAGCTTCATCAGTCTTTTCCTGGCTTCCAGCAGATTCCCACATATCTTACTTGCTGCTTCCAAGTATCTGTGGAGAGCTTGCTGGGCCCTTCA
Organism: Lasiurus cinereus; assembly: GCA_011751065.1. Lineage (NCBI taxonomy): Eukaryota > Metazoa > Chordata > Mammalia > Chiroptera > Vespertilionidae > Lasiurus > Lasiurus cinereus. Next base: position 10,562,743 of record JAAGEH010000392.1, read on the forward strand.
CTGGGCCTCTGCAGAGACAGTCCTCCTCCATTCTGACAAAGAAACTTAAGTCAGGCTCCTTTGAACCCTCTTTTCAACGAGGCCTTGTCCTTAGCCTGCTGAGCCTGGTGGAGTGACACACACTGAATAGCTGATCAAGTTCCTCTTGGTAATTTTCCATCTTCTGACCCCCTCACTCTGCCCAGTATTAGTTATGTATTTGCAGCTGTCCTTGCTATGCTTGGAGTTGAATCCAATTCTATATTGAAGTCTCTCTCCCTTACTGCAGTAGCTCAAATAAAATGTGTCTAGCCATTTTAAAACAAACGTTGCATATAGTTTCTCTTTAATACCTTCCCATAGTTCAAAGTTCACTCAATCTCCATGGTCTGATATGGCTGACAATGAGGACATTTGTTTCCTTAAAAAGGAAGTTTCATATTTATCCACAAAGTAAGCCTGGCCTACAAGGTTCACCAATCATCTCAATGATGGCATTTGTTTCCACAAGCAACTCACAGTCTGGTTCCTCCCCAGAGTCCAAGTGAGGGACTGTACGATCTGCTTTCTGTCTCCTGCAGTGGCTGGCACAACACCACCTTCATGCTTCTCCTCCTTCCTCATTCTGCAGGATCTAGTTAACTCTTTTTCAGCCCTTGTCTGCTCTATTGCAGTGACTTCTAGGCTGTATTCAAGTCCCCCTCTGCAGCTTCACTTATCTGAGATAAAGGCCTCATGACTCCCTCTCTGATATTCCTTAATGGCTCCCTGTTTCTTACAGAGTTAAGGCAAAACTTCTAAGAGGCCTGAATGGGCATTATCTATCCAGTTCCTGTTGGCTTTCATCTTTACACTCATAATAACAGTCCTCAACCACTTGTCTTTTCTATTTCTCATTGTGTCTTGGTCATGCGGCCTGGAATAGCCTCTATGGGTCTACCCATTATTCAGAGGAAAGGAAACTTATAAAAGAAATGTAAGACAACCTTTCTCTACCCTGGAGGTTCACAATGTGTTTCATCTTCATTTCTGGTTAATTATCATAGTTAAAAACTCACTCTGTCTTTTTACTCCTTTACCTATAGACAATTTTATTAAGCTTTCATTATGCCTTGTGGTGGGAATGGAGATAAATAAGACAAAGTTCTCACTCCTGAATCAAACAATAGTTAAAAAAAAAATCAGCCTGGGCTTTAGAAGAGACAACTTTTAGCCTGTTTCCTGAATGAGGATCATGCTGGTAGAGACATCAGGTTCATACCCATACCAAGTCAGATTATAGAAATACCGGTGCCAAGCAGTTATTGGCACTGCCTGGATGAATCAAAGAAACATACCTCCCCTTCCCTGTTCTTGCTGTTTCTAGGTCCAAGGGTGGTGAGAGTAAGAGGCAGAAGCTCCAACACAGTGGTACTGAGGTTTTCTTCCTTTCGTGTAATCTCAGGACAGAGCAAAGGTTTGGCTTCAAGTGTTCAGCATGTCCATCCATGCTCAGGGCTTTCCTCCAACACTGCTGTGCCCTCTCTCAAGGATCCTCTCATATCCTTGGCACTTGGCATCCATGCACCTTTTGCTTCTCTGGTATGGAGACTCCATGTTTGTCTACTTGGCCTGAAGGGATGGGTTGGGAAAAGTTTCCATTCTGCCCCTTTGGCTTATGATCTTCCTACCTAGGAAGACCTATAAAATACAACCAATGCCTCATTAATTTTAAATGAATCTCCCCATGTAACCACTCATCTCTGACGGCCACAATTAACCTCAACTCCACAGTCCTTTCCTTTTGTGTTTGGCTGGCTGGTTCCTCAGCTATTTGCCCTCTCTTAACTTCTACCCTGGCAATGTCACAGGTGGTTCAGTAAAACTCCAGGAGGGACTCTCAAGTTTACAGCCCCTTTTCTTCCTACAGCTTTTGGGCTCCCTCCTCCTTTCATTCTGTGCCTACTACTTCCAGACCGTCTAATAATGCTTTAAACATGTTGAGTAATCAGACTTCCCCAGGAGGTCACTTTGACCTTGCAATTTCCTCCCCTACCTTCCTCTTTTGACGTTCAGATGTGAGTTTTCCATTCTATGATGTGTGTGGGTTGTGAGTGATAGAATGGGCTTTATCAACTATGCATTTCCCACAGCAGGAAGAAGGAAATTCAAAAGTTCGTCTTTTCTTTACAGCTAACAAACCACACTTTGCTTGTTGCTGGGGCCCCTGGGTTTCTTTGTCTCACACTAGTTCTGGGTCCAGCTTCTTTGATCTTTATTGAGTGGAAAAAGCCTTAACATGTCACAAAAGGCTGAATATTCCTTGCACCTAGAGGAACAAAAAGCTGTGTTTCCAAATCTACTTGTCTTTCTTGTATGCATTTGGACTTTACCCTCTGAAGGTTTCAAGGCCTTCTTCAGTGTATCTATTCGAATAGCCCAGTGGCCGTGGACCCCTGAGGGAAAGTCTCATTACTCCAATGTTCTTTTCTTCACCTCCCACACTCTTCCCAGCTTTGCCTGCAGTACAGGCTTTGGGGAAAGGGAAATCACTGCTGACAGTTTGCAGGTGTGATTTATATTCCGGATGATGGGAGGACGCAACAATGGGAGGCAGGGGGCAGGAGAAGGGGGAGGGGTGTGCTTCCTTCCTTAAGTGGGGAGAGACATAGAAGTTATGGTAAATGCAATAAGGTGTCTAGAGAAAAGCAATCATGTGAGTGCAGAGAGCCAAGGCTCTTGTTGTGGAACCTGAGCAGTGACCTTGCTCCCTGAGAGGCTTAGGGATGCTGCAAGGATGATGCAATCTTGATCCTTAACTCTCTGTGTGCTGGAAAGTACTAATAGAAGACAGACAACCAATCCTGGCACCTGGTGGCAGGAATGGATTTCACATCTATTCTTCTTCTTTTTTTAAATATATTTTATTGATTTTTTTTACAAAGAGGAAGGGAGAGAGATAGAGAGTTAGAAACATTGATGAGAGAGAAACATCAATCAGCTGCCTCCTACACACCTCCTACTGGGGATGTGTCCGCAACCAAGGTACATGCCTTTGACCGGAATCGAACCTGGGACCTTTCAGTCTGCAGGCTGACGCTCTATCCACTGAGCCAAACCAGTTTCGGCTCACATCCATTTTTAAATGATAAGAAAATACAGTGGTACCTCGAGATACGAGTTTAATTCATTCCGTAACCTTGCTCATATATCAAGTTGCTCGTATCTCAAAGCAAATTTCCCCATTGAAATCAATTGCAATGCCGTTAATCCGTTCCAGCCCCCAAAATGCCGCCCCAGTTGTTCTTGTTACATGTTTTTGAATAAGAAAAATGTATTTATAAATGACAAATATTGTATAAAAACATAATAAAAGAGAATGTAAAGGAATAAACTGGTTTTATCAAGTGTATTTACCTACTCGTTACACTCTTAATGCTACACTTTATCCCTAAACTGAATGTAACTTAACTAATCTTCACTGAACTTAATTGCTACTGGTCTTTGCATTTTTGGCCGATTTAAAAAAAAAAAAAAAGCGTGTGCAATGAGGTTTGCCTCTTCCTCCCTTTCGGAATGTTTTTGAAATGGGTGAGGCAAGTTTCATTGAACAGCTCTGATGCACGACCAGTAGCAACTTTTTCGGGGTGTTTCTTTTCCACAAAGTGTGACACCCTCTCCCACATTCCTAAGATCTCCTTTATCTCACTTGTAGAGATCTCCTCCACCTCTGGCTCCTCCTCGAAACCAATTTCTTGGAGAACCTCCGCATGTTGCTGAGACTGTTACTCTTGTAACTCCTCCATGGTGAGTTCCAGAGAGTGCTCCTCGACGAGCTCATTCACGTCTCTCTCATCCACCTCCAGGCCCATGGATTTTCCTAGAGACGCTATCTCCTCCTCCACTGGCACCTCGGGTTTGAATCCTTCGAAGGTCCTTTCAGCTATGGCCTCAGGCCACAGCTTCTTCCATGCAGAGGTCAAAGTCCTCATTGTAACATCCAGCCAGGCCTGATCAATAATTCTGAGGCATATCACGATGTTAAAGTGGTTCTTCCAGAACTCTCGAAGGGTGAGGTTTGTGTTCTCCGTCACCTCAAAGCAGCGCCGGAACAAGTGCTTGATGTACAGCTTTTTAAAATTAGAAATCACCTCCTGATCCATGGGCTGCAGGATAGGAGTGGTGTTGGGAGGTAGGTAGACAACTTTATAAACTTGAACTGTTCGAGGAGTTCATCTTCTAGGTTCTGTGGATGAGCAGGAGCATTGTCGAGGACGAGGAGGGCTTGCATGGTTAGGTTGTTTTCCTGTAGATATTTCTTAACAGAAGGGACGAAAACCAAGTTTACCCACTCCACAAAGAACTGCCTGGTGACCCATGCCTTTGGGTTTGCCCTCCACATAACTTGCAGTTTATCTTTTAAAATCTTATGTGACTTAAAGACTCTGGGGTTTTCTGAATGGTATATGAGCAGAGGCTTAATCTTGCAGTCGCCACTTGCATTGGCACACAGTGTGAGAGTTAGCCTATCCTTCATGGGTCTGTGTCCTGGCATCGCCTTCTCCTCTGCCGTTATATAAGTCCTATTCAGCATCTTCTTCCAGAAAAGCCCTGTCTCGTCACAGTTGAAGACTTTCTGGGGGATATATCCTTTGGCTTCTATCAGGAAAAAGTTTTGAGGTAATCCTCAGCTGTCTTCACATCCTAACTTGCTGCCTCACCATGCCTGAGGATGGAGTGAATGCCAGACCTTTTCCTGAAGTTATCAAACCAGTCTCTACTGGCTTTAAATGAGTCTTTTGATGCTTCCTCCGTGGAAGTGCGCGGGGTCTGCTCCAGGAAATCACTGTAAATCACTTGCGCCTTCTCGCATATGATGCCCTGTGTTAATGTATCTCCTTTAAGCTGCTTCTCCGTCACCCACACCATCAGTAGATTCTCCATCTTTTCATGGAGAGAGCTATGGAGCTTAGAAATTATTCTAACGCCTTTAGCTGGTGTTATACCCTTCCTTTATCGACTCCTTCTGTTTAAGGACAGTGCATATCGTTGAAGTACTACGCCCGTCCTGCCTCGCCAAGTCAGCCACTCGCACACCTTGCTCATATTTTTCTATGATTTCATGCTTTAATTCAATAGACATCATCCTCTTCTGAGCACTAACCTTTCCACTCGCTTTCTTCGGACCCATGGGTATAAAAAGAAATGTGATAAAGTATGTAAATGCACAAAAGATGCTTTGACAACGAGGTAAACAAGCTCACTGACTGAGGCATGGGAAACTATGAGACGCTGGAGTAGGGGTAAACTGGTGGGTTGTGTGCAGCCAGCTGATCCGCGCCATTACTCGTATCTCAAATGTTGCTCGTATTTCAAAGCAAAAAATCGCTCGCTCAACGGCTCATATCTCAAAAATCTCGTATGTTAGGGCACTCGTATCTCGAAGTACCACTGTAGTGTAAGATGTGTCACATGTTCAGGTAACTTTTCAAACTATTATCAAATAAGGGAGGTCTTATCTCCCCCAGTTGCTTGTGGAAATGGGGTTCTTGGGGTACCGGAAGAATAAGAATTTCCAGAGGCCTCTGTGGTAGAAAGTTTTATTTCTGTAGAATCATATCCTTAGCTTTCAAAGTCACATTTTCCTTAGTCCAACTACAGAAGAAGTATAGCTGGGCTTCAGTAAAACTAACAACAGAGTCAGTGTCCAGAGTTTCCTTTCCATGTTACATCCAGGTCCAGTTCAGCATCAGCTTAGTTTATCTTGTATTTCCTTATGCAGCCCATTCGTTTACTAAGTGTGGGGCCCACAGTGAATGCAATAAAACAGGAGCAAAAAACAAACAAACCCATAAGCCAAGAATCAAGAGCAAAAGAGCGAATTCCTTTATTTAGTAGATTTTGTGTTCCCAAATGTTTGAGGATTTGTAGTGACCATTCCCATTCTGGCCAACCATCTCTGTCCCTAAGTGTGATTGGCAGGCAAGTACCTTCTTTATGGCATCCAATTTTACTGGGCATGTGTCTATTTCCCCATTGTCCATTCCCGTTTACCCAGCGTTTTACAGAGTAGACTGGTGGTTCCCTGGGGAGTGCAAAGTTGCAGCTTCCTGGTGGAGCTGCCCAAATGACATGTCTATAACGTCTGACCTTTCCTTTGCTTCTTTCCTATTATTAACAACTGGCTAATTACAACAGTGTCAAAACTAGCTATGGAATTCTTTGTGTTGATTATTTGCTTTCCTTCAGTCCTGCTATTCTTCTTTCCATCCTGCTTTCTTTCTTGGTTTCCTTCCCCTTTCTTCACTCCCTACCTTCATTTCAATTCTGGGTCTGTTCTTTCCTATACTTTTGTTTCTTTAGACTCTCTCTTCCCCTGCCACTTGATATTGCCTACAAATAGGGGAGATAGGAGGGTGACATTATGTAGTCAGTGGTAAGTTGATGGGCTCCCTAAATTTCTCTTTTTTCTGACTTTATAAACAATATTTTGGATCTCTTTCTCAATTGCTTTGGAGAACCATTGATAAGGTTGGCAAATTTAGCAAATAAAAATTGAGGAGATCCAGTTACATTTGAACATCAGATAAATAGCAAGTAATATTTTTAGTATAGGTATGTTCTTGCTATAATTGGGATATATTTATACTAAGAAGTTATTCCTTATTTACTTGCAATTCAAAGGCATCTGGACCCCTGTCTGGTAATCCCTTGTGTGATGTAAGTTTGTGGTTGGTGTGATGGCCTGGCAATTATTGCTCCTTCCTTTCTCTATAAAATCCAGTCTTCTTGACAGGGGACATCCTATTTCTTTTCCTTAGATATTTTATTTTATTTTTCTAAATAACCAACAGAGCCAACTGATCTTTAGCCCTCTGTGAACCCCCAGTGTCTGGGGTGTAGGGTAATTAATTCAGGGACACTCCACTCACTGAGTACCAACTTAGTGGTAGCCCTGTGCTGGGCACTTTGGATAAATCTCCTCATGGCATAGTCACAGCACATCTTGATATAGTTGTTCCAACTCCATTTTACACATAAGAATCAGAGTGTAAGTTATTTTCTCAAAGACAGGCTGGATTTGAACTCCAGATTTTATTTTGTTCTGAATTCCATAAGTTTTCACTCTGTGGGTGTACACATTCAGGTCTGTTAAAGAAAACTCTGAAAAGACAATTGCAATCCACTCATTTCTCTCTTATATATAGCCATTTCCCACTTGTCCTAAAATGGACTACTTTCCAAACCTCTGGAGGAAATTTCCAGAGATGGATCTTATTTGGAGATCGTGTCTGACTTAGATGGGAAATGAGTCCTGTACTTCTGCATTGGGGCCACCTGTTTCAGAAAAACTAGGACAAACATGTAAGGAGCTGTCCAAGTTTGGGAGTAGGCCAGTGAGTTCCTGGTCCATGCCTTCTGGGAATATGCTACCTGGGGTGGGTCTCATTGCCAGGCAGTTTTCTGTAGGTACTTCCTCTGAAGCTCTGTTCGGTTCTCCTTCCTTTCGACTCCTTTCCATTCTCTCACCCTTTTAATTCTCCCACCTGCAATTTCTCTTAACTAGCCTTTCTCCTGGTGGTGCTTGCTTATCTCCTAGTGTTGTTTTACCTTAATGTTTGACAGCTCTCTTAGGTACAAGAATTTAATATTACTTTATGTCGTCTTTCTCTGGCAAGATTAGGTTGTGTCATTCTGTGACTGAAAATTTTCAGAGCAACCCAAGCCCGTTTGGCTTAGTGGATAGAGCATTAGCCTGTGGATCAAAGGATCCTGGGTTCGATTCCAGTCAAGAGCACATGCCCTATTGCGGGCTTAACCCCCCAGTAGGGGACATGCAGGAGGAAGCTGATCAATGATTCTCTCTCTATCTCCTTTCCTTTCTGAAATCAATAAAAAAATATATTTCTTTCTTTCTTTTTTTTAATTGTATGAGCATTTTCCTCATTTGTGTTAGTGCAATCTTCCTATAACCCCTAAACATGGAGTGGGAGGTTTCAATGGATACGAAACTACTTAAAAGAGAGAAAGAAAAAAAAAGTGCCCAGTCTTTGTCCTTATCATGGTGCAAGTTTGTGTTCCTAATGAGGAATTTTCCAAGAGCTCTCAGTGCTGTGATTTTCTGGGGCAAACGGGGAAAGGGCGCACTTCTTATGCTGCATCCTTTTTACTCCCTTCTGCTCCTCTAGGCTTTGCTTCTGAATACACAAAACCCACATTTGTGACTGCCAAGAAGACTTCTGCTGCCAGGAAGACACACTGTATGCTACTCTTTCACATTCAGTTAATAGGCAATCTTTCTCACCAGTAAGTACGGTTTTGCTTTGAGTGGGGAGGTTGTTTTGGGGACAATATATTGTGATGTCAATTAAACTTCACTGTCTTTGCATGTGACTCTTCAGGCAGAAATTGGTGTTCTTAACAGTTGAATCTCTGGGGTCTCCAAGGCTTTGCAGCTGAAAATCTTGGAGTCTTCTGCTTTGGAAAGGGGCTCTGTGGTGGTGGGAGAGAGATTCAGAGAAGAGAAGACCCTTTTGATTTCAAATTTGGTGACAGGACATTTGAAAATTGGAGAAGGGAACTTAGCTCCTCTTATTAAGTATGTTTTATGTTAGAGAATTTTAACAAGGTTTTAAGCTACTAATAATTTTTGTTGTTATTGTTAATCCTCACCCGAGAATATTTTTCCCCCCCCATTGGTTTTATTTTAGAGAGAATAGAAGGGAGGCGAAGAGACAGAGAGGGAAAAATATCATTGTGAGAGAGACACATTGATTGGTTACCTCCCACATATGCCCTAACCCCGCCTGGGGATCCAGCCTGCAACGGAGGTACTTGCCCTTGATTAGAATGGAAATCGCTACCCTTCAGTCCCAGGGCCGATGCTCCAAACACTGAGAAAACTGGCCTGGGCAAGAATTTTTTATTTTATTTATTTCAAAATAGAGTGCATCTAGGTTATGACCATCTGATTATTCACAATGACGTGTTCTTTTGTGCACACACGTCTCTTCTAAGAAGCACCCACACAAACATGTTTGGATCATATTGTGTCACTGTGAAAGGTCATGAGCAACAGAATTTCAAATAGAGTAAGAGAATCTCCACTTCATGGAAATTGTTCCCAAGACACCATTTAATTTTACTGAGTGGCAGGTTATGATAAAATCATTTTAACATGCCTTACTATTTTATTTTGTAAGTCCTCTCTATAATTGTTTTATGACATTGTTGTTCTGATCTCGTTAGGTAATCAGTTATAAGGACTTGTTTGGCAAGCTCTGTAAGAGAGAAAGACATTCACCCAGATTTTAGGCAATTGTGGGTGATGGGTTAGGCCTGCTGTGTCTGGGGCAAGAGCTTGTCCATGTCCAACAGTGTGGCTTTGGGTATTCTTTCATGTAAAGAGGAGGGATTCTTTAAGTCATAAGGCACAATGCTCTTTCAACTATCTGATAAATTGACACTGGGGATTGGCCTATTTTTATTTCATCTGTGGATGGGGTGGGGTAGAACTGGGACAGTCTTATCTGTGGAATTTCTGACTTAAAAAGCTTAGAGGTTTTAAAAGTAAGGCAGTAGGGCAGCGTGGCAAAGAGGATAAGCTCTCGAATCAAACCCTGCTTTGATTCTGGCTCTGCGTTTATTAGCTGTATTATTTTGGGTAACATTACACCACTTTTAGTTTCCTTATTTGTAAAATGGGCATAATAATGCTAACACTAATGTAGTTTTCTCTGCTTTCCAAATGTTTCTGGAAGCTTGCTGCTCCTCACCACTTCCTCTGTTGCCACTTTGATGCAAGCACCATCATATTCCACCTGGATTATTACATGGTCTCCTAACCACCCCTTATTCCCCATCTGTACAAGTGGCAGACAGAGTGACTCTTTAAACATACAATCTCAAAAACCTCTCATAACTGCCTTCCCTCCTCATTCAGAATACAGTCAAAGTTTCACTCTGGCTTCACCTGGCTTTACCAGTATATTTAGTAAATTTTGTTGCTTTGTCTTTTTTAGAATGTTTCTTTGTAGCCATGTGACTTTTTATACTCTAATTTTACTGCATAATATAATATGTTTATACACAAAATTTTCCCATTACCAAGCCACTTTAGAATTGCTTTCAGTGCCTGGCCAGTGTGGCTCAGGTTGAGCAAAGACCCATAAACCAGGAGGTTCAATTCCAGGTCAGGGCATATGCCCAGGTTGGGGTTTGACCCCAGTAGGGGGCATGGAGGAAGCATCCGATAAATGATTATCCCTCATAATTTATGTTTCTATCTCTGTCTATCCCTTGCTATCTGAAATCAATAAAAAGAATATAAAAAAAATAAAATTGCTTTCAGTACTGCATGATTAAACAATTTATTATTTCCTAAAACATTTCTTTGTAATATTTGGATGTTCTTATATACCAGCAAATATGGTTAGTGACTTATCCAAGTGGTATAACTAGAACTAAAATCAGTATTTCCTGATTCTCATCCAGTACTTTTTTAGAGAATAAAGGAAAAAGAAATTGATGGCTTGCTAGGATAATAGTTTCCTTCCTTCCCTCCCGTCCTTCCTCCCTCTCCTCCTCCTCTTCCTCCTTTTTCTTTTGGGTAAGCTCTTTCTAGGTCTAGGATATCTCTGATTTAGCAGGTAGTCTAGCCTAAGCTTCTTTAATGGGGTCTGCCTTCTAAGAGAGCAAACACAAGCAGTAAGGTTTCTTATGTCTTAGGCCTGTCACAATTCATAAGATGCCACTCTGCTGCATTCTATTGGTCAAAGCAAATCTCAAGGAGAGAGCAAAAGAGTTTTCTTACTGTGAGGAATGGTGTGTGCATGTACATATGGAGTTAAGAGGTTGGTTGGCTGCCATCTTTGCAGACGATCTGTGGCACTCTTTAACTTGCACCCCCTATGGACTCCCCATGACTCTTTACTGCCTATAGAAGAGCTAGACTATAGTAGTCTCAGTACTTAGCACTGTACTGAAAACCCTAATCCCTGTTGTGAGTGGTACAGTTTTTCTCTCCACTTAAAAGAGAACATCACTGCCCTAACTGGTTTGACTCAGTGGATAGAGTGTTGGCCTTCGGACTGAAAGTCCCAGGTTCAATTCCAGTCAAGGGCATGTACTGTGATTTCGGGCACATCCCCAGTAGGAGGTGTGCAAGAGGTGGCTGATCAATCTTTCTCTCTCATTGATGTTTCTAATTCTCTATCCTTTTCCCTACCTCTCCGTAAAAAAAAAAAAAAAAATCAATAAAATATATTTTTTAAAAAAAGAGAGAACATTACTATTAGTTAGAAGCCAATTACTTTGTAGCTGTATGCTCTGTTGTTAAGATTTTTTTTTTAGATTTTACAAGCATTTATTGAGTCCCTCCTACATATCAGTCACTGGCCAGGCTCTTTAGGCCATTTATTTGTGCCATTTAATTCTCACAGCAAACCTGATGGGGATTTTGATGATTCAAATGAAAATTATTCACTTCATTTTTTTTAGTACAGGATGTCATTTACTCAGGGTCACATGGCTGATAAAGGGCAGAGATGAAAGTCAACTTAAGCTTCTTGTATCACATATTGCATGCTCATTTCACAACACCACTCAACCTGTCTTTTTGTAAAGGAAGTCACAAAGGAACAAAGATGAGGAAAGACATTAATGCTTATTTTAGTCCATTTAGTTGAAATGAGTCATTGGATCCATTTAATATACAAAAGAAGGCATATACATGAACTTTGGAAGCAAAGCTATTTATGTGCTTGTCAGGTTTTTGTTTTGGAGTTTCTGGAAGTTATAAATTGAATTATGAGTTTTGATCTCAGGTATGTCAGTTAAAATCAGGTCTAGCAGTACATAACAAACAGAAAGCTCAGAGTAGATGCTTATTTCTCTTTTGTGAAATGAAGTCTGGAGGCAGGTACTGCAGGGCAAGCATGTCTGATCTACAAAAACCAAAAACCAGGTTGTGCTTCTCAGCTCCTTCAAGGGAGTAAGCATTAAATAGTAATAACCAAAACTGCAAAATAATTGCAACAATTATTTAGTTTATCTAAGAAAGGTTTTCAATACTGAGTTAAGGTGTAGTAATGTCTTTTGGTCATGAAAAACACACACACACCAAAAAACGCAACTGTCCTGAATTAGTGTATGAAAGGTGTATTTAAAGTTAATTGGTCAGGGACATTTTTTGTCAATTTTATATGTGGATTATGTAGTAGAAAATTTAACATATTCCCCAAGACCCAAGATAAATATTGTATTTTATCTTTATTCAGAGGAGAAATTCAAAAGCTAAATGCATGCAATCTCCAAAATAAATATTGTATTTTCTCTTTTTTTTGCAGAGAAGAATTGTAAAACCTATATGTATACAATCTTATTTTAGGAAATTAAGGCCAATTATAGAATTTAGGTTGTTTCTAAAGGGAAAAATTCAAAGTTTGAGTAATAAAAATATGTGCTTTATCATGACAAAATATCTTTATTTTAGAATATATATATATATATATATATATATATACACACACATCACATACATAAACACATCTATAATAATAAAAGCATGATGTGCTAATTAGACCAGATATCCTTCCAGATGAAGCTGGGGCTGAAGGAAAGCCCAGGTCTCAGGTGCTGGAGAGAAGCCAGTGCTGGCAGCTGGGGGAAGGAAGGCCTACTCTTGCACAAATTTTGTGTATTGAACCTCTAATATCCTATCTAATGAAAAAGTAATATGCAAATTGACCATACTTTTGTTTAACGCACAAGCCACGCCCACCAGCCAATCAGAGTGAGTATGCAAATTAACCCAAACAAAATGGCTATGGCCACAGAGACAGCAGGAGGGAGGTTTGGGTTGCTCCTGGCAATGGAGGAAACCGAGCTTTCCGCAAATCCTTTGGACCCAGGACTCTGCTTAATGCAACAAAGTTTCAATGGCAGTGCTACCTGAAGGCTTGGCTCTGCTCTAGGCTACAAAGTTTCAACTGTAGAAGAGAAGTAAATACCAGATACCAGGGCCTCTACTTGGGTCGCTGGGGTTGTGTGGCTGACCTGAAAACCACCACAGGCCCCTCATCTAGGCCACCCAATGCCCCAAAGGAACACCCACCTTGATCCGGACACCCTTCAGGGCAAACCATCTGGCCCCCACCTGTGCAGCAGGCCTCTATCCTATCCAATAAGAAAGTAACATGCAGATTGGCCATCACTCCAACACACAAGATGACTGCTCCCAGGTGGTCAAAAGATCCTGCCCCCATGTGGACACATGATGGCCACCACAAGATGGCCAGCAGGGGAGGGCAGTTGGCAGGGACCAGGTCTGCAAGGGAGGGCAGTTGTGGGTGATCAGGCCAGCAGGAGAGAGCAGATAGGAGGGACCAGGCCTGTAAGGGAGGGCAGTTGGGGGTGATCAAGACTACAGTGGAGAGCAGTTAGGGGTGACTAGGCAGGCAGAGGAGGGAAGTTGGGGGTGACCAGGCCTGCAGGGAAGGACAGATAGGGGGACCAGGCCTGCAGAGAAGGACAGTTAGGGTAAAAAGCTGGCAGGGGAGCAGTTAGGCATCAACCAAGCTGGTAGAGGAGTTGTTAGGGGTGATCAGGCTGGCAGGCATAAGCTGTTAGGGGTAATCAAGAAGGTAGGCAGGTGAGCAGTTGGGAGCCAGCAGTCCTGGATTGTGAGAGAGATGTCCGACTGCCCATTTAGACCGGATCCTGGATCGGGTCTAAACAGGCAGTCGGACATCCCTCAAGAGGTCCCAGATTGGAGAGGGAGCAGGTTGGGCTGAAGGACATCTCCATCCCCCATGCACAAATTTTGTGCACTGGGCCTCTAGTGTGTGTGTGTGTGTGTGTGTGTGTGTGTGTGTGTGTGTGTGTATTTGCTCAGAATATTCATGATAAATGCTAAATGTTTAAAAAAAATCAAGGATGAGGCTCCTTCTGTTTGGCTATTCCACCAGGCTCCACAGAGGCTTCCACTCATGGCCTTGGAGGGTCCATGGTTTTTATCTATATTTAGTCATTGGGAAGGAAGAAAAGTGAAAGAAGGGAACACTCCTTTCCTTTAGATAGTCTCAGAAGCTGCACATGACAATTCTGCTTGTATCCTATTCGTCAGACATAGTCACAGACCATATCTAGCTGAAAGTCAGGCTGGGCAGTGGGCAGCTAAGAACTGGGTGTTCTACTAAAGAGGGGAATGCATACAGGGGGTGGGGTGGACTAGCTGTTTCTTATACAACAGATGTGGTTTGTAAAGTGATATTTTAATCAATGTGTGAGATAATAATAAAAGTTTAGATTAAGTTATTAACAATTAAGAATGAATAAAAAAGATATTACTTTTTCCCTAAATGCTTGTTTTCTCTAGTAGTAAGCTACACTGGTGTTAATCTTTAAAGTACAGTATTTGGTGTGGTATTATTGGGTGTTTAAATTTAGATGCTTTAACAAAGTGCTCTATTTTGTAAAATAGAAAAAATCCACTTCTCACTATTTCAGATAAATCATGTCGATGGCATAAGTCATCCTGTTTAGACCACATAGCCAAGTGTAATACATAGATAGCTACTACCTAATAACACCCTACCTGAACCCTGCCAATAGTAGAAGGAAGCAAATAGTTCTACTTAGTACTGGATTTGTTAAGCTAAAGTTATCAAATGAAAAATTGTAATCTATAATAATAGACTTTATGACTACCAATGTCTGCAAAGGAAGCAATATTTGAACAAAAATTATGTCCTACAATTTGCTTGCTGCTATGATGGTCATGGCAAAAGGATGTAGAGTTAAGTATATTTATGAAATAGATTTATTTAATATCTTCAATATATTTGTCTTTGTTCTGCTTCCATATGTCTATCATAGATTACGAGAGGATAAGATACCTTCTATGTTTTCTGTGCATTAATAATACAAGTGACAGAAGATGAGAATTTGGCTAGACTTTGGAAAAGGAGTAGAATTTGCAAAGGGAGGAGGAAAGTAGAAGGGACGGGGCCCAGGTAGAAGTTTGGAGTTGATTAACACAATCACACCTGCTGTCCAGGGGGGAGGACAGCAGCTTGGCTGGTGTTGAAGGGGAGAGTAGGAGATAAGGCTGGTGGGGTGAAGTCATGTGGAAGACCTAAATGGCTAGAAATATACTTTTTCTATCAATAATGAGGACCCATGGGCTATTTCAGAGCAGGCAGTTGATAAGGAAAGTATGAGGTTGAGGCCTAGAGATGGTTCACCCCCCTGCTCCCACCTTTGGAAGAGGATCCATAAAGGAAACAGAAGGGAAACACCAGGCAGCAATAAAACCAGGAGGGCAGAGTGCTAGAAATTGAAATGAGGGTGATTATTACCAAATTTTGAAATGTCCCAGAGAATTAAAGATGAATGAGAAATGAGGAGAAGTTATTATTGGATGTGGTCAAGGATTGTTGCTGACATTTGAGAGCTCATGGTTTCAGCAGAGCCATGTGGGTCAGCCTGCCTGAGGGTAAGAAATGAACGAGCTCTACAGAAATGCAACCGTGGGTGAAATTGCAAAGATTGGTTGAGAGGAAGAAGGTGATATAGTTGGAAGGAACTCCCCTACAACCACTTCCTGAGATGGGGAGGATTGCATGTTTTTTTTTATTTTTGTTTTTTATTTTTATTGATTTCAGAGAGGAAGGAAGAGGGAGAGAGAGATAGAAACATCAATGATAAGAGAATCATTGACTGGCTGTCTCCTGCATGCCACACTGGGGATCAAGCCTGAAACCCAGGAATGTGCTCTGGACCAGAATTGAACCTGGAACCCTTCAGTCCACAGGCTGGTGCTCTATCCACAAGCCAAACCAGCTAGGGCAAAGTTTGCATGTTTCTATATGTGAAAGGCATCACATATAGAAAAGGCCAGAAGAAAGATGTGGAGAGAGATAGTAAAGTCCCTCAGGTGTTAGGGGTTTAAACATCAGAGGAGGTCTCATTGTCCTTACATAGAAGGAAATCTGCACTTCTGGGGCTGTCAGGACATATGACAAGCAAAGGGAGAAGCAGGCTGGAGCTGGAGGTGAGGGTTAGTAGGTGTGGAGGGAGCTCTGGAATGCCCATGAGAAGGTGTGAGGGGAGATGGACAGGTGTTAAATATGGTAAAGCAGAGGAGCGATTTCTATTGACTGTGCATCTGGGATTGGGAGCAGGGCTGTCTGAATTACTGTTTATTCATCAGGGGTCTTTGACCTCATTAGGAGTAGAGGAGGTAAGTGTGACAATGCCCTGCACTGGTGATCGGCATGCTGACCTTGGCAGGGCCTAGAGGCAAAGGGGTCTCTTGGTGATGCGGAGGTCCCCACTTCCACTTCTTCTTTAGAAAGGATCCCACAATGCATATTATCATTTCATAAATGTCTCCAGGTGAACATTTTATTTCACATAAGCAGATGGTGAATTCAGGGTTCCCTTTAACCACTGGATTCTATGGCATATGTTAAGTGCTGCAGAAGTACTAAGGTACTAAATGTGGCAATAAATAACTTGCCCCAACTCTAATTGTGTGCCTCACAATCTGTGTGTTTGGGAAGTAGCTCTTTTTGTTCTTTCTTTTAAATTCAATTTGAGGTCTTGACCTAAAGTACCTCACAGGCATTTTCACATGGTCAAGGCTTTATTGGCTTCAGGAAAAGGCAAAGCTCATAGATACAGAAGGTGCCTTTTAAAAACTGAGTCATTCAGACCCTCCCAACTGTGCCACTTCTGAGTCCACTAAGCCCCTGTTTCGGGCGAAACCCTGGAGACCTAGACTCGTGTGGTCCTGGTGTGCATGGGAGCTGGAGGGGCAGTGGTCTAGAGGCACTGCGGGCGCTTGGGCACAAGGACCGCTCCAGCGATTACCCAGTCACTTGAGACTCAGGGGCCATGGAGGGCGGGGCCGACTGGAAGGCAAGGCGGTCCCTTAAGCCCTGAGACTCCACCCATCCCAAGCTCTTCGGTTTTGCAAGTCTGGTATTATAAGGCTGAATTCAACACAGAAGTTTCCCCGGCATAGTGAAAATGCTGAGACAAGGGAAAGGATCACAAACTAAAGAAATGGAGGAAAACAAATGACTGGATATAGAGTTCAAAACCACGCTTATAAGGTTTTTCAAGAATATGCTAGAAAAGTTGGATAAACTTAGCGAGAGCCAAGAGGAGATGAAAAAGGACCAACTAGAGATGCAAAAGAACCAACTAGAGAGGGTAATGGACCAACTAGAAATTAAACATACACTGACTGAAATAAAAAATATTATACAGAGTCCTAACAGCACACTAGAGAAAGACAAGAATCAAATCAAAAATTTGAAATATAAAGAAGCAGAAAACACTCAACTGGAAAAGCAAGAAGAGAAAAGAATCCAAAAATGTGAAGATAATGTAAGGAGACTCTGGGACAGCTTCAAATGTACCAACATCAGAATTGTGGGAGTGCCAGAAGAGAGAGAGCAAGATACTGAAAACCTATTTAAAGAAATAATGACTGAAAACTTCCCACATCTGGTGAAAGAAATAGACTTACACGTCCAGGAAGCACACAGAACCCCATATAAAAGGAATCCAAAGAGGACCACACCAAGACACATCATAATTAAAATACCAAGAGCAAAAGACAAAGAGAGAATATTAAAAGCAGCAAGAGAAAAACAGTTCATTACCTACAAGGGAGCACCCATACGACTGTCAGCTGATTTCTCAACAGAAACAATGCAGGCCAGATGGGAGTGGCAAGAAATATTCAGCGTGATGAATAGCAAGAACCTACAACCAAGAATACTCTATCCAGCAAAGCTTTAATTCAGAATTGAAGGGCAGATAAAGAGCTTCACAGATAAGAAAAAGCTGAAGGAGTTCATCAACTCCAAACCAGTATTATATGAAATGCTGAAAGGTACTCTTTAAGAAGAGGAAGAAGAAAAAGGTAAAAGATAAAAAATTATGAACAACAAATACATATCTCTCAACAAGTGAATCTAAAAATTAAGTGAATTAAAAAATTTGATCAACAGAATAAACTGGTGAATATAATAGAATCAGGAGCACAGAAAGGGAGTGGACTGATAATTCTCAGGGGGAAAGGGGTGAGGGGTGTACAGGGAGAGACTGGACAAAAATCACACACCTATGGATGAGATCAATGGGAGCGAGGGGAGGGTGGGAGCTGGGTGGAGGGGTGCTATGGAGGGGAAAAAAGAGAGACAAATGTAATAATCTGAATAATAAAGATTTAATAAAAAATAAAATAAAATAAAAACTGAGTCATTAGAGCTTCTGTGAGGGGTCCTCAGGTGCCTGGATGACCTAGGTGTGGAATCTGGGTACTGTGGCTTCTGATTTACTGTCAGGCAAAAACACAACAGAGATGGGAGTAGGGAAAACAATAGAAGGTGGAACCTCCAGGTGAGTGCAGACATCTGCCCCTTTCCTTACTCATTCAGAAGAGATTGAAATAGAACGGGTTTGTTTCTCAGGTTCTTATTTGTTACTTGGGCATACAGAGAAAACCTGCACAGGCAAATGAAGTCAGAGTTCACAGGAACCTTCTGCTCTGGAAAGCAGCATTTGTGCTGAGACTGAGACAGCTCTACCTGAAAGCCTCCCTGGATCACAGGCCAGCCCGTATCCCCTTCTCCAAGCAGAGAGGTGCTTCTAGGAGCA
Source organism: Lasiurus cinereus (assembly GCA_011751065.1). Classification (NCBI taxonomy): domain Eukaryota; kingdom Metazoa; phylum Chordata; class Mammalia; order Chiroptera; family Vespertilionidae; genus Lasiurus; species Lasiurus cinereus. The sequence goes on from JAAGEH010000392.1 coordinate 10,581,376, forward strand.
AGGACTTCACTGGTTTTTGCTGTTGAAGGACACACTGGTTACTAAATGAAGTGGAGAGTGCTGGAAGGCAGCAGGGAGTGAGGGGAGGTGATCCCAATCCCGATCCAGATCCCAAATCTTCAAAGTGAATGAGGTGGTTCCTATGGCATTTTTGGCGTGAAGTTGCACTTTGCATCTCTGAGATCTGAGGTACTCAAAGCTGAAGGTTGACAGTCTCATATTCCTCAGCAACTTAAAACTCTCTGGTTGATACACTGTGTTCAATTTATACTGCTTCCAGATCCAGAGGTAGTTTATTCTGTGCACAGAAGGTGGGGGGTTAGAAACCTGAGCCTTTAGGTTTGGAAGATGTGATCTTTTTCTCTTAATTCCTGTGCTAGGTATTCTGAGAACTCCAGGTTGGTTCCAGAAAGGCCAGTCTTGACTGCTCTTGGAAAAGAACTTCCCCGCCCCCAACCCCACCCCCCCGCTCTGTTTCCCTAAAAGCCACAGGCTGAGATAAAGAGTGCCTGAAATATAAGACACAGGGCTAGGAATTAGTATTACCCAAGATTTGTCCTCCATCTGCTGGGTGACCTCGAGTAAATCCCTTTCTCTTTCACTCTGGAGTTGAGTGTGGGCTGAAAACACTCTGGTGGCAGGTGGAGCTCACTGAAGTGAGGTGCGCCTGGTGGAGGTCACTTCTGTAAGGGGCATTGGGCTCCTCCACAGAAAAGCACAATTAACAATGTCCAACAATCTCCCCTTAGGCTCCTGCCTCACAGTCCCAGGGATGGCCAGCTTCTCACCCACAGGCTCTGCATTAGGGGTTCCCAGTGTCGGATAGGCCCTGGGTTTGTGTCAGTGAACATTTAATGTGATTTATCTCAGTTTGGCTAAGGCCTGATGAAGTCAACTAGCCAACAGATCCACCATTGTTTCTGAGAAGAGGCTCAAAGGCAATTCTCTAACCACTTAATTACCCTCAGTTTCAGAAAAAGCAAAGCCTTGGTTTGCATAAGGTATTTGCATATCTATACAGTTTTCTTTCTATTCATGGTTTCCCCAAACTCTCAGAAGGCCCTACTGCACAGCTCATCAAATTTCAGGAGTCTTTTTTTTTTTTTTTTTAACTTTGGCTAGGAAAAGGAAGTTATTAAGAAAGCCAAACTTTCTCAATTTTTGTTTGAGTTGGGTTCTCTGTTTAATAACCATTGGGTCTGTTCTGCCATGTTCTTTAATTTTGTATGTGTCTCATGTACACATTCTTTTACAAAGCATCTGATGCCTCACATATCAACAGATATTGATAGTGTTCAATTTTGACCCAGAAAAAAATAGGTTCAATAACTTTTATTGCCCTGAGGCCATCTCTCATCTGTACAAGAAAGACTGTATCTGGAGCAAGCTTCTGGGAGACTCTGACCTCTCTGTGGACAAGAAGAATTCTTTTCATGGTTCTTTCTATAATTAGTATTACATGGAGAGTGGAAATTACAGACTGACTCCAAAGACAACCCATTATCTGTCCTATTGAAAACAACAAGAGTTGGTTATTTTTCAGTGAAAAAGAATGCTATGGCTTTGATGGTCTTTTTTCCTGCGGTTCTGACAGTGAGGTTGTGCAATTCTTTTTTTTTTTTAATATATTTTATTGATTTTTTACAGAGAGGAAGGGAGAGGGATAGAAAGTCAGAAACATTGATGAGAGAGAGACATCGATCAGCCGCCTCCTGCACGCCCCACACTGGAGATGTGCCCGCAACCAAGGTACATGCCCCTGACCGGAATCGAACCTGGGACCTTTCAGTCCGAAGACCGACACTTTATCCACTGAGCCAAACTGGTCTGGGTGAGGTTGTGCAGTTCTCGATCTCCCTCTACTACTACACACAGTGCTAATAACTCCCTGTCCTCATCAGTTGTCCTTTGTTCATGATGGGGGAATGGCTTCCTGTAGTGATTTAGCTGTGTTCCTGACATTACTTTTTGGGTCACAAGAAGATGTTCAATTTTTATGTCCCCTTGACATTCCCCTCACACCTCAGGCTACTGCAAGCCTTCTCTTTTTCTTTCACAGAAACATCTGGAAAGAGGAGCCTATAATCATGACCTTCACTTTCTTTCCTCTCATTCGTTCATGACTTAATTTTACTCTGGCTTGTGCCCCACCACTGCCTAAAATTGATCTGGCAAGGCTCAGTTAGGATCTCATGGCTAATTCAGTGACTTGGTTAGGGTCTATCATTTTTCATGGGGAAATATTAAGCTTCAATGGAAATTTAGCATTCTCTTCAATTCTGAGTGTAGGCAACAAACCACAAAAGTACTAGTAGTGCCCAGAAGTATTTCAAAATTACATTACAACTAATATAGATATCTGGAGATATTATTTTATTACTATTGGGAACTTATAATGGTTTATATACTAACTGCTAGATCTTATTACTTAATAAATGAGCAAAGAAGCATATATATGATTTACAATATGTTTTAACACTCTGATGTAAATAGTTTTATTTATTATCTTATGTATTATATCTTGTGTAAGTAACTATTATTTTGAGAAAAGGCCGGTAGGTTTCACCTCACTGCCGAAAGACTCATGGTATAAAAAAAGGGCAAAGAACCCAGTTTTATTTTATTGATTTTTTACAGAGAGGAAGGGTGAGGGATAGAGAGCTAGAAACATGGATGAGAGAGAGATATTGATCAGCTGCCTGCTGCACGCCCCCCACTGGGGATGCGCTGGCAACCAAGGTACATGCCCTTGACCGGAAATGAACTTGGGACCCTTCAGTCCACAGGCCGACGCTCTATCCACTGAGCCAAACTGGTTTCAGCAGAACCCAGTTTTAATCATCATTTATCTGATTTCTCTAGAGCAGTGGTTGCCAAACTGCGGCTCACGAGCCACATGCGGCTCTTTGGCCCCTTGAGTGTGGCTCTTCCACAAAATACTATGGCCTGTGCAGTCTATTTTGAAGAAGTAGTGTTAGAAGAAGTTTAAGTTTAAAAGATTTGGCTCTCAAAAGAAATTTCAATTGTTTTACTGTTGATATTCAGCTCTGTTGACTAATGAGTTTGCTGACCACTGGACTAAGACAACATTGTGATTCTTGTGTTTTATCACTGCAGCTAAAACTCAGCCTTTAAAAGATATGACTCCGTTGAAAGGAATGCAGTACTGTCTACTGATGAAGCTATGAACTAGTAGCACTATACAAATTATTGGAAAGATGTTGAGCTAGTATAGATAGTTATAAAGATGCTCAGTATAGTGTGGTTTCTTCAAATATAAAATATTCTGTGGTGCCACTTTGAGTTTGTTGTGGCTCTCATGGTGCTTCTCTGCACCATTGGAATTCAACATTAGGATGGGTATGGTAGACTAGACACATTGTAGAAAAACATGTGTCTAGTGAAAAATCAATGCTGTCCTAAGAATCAATGACAGCAAATCTCCAAGGCCTGTCCATATCTATCAACTTCATACAACAGATACTCTTGAAGGCAGTGAGTGGACTATATACACTAATAAAACAGTAATATGCTAATTAGACTAGATATCTTCTGGACATCTTCTGGATGTCCTTCCAGACAAAGCCACGGTGGAAAGGGGCAAAGCAGGGGTGGTTAGGGGTGATCAGGCTGGCAGAGGGGAAAAGTTAGGGAGTAATCAGGCCATCAGGCCATCAGGGGGAAGCAGTTAGGGGGCAATGAGGCCAGCAGGGAAGCAGTTAGGGGGTGATCAGACCTGCAGAGAGCAACTAGGGGGTGATCAGGCCAGACAGGAGGGCAGTTAGGGGCAATCAGACTGAGAGATGCCTCCCCTCCACCAATGCATGAATTTTGCGCACTGGGCCTCTAGTGGAAACATAAAATATTAGGTCCCAAGGAAGTGGTGAGAAGTTCAGGGGAAGTGGCAGGGGAGGGCAGTTAGGGGGTGATCAGGTTGTTGGGGGGGCAGTGAGGGGCGATCAGACCAGCAGGCAGAGGCAGTTAGGGATGATCAGGCAGGCAGGCGAACAGTTAGGAGCCAGCCATTCCAGACATCCCCCGAGAGTCCTGGATTGGAGAGGGTACAGGTTGGGCCGAGAACCATTCCTCCCCCTGCCCTCGTTGCATAAATTTTGTGTGCTGGGCCTCTGGTAGAAACATAAAATATTAGGGCCCAAGGAAGTGATGAGGAGTTCTAAAGTTGTGCTTGACCTCTAGATGCATGTGCTTATTCCAATTTAAATTCACTGAAATGAAATAAAACTAAGAATACAACTCCTCATTCACACTAGCCACATGTCCAATGTTCAATAGCCACAGCTCAGATAAAGAACATTTCCATCTTTATAGAGAGTTCTGTTGGACAGCACCCATCTGACCTAAAGTGGGGTTCAGCAAACTTCATCTTCCCCACTAAATCCAGCCCACTGTCTATTTAATACAGTCCAGGAGCTAAAAAAGGCTTTTACATTTTAAAATGTAACATTTTTAAATGGTTGAGAAAAAATTGTGAAAGTGAATTTTCTTTCTTGTTATATAAGTACTTACAAATATCTTTGGTTTGCTTCTTGGCCCATAAAGCTTGTAGTATTTACTATCCAGACATTTCCAGAAAATGTTTGCCAACCTCTGATCTGAAGCATTTCCTAACTACAATTAAGTAAACTGAGGCCTGGAGACAGAAAGAGACCCATAGTAGATATGTCTCACCTCTGGTATTTGTTCAACCTATTTCTTACCTGCGTCCTGAACTCTTTCCTTCTGAGAGTTCTTTAGTCATTCACCTAGTAGGTAAAACAATAGGCTCCTTTAACTGTATTGTGACCTGGAGAGTGATGAACTCCTTGAAGAGACCTTGATCACTATTGGTTTATGAGCTTGTTCAAAATAGGTTCAGGAAAATCATCTGCTAGAGCCACCTGTTCACTAAATATAGACACTGGGATTCTCTTCAAATGAGGTTACAGACAGAAATACCCAGATGGAGAAAAAGACGATTGTCATTGTACAACTTAAAACTCATGTTCCTCTGTCAGACCATACTGCCTATGATGATCCATGAAGCAATATTTTAAAAATCTTTAATTATCTTAAAATTAGTGCCAGCTGTATTGCATTGTTTTGGTATTATGAGTTATAGGAATTAATTTGTCAAATATAAATGTTTACAATATGTACTAATCCCCCCTTATCAGTGGTTTCTCTTTATGTAGTTTCAGTTATTTGCGGTCAGCTGTAATATTAAATGCAAAATTCCAGAAATAAATTCATTAAGTTTTAAATTGCTAAATTCATTGTTTTAAATTGCATGCCATTCTGAGTACCATGATGAAATTTCACTGTTTCATCTGAGATGTGAATCTGTCCAGTGTATCAATGCTGTATCCTACCTGCCCTTTAGTCACTTAGTAGGGGGCTTGGTTGATTATCAGATACACTGTCAAAGTTTCCCAGTGCTTGTGTTCAAGAAACCCTTATTTCACTTTAAGATTAGTGAAGCTGGCAATTCAGATATGCCAGAGAGAAATCCAGATGGAATAAAACACAATTGTGCTTCCTTTATGTGAAAAGGTGAAAGTTCTTGACTTATCAGGGAAGGAAAAACAAATGTTGAAGTTGCTAAGATCTATGATGAGAACAAATCTCCTATCTGTGAAATTGTGAAAAAAGGAACAAGATATTCCTTTTGTTTTGTTGTTGCATCTCAGACTGCAAAACTTACAGCCGCAGTGTGTGATTAGTATTTAGTTAAGATCGAAAAGGCATTAAATTTGTGAATGGAAGACTTCTGCAAGGGATTTCTGAAATGAGTGATACCAAGCCATGTACTGCAAGTAAGGGATGATAGATTCAGGAGTAGGATGGGCATTTTATCATCTCACATCATCACAAGAAAGGTAAATACAGTACAATAAGGAATTTTGAAAGGTAGAAAGAGTGAGAGAGAAAACTCACATAAATTTTATTACAGTACTAGAGGCCCAATGTATGGATTCATGCACTGGTGAGGTCCCTTGGTCTGGACTGTGGAGATCGACAGAGACTGGTTCTCTGACATTCCCCAAGAGGTCACACATTGTGAGAGGGCAATTCTCAGGTGATGCATCACAGAATTGGGTTCCCTCCTTTTTGGTTCAGTTGTGTCACCTGAGAATCATAGCTGCCAAGTCACGGCAGCTTGGCAGCTCCTGTGTTGAGCATCTGCATCCCCCTGATAGTCATTGCAAACATAGCTACCAGTCAGATGGTTGAATAGTCAGATAGTTGCTTAGGCTTTTATATGTAGAGATATTGTTATAATTGTTTTATTCTATTAGTTACTAGAGGGTCAGTGCACAAAAGTCATGCACAGGTGTGATCCCTAGGCCTGGCAGGCAATCGAAGTGCAAGCTTCTGGTGTGGAAGGGTAGGTTCCAGCTGACTTCTGGACCCTGAGCAGCACCTGTCACCCTGGGCCCCTGGGCCCTCCTTCCACTGGAGGGTCTTGGAACATATCTCCCATGGAAAAAAGTGGCCTACTATACTGAGTTATAGCGACTGAGTCACCACATGGAGATGGGGTAGGCATGGCTGGATGCAGCAGGCCAGGGCACAGTGTGGGCCTCTGGACTACCCAGTGGCACCACATGAAAGTGGGGTGAACAGCGTGCTCCCTCCAGCCTGCCAGCCTTGTAGACTGGCTCCTGCATGAGCCCATGGGGAGCCTGACCAGTCTTGGTGGCTGTGGCCCGGCTCACCCAGAAGAAGCTGTGCGGGTGCAGGGTGGGCTCCTCATGAACACCTGGCACCTGAGCACAGGAGCTTCCCTGGCATTCAAGCCCTGGTATCCTGAGGGAGTGGAGTAGGGAGAGTGAAAGTGAGTTTGGGGGACACCCTGCATTCTTACTGCACCTCCATCCCTGTCACCCCTATCCCCAGGTAGCTGGCAAGATGCCTGCCATGTTCTGCGCTGCTCCCCTGGTGGTCAGTGCACATCATAGAAAGCAGTCAAACTTCCGGTTTCCCAGTTGAACTCCTGGTGGAACAACTGCCCGAGGGACAATTTTCATATTATATAGGATTGTTATTTTCTTATTTTGCCTAATTTTTAAATTAAACTTTATTATAAGTGAAGTTTATCTATGTAGAAAAAAGTAGTGTATGTAGGTTTCAGTACTATACACATTTTTAGGCTTCCATTGGAGAGTCTTGGAATGTATCTCCCTTGGAAAAAAGAGGTCCATTATACTGAAATTTTAATAACCCTATTGGTGATTTCCTCATTTTTATTTTTGTGTTTTAAAATATACTAAAATCCCCCCAAAAGGAAAATGTCTTGAAGACCTTGATGATGAACTGCTTTAAATGTCTTTAAACATCTAGTCCAGATCCCCTACAGAATATCTAGGTTAGAGGAAAGAATTAAAGTATAACCTACAGCTATCCTCATTATTCACAGATTCTTGTTTCAAGTGTGCATACTGGCTAAAGTGTATTTATAACTGCTAAGTCAATAATTATAGTGCTGTCACAGTCATTTGTGGACATATACAAAATGGTGAAAAATTTGAGTCACTCAGCACTTACATTTCCAGTTGAGGTTGAACAAAGTAATGTTCTCCCTCTGGTTTCAGCTCTTATACTGTGAACTAATATCCTTTTCATGGTCTATTTGTGCTATATTTCCACATATTTGTGCTTTTTGTTGGTTATTTCACTATTTAAAATGGCCCCCAGTACAGTAGTGAAGTGCTGTCTAGTGTTCCTAAGTGCAGGAGGCTGTAATGTGTTTTAACCACGTGTGTTAGAGAATTTTTTTTCAGGCATGCATTATAGTGCAGTTGGCTGTGAATTCCATGTTAATGAATCAACAATATATATTGAATGGTATGTCTTTAAACACACACACATAAAACAAGGTTATGTATCAATGGCCGATGGAACTGATTGGCTGATGGAGCTTGTGACCAGATGCTTGCAGGAACCTAACCTGGAAATCCCCCAGGAACAATGGGTCAGTGTTCACTGAGACATTACAGAACTTAACTATGATGAATCATGAGAGTCAACACTACTTGTAACATACAAGATTCTGTGAACTCCTCACTGTGCCTCTTGCTGGGCAGCTCACCTGGGCTGGCCTCAGGGTTCAGACTATATCTGAATGGGAGGTAGTTTAAAAATTGGCGTAGTAACACGTATGCAAACTTCCCTATTCATGTGAATGGCTGGAATTCATTTCTCCAATAAGAAGGGTTCCTGAGCATCATCATCTTAAGGATGAGCTCTTACAACCAATTTGCTATATAGTCTTATGGAAGTCTTTTATTCTATGGCCCAAGCCAGGTAGTAAAGTGACCAATAGGATTGCTTTAGTTCATAGGCAGGTCAGGTGGAAGATTAAGGTGATCAGGAAGAGACTTGGGCTATGCTGCAGCTATCTATGTTTGGACATTTTCCTGGCTTTATTTGCCATCTGGGAGTTACAGTGTGTGCCAGATAGGAGTGGATTCATTGAACTGAGTGAGATTAATTGGTGTGAAGGTTCAATAAGAACTACTTGGCTTTTGAGGAAGCCAGGAGAATAAGAGAAATATCTGAAGGGAAGTAGATAGTCCATCTAATGATCAGGATTTCTTGTTGAGAATCAACAGGTAGATGTTTCATCACTGTGTGTGAGAAGCCTCCTTGTGATTCAGACCGAGCAGCTAAGCATAGCTAAGACTGATGATGTGTGCTAAGCAAGATTCTCTTTTTATTTATTCTTTCTTTAATTTTTTTAAAGGAGGAACATTTCCTTGAGGTTGCTGAGAGCACTGGGGTTCTTTCTGACCTCTTTGGATTATGTAAGAGAAATGATGTTTCAGCATTTTTCCTTATTTGGAAGTGTTCCTGGAGTCTGATATATCATAACTTTAGCTTATCAATGTCATAACTGCCTTCTGATTGTGCACTGCTTTCTGTGGCATCTTCTGAATTAGCATCAGGGGATGACACATATAGAAATCTTAGGGCTTAGAGAGCCAGAGAGTGAGAGTGAGAGCATGCATGTGCATGTACGAGAGAAAGAGCGAGAGTGAATGAGAGAGAGAAAACCAGAGATAGAGAGAAAGAGAGCCGTGGGGGTGGGGGTAGAGAAAGAGAGACAGAGAGACAGAGAAACTGCATGAGACTGCAAACAAAACAAAACAAAACAAAACAAAACAAAACAAAACAAAAAACACCAAAATCTATGCAAATCCCAGATCAGTAGAGGTTGAGTTCTCTAGGATACGTTTCTACTTGAGCTCTAGAACTCTAGGACGCACAATGGATTCCTCCACCTGTCATGGCAAAAGCAGCACTTTCCACCTAGACCTCATCATTTCCTTGCTCCAACCTTTTTGGGCTTCTTTGTGTCCTACCATGTTAGTAGACTCTTTCCTCCACCCTTCCTCCCCCTATTATCCAAGCCAGAGAGCTGGAAGTTATTTTAAACTCCTCTTCTTCTCTCATCTAACACATTCCTAAATCTGAGGATAGATAGCCCACCTCACATATATACCCATATTCATGTATTCCCTCTGTCTAACCCACTATCAGTGCCTCACTTCCAGCCTCTCACACTTTTCCACTTACCTATTTCTAAATCATTTGAACTTGTCCTTTCCCAGATTTGTCTCTTCTCATCAAAGTGGTTTCATCAGGTTTCTTTTTTCTCTCTCCCCACTACCCCTTCTCACTCTCTGGTTAATCCTCACCCGATGATATTTAGGGAGAGTGGAAGAGAGAGGGAAAGACACAGATGCACATTGGTGAGAGAACTACATCCATTGGTTAGCTCTGACCAGGGCCAGGGTCCAAGGAACTTGCAACCAAGGTATGTGCCCTTGACTGCAATCAAACCTGGGACCCTTTGGTCCACAGGCTAAAGCTCTACCCACTGAGCAAAACTGGCTAGGGCCATCAGGTCTCTTTTTGATTAGAGCCTTCTGATGACCCTTCATCATATTTGGGATAAAAGCTGCTTTCCTATGGGTGACAGATGACACTCGTAAGGATTTTGCTCCTGTGTCTCAGTCCAGGCTTCTCTTCAGACTTTCCAATTTGTGTAGTAAATTTCAGGTTTATTTGCCTTTGTCTATATCACTGCTTCTGTCCAAAATGCTCTTCCCAGCTTGTCTGTTTGGGAACCTCCCACTTGTTCTTTAAGACTCAGGTCCAGGGTATCAGTGCTCACCCTATGGTGATGACCAATATACTTATTAGCTGGTCTGCTTGGGCTCTGAGCAATTAGAACAGATACAATGGAGAAATCCTTTTCTTAATGCACCAGGTAACTGTCACCTGGCTTTACCCCACCCTGGCAGAGCTGATCATCCTTCTTTTGTGTCACCACTGTACATATGGAGGCAACCATTATTCACCCTGTCTTTGTTATTCAGCAAACACCTAATAATTTCCTACTGTGTTTAGACTTTGTCTAGATTATGAGAAAATAAAAATGAATAAGACAGCATTTCTGCACTTGAGTGCTTATAGTCTAGTCATACAACATTTTTTTCCTTAAGTGGTTATCTTCCATAAGACTATAGACAGTGGGGACCAGCTCTGTCATCTCTCAATACTTGGTTCTTACCTGGTGCTTGGCAGGTAGCATGCCCCGTCAGTATTTGTTGAATAAAGGTATCTGGCTGGGATCCCCAGTATCTGGATTCAGGGGTCAAGGTTTCAAGGTGTTAAAATGATTCCAGGGGTTGACTGGCCATGGAGTGAAGTGTTTCTAGCAAGAGGTGTTAGGTGTTTATTTATAAATGTATAACCCAGAGAAATAATTCATGTGTCTTCTCTATTCCTTCTAATTCAGCTTCTTTCCTTCTTTTTATAATTCCTTTTTGAATGGAATAATGACACCCACTCACTGGTTTTATATAGCACCTACTGAAGTAGAACTCAACAGAAATTGTGCCTATTAATTAGAAAGCCAGAATGTGGGCAGTTTTTTTGAACTGCTAATTAAAACTCTTACCAGTGAGGTTGCATTAGCAATTTTAAACCTTTTTTTTCTTTTCCTGAACCTAGAAGAGAAAATGACTTTTAAAAAAGACAGTTGCCAAGAATGACAGCATCTTGTCTTAAAAACTGCATCATGTACCTCTAGTGAAATCGTAGAGTCAGATATCTTCCTGATGCTTTGAAGGCTGTTAGTGGGTTGAAGTTATGATGGGCTGGAGAGTACCTACGTGGCCTCTCCCAGCCACTCCCTGCTGTCCTCAAATGATGGCTTCAGCCAAAACTGGTTTGGCTCAGTGGATAGAGCGTCAGCCTGGGACTGGAAGGTCCCAGGTTCTATTCTGGTCAAGGGCATGTATCCTGGTTGTGGGCACGTCTCCAGTAGGGGGCGTGCAGGAGGCGGCTGATCGATGTCTCTCTCTCATCAATGTTTCTAACTCTCTATCCCTCTCCCTTCCTCTCTGTAAAAAATCAATAAAAATATATTAAAAAAAAATGATGGCTTCAGCTGTGGGTCTGTAGATAGCATGGCTGGTAGGTGAGGGCCTAAGAATTCTTCCTTTCTCAGACTGGTCAGAAGAGAATATCCTACCAATTTCTAGAAGCTACTAGGGCAACTGTGGCCTCTGCAGCTTCAGCTCACCCATGTTCATCACCTTGTCTACCTGTGGGGACCTAGTGAACTCCATGGAAGGTAAATGGCAGAAGTGCCTCAAGACTCAGAATCTGCTCCCTACTCCGCCTTCTTTTAGAAACTGGAATTCTCTGCCATACCCACCAAAGCTGGTGCTTTCTGGGCATGATGCCAAGGAGCTCACACAGGACTCCTTATTCAGCTGCAGGCTGCATCCTGCACTGGCTTTTGGGGTGGGCAGCCCAGCAGGGCTCTCCTCCTGACTAGAGTCAGAGCTCATGCGGAGTCTCTCAAGATGGGCATGGGCGAGGGGCATGAGGCTGCTCCAACAAGTGGTCCCATTGTATCCTGACCTGGGAGGCTGCAGCTAGTGGCTCTGTGATGACCGCTGAGCAATGAAGGAGCCTGGGGCATGTCTGCAGGGTTGGATTCCACTGAACCAGGAAGGAGCCATGTGGTGAGCATGTGCTTGGGGCCACGCTTGGGTCCAAGGACTAGCAATGTGCTTTGAGTTTGGGCTTTCTTTTTCTGAAGGTGGTTGATTCATGCAAAATGCTTAATGATGCCTGCAACGCACAGAGCAGGAATCAGATCCCCTTTGAAGTGCAGGGTCTTTTTGGAGGTTCCAAAAAATAGTTCAAAGGTTTACTTTGGACACCACACCTCCAGCACATGTCAAAGGCAAGGCCGGCTCCCCAGGCAGCACGCCGGAGAAAACACTTGGGCCGTCCGTCTTTTTCCTCTGTTTTGTCTTGTGCTGAGCACAGATTTCCAGGCCTCACACCATCCTGGTGGCAGGAAGAGAGGTTAAGCAAAGGAAAATAAATGGTTCTGGACTTTGTGAGGGCCTAGGGAAGTAAAGGTACACTTGCTTCTCCATCCTGCTGAATTGGAATGAGTGCCAGGCTGACATTTGCCTGCAGTGACAGGCCCTCTCACAGCCTTGGAGCTTGAGCTGTCTGAGGGAAAAGCATTCCTAGGCAGAAAGAGAGCCATCTGGCTGCCATGTGGGTCAGACCGCAGTTCTGCCTGGGTTTGTCTTCCCTGTCTCTTCTCCTTTGGGGTGTGGAACTTAAGGACAGGCTTGGCCATGACTGGGGTGCAGGTGCTGCATGGGGGGCAGGATTGAAGAAGCATGAAAGGGCAGAGCAGGTGCATCCAATGGGAGACTGCAGGAAACCAGGCTTCAGTGTTGTGAGGATTGCCTAGCCCCTCCCTGCCCCCAAGGTGCAGATGCAGGGCGGGTTCCCCAGCTCTACCCATAAGCTGGTGGCTGGTGAGGTGTGTGGTATAGGGTTTCTGCCTCCTTCTTGAAAGCAAGTCCCATTGATAGTGGGACTTGGCTATGAATGTGGCCAGAGGTTCGGGAGAGGGTTTCCTTCCCTTTCTTCCTCTCTAATTACCAGGAGCTCTTGTGTCCTTTGGAGGAATCACTTCTCTGTTTTGTGGCTGTATACCTGTCAGGCAGAGGTGGATGTTTCTACCGGGACAGAACAGCTTCTTTTGGCTGAGGTGGAATCCAGACACCCCTTCCTTTACTCTGTTAGAAAAAAGATGCAAATCAAATGATGTCTCAGGCTCAGGGTGGGCACAGTGGGCAGACACTGGAGTATCACTGGACAAAGGGCCAGGCATATAGGTTCCCAAGGCCCATCTTTCCGCCCTTGCAATGATGGCACATTTCTCTCCTCATGCCAGCTTAGGGTCCAGCCCTGGCAGCCCTGCCCCCTCATTAGAGCCTGTACCTACAAAACACCACACATACTGCCAGCATCCAAAGTAATTCCACACAACATATGGAAATCTCCTGAGGTCAACACTCCAATAGTTTGGCAATGACAGGAATATAGAATCTTATATTACTTTTTTATTCCATGTATCTCAGGCTTTTGAATCTCTTTCCAGTTCTCCAAAAGAGTTTCCTTTTGTTTCTTTTCAACCTTGATTTCAGGGGAAGTTCTACAAGGCCCTTCCTCTTGTGTGGTTGAAAATAATATGCATGCACCACTCGAATCTGTATTAGGCTAGACCTGCTCTGCTGTCCTACTTCTAGGAAAGCTCAATGAATCATTCTTTTTCTTTTGTGGGCTCATGTCCTTGGAGATCCCCTCCATTTTCAGAAGATTCCTACACATTTCTCTGTCACTTCATGCTATGTCTTTGCCAGTTTTCTGAAATTGTTCCTTTTCCGGGAATATAGGTTTCCTCCCAAGAATTATTTTCCTATTTTTTTCATATCACATTCTGGCAGCCCTTTCCTTTTGTGTCGCTAGGTTCTTATTTTCATTTTGGAACAAATGTTAGCCCTTTTAAATGTTCATTTCTGATCAAGCTAACAACTACTCATTAACTCCTCTGGATTAGGCAGCGTGCTGGGCATTTTCTTTATCAGTAACTTTCTGAGAAATCCTGCACTGCTATCCAATTTTTATGCATGAAAATACTGTCACTCAATAAGTTAGATTTAGTTGAGCAGCTCTTCTAACACAAAACAACTCTCTTTTCTATATTTCAAATGGTTCCCCTCATAGCCAGGAGGTGGGTATGCTCTCAACCTCACCTAACAGAAATTGCTCCAGTTCTCTTTAATAAGTAGGTTGGAGATGTAATTAATCCAAAGAAATAGATGAAACTCCACTTCATGTGTGTTTCATTTAATATTGGTCAACATCATAAACAGATATTACTCTTGCCTGTGGTGAACAGTGAAACAGTTTGATTCATTTAAGAAACAGCTTTAGACTCACTTGCCAATGGCATATGAGAATCATCCTATATTCCTTCTCATCTCATCAATCCACCTCCTGATTTTGTGCAGCCTGCTTACCTTTTCCTTTCTTGGCTTTGGTCCTGGGTGTCCAGGCCAGTCTGCACAGCTACTCTTCTCTGGCTCCTGGAAGGCAGCCACTCAGCACTAGACACAGTAACAGCCAGCACAGCGATGTGAGGTGTGCTCTTTGAGGGGTGAGGGGTGAGAGGCACTGAGTGATTATTTTCAACATCCATGGTGCATGACTTAAACAAAATACTATGCAATGTCCCAGATCCACTTTATGTGCCTTAGAAATGGGGAAGAGAAGGCCAATTGGAGGGGTTGGGAAGCCCAAAACATAAAGTCAAATGGATGAAGACATTGATAGTCACACTGGGACTATTTTATAATTGGAAAATTTGAGGTAGAGGAAAATGAAGTGATTTGGGAAGGGAAAACATATTCAAACACCATACAATCTTATTTCAAGTTGGGAGGGTCCTCGGGCCAGGAAGAGTGTTATAGATGAAGGTGGAAGAAGTGGGGCTGTCATTTCACCATTGATGCCACTGGTGTGGAGAGTAGGAATGTACAGGGCTGCTTTGTAGTATTTTCTGTCTGTCTGCTCTTCATGACTAGATTGTCAATTTCTTGGGGGCTGGATGATGTCACATATAACTATAGTGCCTGACTAGAGCACATGCTGAGAAATATTAACTGTTAGTAAATTGATTGACATAAACTTACAAACTCACTTAAAAAGGAGACTTGATTAAATCAGAGCTTAGATGGATGCCCTGCTACATACTACAATATGAAAACCCCGAGTCCCTGTGTGTGTTAAGACACAGACTAACTTATTAAAGCAGAAAGATCCTAAAATACATTTACATTATCAGATTGAAGCTTCTTCTCCTCAATGTGACAGTCCAGAGGTCAGCAGGCTGGGTCTGCAGGCAGGGCAGCAGCTACAGCTGCAGTCAGTAGGAAGGAGGAAAGGAGCCTTAGAGTGACCTGGAAGCAACACATGTCTTTCTGCTCATGGCCTCACCAAGCTGCAAGGAGGGCTGGAAAATATAGTTCACAGCTGAGGGACTGTGCCCAGGTACAACTTAGAACTTGCGTTATTAAATATGAGGATAATGAATATTGGTGGACAAATAACCTCTGATATAATCCATAAGCTAAATTTTCCTTCAGAGCTTTCTCTCCTCTCTCCTCTTGTCCCAACTCCTTTCCCTCTTTCCCTTCCTTCCTTCCTTTCTTTCTTTCTCTTTCTTTCTTTCTTTCTTTCTTTCTTTCTTTCTTTCTTTCTTTCTTTCTTTTCTTTCCTTCCTTCCTTCCTTCCTTCCTTCCTTCCTTCCTTCCTTCCTTCCTTCCTTCCTTCCTTTTCTTCCTTCCTTTTTTCCTCCCTTCCTCCCTTCCTCCCTTTCTCTCCTCCCCTTTCTACCTCCCTTATTTCCTCCCTCTAACCCTCCCTTCTTCCTCCTTTTCCCTTCTCTCTCCTTTATTGCTACTCTATTTTTCTTCCTCTTTGCTTTCCTCCTTTTCTCCCCTACTAATAAACATTAATGCAACCCTTATTACTTACAGATACTTTCCTAGGAGTTGGGTAAAACACCCATGAACCAAAATATTAAAATTCTAATAGAAGAAACAATAATTAAGCACTAATTGCTGGCAAACAGTTTTGTTCTCTGTAGGCCAAATATCTTTCTGGCCTTCCCTTTTGTGGGGGAGGAAGAATGTTTCCTCTACCCTTCTGGGTTCTTTTGGCTGGTCTAATAATCAAATAGACATGAGACAGATTAACAACAGAAAAATTTTTAAAAATGTACATATGGGAACCCTGCATACATGAGAGGTTCAGAGACAGAAAGGGCAAATGAAGCATATATTACATTCTAAGCTAAGGTTGAAGTAAGGCACCTTGGAAGTGCAGAGGGGAGGTAGTACATTGCAGGATGGCAGTAATTAGCAGTTTGTCCTGCCACTTCGATAGGTCATAAAAAGTTATCTCTGCTGGTAACTATTACTATGGGCAAGGCCCCAAAGTTAAACTCTTTCAAAGAATGGTAAAATTTCTCATAAGGCCACAGGGTCTTGATTGCTTTTAGCTCAAAGTAATTCACATACCCAACTGGCACATCTGGGTGTGCCTATTCTGAACCCTTTCTCTTGCTAGAACCATAATAGTACAGCTCTCAATGGTATTTGCTTGGTGACCACTGAGGTAATTTGTTCTTTTTCAAAGAGGTTTCAGGAAACAAAAGCATTGTTGCTGAACATTATTTGCAAAGCACCTGTAGTACCTATAGATGTTGATGATACAGAGTTCACCCAGAATCTAAAGCCTTCTTCTCTGGAGGCATATTAGAAAGAGATGGAGTGAGATGATGACATTCTCTGAGGGATACAGAGTCAAACCCCAGAGAACAAGAAAATTTTTTTACCCCAGAAAACTTAACTGATATTAGTTGGTTGTTGGGAAAACATTATAAATGGACATAGCATTGAGCAAAGAATTAAAGCTGAAGGAGAACTGTCTAATACATCATGTTTAGTACTTAATCCTTTTAGGCTTATGATGTTTGATGTATTTTAAAATTAGTTCATGTACAATTTCAGAAATGTAAAATTACTCTTATCCACCTAACAATTCATCAACTTGGATTGTAAAATGACCTGGCCCTGCTGAGATTTATTTGTGGTAAAATGAAAGAAACTTTAGATTTTGATTCATAAGACTTGAATATGAATCTTGTTTTTGAGTATTTTGACCACAATGTTAATCTATGAAAGGAGGATTATAGCCAATTTAGAGAAATGTATAGGGATTTATTGTGATAGGTGTGAAAGCATTTGATCAACTCTCAAGCATTATACAGATGGTAGATTTTATTATGACTTTTATTAATTAATTATGATTACATTTATTTATTATTCTTTAAATGATCAGTTTACTTTTAAATAATTTTGAATGGTCAGATATCAGCTGGGGTATTTTGAAATTTAATCACTAATTATATAAAACTACAAATCTAATTTCAATGTTTGGATTGGGACTATAATAATCTCTGCTCAGGAAAATGCAAGTTTTCTAGAGTATTTAGAATTATCTTTAGATGTCTTCAGGGTTCATTTTATTTCTCAAAGCATAAGACTTATGCAAAATTTTTTTGGTAATAAAATGTATTTTATAACTGAAAAAAAAATCTGCCCTGTGATGGAGAAAATACCCTGGGGGGATTCCTGGTTAACAGTACCTGTATGTGACTTTTTTCCCCTCAATAAGAAACCAACTTGTAGAAATGTTGTATTTGGGTGGTAATGTCTTAAAAAAAAAATGATCATGTTCAAGGATTACTTACTTGGAGAAGTTGCCCAGGGCATAATTATGTTATCTATAGAATAACTTCTAGATAAAAGGAAATCCATGGTCAATACAAAAATCCACATAAGAGGCTCTTCCTCCGAACTGCTCTTTTATGATTGTCTTCAAGAGCTGGTGATACAGAATGAGAAAAGTCTGAACACCATGCATATGTCCCTGGACAAATGGCTCACCTCTCCTCTATGTGAGGTTCTTTAACTGTCAAATGGGGAGCCTACTGGTGGAATCCTTCCTCATCAGAATGCTCTGTGGGGGTGCTGCAGGCATTTGTGAGTGGAGGTTGTTCAAAACTACCTGGTCTTGGATTAGATACTTCCAGAGGAGTACACTCTTCCATGGGCTAAAAGAGACATATTTCAAACACAGGAATATATAAAGAAGAGCTCTTTTGCAGCAAATATATTCTAGGAAGTAATATGAACTAAAAACTAATGATCCAAATCCTGCCAGGTAAAGAGCTGTGCCCTGCAAGCCAGATGCAAACTCTTCCTGCCACTAAAATACTATTTATTACCTAATATAATTCTCAGTTTGTTTTCAAAGAGCTGTTTTAATCATTAGATAAGATAAAACAAAATCAATTTGATTATCTTGATCTGTTCTATGACAGGTAATGATAGAACGTAATTGCTACAAGCTATAGATGTTCTTGTTATTGTAAATAGGACTGTGGCTTTCACAGGATTGCTAAATGAAAGAATCATTCTCATTGTAGAGTCTGGACAACAAACTAGTCCTACTTCTACTGAATGACTCAGATTAGAGGTTTAACAATTGAGACCTTTAATATTCAACCAATAGATTGACTGCTAACAAAGATCTGTGTTCTGAAGTGCAAAATTGGAGAGGAAGGGGAAATTATTGACCTGGATGTGAGACCCATTCCTGCTTGTGGCACTAGCTCAATTGGTCAAAAGTGGGAGTTGTAGGAATCTGAAAAGAAACACCACAATCAGCTCAGTTCTTCAGGCAAGGACCAGGCTAGTCACAATCAAGATATTTGGTTTATGACCTGCTTGGTGAAGCAAAACCACTTGCTCTTAGTTCCAAGAAAACCAATTACTAAACTTAGAACCAATCCCAGGTGAGACTAACTGAAAGTTTCACCGTGGCTGTTGAAACTGACCTTATTTCTTGCTCTTTGACTTGCCTGCCCTGAGTTCTGCTCTGCCTCTCACCCTGGTACTAAAGCATATATCCTCTAGCTTTGAGGTCACCCTACCTATGGTTTGACACATTTTACCTATTTCTTGAAAATGCAAAGCACTTGTGGTAAAACATGGCTAAGGGGTAGAGATACCATCAACCTAAGTCTTACAAATCATGTTTCTTAGTGCCTTTTGCCAATAAATAATAGTTAATCTCTGCCACTTCCATCCAGAGGACCCAAGTGAAGGAAGGTCAGATATGGAAGAGAAATTAGAATTCATTTTCTAGTCAACTCTTCTCATATTTAAAGATGAGAAAAGGGAGGGCACAGATGGTCAGTGGATGAGCTGATAGAACTTATTTCTTGTGTCTTCAGTGGGAACACCCTCCTGGAGCTCAGTCCCAGAATGCAGTGCCAGTGGACCCCTTGAAATTTAGAACTCCTAGTCTACTGGCCTTCAAGGTCATGCACCTGGGATTGTGGCCTATATTTCCTTTGCCATTTTTGGGGATTGCCATTTAATGTCACTAAGCCAGCTGTTTCCTCAAACCCTCAAAATAAGAAGCCCTCATAAATTTATGAAGTTGGTCTGATGTTCACATGAACTAATGAATGGACAGTGTTGTATATAATTTTAAAGCAATCTCCTGGAATAAAGTGTGATTATATAAATATTCACCACTTAACATCATCAGGATTACTTTTTCTTCTTTGTTGGCCTGGAGTACCTTAATCCTTAGGTTGACCTTAATTAATTTCAGGTGTAAGAGTAATGTTAATGATGCTCTCATTCAGCCCTCAGCACTGAATTGTTTTACAATTTCTTGGATTCCAATTGCACTTTGTACTCTCAAGCTCAGCAGAGATTTTATGGAGAGGGTATATCTTTACCACATTTGAAAATCCCTATTCCAGCAAAAGATAAACCAAATGATTGATCATTATTGTTGCAAATCAATTCCAGAAAACCATTAATAGGGAACTTTGCTAGTGTGTAGAGAATGGCTCAAATTACAAATATTCATACAAACATGAAACTTCTGATGAATCCAACTATTGTTTAAAATCAGGAGAAACATGATTTTAGTTTTCATACCTGCTGCAATGTGTTAATGACCAAAGATTGCACAAAACACTAAGTATCTAAGTCTCCTGATACAGAAAGTTAGTGAAAATACTTCATGCCATTTTCCATTGCTGTTCCAAGATCACATCTGTTTGGAACTGAACCGTAGCATGTGTGCTGGGGAACCTGTATGAAATTAACTTTTATAGCTGCTTTTACAAGCAGAATCTTTTATTGTCTACAACTTGGCTGGGATTCAGGAAGTTCCCAAAATGATTTATTGTCATATGTGCCTATTCTATGGCGGCTGATGAAACTGATATATTATTTGAACATATGCAGTCATTCTGGCTAAAGAAAACAGATCATCTGAGCCTTTTATCCAAAAGGATAGAAGAATTCATATTGTGGAAGAGAAAAAAACAGTTGAATATTTTGTTTTAAGTGAAATAATTACTTGCAGGAGCAAAACATTTGTTACCAATCCTATAGGTCTTTTCTTGTTTGCCAAAATAGTAAAAATATTAGAATCTAGAATATATTCATTAACTAAGTACTTAAGGTAATATTTTCCCAATAAATGTTGCATCACATTTTTATAATATTTGGAATGGTTAGTTCAACTTATTAGACCATGATATTAAGAATCAAAGATCATGGATTTAAATTTCTTTCTTATTACTTAATGCAAATCCTCCTCTCAGACAAAAACCTCTCTTTTAGTTTAACATGGACCTCTTTCTTATGGTTGCAAGAGGGATTTTGTGAAATGGAGGATGAAACAATAGAGTCTCAAGAGCATGTTTTTCTATCTGTTGATGAATCAAAACTTCCATACATGAAAGCACTATTAACCTATCAACAACAAAAATATCACATTTAGTTAAAGTAGAATATGTGAAAGAAAAAGATTAACCATAATTCTAGGACATGCTTTTATAGCACATAAAACATTTAATCCTATAGCAAAAAATCTGGAGTTTCTGGATTCATTGTGAACCCCCTCAGCCACTAATTGACACACTCATATTTCAATTTGAAATACTATGTTGTCAAAGATCTGGATTTGGAAGTGAAGCCAAAAGACTCCAGATCTTGTAAGGCTGTGTTTACCATTGAGGCATTTATATTCAGTTTTCTAGTTACAGTGTCAATTGAAAACATTTGATTTATAGTGTTAGTAGAAAACAAAACAAAGCAAATTATATACTGTCTGTAGGATTGTTTATAACACAAAAGTGGGGGTAGCTTCTCCAAATGGGATTACAGTCAGTTGTGTTTTTTTTGTCTCTTGCCAATATAGGTGCTTACTCTTTTGGAACACAACTTGGAGACTGGTTTTGGGATTTTTGCCTGGTTTTCAAAAATACTTTTTCTTCAGAAGCACTTTTTCTTTAAAATGGAAGTGATTTCTGTCATTACTATCTCACTCAGCATCATAAGGAATTTGGGTATCAACAGATGTCATTAACTTTCTGCAAATAGAAAAGCAGAAACTAATTTTAAGGCACTTAGCAGCATTGATTATAAAACTATTTAATCCTTAAAATTTTTGCATATGTTTCTGTCTATGAACTGCCTGGGGAACTAGAATGAGTCTCAGTTGAGTAAGTGCCTTGGTTATATTCAGAATTGCATTCCCTCATCTTAAAATTAGCCGTGAGTTTGGAACGAGTTACATGTTAATAAACTTATTTCCAATCAGGTGAGGTAGCTACAAAGAGTGAAATAATTTTTTATCATGTTGGACAACTATTAATGATGTCAGAACAGTCTGATCCAAAATGGATTCTACTCTGCACACTCTTAAAAAAACCCTAAACCTACAAAACCCAAAACATTTTTATTGATTTCAGAGAGGAAGAGGGAGAGAGAAATAGAAACATTAATGATGATAGAGAATCATTGATTGGCTACTTTCTGCACTGAGCCTGCAACCCAGGCATGTGCTCTGACCTGGAATTGAACTCCTGGTTCATAGGTTGATGCTCAACCCCTGAACCACACCAGCCAGGCTACTCTGCACACTCTTAACTAGCAAACAATTCAAAGTTCACATCTAACTGTCAGGAGCATCATCTTTGCTTATAAAGAGGATAGACATTTTCAAGGGGCTTGGAAACAGTCGAATGTGGGTAACATTATTTTGGTGTAAATTTTCAAGTGGCATATTAATAATGCCAAAAAACAAAGCAGTTGATCTGGTAACTAATTACTAACAGCATTGTCACTATTTTGTGTAAGTGTGAACAAGAATCATATGTTTCTTATAGTTCATCATTGTTGATGTACTAGTGTTGCTGGTAAAAGTGTGATAATGAGCATACTGAGGACTGCTGTGGACCCCTGTTGATAGCAGCATTTTGTACCCATGCTCAGAGGCCCTGAGGGCAGTGGACATTCTTTAAACAAATGAAACAACTTAGTAGTGTGAGTAATTTAAAAGCGCTTTCACAGACCTGAATTAGGAGACCCTTTCATCATAATCTGAAGCTAATGGCACTGTGATTGGTATTGTAGGAAGCTACTGTGACTATCAGATAGAGTAGTCTAGATTTTACTCTGTGGCTCTGCTTTCCCAGGGGCTTTAGGTCTTGCTGTGGAAATAAAATGAAAATAATATTGGTGACAGTGGGGGGCTACAATAATTCAGAGAGTCCAGGAAGCGGTGGGATGTTAATATTTATTCAAGATCAAATCAGCAGCTTTGGATACCTGTTTTTTTTTTTAAGAACCTTTTATTCAAGAATCTTGAGAAAATTTATCTAATGTCCAGGATAGGATTAAAAGAACTCACTATAAAACTGGATGATTATGGATGAAAAGAACCTGAGATCAAGGGCCAAAGTGTGTATATATAAAAGGATGCTGAAGATACAAAGGCAGAGTAATTTAAAGGGAAGAACTCAAAATCACAGAATCCTAAAATGTGAAGCTGAAGGGATCAAATGGTAATTATCTAATCTCTTGCCATTTAGTCCATGATGAAACAGAAGTCCAATGACAGTAAGATCTTGGGGTGGGAGAATTGGAATTAGAATCAGCCTCTTCAGTCCCAATCCAGTATTCTCTCCAGTACATCAATTTCTTGAGAAAATCTAACTTCTCATTTCTAGACCAGTGGTTGGCAAACTCATTAGTCAACACAGCCAAATATCAACAGTACAATGATTGAAATTTCTCTTGTGAGCCAAATTTTTTAAACTTAAACTATATAGGTAGGTACATTGTTATTAACTTAATTAGGGTATTCCTAAACTGGCCTTTGCTAAAAACATCCTCAATCTGATTGAGGTACACTCAAGGGGCCAAAGAGCCACATGTGGCTCGTGAGCCACGGTTTGCTGACCACTGCTCTAAACCCATCAAGAAAGCATCCAACTGCAATTTAATAATTGGGTAGATCTCTGTCTAGATAACCATACTTGTGCCAGACACATCGCATTTTTCATTGCAAATTATTAAATTTATTCGCTGGTATGAATCAATCTTATGGGCCTCTGGGAAACTTGAGTCACCTCATAGGATCACTGGACTGGAAATCAGAAAGCTCAGGCTCTGCCCTTATTTCTATTTTCTTATTTATAAAGTTAGAAGAGTGACTGGGGGATCTCTAAGTACCTCTTCTCAGTTCCAAATTACTAAGATTCTATTTAAACACACTTGAGCAGGAGTTAGTGGAAGCTACATCCTGGACAGGATAATGACTGTGTTTTCACATGCAAATATATTGTGAGTTCCAAAAGGGAGGGTGGCTATGAACTGCTAGTGGAGGAGAATGGACCCAGATGGCTTGATAGTATCAGCAAGCAAAGCTGGGAAAGACCTGAGAGGTCTTTGA
This sequence comes from Lasiurus cinereus, assembly GCA_011751065.1. Lineage (NCBI taxonomy): Eukaryota > Metazoa > Chordata > Mammalia > Chiroptera > Vespertilionidae > Lasiurus > Lasiurus cinereus. The sequence continues at coordinate 10,605,163 of JAAGEH010000392.1, forward strand.
ACAATGTGATATTTAGATGAAAGGAATGACCAATGGATCTGATCAACAGAGAATCTAGATTAAGCTCATGGAAAGCCTATTGGCTGAGGATATGACAGAAACCAGATCTTTGAGTTTCTCCAAGTGTGTCACAATAATATCACAGGAAAGAATTATACTGTGTTCCCATACATTTTTGAAATAATGGGAAAAGAGAACTAAATTAGTTTCTTTATGAAGGACTACTCGTGCCTTTGATGTGATAAAATGCTTTGAGAGTCTCCAAGGTGCAGAATTTTCCAGATTCATTTGATTATGAAACACACTGTTTTCTGGCACCTTGTTTGGGAAATACTGCTCTAAAACATACCTGGAGAGGGGAGAGGACAGTTCAGGTGATACTTTACAACCTCTGGAGGGATGTGGCTCAAAAAGTTGGAAGGTGAGACCCAGATACCCAACAAGGGCCCTGCTCTAGGCACCAAAGTGGGCTAAGAGCATATTTCAGTCAGTGGCTGGAAGCTTTAAAGTAGTGAGAATCTGTGGAAGAAACTGACCTTGACCTTGAAGTGAGGGACTAGGATAAAGTTCACATGTGCCTTCTCAAAGGAGGGAGAGGGTAAACAAGAACTCCAGATTTTCTAATGTTTCAGCTCTACCAAACTTAAATGGTTGCTAGTTATTTCCTGGCCTGTAAATGATATACACAGAAGAATACCCTCATGTTAAAACAAAGGTTAATTTTTATATGATATTTTGGGCAAAGATGAATTTTTCAGGGCACAGTGTAAGTGAAAGGAGCAGGTTAGAGCCCAGAATGAAGTCTCAGATGAAGACATGCAGAATCTCATTCCTGCAGGGACTCAAGATTTTTAACTAGAGTTCTATGGATATGCATCAGAGTATCAGTGGGTGCATGCGCACACTTCTGTGTTAATGTGTACAACTGCTGTGTTGTTGTTTTTTGCAACAGTGTAAATGGCTTTCATCAAATTCTCAAATGAGTCTATAATCTCAAAAGCAGTCAACAATGCCCTATGGAGGACCAGGGGAAGAAACAGGTTCAGATTTAAGAGCATACTTGTTTTTATCTTTGGTTGTTTTTATCTACGGTTCACCTGAGAACTGATAAGTAAAATGAAGAATCCACTAGAGAGCCTTGACCATTGGTTTGGGGGTTGCCCTGGCTCCTAGACTAAAGGAAGCTTTGAAATATACATTATACATTCTATTTCACAGATCAGAACTCAGATCCAATTATCCACTGTGAACCACAACTTAAACATTTGTACTAGAAAACTTGAGTCTTGACTTCCATAGAAGTTACTCAGAATTAATTTACTAAATGTTTCATATACCTAAAACACAAAACAGTAGTGAATTTCAGTTTTGAACATGCCATAATCATGCAGGTTTTTCTCTGTGTACAGAATCACACTGTGCTTTTACCTTGAATATCACAAAGATTTTTAAATCAAAGAGTTTTCATTTTACTTTTTAGAAACGTAGTATAATTTATCTGCATGATTACATTTTAATTAGCACTCTCATTGCCTATTTAAACATGCAAAGATATAAAACGAGCCAACCAAATAGGAAGACATATAGCCTAGGTGTTTGCTACTGAGCATTGCCTTGGGATAAACCCCATACCAGGCTCAAGTTCAATAGTGTGAACCAGCTCTAAATAAACGTATTTGTATGCATAATATTTTACAGAAGGTTTTAGCCGCCTAAGCAATTATTGATAATTATGAATACTTGCACAGCTCTAAGGATCTCAGAACATTCTGTGGAAGTAAACCAGCCATTCCCACAATTTAAAAACAAATGTGTAGAGTTTTATGGGGGTATTTTTACTCAAGTCTTGAATGGTTAGGGGATGACCCTTGGAAACCCCAAACCACATCAGTGTTCAACCAGTGTGCATGTTGCTGTGGGCAGGAGGAAAGGGGGAAAGATACAAACCATAAGAATGGACTGTTCTAGGCAATTTGGAGAAGGTTTTAACTCTCTTTACAGCACAGTAAGAGGAGGTGGTTTATCTTGGTGTGTGCTGCTATTCTGGGAGCCACCACTTTTCAAAATTCTAAAGACTGAGCAAGGCTATTCAGTCAGAAATAAAGTAAAAGGAATAAGAATTTGCCCGTCTGGACCTAAACTTGGAACACCTGGCTTTCAACACCTTTCTAACTAAGACCCCTATGGGTTTAGTAGATTGGACCCGAGTCTTTCAGCCTTTTCAGCAATGGCTACAAGTGGTCAGGTGAACTTCAGCTCAGGCTAGTGGTCAGATCGCCATGATTATCCCCCAGCAATCAGCTCTCAAAATTAGGTTGATAATTGCTTTAAATACTAGTCTATGAGATTTCACAAAATATCTGCTCTCTGATAAAATGAAATATTTGTTACATGGCTTGCTCAACTATCAGCTAGTCAACTAAAATCAGGATTTATTGGAATGAAATACCTATACCGTCTTCTTAATTTACATTGCAATCCAAGTCTCTGGAGAAAAATCATGTAGCTTCTATGTAGCTTTGAAAGAGAACCTGAAGCAAACTTAGAAGTTGTAGCTTTGAAGTAACGCCAGTTGTTAAGCAGTTGTGGAATGATTTTCTTGTGATGTCTCTTTAAGCAGAACATTTCATGGAACAGACCTATCATTTTGTGTGTGTGTGTGTGTGTAATCCAAAATCACACTTTTTGCAAAATAGGGCATTTCCATTTTTATAATTAGGACATTATAAATATAACTTTTAAGTAAAATCTCAGCTAATAATTGTAGATGTTTAGATATTCTAGGCCCTAGATAAACATCAGAGACACTTGACCTCTGAACTCTTAACGCCTAAACAATGCACCTCCAACTCCATAACTGACATTGCTGATGGAAAGGGCTCCTGGGCTGATGACTTACTTTCCTCTCCCATTAAATTCCTCATAAAAAGGGGAAGGGGTGTGGACAACAAAAAAAGGGTGACAAGCCAGAGACTTTATTCATCTTCACCTCAGTACAGACAAATGAGAATGAAAGGACAGACTTCCTGTTCTTTCTCTTTAAACCCATTAAGCCTTCACTGGTTAGCAGGCCTGCTGTTGCTTTTGTGTGGTTCTCCCCTGCCCCATTTGCTTAAAGCTTTGCAAGTCCTACAACTGCTGGGGCCATCATTCTCCCAGAATACAACCTGCACAATGGCTTGGTGACAATGGGAGAGGGAGGCTGGCAGCAGCTCCTTTGTGCTTCAGAAGGTTTCAATGGGTTTGTGAGGCTGAGGCAGCCACCCCTGCATAGGTACTGAGGGTTGACAGGTGGAGCAGGTTTTTTTGAGCTGATCTGCAGGAACACATTTTTGCCCTTTTCAAGCGTCAGAGAGCTTGGGCAAAGGAGGCTCTGGCAGAGTTCTCACTGGTTCCCATGCTTTTGACTTGAGTACTGTGCACAGTGCTTGGAGACACAGTGCTAAATTCTACCTTCTAGGACTTTGCTGATGATCAGGACCTGCCCCCACCTCTTTTGCTGCTGTGCACCCTTTTGCCAACCCCTCTCTCCTCCCTCAACACTCGGTGGTACTTCTCAGGCTTGAATTAATGGAGAAGGAAGAGGGTTCTAGAAACTAGATAAGATCTCTCATAGTACCTGTTAGGCAATAATTGGTAGGTCCTTGGCTCAAAAATCTTTGTAGCTCTTTATTTCCTATCAAATATATTCATCTAAGATCTGGGTTGGGTCACCAGTAATTTGTATGATCTTATGTGAGTTTCTTCTTCCTGGCATAGAGCTCCTAAAACCCCTGTGATTTCCTGAATGATAAGAGGAGTAGAAGCATCTTTTGCTCTAATATTTGGTCTGACCTCAGTTGTTGACACACAGCTCCTAGATCTCTTAGAATTTCCTGGGTAATAGCAGTTTTCTTTTGTTCTAATGAGGTAACTCCTAGTGGGCTCCTGGATGGGGACTTGTCACAGAAAGATCAACCCATGATTACAAGTTTGGAATTTTCAGCTTCTATTTCCCTCATCCTCCTCCATTCTCCAAAGAGGAGAATGAAGGGCTGGAAATGAAGTTAATGTTCAATCATGCCAATGGGATGAAGCCTTTACAAAACCCCCCAATACTAGGTTCAGAGAGCTTCCAGCTTGGTGAACATTTGGAGGTGCTGGGAAAATAATACCCCTGAAGAAGTCATGGAAGCTTAGCACCCTTTCCCAAATACCTTGACCTACGCATCTCTTCCATCTAGATATTCATCTATATCCTTTAATAGTAAACTGGTAAATAGTAAGCAAACTGGTTTTCTGAGTTCTGTGAGCTGCTCTATAAAATTAATTTAACCTGAGGAGAGGGTGGTGGGAACCTCCAATTTATAGATGATTGGTCAGAAGCACAACCTGGCCTGGTGATTGGCATTTGAAGTGGGAGGGGGGAGCAGTCTTGTGGGACTGAGCCCTTAACCTGTGAGATCTAATACTAACTCCAGGTAGATAGTGTCAAAATTGAGTTACACTGTAGGACCTCACTTGGTATTTCAGAATTGCTTGGTGTGGGAACGCCCTCCCCTAGCCCCTCCTGATACACATACACACACATACACATACACATACACATACATATACACATATCCAGTGTCAAAAGTGCTGTGCATGGGGTAGTGGTGTGAAGGTAAAGAAGACACATAGGAAGGACAATGTATGTTTTCTTTGCACTTACATCCTCTGAGTTTCAGTTTCTTCATCAGTAAAATTAGAGTAGTTCAGTGGTTCTTAAAGTGTAGTCTACTGACCAGCAGCATCAGCATTGTCTGGGAACTTGTTGGAAATGCAAAATTTTAAACCCCAACTGGGACTTCCTGACTCAGACCACTGAGTTGGCCCAACACTCTGTATCATTTTCACAACCCTCCAGGAGATATTAATGTGATACATGATTGACTTTGAGAGTTCCTTGATTATATTTCTAGCACTGGCATTTGTGTGACTCTAGATTCTGCTTATCAAGGCAGTTCAAACCCTAATCCTACAAATTCATGATAACACTTCCAAAGAGATTTTGTATGTCAGCTGTGAGCATCCTTGCAGGCCTATAAATGATGAATTATAATCATGGGATGAACTACAGGAAGGTGAACCATCTTGGCAGGTTAAAAGCCTTTTTATTCAGAATTCTATATTCCTCTCAGTCAAACTGAAATGATTTCACAGGACAGTGACACATGCTCGATTTCTGTTGGACTGTTCTAGGCAATACAGAGTTGGATGTGCACACTTGCTTGCTCTAAGAAGAGAACTGAAGGCAAGGAATCAGTTATTTGATTGATAAAGATGCCTCAAGAACACTAATAAATGTGTGCAGTTTCACCTGTTGAAGTAGCTGCTATGTAACATCCTAAGACTAAGCAGACAGGCCCTTATGAAATAGATATCAGAGTTATTAAAGTGAAGTTTTTAACCACAGGCCCTATTGCATACCCAGTTTCTCCTGCCTCTTAGGCACCTTCCCTCATTCCCTCCTCCTTGAGTGTGTAACTTTTATTTATCTTTGGGGACTCAGCCAGGCATCACTATATTCTGAGATGCTCTCCCTGAATTTCCATCATTGGATTAGGAGCTCCTCTGCAGTGTCCCCTTGGTTATCTGTGTCATAGCTGTCAACACAGTGTGTCATAATTGCTACTTGACTCATCCATTTTCCCACTTAGCAGATATCTGTGAGGAAATGAACCATTTCCTTCTTCACTCATTTCATCTTCAAGGTCTAGAATGGTGCCTGGCAATAGGAGAGCTTCAGTAATTATTTATTTATGGAGAGTGACTCTATGTCTCCGAGAACCCTCCATTAGATTATTTGTTCCTTCTATTCACCCATTTGCTTAGGCATTCATCTATTGCTCAAATAGTAGACATTGTCCAAAGGTAGGATGTGGTGCTGGCTGTGTTTGGGTTTTCAGAAAGGTGCTCATTGCATTCTCTCCTCAAAGACCTGATGATCCAATGGCTTCCCTCGCCCGTTTTTTGCTTGTTTGTACACCTCAGGTGCAGAAGGCAAAGCCAGTTCATGGCACACCATACTCATTGATTTCTTCAAGGCTCTTCTCTTGAGTGATGGATTATTTTCCTTTTTTTCTTTCCCCACACCCATGTTTGCCCTCTCTGTAGACACTCAATTTAATGTATTTGCCTGTGTCAATTTATTAGTCTGTATTCTTGTAAAACACGTATTTCTGTGTTGTGAACATGTGTTTTAAGTTTACATAAATGGTATATAAGAAACCCCATTCTGCTTCTTTTCCACTCTGCTTGCTAACAGGTGCCTGGGTTTTGTGTGCAGCAGTCCTGCTTTACTTGTTTATTCCCACAGTGATGAGCAGGCGACTGTCTCTTACTCCCCATTGCCACAAACACTGGATGAACATCAAACACTGCCCCCCTCCCTGCTGACTGATGGGAGACTCCCTGAGAGCCTGTGGTATACACAAGACTCGGGCTGGCATGCTGGGTCACAACAGATATGGTCTTTATGTGGGTACTGCCAGACTCTCCAGAATGGTTGCCTGGATCTTGTAGGTTGGCAGGAGTTCCTCAGATATACTTCAGATTGTAGTTCCTGTCAGTTTTGACATTGCAATTTCTTCTTCCAATACGTTTTTAACTCTGTTCATGATGTCCTTTGTTTTTTTTTTTAATTGTCCTTAGCATGCCACTTGTAAGCACAGACTGGTGTCTCTCCATCCCTTCCCATTCTACCCCCACCCTGCCCCTATCTTATTCCAGGGGCAACTACCTCAATTATTTCATATATTGAAATGTCTTATACTTATTAGGTGTCTACCTATCCCATCTGCCACTTAACAGAGCTTCTTGAGGGAGGAACAAGGTCATGCTCATTAAGTATCACCAATAGAATCTCAGACACACAGTGTCTACCATGAGGGAAATCTATTTTCTCACATATTAAATATAATCTTCTGATAGCCCAGATCTTGAAGTTTTTAAAATATCAACTAACTAATCTGATGAGTAATTCATCATGTTGTGTTACTAGTTTAGTGTGGCAATCTTCCATATGATATTCACATCTCAGAAGAAATTTCTGGAAACAGAGAATTCATAGCAATATAGAGGGATGATTATAATAATGGAATTTACATGTAGCAGCATAGCAGCTAGAAAGGATTAAGTATATTTGGGGTCCGGCAGTCCTTCCAATGCCACTCAAATGTAAATGTCAATATTTAGGAATGTGTGGGGTATATTCACAGAGTTAGCCTTTCCTCCCAGGCTTTATACTTGCAGGTTTCTCAGTAATGTGGGCAGATAAGGATATAGCACATGAAATTTCTGAGTAGCTATTTTGATATAGGTCAAATTTTATCATGGCAGTACATTGATACTTTTACCCTGAATAAGATGTGTTTGATGATATACTTTGTTGCCAGAGGAAATAGAAATAATACAGAAGGCATAGGAACATTTCTCCCAAGAAGAGTTCTTTCTTAGGATCCTCAGGGGTGCTTTCTTTCCTGACCTTTCTTCCCACCCTGAATATCCATGCAAGGGCCCTGGCTCTACACATGCAGAGGTCAAACAGACAAGCCCAGAGACAGAGTGCTCATTGTTGTGCCACTGGGTATTCAGACAGCAATCTCCTTCCATTTTGTTCTTCCATTTCTTTTTGCATGCTTGTTTTATTTTCCTCTTACTTTCCACAAGATGAGTTCGTTGTTACCTCAGTTCATTTGGCAGAAAACACAGTCACACCCTGATGTTCACCCCTTAATCCCCATTCCAAGTCCTGGGGTTTGGAAATTGGAATTCTCACTGTTCTGGAATGAGTCTGGCACCTATGCTTGTCCCAGTCAACTTGGCTGAGGCAAATTAGCAACTGTGAACACATGGGGGCTATTGGGAGCTCCCTGCGGCCAAGGCAGGAGGGTGGAGGTGTTAGGGGCAGAAAGAGAATATTGGTGACTAGCTACAATGATAAGAAATATTAGTCATGCTCTGTTAACCATGATGGTTCTGTTCTGATTAGAGAAAGCACATTCTAAATCTGCCTGAGAGTTGTATGACCTGGGACATGGGAGCTAACATCGGAATGTAGTCCATCCTCCTTTCCTCAGAACTGCCTATCATTATGGAAAGATTTACAGCCTTGTGGCTGAAACAGTCTACTCCCAGAAGCACCTGCTATTTACAACCTCCCAGCCCCTATTACCTGTAATCTGGTCTCAGGGTACAAACCGCCCCCCTCCCCGCCCCCAAGCTCATATGACTTGTAACTTGTAATGATTATCCCGCCTACTTTTTCCCATTCCTACTTTCCCACATAATCTTTGTCCTTTTACCCATATAAGCAACTGGCTTATAGGGAGAGGTAGAGCAGCTTTTTGTGGCTGACTGGCTGCTCTCCCATTCTGCCAGCATTATTGGAATAAACGCTCATGCATGATTCAACTTTGTCTCTGCTTAGTTCAAGGAGTGACAGGCAGCTCGGACCCTTTGGTTGTCTGGTTAGAGGTAGTTCCAGAAAAAAGCCTTGGATATACAATCCAGTAGGTGTCTGCTATCACAGCCATCTTTATATAAGCAAAAGGTTTCTGGGCACTAACCTAAGGCCCAATTTGTTTTCATCCCAACATACACACAGAAAGGAAGGAAAGTAGGAAGAGAAGGTAGGAGGGAGGGAGGGAGAGAAGAAAGAAAGGAAGAAAGAACAGACATAACACACATTTCTGTCTCACATGGTAGATACATGCGTGTGGCTATATACAGAAAGACATATTGTCAGAGACACTAAATTACAAACATATGCTCTCTTGAGGATCCAGCATGTGAGCTTTTCAATACATATACAAAAATTTCCCCAGGAAAGCAAATAATGTCAGGTTTCAGGAAAGAGCAGAGATCTATTATGATAATAGTGTTCAACAAGTATTTCATTCTGGGCTCAAAGTAAATGCCTGGTGTGTGTGTGTGTGTGTGTGGGGGTGCTAAAATGCCTCGATTGGGGTTTTAATGAGAGATTTTTTTCCTCTATTCCACCCTCCACTCCTGTTCTCCACTCCCAGGTATTTCCTCCAGCTGTCCAGTCTAGAGCCCTGTGCTGGGGAAAACTGAGAGAATGTTAGCAATTCAACTCGACCAATTAATTTGCGGCACTTTCTGCATCCTGCTCAGCAGGCCCTCCTTCTTGCCTGCTGCTGAAAACTTAACAATGCGCCTCTCCATTGTGAATGTGTAATGGTGTGTTTACAAATCCTTGGGGCTATAATATCCGCTCCCCTGGCACACTTAACGGAGGCTAGAGCAGGTCTACTCCTCACATTCGGATGTCAGTAAATTCTTATGTGACAGTAAAATGCGAAACAGGAATCCCCTCTTCAAAGAGAAAAAGGCAAACCCAGGGGATACAGGAAATGTTCAGCTCCAATGACTTACCTTAGGTAGGCACTACCTCTGCCCCGCTCCTCTCTGCTGAGGTTGCCATCACATGCTAAATCTACACAGAAGTTTTAGAAATTGAGGTGGCCCATTAGTTCAATATGTATTGAGAGCTCCTAATGCTGGATTTTCTGTGGGGAACCAGCATAAATCAACCAGATAGAGATACTTTCTATGGAGCTTACAGTCCAGGTTTGGAGCCCAAGTGCAAAGGTGAACTGTGAACAGATTTAAAGGAAGATGTGAGGCTAAGGATAATGAAGTACCAAATAAGTATCACTAATAGTGAGTGCTGTTTTTAGCCACAGTTCAGTATGAAAGAGGAAGGAAAGAGAAGAGAATTGGGGTTTATTTTTATTATTATTTTTTTTGCCTATTTGGGTGTGTTTGCTTGGGAACAACACAGTGATTGAGGAGTGGAAGTAGGGAATTTTGTTGTGAAACATGGGAATATGAAAGGCCCTGCAGGAGTCGGTTTTCAAAAAATCAACTGAATTTCACTGTAAACTTTACAATTAGTTGTGTAACTAACTCAGTGATTCTCAAACCAGGGGTGCTTTAGAATATGGAGGGTTGGGAGTCTGGTTAAAGGAGGAGAAAAGTGTGACTGAAGGCACAGGAGCACGAAACAGCTCTGAGAGTGAATGAAGCTGATGTCTTCTGCAAGTGAGCTGGTCGCCTGATTTAGAGTGATCTAGCTCACAAGCAAATACCTTGGAATTTGGTAAAACTGTAAACAATCAAATTTCCTTACAACTAAACCTCATTTTGACGCCTTGGCCCTGAAATGTTCGGTATTCTCACCACTGGCCCCTGTACACCCGTAGAAGTTTCTCCAGGGAACGGGCAGTCTTCCCTAGGTTGACCTTGATCTGGCAAAGAGAAAGGAAGTTTGGGGTCCCATAGTTTTTATAATGTTAGTAGTGTCAGGGGAGGGATTCTGGTAAATTAAACTGTCTCTGTTTGTTAACACTAACCCCACGCATCAGAATACTCTTTGGCATAAAATAAAACAAACCAGGAAGCTTAATAGGAGCTGGTGCTGTCCATGGAGGATGCTGGGAAGAGAGTCCTTGATAGGTGCTGTGATGATGGCTGCAATATGGAAGCCCAGGAAAGAGTAAAAGGCCCCATCACACTATCATGCCAGAGTTAATTATTTTGAAAGGGTGAAGGTCTAAGTGACATTTACTATAGGGATGTTTTTTTTCTTCACACAAAATGACACTGTGCTATCCCTAAGGAAAATCAGTGCTTGACTTGGCAAGGCATTCCTTGAAATTACTAAGGAAACAAGTTGGGTGTTGGCTGAGTGCTTCTTGGTGTAGATGAAATATCATACTGGAATTGGGCACCCAGTTTTGTTCAGATCTAGAGCTCATCCCCAGCCCTGCTCACATCCCCAACCTTCACTCTTTTCAGCTAAAGTTGCTCATTTGCAAGAAACTAGAATAAATCAAAGTGATAGAACCCTTCTTTGATTGAGTAGTGAAAGTTGCAGAGAGAAGGAGTGGCTGCCCACGTTGGGAGTCTTGAACGAGAGGACTGTGGGAAAGGAGGGGATTGGAGAGAGGGAGGAATGTGAGAGAAGGAGCTTCCTTCCAGATGGGGCATGCTCCTTGTGGAGGTTCATGCCAGGAAGACAGCTTTCCCTTCTTGGTAAGAAGGAATAATTAAATTAAACAAACTTACAGTGTCAGTTCCTGCTGCACTCTATGGTCTTCTCACATTTAACTCATCCAGAAAATGTAATAATAAATAAGATGCCATTTTAATAGTAATAAACAAAATAAAATGATATTTAGGAGTTGATTTAACCAAGATTACATCAGACCTCCATGGGGAAAAGCTTTAAAACTTTAATAAAAGACACAGAAAATGATTTCAACAAATGTCATGTTCTTGGATGAACAATTTAATATTAAAATTGCAATTCTCCCCAAGCTAATATATTATCTCTATGTACTCTCAATCAAAATTCCAGTTGGCTTTTTTCCCCCCTCATGAACTCAATAAATTTATGAAAGAATAAAGATTCACAAATAGCTAAGGGCATATTAAGAAATAAACAGAAAAACAAAAAGAGGACATTTATCTATTCAAATATTAAAACATACAACAAAGCCATGATAACACAAACAGTCTTCAGAAACAGACATATACCCGAATTTTTCCAGCATATAAGATGACTTTTTAACCCAGGAAAATCTTCTCAAAAGTCGGGGGTCATCTTATACGCCAGGTGTCATCTTATAGGGTGGGTATATTCCAAACTTTATGTTTTAATTGGAAAAGTTGGGGTCATCTTATATGCCCAGTCATCTTATATGCCAGAAAATATGGTAAACCAAATGGAATAGAATACAAAGCTCAAAAATAGACCAGAGCTGCCCCAGTGGGAGAAGACATTGGCAATGTCTAAAACTGACAGAGGATTGACATATAGAATATGCAAAAAAGGCCTGCAGACCAACTCCAATAGTAGAACACAAAAATGATAGAAACAGGCATTTCAGGAAGGAGAAAACCTAAAAGGCAATAATCATATAAAGAAATGCTCATATGTACTTACAACCAGAGAAATGTAATAAGAACAATGAAATTTTGCTTTATACCAATTTAGGCTTGAAAAAATTACAAAACTGTAAGATGTCTACTGATGATGGAGAATGGGTTTGGGTAGCATCTCTCATGCCCTGCCAACAGAGTTGAGATGAGTATAACTATTTTCATGAATAATCTGGCACTACTTATGTAAAATAAATAACTCCATAAACTGTAACCTAGATATTCCATGACTAAGTGTATATCCCCAAGAAAATTTCACACTGGTCTGGATAGGGAAATATATAAGAATGTTTTTATTAATATGCTGACATACTATTGTGTTGACCAAGAAAGTATTTGTCTATCACCAGGAGAATTGCCAGGTAAAATGTAGTAGAAATGTGGTTTATTTAAGTGCTCTACCGTAATTGGAAGCAAAAGATTAAATGTACATTAACTACATAGATTCTCTTAAAATGCCGATTAAAAAAATCAGAAAGAATAAAATGTGCAACAAGCCATTTCTTCATGTTAAAAATACATGCACATCAAAGAGCAATAAACACTGTGCAAGAAAACATATAGATGAAAAGATGGATGTAAACACATTAGAATAATTGCCTATGGGGAAGACTTAATGGAGTAACAAATGAGGACAAAGGAGATAGACAAAACAAAAAAAACCCCAGAGAAACAGACATAAAAGAAGGGCCTAAAGACGATAGTGTGTCCAGAGCTATCAAATATGATTAGATCCATCAGTGCTTGTTCTATATCTAATGTTAAAGAAAGGTTTAACTGACCCATCAGTAAGGAGTTCCTTACTCATCAGAGTTGGGTGATGAAGACCAATAAGTCAGGAAGTATCTGACGATCGATGTCCACCACCCCAGATATTTTTGGAGATAAAGAGAGAGAATAATCTGGAAGGGGTTGGCCATAAATCTGTGGGAAGAATCCCCAGGGGTTGGAACAGTAGTGAGAAAAATTTCCTCAAGCATAAGGGGCAGTAAGAGTGAATTCCTAATCTTTGAGGCAGAAACTCCTGCATTCTAAGTTTTTAAAAATCAGTTTATAGAGGAGAAAGCATGAAGTGTGATTCCCTGGTGGAGGGAATTGAGTAGAGGCAGTAGGTAGAGAGAACTAGGCAGACACAGGAGGACACTGAAAGGCAGGGTGTGATGTGGCCACCACCATTGACAGAGGAATGAGCCACAAAGAAGGAAATGAGAGCACCTAAGGGCTGACTACTATGCTGTAGTCACTCAGCATGTGGGACATGGTCCCTCCCTGCACTGAAGTTCCTTGCCCTACTTTCACTTTTCTGTCACACAAGATGTGAGCAATTCCTACTAAAGCTGACCTGGGGAACACCCTGACTGGACACTCTACAAACCCATCTGGACAGCAGGATTCTGTTCGTGGGGCCCCCTGTCCCAGGAGAGGATCCTAAGAGGAACACAGCAAATACTGTCTAAGGAATTATGTTTTCTCACGCACACCCTACTGTGTACATTCCTGGATCTGGTGAAGGCCTCAGTCTCCTTTTGGCTATTTTTCATGTACTTTTATTTTTGTTAATCTTACCTGAGGATATTTTCCTATTGATTTTTTAGAGAGAGTGGATAAGAAGGGGAGAGACACAGAGAGAGAAACATCTATGTGAGAAAGACACATCGATTGGTTGCCTTCAGCATGGCCCCGACCAGGGCAGGGGTGGAGTGGAGTGTGGGGATGAAGCCTGCAATTGAAGTACATACCCTTAAGTGGGATGGAACCTGGGACTCTTCAGTCCTCGGGCTGATCCTCTAGCCACTGAGCCAAACCACCTATGGCTCCTTTAGGCTACTTGTAACCTTTTCCCAGGGCTCCTCATCTGCTCAGCAAACCTGATTTATTTTCCTGCAGGGCAGGGGCCTGCCCATCATTCCTCTGCACTCAACCCTTCCAGAATTCTTTGCTCTTCTCTAATATTCCAACTCTGCCAACCCACCTCCTTTTCTTATACATTCACATTGTACTGCAGTTTGTGAGGAAGATGACAATGTTGATTCAATTACAATAACATCCTTCATGATGCTTTTGACTTTGAGAAAGCTTGGAAAACAAGGTTCATGATCTGTGTTGTCTAGATCTGAAATCTCCAGAATGTGCGAAAGGGCCACATTTATGGCCAGCTAAAGGGGAATGTAGTGTGGAAACTATATCTTGGGCTCTGTACTTCTGTTTTCTGCCCTGCCAGCTTTCACCGTACTAGCTTCAGTGAAACCTAACTGTGTTGTCAAGTGCAGGAGTTCTGTGTGTTCGAGTGTACCCAGACTTTGTATATTTTTTATGTCTCCATGTTTCAAAAACATTTCATTTCAGTAACAAAGAGGCTTGTTTTTGCTAGGAGGTTTCGAAAATATATCACTAATGGAGACAAGTTCCACCAAATGCCCTCTTGTTTTTGCCGATGTGAATCAGCATGACCTTTTCACCCTCTTCAAGAGGATATTTATAAGAACCAGACACAGCGCACATGTTAGAGAGATAACGTGAGGAGGCCAAGCACAGCTGGAAAGAGGCAGAAAGCACTGCTCTCTCTATGATGTTTGTGAAAACCTTCCTGTAGCTGTTATATTTTTCTAGCAGATCTTTGAAAGAAAGGGTGTTTTCTGCCTAGTGTACACACACACACACACACACACACACACACACACACACACACACACTTTCCTCACAGAAGTCAGAAGCATAATGATCTTTTGAAGGAAGGAAGTGAAGATCTGTTGTGTCTGGTTAAGGCAGGGGTTATTTTTAGCAGCTGGAGGAAGGTGACCTGGAGAAATGTGCTAGTTGTGTGGGAGGAAGATTAGATGTGTCCTTGTCAGGTCAGGTTGCCAGAGCAAAGTACCACAGACTCAGAGATCAAGAAACAGTTATCTAGCACTGGCAAGTGCAACTCAATTGGTTGAGCATTATTCTGTGCACCGAAAGGTCACTGGTTCAGTTCAATTCCTGGTTAGGATACATGTCCAGGTTTCGGTTTTGGTGTGAAGGTGGGTGGGGGCAGCTGGATGATCAATGTTTCCTCTCTCTCTCCTTCTCCCTTCCTCTCTCTAAAATTAGTAAACACACACACACACACACACACACACACACACACACACACACTATCTATTTCTCATCTGGAGGCTGGCAGTCCAAGATCATGATACCAACAAATGGGGTTCTGATTGCTGAGGCTTTCTTCTTGGTTTGTAGATAGATGGCTGCCTTCTAGCTGTGTCCTAACATGGCCTTTTCTTGGTGGTCAAGGAATGGGAAGAGGAATGGGAGGAGAGAGAGAGAAAAAAAAAAGAGAGAGAGAGAGGTGGAGGGCAGACAGAAACTTTCTTTTTTTTATAAAATCACTAATCCCATAATGAGAGTCCCAATCTCATTACATAATCTAATCCTAATTACATCCCAAAGCCCCTTCTTCAAATACTATCACACTGCAGGTTAGGCCTTTAACATAGAATTTGAATAGTTACATTCACCCCTTATTACCCTGTTAGCTGGGACATTCTCAATGCCCCGCCTGCCAATAACTGCCCATTCTGGCTCAGTTTCAGCCTCAGGAAACTCCCCTTCCTGGCATGGCCAGCATTCCAGGGGAAGGTGATAGTCACATGAACTGAATGGAGAGGCAGGCAGAAGTACTTTCTAAGAAAGATAGCTCAAGGGCTCTACTATTCTATAAAAATGTACTGGTCTTTGATTTTGAACCAAATCAGCATATACAGGAATTTTCTAGTTGGCCAACCTCTACTCCTCTCAATTGCACTTAAACATTTTTTAAATAAAGCTTTTAATGATATTAACTTAATATCCTATCTAATAAAGGAGTAATATACAAATTAACCATCACTCCATTACACTCACAAGCCATGCCCACCAGCCAATCAGGAGAGAGTATACAAATTAATTCAACCAAGATGACTACAGTCATGGAGTGAGCAGGAGGCTTGGGTTTCCCAGCAATGGAGGAAGCCAAGCTTTCTACACACCCTGGCAGGCCCAGGCCTCATCTCAAGGCTACAAAGTTTCAATTATAGAAGACACATAAATCCCAACAAAAATGGCAGCAGCTACAGAGCTGGAGAGAGCAGGAGGCTTAGTTGCCCTGGGCGATGGAGGAAGCCAAGCTTCCATAGTCTTGGCCTGCCTTGGCTTCCACTTAAGGCTACAAAGTTTCAATTATAGAAGATAAATAAATCCCAAATACCAGGGCCTCCACTTGGGTCACAGGAGGATGTGGCTGGCCTGCAAACCACCACAGGCCCCTCACCTAGGCTGCCCCATGCCCCAAGGGAATCTCCACCCTGATCTGGGATACCCTTCAGGGCAAACCAGCCAGCTCCCACCTGTGTACCAGGCCTCTATCCTATCTAATAAAAGAGTGATATGCAAACTGACCATCATTCCAACACACAAAATGGCTGCCCCTATGTGATCAAAGATCCTGCCTCCATGTGGACACAAGATGGCTGCCACAAGATGACCAACAGGGGAGGACAGTTGGGAGGGATCAGGCCTTCAAGGGAGGATAGTTGGGGGCAATCAAGCCTGCAGGGGAAGGCAGTTAGCAGTGACCAGGCTGGCAGGGGAGCAGTTAGGCATCAATCAGGCTGTCAGGGGAGTGGTTAGGGGGTGATCAGGCTAGCAGGAGGAAGTGGTTAGGGGCAATCAGTAAGGCAGGCAGGCGAGTGCTTGGGAGCCAGCATGCAAATTGGATTGTGAGAGGGATGTCTGACTGCCTGGTAGGATCGGGCCTAAATGGGTAGTCGGACATCCCTTGATGGGTCCCATATTGGAGAGGGTGCAGGCTGGGCTGAGGGACACATACCCTCCGTGCATGAATTTTGTGCACCTGGTTGAATATAATGTAATATGCAATGTAATATATATTTTAAATTTCATGTCATTTGGATTTTAAATATTTACTTTTTCATCACATCAAAGTAATTTTCTTGATGTCATGGGGAAAACTTACCTATTCATTTAAGCAAATCCCTATTTCTTTTGCATCTCTTTTCCTTTTCCCTTTCCCTGGAGGTAGAAAACATTGTGTAAAATTAGTTATTTCTTCACAGGCCCATTTTGTTGTAAATTATTTCATTTTCAATTTCTCTTTAGAGTATATTTGAAAAAACAAACACTGGACTGTACTTATATGGACAGTTGCTTCTTGTAGTCTTGAGTTTTGCAGAAGAAGAGAAGGAGTGGAGACCTGCTTCTGGGGAGATGCTGGGGCATGAATTGGTGGTGAAGGAGGCTTCATGACTCCTTTGGTGGCTCAGGTCTGGGTAAGCAGCATACCATCAGCTGATTACCTCTCTATTAGGCTCCCACCCCTCTGAGGCTGGCTGAGGTGAGGAGGGGAAGAAGACTTGCAGCATGAAGAGTTCATTTTCTTAGCAGCTGGATAAAAAGTCTCTTTGTTTATTTTTCTCTTCTTTTTTCTTGGATTCATATAAAAGTTCCAAGAGGTTTGTGAACGAGTGTCCACAGTAACTTCAGACCATATCCCGGTAGCTTGAACTTGAAGAGCCAAACTTTACCATCTCTAAAGACAAAGTAGGTGTGTGAGCAAGGCTGTCCACACTCCTCCCACCAAGGGGGTTCTGTGCAACAGGCAGGAAGGTCTTTGCGGCATCAATGCCTCATTTGCTTTAAGAAGATACAGGGATTTGTGGTTTCTGAAAACAAATTCAGTTAACACCCTTTTCTTTGGGGGTACCCCCTTTTTTTTCCCCTTCAAAAATCACTCACTCATCGATTTATACCAGATTCTTCCACAGAGGCAGTCAGGAGTTTCCCCTCAGCCCTGTTCTGCTCCATGGTGAAAGAGGTAGTAAAGTAAGCCTTTTTCTGTCTACATATTCAAATTAAAGAAAGAAAGTTCCAAATTATCCTTCAGAATGTTGTAAGACCTGATTTGACTCCAAATTGTACTGTGAGAAGAAACAGATGGGAAAAGAAAAGAGGTCCTTTTTAAATGAAATCCCTTTTTCTCTCAAGAGGCTTCTGCAGAAAACCTTGCCCCCTTCCCAGGGATGAGGCAAACCCAGGAAAGCCTCACCCAGCTTATTGGTGCGAGCAGACTGGTGTAGGAGCAGATATGCCCCCTGATTATGGCACCCTAATTGGTTTTGAAAACACACTGGCACAATGGCAGTGAGCCAAATACTCCCTCCCCTGAGCTGGCTTTCATTGCAGAAGGCTGATTCTCTACTTAAAGTGTTTTTCCTTTCACATTCCTCAAACTTTTTCTGAAGAGGCAAAATATCCCCCATGTTTAGAACTGGGTTTCAGCCACAACTAAACTGCCTATTATAGAAAGAAGCCTGAGCCCAGCTCGCTGATTTTTACAGCAGGATGGAACTGACCAATAATTCACTTGTCTTGCCTGGAGCCAAGTTCAAACATAAAGCAGATTGAAACATCATCAGACTTTCAATGTCATGGTGCTGAATCCAAAGTCCAATAAAAATAGAGAAAAATATCTGATGAGGGCATAGGAAACATATGGGGGTAGGAGTGTGCATTTTATTTTATGGTTACATTGCAACAAGTGAAGTGATGGGGAGCTTTGGAGTTTTGCAATGGTGGGGGTTCGGGTGTGTATCCCAAGACGTGCTTCAGTGGTACAGAGATTACTTTGAGCTAAAGGCAATTTTAGCATTAGGCTCAAGAGAAACTTTGGTATTTCCTTTCTATCTATAGGGCAGGGTAAACTTTATTACTAAATGTCTGTCTTTTCACCCCCAGTTACCTTTTATAGCCTCCGCAGCACATTACCTCATTCCTAGCTCAGTGTCTTATATACCTCAACCCCTCTTTCTATATCTGAACCTTTTGTGCATGTGGGTTCCCATACATATGTGTGTATTAAATTTGATAATTTTCTCTTGCTCATATGTTTATTTTATTATTAGACCAGTCAGAAGAAGCTTGAAGGTAGAGGCAAGTTTGTTCCTCTCCTATACTTCCATCCTTAAGCCTTTCCCCAACTCCCAAGCATTTCCAATCTATGTGACATTAATGGCTCCTCTCTATGTGACAAGGGGAAGAACGATGTGGGCGTGAGGCTTGCTTTGAGTCTTGGTGACTGATATCATTGTGCCGGTAAAGACATGACATGATGTTAATGTTGTATAAGCACAGGAGAGTTTTATTATGGCAGTGGTGTGTGCGTGTGTGTGTGTGTGTGTGTGTGTGTGTGTGTGTAGAAAGAAAGATAAGAGAGAGAATTCAGATTCTCTAGAATAGAAGTTTGGTCTTTGTTTTAGCTTTTGCATTATGAAGAGATGCGCACAGCTATAAAGATGTATATAATTGACAAAACTGCAGTTTAACTTATATCTGTAAAGGGTTAGAATGCTTTGTACACATTGCACATGGCAGTGTTTATTCATAGGATCACATTCCAGAATGTGTTTTCTTCCCGTTCAAGCTTACTCATTCTACTTTTATGTGCACTTTTCTCCTCTTTCCCTTTCAGAAATCTTACTTGGAGCAGCCTACTGGAGCTATTGTAAGCAGGGTCACTCTCAAGATCATATTTGTTTAGATCAGCAATTTCCAATCTTTTACATCTCATGGTACACCAAAAAAATCTTTGGCACACCAAAAAATACATTTTTTTTTGCCATTCCAACAACAAAAAAGGTATAATTTTGATTCATTCACACTGGATGACTATTGTTGTGTTGGCTGTTGTCATATTTTTATTTGACAATTTAAGGAAAATTAGGTCTCTGCTGTTCCAGTCAGTGCCCCTGACTAAAATAGTCAGGTATAGCATGTTTTAAAAATTCTCACAGCACATGAGTGTGCCATGCCACACCAGTTGAAAACTGCTGGTTTAGATCAAAGGGTATTGCTATTCTCAGATGTTGGCAATGGGATTATTTAACAAGAAATCCTTGTCGGTGTCAATGTGACATATAGGATATTACCACACTTGTGAAAAATCAGGACATAAGTCAATAGTTTCTTACCAGCTTCAAAGCTGGAAATGCTTTTACATAAAATGCTTCTTATTCCTTGTTACTTCCTGATTGGAAAGGACACCTGCAATTTCTCCTGCTAAGTTCATACTGTGATTTTGCATCAGGTTGCTCATTAGAAAACCTTGGCTGCAAAGCTGTTTACCCTAAACACGGAAACCACCATGTCTCCCAGTTCTGTACCATTCAAGACCCTTTTTCCCAGCAAGGCATGGAAGGAGACTGGGTGTACTACAGAATTGGCAGTTCAAAATATTTAAATCATTACTGCTCTTCATATTTTTCTGATTTAAGAGTGGCTAGAAATATTGAGACTATACGACCCTTTGGATTTTGTAAAACCTAATCTGTTATAGAAATTTTTGTGAATTTGTCACAGATGACAATTAGCCTGAAGAGTAAAAACCAAAACCCACAACTGCTGTGAAATGAACTATTTAAAATGAATGTATGTGTTCCAGAAGCATATCCCAAGATGTATTGGAGCATTTAAAAAACTTTGCAAGTCTTACTGAATTTTTAAATTTTATGGGGACTAAAAAAATATGTTTTTTTCCACCTTCTAAGTTCTGCTAGATGAGCTAATAATCAAATTAACAGAGGCAGATAAACAGGAGAAAATTCAACTTTAATACATGCACATGGAAATTCACATAAGCATGAAAATTCCAGACGATGAGGTAAAATTGGGAATATATGTCATTTTGGATGAGGAAGAAAGTGGAGTTAGGGGTCTGAGATTTCAAATGAAGTGGGCAGTTTACAGGTAGTTGAGGAAGAGCATACATGGCAGGTACATTTTTGCTAGGCAACCCAAAAACAATGAAACAGATGAGGCCCTAGTAAACAGGCCTCTGCTTGCCACCCTCCCATCCATTATATTCAGTTCAAATTAGGCTGCTAAGGCAAACATTCTCTGGAGTAGGTCTTTCCCTCTATGTCTTAGGCAGGAAAGGGTAGGAGGTCAAAGGTACTTTCTGAGCCCTCCTCCCAATCCCCAAAGCCCCCCTATCTGCTTACTAACCAGTTTAAAATCAATATTCCCAAAAGGCAGCTTTAGGAAGACAAAAAATATGGTGCCCTTTAATTCTCTGTCCTATCTTCTTCCCTGGGCCTGGAAGGGAGTTTGTGACTAAAAGAGGTATACTTGTGAAGAAACATTTTGAATGTTCTCCACATCTAGTTGCTTCTCAAACTTTAATGTGATATGAATCATTTGGGCAGCTTGTTATGTTTTATGCTGATCCCTTAGGTTTGGGATGGAACTCAAGATTCTTCACTTTTAAGTTTCAGTTGATGAACCAGGAGCCACAGTTGGAGCCCTTCAGGATCAGCTCTCACCCCTCATAGACAGTGGAAGAGAATGGACATGAAGTGAGCATGATGCAAACTTTCTGAAAAATTTGTTCTGACTGATTCCACCCCTGCCAGCATTCTACCCATTTGCAAGCCCTTTTCAAAGTATTTAGAATAAATTAAATAACGCTGTGCTCTTGCCAGAACCAGCAGTGTGGGAGACAGGTTAGAGACAGGTTACAGAAGAGAATGGGATCAGGCAGATGTAGAGGAAGGTAAAAACAGATGGGCAGACAGAGTCCCTCCTGTAATTCCTGTCACTCCTTCTTCCATCCTTTCCTCTCTGTTTCAATTTCTTTTCTTCATCTTGTTTCCCTCATTGCTTTTCTGTCTGTTGTGAGATAACAGAATCATTTTGCTCACCTTCAGAGGCAAATGTGAGAAAAGTGGATTGGACCGGGAGGCAGGTGAGCAACATCTGAGCCCCAGCTCAGCTCCTGGCTGCATCTGGGCCAGTAACTTGCGATTTCTGGGCATGTTTTATTTTTTGTACCATGAACAAGTTTTAAAAAATTACCATAATTATTATTCATATTACTCGAGGGGAAGATTCTTATCTTATATTTCTCAGAGTCAGAACACTTACTTGGAAGCCTTGAAAGTTTGACACTGACACCTGTTTAGTAAATACTGTCATTGCTATTTCTTGGGAATGGGAGGAAAGAAGAGAAGGGGCATGCTGCTTAAGGGGGTGGAGTGTAGTGGAAGGAAGGGTGATTCACCTATTAACTTTCTTTTGCTTTTTTTCTTAAGTTGTTTGATTTACAAGTGTAATAATCAACAAGTCAGCAGACAGGAAAAGCCAAGCAGACTGGAAAACAAAGGGAAGCCATTCAGTATTGAAGATAAGTCCTCAACTCAGCAGGTGACTGATGGGTGCATGAGGGTATAAAAACAGAGTTCATCACCTCCAAGGATAGTTTTCATTGGCTTCTACTTTTGTCTGGGTCTTGAATCTGTAGAGAAAGTAATCCAATTGGTTGACAAGTTGAAGTTATTGTGAAATTTGATAATGATACAGAGAACAGGGTACACCTAACATAGGTAGAGGTGTTTTGAGATGGCAAATTCACAGGTCAGCACTCACCTAGGCCTCTAACCAGTAAGAGTCCCTTCTCTAGACTGCTCAAGATAAAGAACACATGAGAGATGGAACAGCCTACACCGGAAAGGCCTCAAATTCATTGTCTTCTGATGTCCCAACAGCTACCTAATAAAACGGCAGCCTCTATTAACTATGCAAAGCATTCTTCTGAGAATGGGCATTAGAGTCATCACTTGCCTTTACTGGATTTTAACCTTGATCCTTGAGCCTCAAATTGCATTCACAAATGAGTGGCTAGCCAAACTAAACATGCCAGTTGGGAAATTAGTTTCCCAGAATTGGCACTATAGAGAACTTTGAGTACATTTGTGGAGGTAGGAGGTAGGTATAGTAAAATGAGGGGAGAAAACTGCTCTCGATGGGGTTAGAGGTGGGGCACGGTTGTTTGGATATAGTTTTATTGTGATTTTCTCTTATTTATGTACTTTCAAGAAATATGAGCATTTTCTATGAGATGTTCTAAACCAGCTACCCTTGCTTATAATGCTTCTTTCTCATGGTCTCTGCGATATCTGATATGAGGAGGTTTGAAAATTTGTTGGTGAAAGGCACCATCCTGATTTATTTCTTGCCTATCTGCCTTTCCTACCACCTATTTAATAAAACGAGTTGCTGTTTCTTTAATGGTGATGCCTTAAATGTGAAAACAGACTGATACTGATGCCCACTCCCCAACCTCTGATATCAGTCTGAAGCAAGTCAGTTTGAGCAAAGGGATGACACTGTCCATCTCTGCCACCATCTCCTCAGTCTGAGCTCAGTCCATTTACAGTGGCCTCTTGATGGGCCTGCCTTCTTCCAGTCTCTCTGTGTTCCAAAGAAGTCTCCTCAACTCAACCAGAGAAAATGTTTTGAGTTGCAGACCAGATATCACAACTCCATTATAAATTACTTTAATGGCTTTGCTTTTGGGTCCTGGATCCAACTTCCAACATGTGTTCTTTACACCATCAGACAATTCTCAGATGCCAGCAGGGTCTCTGATAATTCAACTCAATTCTGATACTATCTCCCTGCAGGGAGCATCAGAATTCACTGGTTAAGGATTCAGTATCACAAGATTGATGCCCACTCCCTAACTTTAGATACCAGTCTCAAGCCCAGACTGTTGTTACCTGTGCTTCTAACCAACTGTCTACAAATTAGAGATTCCAACAAATCCCTCCAACTTGGGCTACTACTGGCAAGTCAAGGTTGCTACCTGTACTTCTGACCAATCAGCTATAGATCAGAGGTTCCAATGACCAGCATCTCCCTCTGCCCCTCCACACTCAGGTTTAATTAATTTGCTGGAGCAGCTAACAGAACTCAGAAAAAAAACAATTTACTTACATTTACCAGTTTATAATAAAAGAGCATGATAAAAGATACAGAGGAACATCCAGCTGGGAGAGATGCATGGGGGAAGGTATGTGGAAGGGACATGGAGCTTCCCTCTCCTCTCCAGGCCCACCTCCCAGCACCTCCGTGTGCTCACCAACCCCGAAGCTCCCCGAATTCCATACTCCTGGGTTTTATGGAGGTTTCATCACATAAGTATGATGGATCACTAACTTCATTTTCAGCCCTTCTTCCTTCTTAAGAGAATGGGGAGTGGGGCTGACAGTTCCAAGCTTATAATCATGGTTTGATCTCCTCTGTGACCAGCCTCATCCAGGAGTCATCCATGAGCCCATTCAGAGCCACTTCATTAGAACAAAAGACACTTTTATCACCTAGAAAATTATAAAGGTTTCCGAGCTCTGTGTCAGGTATACATATAGAAAAATATATATTTTCTATTATCTCACACGTCTCATTGCAATTTCAAAATATTTAATATTATGAATATCAATGAATTCATTGCCCACAAGAACTGGAATATTAACAAGAACATTAGGCTACTTATGCATTGAGCCCCATCCCATAATGCTGCTAACTCACTGTTCTGAACCTTATATTTAATTATTACCCTGCCTTATTTAAAAAGGATTTTATTACTTAAATGTATTCCTAAAAAGTGTCCTGTTAAGTTTTAGTTACCTTAAACATTATGTAAATGTTATCATCCTACCTGTTATCTTCTGGGACTTGCTTTTTTCATTTAATAATATCTTGCTAAAATTCATCCATACTGTTGCATTCAGATGTAGTAGATTTGTTTTAATGACTTTATATTATGAATATTCCCCCAGTGAACTCTGCATCCTCACCTCATTTTTCATTTTCCTTCTTTTTTGTGCTGTTGTCACTCCATCCCAGACAGAGGTACAATAACAAGTAGAAAAAAGTAAGGAGGGTGTGTTAAAGAAATTGAAATAGGTGATCTTTCTCTCTCCCTTCTCCTTGTTAACTTCAATATTTCTACACATCACAAATCAATCAATTAATCTATACTTTGGCATATCTTACTTGATATCCCAGAACAGAAAGTCCATTTTATGCTTTTATAGCTCCATGTGCTTCTTCCTTAGACCACTAGCTGTGGTTATCATTTTTAGTACACTGCATCTGGATGACTATTTGATTAATACTTGCTCTCTGGCTGGACTCTGAGCTCAAAGGCTGTTTGTTATTGTTCACAGTTGAACCCACAGGACCTAGCACAATGCCTGGCACATAGTGGGAACTCAATATATATTTTCAAATGAATAAAATAGTAATTCATAAAGAGTTAGAGGAATGATTGAAAATGCAGGAGACCATGTAATAGGACCCAGTAGACTTCTTCCTCAAACCTCTAGAGCAGGACGTGGTAAACTTATTCTATATAGGGCCAAGTAGTAAACATTTCAGATTTTACAGGCCATGTGGTCTCTGACAGAATCACTCAATGTTGCTATTGTATCAGGAAAGCAGCTGTAGGTGATCTGTAAATAAATGAATATGGCTGTGTCTCAATAAAACTTTACCTATGGATCCTGAAACTTGAATTTCATATAATTTTTGACTGTCATGAACTGTGATTGATGTGTTATAAAATATGATATTTTGATTTTTTCCAACTATTTATAATTATGAAATCCTGTCTTAGTTTGTGGGCTGTACAAAAGCAGATGGTGGGTCAGCACTGACCTTCGGGGTGTGGTTGGGTGACCCCTCCTCTAGAGCACCCCTGTATCCTTCACTATCCATTGACATTGGACCAAAGTCAGCCCATATCACTATTTGTATGCCGGCAACAGTGGGAATGGAGAATGAGAAAAGGGCCACAGGTAGTGCCTTAGTTAAATAATTAAAAGATTCCTTAAAAAAAAAAAAGTTTTCTTGAAAAGTTGCCCAATGGTTCTCTTATCCTTCAGTCCTTTTGTTGCCAACTTCTTCCTTTGATATTGAAATGAAAACTCAGGCACTTAAAAGTGTTTCTTATGACAGCCATGTCATCATCCCAAATTGCATAACAACACACTCACTCACCTTGCTGCTGCTCTCCTGGCTGAGTCACTTGGCAGGAGTAACTGTTCCAGTCCGTTGACACTTACACATATCAAGGTTCCGGCCAGGCTGACATAATATGGTCCATCTCCCTTTGCATGGATGCAGCCATGGGTTCAGCAATATTACCATGAAATCAGGAACACAAAGCAAAACCAACAAACAAAGGCTTCTGCTTCACAGTATTTGTTAACATAAAGCCATGTTGACATACTTTTTAATCTGTCAGCACACAAACCTTGGAAGGTAGCCCACACTGTCGGCATGTTAACTTGATTTGTTCACTGAGATGTGAATATTAATTTACTAGAGAAGATGTGTATCAGTACAGCTCTGAAAAGAAAGTGGGAGTGTGCAGCCCTGGCATATGCCATTCTGGATTGGAGAGAGGAAGGGAGCGATGAGGAGGTTGGGGCCCTATTGTCCTCTCATAGCCTGAGTTGTCAGGCGGCACAAGCAGTTTCTTATCTTGGTTTATGGTGTGGAAATTGTTAGCATTATATACCCCTGCAGTTGGAAGGGTACTTGAAAGACCATCAAATTCTGATGTGTGCACTCAAAACCCATCCAAGTCACATTCTGGTCTCTTCTTGAAGTCTGATGATCTTCAGGTTCCGACTGACTTCTTTTGGTAGACCATCCCCAGATAGCTTTCCCTCACTGAGCACCTTTTCTCCAAGTGAATGTCAACCCATTTCCTGGTGCAGCTTTTTGAGAGGCCACACCTGGCTAGATGCTGCATAATCCTGACCACAGGTAATAGCACATCTTCTTCCATGCCAGCATCATCTTTTGCCCAAATTTCTGTACTAACTAGTGTCTCTGCTTCTATTCTTGACCCAAAGAATTCACTCTCAACATATAAACCTAAGTGATCTTTTGAAAGCAGAAATCATATTGCTCACTTACTTACAATCCTCCAAGAAGTTACATCTATAATAATCAAAGCATAATACGTTAATTAGATCAGATGTCTTTTTCTGGACGACCTTTTGGATGAAGCCAGAGCTGCGAGGGAAGCCCAAGTTCTGGGTGCCTGCCAGCTGCTGGAGGGGAACCAGGGTCCATGGTGCTGGAGGGGAGCTGGTGCCGGCAGCTGGGGGAAGGAAGGCCTACTCTTGCACAAATTTTGTGCTTCAGAACTCTAGTTTAGAATATAATCCAAATTATTGTCCTCTTCTATGACTTGAATTGTGCCCTCCCCAAAAGATGTTGAAGTTTTAAGTACTATAAATATGAACTTACTTAAATATTGGGTCTTTGCAAATGATCAAGTTTAGGTCAGTAGGTGGGCCCTAATACAATATGACTCATATCTTTATAAAAAGGGAAATTTGGATATAAAGGCAGACATATATAGAGGGAAAACAATGTAAAGATATAGGGAAAAAGCCATAAATAAGCCACCTGAGACCACCGGAAGCAGGAGAGAGGCATGCTCTCTCACAGCCCTCAGAAGGAGCCAACTCTGTCAACACCTTGATTTTGGATTTCCAGTCCCTAGAACTGTGAGAGAATAAATTGCTGTTCTTTAAGCCAGCAGTTTACTGTGCTTTGTTACAATAGCCCCAGGGAACTAATACAACTGCTTATGAAGCCAGTGAGATCTGGGCCCACCTTCCTCTCTGGCACCCCTTGAACTATGCACACTCCTGACCCACTGTGCTTTATTGCTTCCTGACTGGAGCAACACTGTGGCTGCCCAAATGGAATTGGAAAAAGTGGGTGGGGGAGGTAATTAGAACCAGAGGCATTTAATAGGGGGGAGACCAAAGATGCTAGAAATCCTCAAATGCATGGAAGTGTCCAATGCAATATTGTCATTAATGGCCCCCATGAGAATTACTGTACTACACTTGCCTTCACGGAATTCCATGAACCTGCCCTCATTACCCCCAGCCTAGGAACTTTGACAAGCTGTACCCCCTGCCTGGATTGCTCCCCACTTGCTCTTCCCATAGTTCAGATCTCAACCTATATGTGATCCTCTCAGAGAGGCTTTTCCGGACTGTAAAGTTCCTACTTATTCATTTATTTTCACATTAGTCTTTAAAAATATAGGGTGTCACCCAAAAATGTATGCATGCACTTTGAATAATTATAAAGACAGTGTTTGTTAAAATACATTTTATTTTCAAAATTGAGTTATCAGCTGTTACAGTGTGTATATATTTTTGGGACATCCTATATTCCTAGATAGCCTCATCATTATTTGATTTTTAAAAAAATGCTATTAATTTATTTGTTTTTCTCCTCCCTTAGAATATAACTCTATAAGAGCAAGGACTGTGTTGTATACCCAGGATCTAGAGCAGAGCCTTGCACATAGTAGGTACTTGTACAGAAATGTTGGTATAATGAATGAATCATGAGCCCTAAAGCTGGAAATCCAGCCAGTTGTACTTTCATTTTTTTCCCTTTGAAATCCTCTATTTCACTTAGTTTGCTTTATAGTATGAAGTTTCATTTTTCCATCTTGCTACGCACTCGGAACTTTGGAGGCAAGAGGCAGTTCTCCACTGGGTGAGAGATGGCCTGTCTTGTAATTCTACCTCTGCTGCTAATTTGCTGGATGACCTTTAGTGTTTTGGTTAACCTTGTAAAGTCTTCAATTACACTACAGAAAATTCGATGAGAATACATTACACTACAGGAGACTAGCAATGGTGAAAGAATGAGAGAATACATGTAAAAGCACTTTGAGGAACTTTTTGTCTCACTTTCATTTCTTTCATTTTGTTATTTCAACTTTTTTCCTGAGGCCCTTCACCTCCCAGCAGCCCCTCAACTTTCTTCTCATCTTTTCCTCAAACTTTAGTCATTCTGCACTAATAGAATATTTGAATATTCACTGCACTATTATTTGTTTACTATTTTATTTAAATCAACTCACTTTTTAATTTAAATTGGTTTACTTGAAAAGGAAAAATGTGCATCAGTATACATAATGACAATATTACTATATGATCATTAAAATTCAAAAAATAAAAGCTATTCATGGAGTGCTGGCTTAAGCACCCCTTCCTCAATGATATCTTCCTTAGCCCCTCCCCAAACTAAATCTGTCCCCCTGTCTTTCGCTTACTTCCTCTTTTGCAACACTCTTCACATCTCTTGCAATTATCAACTGACATTTTCCTCCATTAGATTGTAATCTCCATGAGGGCAGGAGTAGAGCTTGTATATCCATGATGTCACATAGTACCTGGGACATTAAAAGGTACTCAAACATTTTGTGGAATTTGATAAAATTTTAATCTACCTACTAACCTAAGACTATCTTCAGACCACTAATGGGAAATTGCAGTGCCTGACACCATTCTCTTTCTTTTTACTCTACTAGTGCTTTCCAACTTGGGGACTTTTGGAGAACCTGTGAACAATCAGAGCACCATGAACTCTGAGGAAGCTGTAGGATACAGAGTTAGGAGTCTGGGTACTTCCTCTGCTGATCCAAATTAAGAACTGATATGTGCAGGGAGTAAAGAGTTTAGAGTTATGGAATTTTCAAAACTGAATTCTTGGGGTGTGTAAGTAATGGATAATTGGGAACTTATTTTTCTATCCCAACAGACCTCCTCGCATGTGAAACATATTCCCACAGGGAATGTTTTGGTGTTGTTGATGTGTTTGTTAAGAAATGCCTGAGCAAAACTTAAATCCACATAGAGTCCCCAGCTGCAGCCCTAAACTTTATTTGTACCTGTTGTTCCCTTGACCCCGCACATCTGTTTCTAAGTTTCACAAGTTTCTGAACATCTGAGAAAGTGACCACACAGATATTGTAAGATGTCTTGGCAGGTGTCTGGTTCTGCATTGCTTCTGAGTCCTTGACAGTGGTTTTCTAGAAAAATGATGTGCTCCTTATCTATTTGCTAATTCCTTCCACATATCACAAGTCTTTTCCTTAAATTCCCATTGGTCTTGACAAAGTTATCTTGTACACTCATGTAGTGATTTTGATGGCTGCGCAGAGCTGTTTGTCTTGTTCAGAACTAAATTAATAACACCATGATGGCACCTACTTTAGCACCAAACTTCTTAAACTCTCCTAATATACTAATCAGCATGTCAGTGAAATATTTTTTTTTTCTGGATAAAGACAAGCCTCGTGAAATGGATTAGACATTCACATGCCATTGCATAATTCAACATGCCAGTACGGTGCATATGATTTGCATTAATAGCCTGTACTGGAAGCTGCTGCTCATAGGTTTCTCTCATTAGGTCAAATATGGATGATTTCAGACTGTCAATCAATTACAGTAATTTCCTTTTCCCATATTTATTCCATCACTATCATTGACAGCTACCATTAAGTGACATTAATACAATACACTATCATCTTGCATTTCTACAGAGCATCTCAGGATGCCTAATAGTTCCTCTACAGCCTAGAAATCACATTACAAAGGAAAAAGTGCTCTTATTCACCAGGTAGAAAATGGGCTTCCAACTCTTTTGGCTACTGAAGGAGTTGCCCAGGATCTCTGGAGATGTTCCTGAGCATGGGTATTTATTTTTCTGTTGTCTAAAAATACCCAAGGCTGCAACTCTGTCCAGTAGGGTGGCTTAATGGGTAGTTATGGCTTTCTAGGGAGCCTGCTGGACCACTTGCCTGCCATCACACAACTTTGATTTCAGATGTGTTTGCAAGGCAGAGAAATTCACATTCTTAGGAGGGCAGCACTTGCTCTATGCCACTATTTTGCAATAATTTTCACCTCTACACCTTCCTGCCCTACCTACCTTGCACCATAACTAAAATGCCATTGGCCATCTTGACTCAGCAGAATGGGACAAAGCTCTCTTTGCCATGTAGATTATTCCATCTTATTGCTAAGATGCCAGAGTTGGCATATCCTCCTTCCCTTCTGTCTTTCCCAGTCAGGGATTATCAAGAGTTGTGTTGCATACCAGCCATCTCTGTTGTCCAAGTGTCACCCACTGAATATATGGATCACTCCCTTGCTCAGTTTTAGGTGACATATCAATAGGATTTCCAGATAAAATACAGAAT
The DNA here is from genome assembly GCA_011751065.1 of Lasiurus cinereus. Classification (NCBI taxonomy): domain Eukaryota; kingdom Metazoa; phylum Chordata; class Mammalia; order Chiroptera; family Vespertilionidae; genus Lasiurus; species Lasiurus cinereus. The sequence continues at coordinate 10,636,064 of JAAGEH010000392.1, forward strand.
GTCTAGTTATATTTGAATTTTAGATAAGCAATTAATTTTTTAGTATAAATATGCTCCAAATATTGCATGCAGCATATAAAAATTTTCATCCTTTATCTGAAATTCAAATTTAACTGGGCTTACTCTAATTTTATTTGCCAAATCTGGCAACTCTACCCATCAAGTGAATCAAAAGCCTACGAATCAGGCCAATCAAACTACTGAGATCCTTGGAGAAATTAAATCAATACAATATATCTACATTGAGCCAAGATATTTTGCATGTGCTGTGCTCACAGCTGTGGGAGATGCAAAACAGATGCGGAGAAAATTGAATAGAAGACGGGCCACTGACCAGAGAGAGACTATGGTGATAGTGCAAAATGTTTGGCTCAAGAACTATAGAAAAGCAAACCAGTATTAAAAAGTAGTTTCTAGTGGTTTTCTTTATCCATAATCTTTTGTGATGACTTCTTGCAATCAGGGTCCTGCTTCAGCTCCAGAAAAGGCTGGAGAGATTGGCAAAGAAAGCTCTCTGACAGGCAAAAATAGCTGTGGCACAGCTCTGGCCTTAGTGTTTTATTGCTGGGGTAGCAAACATCATCTTACTGATGATCGAGGGAGAGCCTGGGAGAAACAATCATAGGTACTCATGGATTGGATGACTGACAAATTTTTGATTAACAAATGTGTGATGAAATATATTTTACCAAGACTATTTTGGAGAACATGGAGAATATGGCTCTTCTGATAACTAAGAGAAAAATAAGCTCTCTATTTTGATGGGGTGGTTCCTGCCTCAGTATCCATAGCTAACACTGCCATCCCTCCTCACCCAGTAACCCAGCATCACAGAGCTCAGAGTGCCTTGAGCACTCATAATTATTATAGCAAATTACTATAGCTCAGTTTCTTCTGAGAATGAGTATAGAGGGGAGGAAGAAGGTAGGGAAAACAAGAGGTATAATTGTGGCAGAGAGAGGACATTAAAAAGAGAGAGAGAAGAAAGTAGATGAGCTGGAGGGGAGCAGTGTGTCAATTTTCTTTTTTCTGATCAATTGATATTGTGTGGTTGGGGATAAGGAACTATGTGCTTACATGATTGTTTCTGTTATCTGTAAGGCAGCCTTTATTCTGACTTTAATGACTTTTTAAGCTGTTAAGACACTTTCTCAAGAGTGTCCAGGAGCAAGGGCAGAGCCAGGACTAGAGAACAGGTCTTTCTCTCTCCAAGACTTGCTCCAGTTTCACTCCCCAGCCTGCTGTCTCCGTGTTGAAAGCTGCTCTGCAAACTGCCTCTCCCATGTCACAGCTGTGTGCAGTGATGAAACCAACACACCAGCCTACTGCTTTCATGCATTGTATCTTATTTATGTTACTGTTTGGTTCAAAAAGAAACGTACAGTCAGGAGTCAGCATAAATAATAAGAATCTAGTCTGTCCTGTGACATAATTTATTTATAAAGGGATGAACATCCAGATTCACTTCCATTTTTTAGCTTCCTAGAGTGGCCAATCCTTCTGAAAAAAAAAAGATATTTAAGGAAACAGCAAAGAGATTATCTGGTGATAATAGTTAACCATAATGTTTTACAAAGAGAGAAACTATAATAAGATGATACCTATAGGGAGAAGCAGCAACCGAACAACGGAAACATGGGTAATCATTTTAATGTCACCTAGATTTGTTTTGGAGGAGGATGTGAAGCTTCTGAGACACTGGGAGGGAAGAAGGATAGTAGAGTTGAAAAGAATCTTAGTGGTACTTAAAGCTGCATGAGGGTTTGTGGAGAATGAATGAGACAATACCCATGTAATAAACCTTAGGTAAGAATGCCCTCCCAACAGAGCCTATTTGGAAACCAAGAAAGAGTGACTAAGGAATTAAAATCTCTAGTAAAAGAGAGTACTCAGTCTATAATCTCCCCTCTCTCTTTTCTTCCCCTATGCCTTGTTTTCCTCAGGTTCTTCATATCTTAAATGAAATAATTAATAGTTAAGGAAAAGGTCACCACTACAACCCCTGGTTTCGCCCTTGTGCTGCATTGAAGCAGGCAGGCTCTCAGTGAAAATTCATTCCACCAGGTAGAGAATGCAGATTTTACTGAAGATTTTATAGGCAAGACTGGAGAGGAAATTTATATCTCATAGTGCTCAGGCTTTATTTTCCAAATCACCATTAGGTTTCTCTTCCCAATTCTCCCAGTTCTATTCTCAGCTGTTGGTCTTTTAATTGTTCCACAGAGTAGTGTCTCAAATTCTGTTTTTAAGAATTCTTCCCCTCCAGCCACCATATTGCACAGAACAT
>JAAGEH010000392.1:10638450-10772434 GCA_011751065.1 Lasiurus cinereus
TATATATATATTCCTATAAGAGCCACTGGGAAATTCCTATAAGAACCACTTGGCTTTTCAATGTGTGATAAGAATTCCTTTATGACCACACTAAACCTCAGATTTTAAGATCTTAGAATCACTATATTAATTTCTATATTTTAATATTATTGGTTACTTATGCTCTTGGGATGTGTTTTTTAAATATATATTTTTATTGATTTCAGAGAGAAAGGGAGAGGGAAGAGATAGAAATATCAATGATGAGAGAGAATTATTGATTGGCTGTCTCCTGCATGCCCCCTACTGGGGATCAAGCCTGTAACCCCAGCATAGGTCCTTGACCGAAATCGAACCTAGGACCTTTTAGTCCACAGGCCAATGCTTTATCCACTGAGCCAAACCAGCTAGGGCTTCTTGGGATGTTTTGATCCTGCATATGGTCCATAGCACTGGTGGACTCTAAGGTGTTTGCTCAAAAGTTGCCTTAAACTCTTTGCTCCCTCACAGAAATTCATCCTTTTGCAGTTGTTACTTTTACAGGTACAGTGGTCATTAAGATCATATTTCTGAAGTGAAATTCTGTCTGGATGTACACTTGAAATATATGTACTACTAGTAGGCTATCAAAGCTATTTGTTAAATATGAAAAATTCAGGATGTGTTGGTTTTAGAGCCATTCAGGGGGACACTTTTCCTGAGTTTTGCTGCATATTTCCTGAAAACCTGGTTCCTGTCAATTTTACAAACCTGAGTGAGTTCTTTTCTCCTCTCATTCACCTACCTGTTCTTTGATTACCTCTTCATTATTTGATCAATAATTTTGCTCATGCCCAAGAATTTTGCCTTTTCTTTCTCAACTTACTAATTTCTATGATGCGTTTTCCTTACTAATATTTCTTTCTAGGTTAGACATTTCCTCCAGTTATACTTCTTTTTCTCATTTCATGTGTGTCACATCGTAAGCACTATCAGCTGCTATATCCACGCCCTCCACAGCCCTCCACCCACCATGCGTCCTTCCTGCAGCTACTACTGCCACAATCGCTCCCTGTTTTGCTCACTGTGCTTCATTTCTACCTGGTCATTTAGGAGTAACAGTTCAATGATCTTTCCCCTTCTCTGTTCACTGAGTTCATTTGCAATTTACAATCCAAACAGTTTCTGGTTGTCAGCTTGCCTGACTGTAATCTCTAGTATTTACTCTTGCTGTTACTTCCTCCAACTATTCCCTGTCACCTTTCATTTCTCAAGTTGTCTGTATTGATCTCAAATTGTTTATTTTTCATTCTTTTTATTTTTTTACTTTCTCATTCTTTTGTGCTCTCTTTACTTTTATATTTTAAGTAATTATAGATTTGCAAAAAGTTACAATGATAACAAAGATAGTAGAGTGGTCCTGGGTCCCTTCACCAGTTTCCTTCATGGTCACCTCTTACATAATCATAGTATCATATAAAAACCTGGATATTGACATTGGTTCAATGTGTGAATTGAGTTCTATGCCTTTCTATCCCATGTGTAGATTTCGGTAGCCATCAAAATAAAGAACAATTCCATCATTATAGAGATCTCACTCATGCTACAATCATACTCACTTAGCATTCTAACCCCATGGCAACCACTAATCTGTTCCCTAATTCTGTAACTTTGCCGTTTTGAGGGTGCTATACAAATGACATTGTATAGTGTATGACCTATTGAGACTTTTTTTTTTCATTCACAAGAGCATTCAATTATCTTGAAGTCCATCCAAATTGTTACATGTGTTGCTAGGGGTTCCTATTTATCTCTGAGTAGTACTATATGGCATTAATATACACATACCTAGAAGGACATTTTGGTTTTCAATTTTTGGCTTTCCAATAATCTTTTCTCTCTTTTGATATTTTTCTTCCAGGTTGCTCTCTAGCTGATGTTTTTGGGAAAAGAAAATCTTTTGAAAGAGGAAGACTTACCCATTGGTTTTCTTGCCTACTTGCGGCTTAGGTTCAAGCCAGAGTGATTGACAATGTGGGTAAAACTTTTCTTTTCAGAAACAGCCTTGGGCTTTTGATATCTGGTCTTAAGCCTCTTTTCCCATTCTTGTTTGTTAGTAAATGCCCTGCCTGGGATGAATGTACTGGATTTCACCTCCAGTACATTCCACAGAGGTGCTCTAATATAAATTTTGATAACAAACAAAAATCAGATTTAGTTATTTTAGGTTGGGATGATAATTTGAAATAACTACATCATTACAAGGGCTTTGGTGCCCACTCAGGAAAGCCTTTAAGTTATTTCTGGCAAAATGTATTGAAACCAGTGGTCTTTAGAACTCAAGGGAAACAGAACAGGCTGAATTTCAACTGTTTAACAGTGGGTCACCCTTTAGCATTTGCTAAAGAAAAAAATTCACAGGCTCATTTTCCAAATGAGTTTAAGGTTCAGTATACTGTTAGCCCTGCACCTGTTTGCAAGGGAGCTCCAGGCACTGGTGGGCAGGTTTTGTCTTGGTTCTAGTAAATCACTGGATTTGCCTGACATTTTTGGTGTCCAGTAATGAAAATTGACACAGGGTTTCTCTTCTGTGAGTAACTTGGATTCATTTTTATGTGTGAAGATTTCACATATTTGCATAAAGTCCAAATTGAAGTGATTATATGGCAAAGAAATGAAAGTATAAATAGTAAAATATCACCAGTTACTTTATAGTCTTTCAAGGTTGAAAGGGGATTTAATCGAAATTTGGATGGGCACATCAATTCTTTCTTTAAGTTTGTGGTAAATTTTGAATTTTAATGGTTAAATGAACAATAAGAATTTCCTCCATTCTATGAAGCTTCTAGGGCTTGGCTTTGTTGGGGCATCTAGTTTTAGTTGACACCTTTGTGAAAGTGAGATCTTTCCTCTTCTTTCCCCATTCTACTTTGCCTGCATCTAAATGCTACTTAACACCCAGGAGATGTTAATACCTTGTGTTTATGTAATGTGCATCCAGAAGATCTGAAAGCATGCTGTATATTTTGTCCGATAAATTCTTGATTTCCTTCTGGGTAGCAGAGGATAGTGAGCTGCAGACAGGCCCAGTGGATGCTGCTGAGCTGTGTGACAAGCGCTGAGTCACAGAAATGAGACACCAGCGAGAGTGGGCAGGTACTTTCCACCCATCTAGTGTTCTTAGACCAGCGTTTTGACATTTGTTTACACAATATCCCAAGGTATCTTCTCAACCTAAAGTTTTAAATTAACATCCCAACCTAAAGTAACTAAATCTGATTTTTGTTTGTGATCAAAATTTATATTAAAGCACCTCTGTGGAATGTACTGGAGGTGAAATCTAGTACATTCACCCCAGGCAGGGCATTTACTAACAAACAAGAATGGAATAGAGGCTTAAGGCCAGTTTTTCTTAAATTACTGTAAGAGTCACACATAAAATTTGAATGAATTTTAACCAAAGAGGCAAAAGGACAAAAACAAAACAAATTTCAGAAGATGACTCAGGATGTGTTATAGAATAGACATTCTAGGGCAGTGTCATTACTCAAAGTTTGAGACACGGCTCTAAATGAGAATTTATGCAACTTCTGATGAACCAAGTCCCAAAACTAAGATGTTCAGGTAAAGGGGAGGGGAAATCCAACAGTCCCCTTTTTCAAAGAAGTTACTGGTCTGAGTGCTGGCCTCTCTGTTAGTAATACTGTGAATGTTCTAGCAATGCGAATTATGTATTAATCAGTCTTTCTGCACATTGGCAATGTGAGAATGGGTACTGGCAACAATGACTCAGGTATGAAATATATTGAGCTGGCTCTGAATGATCAAAACCAAATTTTACTGAGTTTATATTTTAAGGCTCATCATGGCCTCCAACAATGATTTGGTGTGGATAAAGATATCATTGCTCAGTGCTAATGGCTTCCATTTGTCCTTCTAGAATCATTTTTATTCCTGCCTTCTTCCCACAAAGCTCCTTTGCACTGTGGCTTCTTGCCAGGTTTGGCCAATGGGAGGCACTGATGAGATGTCGGAGTGGGAGCAATGACAAGAGGCATTTATCTCCTAACTCCTTCCCTGGAAGTCAGCACACACTGGCTACCTCCCTCAATTGATGTTCACAGCTCCCATCACACAGCCCTTTACAAAGGACTCTCACATCCAAGTTTCAGTACTGCTCCTCCCCTCACCCTTCCAGATCTAAAGATAGCAACAGGCTTCCTCATGGTTCTCTACACCTTGCCCACACCTTTGAACATACTCCCTCTATAAACTCTTCTTCAATTACTGATTTCAGTATTACCACCTGATTCTTGCCTGGACCATGACTAATATAGCCATTCTTGAGGCATATCACTGGCGCTGTTTGCCCAGATGACAAATGCAGCATCCCACGGGGTGGGGGTGGGGGATATTTCAGCTTTGCTACATCCTGACACTTACTGTATACTCCACGCCCTGACAGACCTGTGGTTTTCTGAGTATGTTGTGTTCTGTTTCTTCTTGGGGATTTTGTAAGTGATGCTCTTTTCCCGATTTATCCCCCTAGATGTTGTCTTTTTCATTTTTCAAGTCTTTGCTCAAATGTCACCTGTTGACTTTTGCTGCCTTTCCTGGGCTGTCTCCTCCTCTGTGCTCCCAGACCAGATTATACACACATCCATTAAGGTGCTTCTCATCGCTACAAGTATTGGTTCCTGTGTCTGTTATTCAACTAGTGTCTGAACCCCTCCACTGCATGTCCTGTATTCTGTTTTCCTTTGTTCTCCAAGTGCCTGCTCTTGTTTCTGATAGACTTAATAAACATTTTTGAATTACTACATTTTCTTTGTAGACTGTAATATTTCTTGCTCCTTTTATATAAATGACATTATTGCAATAAAATACCATTGTCATCTGGGCAAGTGTGCATATTGTTTTCTGTTCTGAAGAATATACTTTGTTTTTTTCTTCATGACAACTCTGAGGGATGAGTAGATGAGAGGCAAATTCTGCTCTGTCACCTAGATTGTTAGTGGCAGAACTATGCCAAAAATCTAGACCTCTTGATACAAATTTGCTGCTTTTTTTATTAGGCCATTCTGCCTCCTGAGATGTTGGATTAAAACAACAAAATTAGGGCAGGCTAGATGAGTGAGCACTACCCCAAGGGCCACTTCAGATGGGAGGGCAACTTGAGTGCCATGTAGATAACTCCAAGTGATTATAAACACATGGCAGGAGGGCTATTTAGAGAGAGCTCATTGTCAGAAGGGTCCTAATGAACGGAACTGGTCACATTCCCGGAAATTAGCTTCCCATTGCCTGAGAATTATGTCTGATGTAGGCTCCAGGGACCATCAACAGAACAAAACAGTTGGATTAAAATTAGAATATGAACATCAAAAAGAAGTATTCTGTAAGCCTGGGGAAGGGCTGGCTACCAGTGGGGGAAGGAATGGTTATTTTTGTAATTCAAACCATACATATCCCATGAGAAAGTAATTTATAAGCAGCAGTACAAACGAAGATAAATTTGAGAGCATTTGGAACAATTTCTGTTATGCCTGTAGAAAGCCTAAAGTTTCTTCCATCTGTCTGCCTACAGGGAAGGAGCATTATATTGAAAACACTGCTGATAACGTAGGCTACTTGTGAGGAATATTTGCTGTGAGGACATGTTCATTCAGAGAATTTTAGCAGGAAAATGGACCTTAAAGATCATCCAATTTTGGGCTTTGAACATTTGGGTTTTCCTCAACAGGAAAGAAAAAGAGAAATCTGAATACTTCAGTTGATTGAAGGCAGGACAGACTCCATGTTGGGTAAGTGACTAGGCACTACCCCACGTGATCTTTGCTCAACACTGATAGAGTCAGAGCATCCATTGAATCCCCATGAATTTGTGTCATAGTTTCAAAGCTTCAGTTAACTTAAACACCTGTTGGTTGCTTGTATTTCTTCCTTTGTATGTTCCCCATTGAAGACAAAGAGGTAAATTAACAGAACATAAAGAAAATAAAAATAAGAAATTTCTATGCATCTAACTTTAGCTCTTAAACCTTCTATATCACTGATTTTCTCAGCCTTAAAATGTTCATATATTAAAAAAAAATACATTTTTATTGATTTCAGAGAGGAAGGGAGAGGGAGAGAGAGAGAAACATCAATGATGAGAGAGAATCATTGATTGGCTGCCTCCTATATGCCCTTTACTGGGGATTGAGCCTGCCACCCAGGCATATGCCCTGGCCAGGAATTGAACCGTGAGCCTGTTCATAGGTCAATACTCAACAACTGAGTCACCTTGGCCAGGCAAAATGCTCATATTTTTTAACCCAATTATTTCCTTTAATCCATCAATGAACAAAGCTGTCTAATAATAAGAAAAGCATTGGTTAAATCTAACTAATAGAATTCTATGCCATTGTTTAAATCACCAGAGGCCCAGTGCATGAAACTCATGCACTGGGGGCAGGAAGTCCTCAGCCAAGCCTGTGCTCTCTAGCAGTTGGGAGCCCTCAGGGAATGTCTAACTGCCAACTGCCAGAAGGCAGGAGAGGCTTCACCACTAGCCATGAGCCCAGCTTCTGACTGAGCGATGCTCCCCTGTAGGAGCACACTGACCACCAGGGGACAGCTCCTGCATTTATTGGGATCAGGCGGAAACTGGCTCTCCAACATCCCTCCAGGGATCCTGGATTGCGAGAGTGCACTATTGGGACTGGAGAGAGGAAGGGAGAAGGAAAGAGGGAGATGGAAACATTGATGATGAGGTATAATCACCTATTGGTTGCCTTCTGCACACTCTTTACTAGAATCAAGCCTGAAACCTTGGCATGTATCCTGACCAGAAATAGAACCTGGTTTATAGATTGATGCTTAACCACTAAACCACACTGGCTAGGCTAAAATCCAGAGTCTTTAGCACCCCACATGGAGGTCTTTATGATCTAGCTGCTTACTTTCTCAGCTTGCCCCTCCCCGTGCCTTTCCTTTGGCCCTGCCTTCCATGGGTCTCACTGGGTGCTGAATTCTTGGTAGTTTTTCCAAATGGACAAGGCTTTTTGGAGGTCCCTGCCTTGGCACATTGTTCTTCTTCTTTCCTAGGACACTTTTTCTCTCATTGTCAGTATTTTAGACAAAAAAATGCAGTTCAGATCTCTTCTCTTTTGGATAGCCTTCTGTGATGGATGCTGTGGTGTACCTGAAGCTCTTGCACCCCCACTGTGAAGATGTTGCCTGTCACTGACTCAGAGATGAATCCCTCCCCTGGAAACATTGATGATGAGGCTCAGGGAGCAGCTTTGCATAAACTCATGGCCCTCCTCCGAGACTGCCTACATCTATTGAGTGGTCAGTGCAGGGCACCAACACCTCCCTGTTGCCTCAATTAGTCACAGTTTTCGCATTGCTGGAGTATCAGTCCAGGCCTCTTTGGCAGCTGTTCCTCCCTCTGTCCAGTCCTGCTCCCCTCACCCCCTTGCAAGTGAATACTCTCCAGGAAGCCTCTTGTACACAAATCTATCTCTGAGTCAATTTCTTGGAAACATAGTAAGGACCCTTCCTGTGATCTCTTAACTTACTCCCTATGTTGGAGCTCCATTCTTTGGGCTCTTCCAATCCTTTGTGTTTGTACTTTAACACCTCTCTCAGTGTATTGAAACAGACCATAATCCAAGTGTCTCCTCCACCTGATTGGGGTCTCCCTGCGGGTAGGAGGCAGAGTATAATTTCTCTTGTGTCTGCAGCACCAGTCACAGTGCCCCTAGTAGAGAGGATAATAGATGGAAAAATTGAATGAGACAAATGAAATAACACAGGTCCTTCTACATCCTTCCAACTGCAGTTATATTTCCTACTTAGCCTTCCTGTGTATCTACCAATAAACAAAGCTCTGACTTTGAGAGCCCACAAAGCTCCCACCCAGGTACACCTTGGGAAATTTCAATCAGGAGTAGAAAGAAATCTGCACTTATTTTTTCTCTTGTCTCTTATTTGCAATCATAAACTTCTTTTCTACTCTCCTTTCTTCCTTAACCCTATTTTCTTCTTTCCTCTATTTTCCCACACAATTTTTCCGAACTAGATCTAAGGCCAATTTGTTGCCAAATGATTTATAAAGAGGTCCTAACCAAGGGCTAATGTGACAATAGTTACTCTTTTTTTAAGAAGCTGCAGGGAAAAAAGTTGAATGCTCTTTCACATTCATACCATTCTCTGATGAATAACTCTTTGGAATAGAGATGTTTTGGTCTCTTGTTCCTAAGGAATAATTCAGGTAAAGATTGCCTGAGGGGAAAAGGGAATCTGTCCCAGGTTTCAGAATTATCAGTATAATTAATCACAGACTTGTAATATGTGCTATCCAAATGGAGTCATTAACAGCTCTCAGGTTCAGGGATTAACCTAGTGTTCTACTTTCATGTGGTCCTCTCCTTGATAAATCCTTTAGTGCTGAAAAAGCTCTGAATGGCCAGAGAAAGCTGTGCCACATTTATTCCATTTTTAAAGGAAAATTATTTTGTCTTCCCATGGGACTACCTTGGTGCCTCTGTGGAGAGGAGCCGAGTATTCAGTGACCCTCTCCCTTTTAACCTGACATTTGGCATATGAGAACAGGTGCTCTGATCCTGAGTGCATAACTGGGGACAGAGCACCTGGAGGCAAGTGGCCTTGGATAAATTATAGAGCCACTTAATGCCAGTGCTAGGACAGGAATTCTGGACGTGGAGCTCTGACACTCTTCCATGAGGAGGGCAATCCCTCACTTGGTAGATTTGCTCCATGAGTGCATTCCTTCTCCTCAAACTTAAAGTTGTCACTAATCCCACAACTATAAAGCAGAACTGCAACACTGGTGTGGATAAAGATCTATTCTTGGTGGGTAGCTCAGAATTTGAGCGAGGGAGTTTGGAATGGGAACATACACAAACTTAAGAGGCTTATTGCGTAAAGGTATTCTGTCTACAGTTTGTGAGACAGGGAAGGTCCTGCCTCTCTGGGCTTATGAAGAAAAAGGAGGAGCTTTCCCAATAAATCACTATTTTTTTAAAAAAATACATCTTCATTGATTTTATAAGAAGAGGAGATTAGGGCCCAGACACATACAAAGGGAAGGCCAGGTGAAGACATAGTGAAAAAGTAGTCATCAGAGAGGTAGGGAGAGGGAAAGAGAGATAGAAACATCAGTGATAAGAGGGAATCATTGATTTGCTGCCTCCTGCATGCCCCCTATTGAGAGGTGGTATTTGTTCTTGCTCTGTGCATTTTATCTCAAATCTCAAAGTTTAAGAACTTCAAAATTTTAAAAAATATATATTTTATTGGTTTCAGAGAGGAAGGGAGAAGAAGAGATAGAAACATTAATGATGATAGAGACTATTTGATTGGCTGCCTCCTGTATGCCCGCTCCTGGAATAGAGCCCACAACCTGGACATTTGCCCTGATAAGGAATCAAACCATGATCTCCTGATTCATAGGTTGACATGCAACCACTGAGTCAGGTTGGGCAAAGACTGGGCAAAGACTTCAAACTTTAAAAATATTTTTAAAGTTTAAGTATAAGGACCATGTCTAACACTTTCTTGTATTTTCCCCTACTCTCCAGGAGTCTAGCATAGAATTTATTTACATTTGGTAGTATGAAAATAGAAAAACACCAACCAAATATGGCCAATCAATGGGTTTTTATTCACAGCTTGCAAGTGAATCAGCCACCATGACTTGTGTTCTGGCAGAGACTCAGAGGTTAGGCAAGAGTGGGAAAGCTTTATAGTGGACATGACCCTGTTCCAAATAAGGTCACATTCTGAAGTATCAGGGACTAGAACTTCAACATACTTTTTGGGAAACACAAGTCAACCCATAGAACATACTGTCACAAGCTACTTCCTCTCCGTGGAACACTGTAGTGAGCTGCTGGCCTTCCATCACCTCCCAGCTGCTGCCAGCACATGGCTCATGACTCAACAGTGCTTTGCCAAGAACTCTGATGACGAGCAATGCTGCAAACTGGAGTTCAGAGTGGGTGATGACTAAGAATAAGAAGTTGTTATTTAAAATAAAGCTACCCCATTCCTGTGTAAATACACGTCACAGGGTACTTAGAACCATCATAGCCAACCCACTGCTGCACGTTGGTGGAACTATTAAGTAAATTACACACACATGTCTATTTTGGGAGCCTCTTACTCACAGACTTATTTCCCTGAAGGAATGTGCTCAGCCACCTTCACTTTAGCATTTAATCTTGCCTATTTCTGAAGTTCGTGTTGTCCTGAAGTTCTTTGCATCAGCTCAGTCACCTGAGTTAGTCATCTTTCGTTATTTTTTTTACTCTTTCAGGAACTAATGTTTTGCTGAGGTAAAAGAGTCATAGAAAGACTGTTCTGCCTTTTTGATGATTCATTCCTTTGTTTTTTGCCATTTCTGAATGTTAGAGAGGGAAAAAGCCCTTTAGATAAAGGCTTTGATGAATGAGCATACCCAGTGAGGGTGAGAGAATGCAGTCATAAAATACTTCCAACTTAGTGGAGCAGTGGTCTCATTTATCAGTCTTTCTGATTATTTTGAGAGGTGGCATTAGTATTCTCAGGGCTCCTGGAATCCATGAGATTAACTTCCTTGCTTTTGAACAATATGCCCATCCATTTTACTTCCTTTATTTGTTGAGAATGAATAGCTTTGCTTGTGGGTCCAGGCTATAGGTCTAACTTATATCAGAGTTGAGATAGTCTGAGTCTATTCAGTTGAATAAGGCCCACAAAGAGTATGGGCTGAATTATGTTAGCTCCAAATTCTTATGTTGAAGTCCTAATTTCTAGTACCTCAGAATGTGACTCTATTTGAAGATAGAGTCTTTACAGAAGTAATCAAGTTAAAATAAAATCATTAAGGTGGCCCTAACCTAGTATGACTACCTTATAAGAAGAGGAGATTAGGGCCCAGACACATACAGAGGGAAGACCAGGTGAAGACACAGTGAAAAAGTAGTCATCTGAAAACCAAGAAGCAAGGCCTAGGAGGAAACCAACCCTGCTAACATCTTGACTTTCTACTTCTAGCCTCTAGAACTGTGAGAAAATACATTTCCGTGGGTTAATTCACCCAGTTTGTGGTACTTTGTTATAACAGCACTAGCAAACTAATGACTTAGGGTCAGGTTTAGATATGTGAAGTGAGCCTTTAAGGTTACTAACTCAACCAATGGAGCTCCAGATCCAGGCCCCTAAGATCTTTATTCCTGCTGAAGTCCTCATCCCAGTAAGATGTGATACTGCTTTTCTTATGGGAAAGAGCATAGTAGGTGACTTCATTTATCAACTCAATTAAATGGTGTCTCAGTGATGGTGTCAATTCTTTTGCCATTTTCTGCAACACCAAGGGAAAATTTTCCTAAGCTTCTTTTTTTTTTTAGCTGCAAAGATGACAAATGTTATCAAAGATATCCAATCAGAGTATATTTTCATCCCCTTTCTTTCCATCAAGATAAGCCAGAAGTAGTTGTTGCCAGAAATGGAAAACAGCTTGCTCATCGGCCAGATGATCATAGTGTTCAAAAGTTCCACTGGTTTGCCATGTGTGAAAAGTTAAGAATTGAAAACATACAAGCTTATTCTGCTTAAACTGTGGGCTCTGTGAAGCAAGAAAAAGAGATATTTGAGTACTAGAAGAAGTATTCTGGAGATGGTTTGATGGCAAAGTGAACAGGATCTTTTCAAACTGCTCTGAGGTGGATCTCCTAGGTTGATTTGATAGTGGATATGGCAATTCATCAATTAGTTGAACAATGAGCCCAAAGTTACCTGCCACTGGAGGCTACCTTTGTGTTCTAGAACAAATTCCAATGTCCTACACAAATGTGGCTCTTAGGACTTCTACAATGTTATCTGAAACAAATTTTTCTAGGCACTTCAGTTAGCTTTCTTCCCAATTATCTTGATTGAGATTCTCCAGGAATTATTAGTAGAAGTCAGAAGTATGCAGAAGACCTGGGGCGTCATTAGACACGGTTGAATTATTTCATTATTTTTTTTCACTTATGAGGAAATAAGGTACTTTTTGTTGGATTTTTGTAAGATTGAGTTAAATTACCCAGTTATCACCCTGTTGTTATGCTATAAGTGCTGAGTAATTTGTGGTCATTTGTATTAGTCTCTCTTTGCAACCATTTCAGGAACTATTTGAACAATTGAGAGAACCATTTTAAGAAATAGAAATTCAGGCTTACAAAGGTCAAATGATTAACTCAAAAATGACAAAATATATTTTTTAAAGAAATAATAATAATAAAAAAGAACAAACGTGAAAAACATCAGAGCTACTTTCAGGGCTAATTGCTGCTCTGTGGGTTTCTAGGAGCTCCCAGGACCACATTTCTCATTCTTTATGTCTTTAGAAATCCTTTGCATTTCAGCATTTACTCCTCTTCTACGTGATTCTCAAGGTCTTGGAAGTTAGCATGAACTTAAGGATTTGCCTATCTAAAGAGAAAGAATAACACCTGCTCTGATTCTTTTTTGTTAAGGCCAGCTCAAAATAGGACAAAATAAGTCAGTTTCACAGAGAGACAATGCCACATTGAGTTCCACTTCCTATCAATAAGTTCATAACTGATTGCCTGTTTGTCTTAAAGGTGGGTGTTTGTAACAGCAGGGAATTCTGGAGGCAAGAGAATGAAAGGAGGAAGGAGGAGAAGAGAGACAAACCTTTAGTTGCACACAAAATTGTGCTGCTTTCAGTCCACTTTCTCTTTCCTCATTTGAGTCAGTGCTATCTTTTTACCCCACCCACCATGGGCCTCTCTGGGGGCTCAGGTTTTGAGTTGACTGAATGCTCAGCAGTAGGCCGCAACTCTTCTCCAGATGAAAGGACAAGTCAGAAGGTACCTATTACAAGTCTGTGAGCAGAGAAACAAAGCCGGGCTGCTGACACCCTCCCACTAACTTGGGTTTTAATGGTAGGTTTAATTTCCTCATGCTAGCTGAAAGAAAGGGGAAAAAAAAAACTAAGCGGAAAGAACCAGGGTGTGGGTGGGTAGAGGCAGCAGTGGGGAAACGACAGCTGTTGTATTCATGGTTAATCAGGTGTGTCTGTCTTTGTGTCGCATCTGTCTGCTACTGTTGCCGGGCCACATGTGAAAGGGAATGGAGGAGAAGGGGCCATTCATGTTCAAAGCCAGCAGTGCTGACCTCTGCTTCGTTCTCCTCAGGGTAGGAGAGCTTGTCTATTTAACTTTCCCCATTATAGGAAGCTGTAATTCTACTCTATTAGCCCACCCTAACCATTTTGACCTGACAGATGCAAGCTGCATTCAGAATGCCATAAATCGGCCTGGAAAAAAGAGGCCTTTCCTCTTCCGGTGCTTTTCCTTTGGGATTCTGTTTGATTTGTCAAACAAGGAAAGCCAGAAAGAGAGTGAAAAATGAGAACAAAGGGCATCTTGCTTCACCTTCCATCTTAAACTGACTAGACACTGAATATATATATTTTCCTAATGAGCTTTGGGAGCTGCGTGGCCTCTCCACACTATGACTAGGACACCTATCTGCCTCCAGACCTGTTTGTGTCCCACACATGCGTGGTGTTTGTATCAGGCTGTAGTCATCTCCCTGTCATCAAATCCTCCTGCTGCTTCCCTTCACCCGTGTACAGAGGGACCACAGCAGCACACGGGCAAGCCTTCTGGCTTCTCTTGGAACACTTTATATATTGCTAGTCCAGCTCTGCCAGACAGGACTCTTCTCTCTGGAACATATAGAAACAGCTGAAATGAAAACAACCCCCAGAGCATGAGATTGTATTAGGCTTATTATCTAAGAGTTCAAAGATCTCCAGCTGAGGGCTCAAACTAACCCCTTTCTACCATGGTTTCATGAGCTCCATCTCACGCCCCTTCTGCTTTGGGACCAGCCCTCATGTTTCTTAAAATAAATGGTAATCATCAGCATTTTGAAGACCAAGGAACTCTGGCTCAAACTTAGACTTTCCTTGAGAATCAATGATCATAGATTTATCACACACACGATTCAATAGAGCTTGCCACTTGCAAAAATATGTTTCGGTTTAAGCCACTTTTCAATATAGGCAATAACTTTCACCCTATTATGTTAATTCTTCTTGTGATGAATCAAGAGTTAAGCCCTACTGACATTGTGCTTTTGGTATATGTATATGTATATGTATATATATATATGTATATGTATGTATATATGTATATATGTATATGTATGTATATATGTTTATATACATATATATGTGTGTGTTCATTCATGCATATGTATGCGCATATAATTTTTTAAAATCGAAATTATTATTACTTTCCCTGGGGGTAGTTATCATCAGTATGACTGCGCTTCCTCCGTCTGTGAGCTTGTGCTGATTGCTGTGGCTGTATTGTTGACCTTCAGTTTTGGGGTCAGGAAGCTTTTAAAAATATTTTAAAAAATATATATTACATTGATTTTTAGAGAAAGAGGGAGAGAGAGAGAGATAGAAACATTGGTTACCTTATGCATGCCCCCTACTGGAGATGGAGCCTGCAACCTGGGCATGTGCCCTGACCAGGAATCAAACCAGTGACCCCCTGGTTCCTGCATCAATGCTCATCTGCTGAGTCACACCAGTCAGGCTCAGGAAGCTTTTGTTTGCCTAATGCTAAAGGGCTTTGGAAAATACCCCACTGCCCTGTGCACTGCCATGTTTCCTCTGATATCCCTGGATCTCCAAATGTCAATGAAGTCAATAGGCAAATATGAAGTTCCAGTGGAAGCCTCATTGTCTGCTAGTCTCTGTGAGGCCTCGGGGAGCACCTCATCTTGTGAGAGATTCAAGATGATATGCATAAAGAAAGGGATAACAAAATAGAGCAACATTTTTTAAATTCAAAGCCTGCCTTAGAAAAAAGTGCACTAATCCTAAGTATATAGCTAGATTAATTATCACAAAATGACCACATTCATGTAATCACCACCCTGATCAATAAATAGAATATTACAGCTGGAACCTTCTTAAACTTCTACCTATAGGGCCACCCCATTACGTCTGAAACTACTCTTCTATTACACAGTTTGGAACTGAGAATTAGTTCTTAATTGCACGGCTATTGAAGTTCAGAGACAGAAGGTTTCCACTGACTGGAAGAGAGTAGCTCATGACAGGATTTGAGTGTGACCTGGTAACTTCTTGAGGTTGGACCCAGCTGGGCTGGATGTGTGGGGTTTTTGGATCAAAGAGAGAACCTAGGAGGTTCTGGCATCTTTTTAAAAAATGTGGTAAAATATGCCTACTATAAAATTTCCCATCTTAACCATATTTAAGTGTACACGTTAGTAGTGTTAAGCATATTCAGATAATTGTGCTACCAATTTTCAGAATTCTTTACATCTTGCAAATTGAAACTCTATGCCATTAAATAATAACACTCACTTTTCCCTCCCACAATTGTACTCTCTGTCTCTTTAAACTTGACTGCTTTAGGTATTTTGTGTAAGTTCTGTGGTGACTGGCTGATTGCATTTAGTATAATGTCCTAAAGGTTTATCCTCAAGGTTGTAACATGTGTTAAAATTTCCTTCTTTTTTTGAGGTTGAATAATATTCCATTGTATATATAGGCCACATTTTGTTCACCCATTCACCCATTTATCAATTGATACAGTACTTGAGTTGCTTCTATCTCTTGTCTGTTGTAAATAATCCTGCTATGAATCTGAGTATATAAATACTTCTTGCTTTATTTTGAATTATATATTTTGAATATATATTTTTGAATATTTTGAATATATTTTGAATATATATTTTTGAATTATTTTGAATATATATTCAGAAATAGAATTTCTAGGTCATATGTTAGTTTTATTTTTAATTCTTTGAGGAATTGCCATGTTGTTTTTCACAGCAGCTATACCATTCTGACATTCTTTTCACCTGGACTGTTTCTTCCACACCAGTCTCCTGAGTGGCATTAGAGGGAGTGTGATATGTGAATTGAGGTGGTGGCCATTTTTAAGACAGTGGTCTGGACTTTTTATATGCCTGTCCTGGAGAATTTAGAGCAAATGAGTCAGGAGGGGCAGGCAAGAAGGAAATCCATGGTGGATACTTGAAGACTCCAGTAAATAGAGTGGTAATAACTTATTTTGCTCAAAGATAAATGATTTTGCCTTAGTTTGTGGGAGAATGGAGGGCACATAGGTTATTGATTACCAGATATTCAGAGACTTAACATTTGTTCAGTATATCACCTCCAAAATTTTTTGGGGGGGACTGTAGGTATAAGTGCTGAAAAATTTATAGAACAGACAGTGAAAAAGAGTGAAGAAAATAGCAGCCATCAAAACAATCATGGAAGCCATATATATATATATATATATTTTTTTTTTTTTTTTTGAAGGATAAAGATGCTACCTGAATAAAAAAATAAGCCTTGTAAATATGGTGATGTGGTATGAGTTTAGTGCTGGCCCATAGTTCCAGAGCACCCTTGTATTAGATATTCAGTATCTTCTTCAAGCAAGTCTGAGTATTTGTTTTCTAAATCTTGACACTTTATTGCTAAAACCAATGTGACATTGAAATTTGAAGTAGCATTATGTAGGTCATCAGGGTAGGAACTTTAGGACTATAGATTTGGGGAGACATGTTATTTTTTATTATTATCATGTTTATTTATTTGCTGAGAGAGAGAGAGAGAAAGAAAGAAAGAGAGAGAGAGAGAGAGAGAGAGAGAGAGAGAGAGAGAGAGAGAGATGAGAAACATTAATCAGATGCCTCCTGTACCTGCTCCAACCAGGGATCAAACCCACAACCTGAATATGTGCCCTGATCAGGAATCAAACCTGCAATCTTTTGATGTATGGGAGGATGTTTTAACTAACTGAACCATCTGGTCAGAGCTGGGAGAACTTATTATTATTACTAAATGAATCTCCTATTTATTTTAAATCTCTTGCTTTTGGCCTTTCCCCATTTAATCATGGTGGGGAAAAAAGTCAGTCACGGTAGATGATTTTTCTTAATTTTAAAAGTGCAATATGACTACCATCTAAAAGGGGGAAAAAAGCTCTACCACAAAGGATAAGCATTATTTAACAGTTTATTCCAGAAGGCCTGTGTACATTACATGTATATGTATATATACATAAATATACACAAATGCTTGAAGTTTTACAGTTTAGTATCTAGTACTTAGAATCCAAACACTACTTATTAATACAAACATACAGATAATACATTTATGCAACCCTTTACCATTATAAACTGCTTTCATATATTGTGGAACCTCTTCTAATTTAATTAAAATTGGTATTATTTTAATTTAATAGAAAAGAGGCTGGAGAGATCAGGACACTTGTTTAAATTTACACTACATATTGGAAATAGATTTTGGACAATAATCGAGGTTTTTTTTAAGCAAATGCAGTATTCGCAGAGAAGTAAACTCTCCTGAACCAATGGTATGCAGTGATCTTAAAGACCAGACATCTCTTTGCAGAATGACTCAGAGAAAGTACTACATCACCACCTTCCTAAATTTTATCTTGATCTATTGATGGTGTCAACTTATAAACCTCTTAATTTTAGACTTATGGGCACACGGAATTCATTGAAATATACATAATAAAATAAGAATTGAGGTTATTGGAATAGGCATGTCTCCAATAGAATCTTAGGGAAGACAATAGTTAACTTAGAAAATACTTTCAGTATCCATGGGTGTGTTGGCATCAGCTTATTTATAATGTTGTTTTGCTAATGTACATGCCTTTAACTTCTATTAGAGGGATTAACAAGAAGTAATAGAAGTAATCTTCTTGTCCACCTGAGTTTTAGGTCAAAAGGCAGAGAAGTCTTGATCTGCTTCTTTGATATAGAACAAGAACTTATTTTTGCCTGCTGAGTTTATTTTTTAAGTACATTAGCTAGTTAAGAGCCATTTACCTAGAGATATGTTATTTTCCTTATCAAGAACATGCTGAGAAGATGGCCATAGATATTAAATGGCAACAGAAGTGCTTCTGTGATTTTAGAAGTGAATTCTGTTACTTTTTATTTTTATCTCACAATC
Organism: Lasiurus cinereus; assembly: GCA_011751065.1. Taxonomy (NCBI): domain Eukaryota; kingdom Metazoa; phylum Chordata; class Mammalia; order Chiroptera; family Vespertilionidae; genus Lasiurus; species Lasiurus cinereus. Next base: position 10,656,458 of record JAAGEH010000392.1, read on the forward strand.
ATGTATAGGGAATTGTTGATGGTTCATATTTTATTTCCTTTTGTTATAAAATTTTCATAGTTTGTAAAAATAAAAGTTATGTGCTGTATGTCCTTTATTTGCTACTCCCTGTGAGAAAGGTTAAGCTAGAGCAAGAAGAGTCAGTGCTGGCCATTGTTGGTGGATAGTAATGCTGTTAGTAACTGATATATGGGAAGGTGGAGAAAAAAATTACTTCAGTGCTATATTAATTAGGACCAGATTTGGCTTTATATGAGACAGAAACATAATAGTGGCATAGAAAAAATAAAAGTTAATTTTCTCTCACATAAAAGGTGTTCAGAGTTGGCAATCAGGGCTGGTATGTTCCTCCTGAGGTTTTCAGATACTCAGATTCCTTCTAGTTTATTAGTCTGTCATTGTTAGGACGAAGTTTTGATCTTTATGGTGCAAGATGGCTGCTAGAGCTATAACCTTATATTTCATTTAAAGAAGAGAAACTTCCCAGAAATTTCTTACAATAAATACTGGGGACACAGTATTTATCATATAGTGAATAAAAATTGAGGTTCTATATTGAAAGGGGAAGAAATGAATATAAAGGGGGAAGTTGCATTTTAAAAAATATGTTTTCATTGATTTTTAGAGAGAGAAGGGAGGAGGATAGAACGATAAAAATATGGATGAGAGAGAAACGCCATAGATCAGCTGCATCCTGCATGCTCCTTACTGGGGATTGAGCCTGCAACCAGGACACGTGCCCTGACCAGGAATCTAACAGGGGAACTCTTGGTTCCTGGATCAATGCTCAACCAGTGAGCTACATTGGCTGTGAAGAAAAATTGCATTTTTTTTAACAGTTCATCCATTTTGTTCCCTAATTACCCATGCTACCTTTCTTCCACTTATTGCAGTGATAATGTCTGGAGCTTCAGAGTCACCTGGGGCAAGATGTAAGTTTGGAAATGAAAGCCACACACATGGAACAGTAAGATTTTAAGCACACAGGTCCCTGGTGCTGAGGACCTGTGGACAGAATACCTCTAGACCTCTATGTGAAACACACACCTGTTCTGATAAAGCCATTTTCATTACGGTGTTGATGGTTGCTGCTGAGCTTTAATCTTAACTGATATAAATATAATATAAACCTATAAGATAACTTTCATTTTAAGCTTGTATAAGATAACTTCTGTTTTACTTTGCCTGTCACTGCAGGTGTCCTGACCATTCAACAATCCATCCTGGCCTAGTATGTGTCAGGCATTCAGTATACAAAGTTGTCTGGGATGTAGATGTTACCCATAGGACAATTCCAGTGAGGGACCAATAAACCATTCAGTAAAGTGACTCCAGCTTTAGTAGAAATCTACATAAAGTAGAATGGAGCACAGAGATATTTGAAATATTCTCTGTTGCCATCTTTAGGCTGAAAAAACAAACAAACACCTTATAAGTAAATTTGGGGTGTTGACTATAGCATATTTTGTATTACTAACATTATTATCATCATGCTAATCATCGATAATTATTTCTTGGATATGCAAAATCAGGTATTTTTTAATATTGGGAGGATGATGTTATCAGGTTAAACATAATTTTCCCTCTAGGAACTTTCAGTATAATTGGAGCAGACATTTTTACTTAAAACTAAGAATAGATTGGGTCCTTATATCCTGCTCAAGAGATAGTGAGCATTTAGGTGAAAAGAAATGTAGTTTCAGACTAAGCTGAATCCTTATTTACTTATTATTGGCATTACAACCAATCATCACAGCACCTGTGTGTTCCAAACAGTTTATATTTGATTTCTCACAGCCATTTCTATTTTTATAGACCAGGGAACTGAAGTTGATTAACGTCTAGGCAACTTACCTAAGGTCATACCACTCTGGTGTCAGGATTTGAATTCAAGTTTGGAACTCTTTTCTTGTGTCAATAAAAACCTTATTTTGGAGATTTAGCCATAAAAGCAGAAGGAGGTGAAAGGTTAGCAAAAGCTGGAAAAGAAAAAGAGGTTAAGCTCTTTTGAAGTTTTCCTGCTCTGCTAGGAAAACATTGTGCAGTTATCAGGTAATTGAAGTGTCAACGTGCTGCTATCTGGAGGGCTGCAGGAATTTGTTCCGTTGGCCGATATGTGGCTGCTAAGTAGCTGCAGAGTCACAGTTTTCAGGTGAAGACACTCTCTGGCAGTCCTGGGAGTTCCTCTTTAGAAACAACTCTACTAACATGCAAAATCAATGTCACTTTGCTTATGTTGCTGTCTCCAGCACTGTTTGATCCTTACATAAAAGAGACATTTGTCATTTGATAGGAGTAACACTGGGAAAGATTGTGGAGGATTCACCCAGCTTTGTTGTATAAATGTCTGCTCCCCTGGTGAGTTTTTGTTGCTACGTCTAGGTGACCCAGGGGGCCTCTCCTTGTCCTTTGATGTTTGTGAGTCACAACTCCTGTTCCAGAAGAGTTTGAAGAGCAGACCTAGATTATCTTCCAAACCCTGGTCATGAAGAATGCTGCATCTCCTTGGCTTTACTTTTTATCTCTGTCCACCACCTTTTTCTTTATCTTGATTCTTATTCTTCTTCCTGCTGGGACTATTCACCCCCGCCCTCCCATAACCATGCCATCCCTTTCTGACTCTACCCCATCTATCCTGGCTATCACCCAGTCTCAAAGCTATACCTCTGAGCACCAGAAATGGTGAGTTAAGTGGCAAACTGTTCACTGGTCCCTCTGGATTTTCAGCATCCTAATTCTGTGACTTTGATTCAACTGCTGCTCAGACAGATAGTTGGAAAGAAATAGCCCAAGCCTTTGTTTGCTTAGTGACCCAATAGGTTTTGGTATTGGTTAATGGCATTGGAAATGAAAACCTTTGGTCAGTTTTCATTTCTAGTCCTGGGACATTATTTTTTAGAGACCAGTGTTTTTTAATCATAGAAATATAGCTGATGGATGACTTGTAATACATGTATTTGAAATAGCAGATCCTAGAGGTCATCTCCTGTTATAGGAACTTAGAAAGGTGTATTTTACTTGTTTGTTGAGAAGGGAAGGAGTGCTATTATAATATTTATCATGATGGGAGGCCATTAACAAATACTTTAGTAAAAAAGTAATAGCTATTGATATCCTCTTCTCTTCCTTTTGAGGTATTTAAAAAATATCCCTTTTCTCCTTGCCTTAGGTATATTTTTAAATAAATATGAAGATGAGTCAGTGCCCTATAGAATTTCCTAAAATCACATGACTTTCCACTCCTGGTGTTGAAAATATTTTATTTCTTTACATAATATTTTAAACAATATCCCATTTAAAAAATGATAGATGTTTATTAGCAAGTTAGAAAGTATACAAAACCACAAAATAAAAATTATTCATAATGATAGTTAAGTTGTCATGTATTATTTCCTTTGAGATTGATAGAGCCTTTATTGGATAAACATACACTTATTATTATCACTGGAGATTATGGAATTTTCATGAATGTGTTCTGAGAAACAGGGGTCTTGATTCCTTCTGTAGTGCTGGAATCTTCTGTAAGTCAATTAACAGTAGCATTTATTCTTTTTGTTTAGTTGTCAACCATCAACAGTTCTAGTGGTAGGCATCTTAAGGTGTCTGAGAAGTCAATGTTCTCAACTGTGGAGTTGGTTAACTAATAATAGTTGAAATAACAAGGTTTTCAATAATTTATTTTGTTGATAAATTAAAATGCATTTCAGAACCCATAACAATGCTGTTCTTAAATTCTTACATTTTAATATACTTTATTGAGTGGGAGAGGATGAGATGGGTGTACATTTGGCCTACAGACATGCCTATGGGGGCATATTGGTGTGAACATTATCTGGTTGTGATCTGGGTCATAAGAAACCACAGAGGTCTGCCATGAGAGGTCAAGCCTACTTATGCCTTCGGAGGATATGGTTGGTTTCCATTGGCAAGTGACCTACTGGACCTGTGGTGAGTAGGGAAAGGCAGTGGTAGTGAAGTATGGATCTATGTACTTTAATACAACTTTAATAATCTGAGTTTCAGAAGTTGAGACTCAGTTTATATTATTATACATCTAATTGTCATGTGAAGTGAACATATGTAAGCTATATTCAAACATTGGTTATCAAATGAGTTAGAAAATTTTAGCAAGAAAAATAGAAGAAAAACCCCCTTCAGAAAAAATAGCTGAAATTGTCCTTTTATTACATTTAGCCATTTCTGACAGGAGGCAAAGCCTGGCATTTATTTTTTGGCATCACCCACATTCAGCAGAAAGGTTCATCCTTGCAGGTTGCTGGGGCTTTCTTTTTCTAGCTCCATAGCTTTCATTGATTCATTCTTTCTCTCTGACTTTCACAGAATCAACTTCTTTGTAGTGGTTTTGTTGTTGCTTTTAGTTGTGTGTGTGTGTATGGGGGGGGTGGGGTTTGTGGAGAATGGCTATGGTAGAACTAAAAATCTCCTCCCTGAACTAGGATATTTTTACTTAACTTGAGAACTTTCAGCTTGACTATTCCCTGATTTATCTGAACGTGGGAGACCTGGCAGCCACCTAACTCTAATTTGCAGTCACAAACATGGGATGGCACCATTGGTGTGTGGTGGAAGAAATCAACAGCTTTTTTTTTTTTAAGTGAAGCTTTTTATTGCTGTTTTTCTTCCTTTTTTCTCTTCTTTCTTTTTTTTTTTAAATTAAGGGTCCCTTACTGGTCCTGCTTCCATGAATGGCAGAGACCAGGTGGAAAAGAGGAGGGGAACCAGGCAACAGGGGAAGGGTTATCTTCACAACATTCCATTTATACACAGAATTAAACAGACAAGCACAGAGTCACTATTGTGGTTAGAAGTTAGCATCATGGGAAAGTGGGGGGAGGTACAGGGGTATTGTAAAAAAAAAAATACAGGCCCTCTCCAAAACTGGTCCACATCACCTACCAGGATCTCCTTGCCGTCTTCCAGAATGATGTTCTTCTTGTCTTCACTCAGGCAGTAGAGCACCGCCTTCTTGCACTTTTTCACCTCCTCTGGTGTCGAGGACTTAGGTACCTTCATGTCATTGAACACTTTGATGACTCCATCAGAGACAGCCACGCCAGAGGGCATGTTTCTGGAAGCTAAAGGAGATAGCAAGAAGAGACTGGAGAGATGAGAGCCGCTGCAGCTGCTGCCGGGATCCTTCTGAATGTGGCCTCTCCCAGCACCTCTGTTTAGTATCAGGAATCAACAACTTTATCTTTACCACAGAGGCTTTTCCAGCTTTCTTGCATGGGCCCCAGCAAATGTCATTCTAATTTAAACTGTCCCTTGCAGTTTATCAGTGGTGAGAAGGAAAGTTGAAGTTCTTGATTTGGACAGTTCTTATACAGTGTTTATTTTTTGCCTAATGACTTATGAGGAACTATAGAAGAAACCATGCTAACACAATGAGCATAGCATAGAGGGCTGGGCTGAAAACATATCAAACGTTGATTGTCAGCTCTGTGCTAGAGGCTGTGAAGATCAGATTATGAATGTGGGTACTCAGACCAAAGATCAAGGAGTGGAGGAGGTTGTGAGTACCCTCGTATAGGAAAGCAGAGTTTGCACAGAGCAGGGGCCCAAATCCACCAAGGCTATAAGGGGAAGAGAAGGCCTTGGAGCTCCTTGATCACATGCATACACAGGAAGTCAGCAGGCATAGACTATTGAGTCTGAAGCTGAGTAACTGAGGCTATACTGGAAAGATAATGCTTCCTTTCACTCCAAAGAGCCTTGACTGGTCTTGTGGGACTGTCCTTCTTCTTCCCTGCTTCAACCTCCTGCAAACTTTACTGTCTCTTCTGCACATCACAAGTATGCTTCATTTCTGCTTATTGCCTCTTCTTATGATGGCTCCTGGCTTATTTGCTGTGACACCAGCTGCTTCCACTGTTGCTACTGGCTGTGACTAACTCTTTAAACCAAGCTTCCTGAGAGAAGCTCTGATGGGACCTTCAGAGCTTCAAAAAAGAAAAAGAAAAACAAACACCTTTCTGTCTGACAGGAGAATTCTCCAGAAAATAAGGCATTGCCTCATCTTTCCCTATTAACCTTTGCACAAGGACTTTTCCCTCACTTGGGGTCTTTCATCAGATTAAAGTCCTTTTCTAGATCTTCAGCTCTAAGGATTTTTTTAGGGACCACATAGTGATTCAGATTTTAATGAAAGGATGGCAGATGGGACTTAGCATCTGTTATGCTGAGACTAAGGTGAGGGCTGTGATCTCTCCTGTTCATTTTGTTGAGGAAGAAAAGACTGGAGGGAAGGACAGAGAGGGACAGAGGGAGGCAGGAAAGAAGAAAGGAAGAAAGAAGCTAATGCCAAATAGACATGATGCATTAAAAAAAAAAAACAATCTAAGGGTCAGCACTGGTTTTAGCAGACTGGAAGGAATTTGTAGTCTAGAATGGTGAGTTCTAAAATGGAGATGCACAGTCGAAACACTTGGAAGAACTTTAACAATAATGATGCCTGGCCACATTGCCAGAGATTTTGATTACATTGGTATATAGTTTCCTAAGACTGCCCTAACAAAATACTGCAGAAAGCGGGGGGCTTAGACAACAAAGGTTTATTGTTCCATAGCTCTGGAGGCTGGAAGTCAGAGATCAAGGTGTTGGCTAGATTGATTTCTCTTGAGGCTTTTTCCTTGGCTTACTGATAGCTGTCTTTTTCCTATATCTTCACATAGTATTTCCTCTGTGCTTGTCTGTGTCCTGATCTTATAAGGACATCAGTCATATTGGATTAGGTCTTATCCTAATGCCTTTATTTTTACCTTAATTATTCCTTTAAAGACCCCATCTAAAATATGGTGACATTCTAAGGTGCCAGGGGATAGGACTTCAACATATGAATTTGAGGGAACAGAGGCAACCATCACAACTGGTGGCATCAGCACTTTTATAATCTTTCCTGGAGATTCCAATTGCAGCTGAGGTTGAGAATCACTATTTCACATGGGTCTTTCCCAGTGTCCAGAAACAGCTGTTTGGAATATAATTTCTGGACTGTAGAGTGTGTTTTTCCTTTGTAAAAGTGTTGGGAACCTGTGTGGAAAAGGCTTTTGTCAGCAGAATAACAGGAAAAGCTTTTGATACCAAACAAGGTGGCCAGGGTGGGGGGAAGGGAGCTCTGATTCACACATTGGGGTGCAGTAGCAGGGTGCTTAGTACATTTGAGGAGAGCAAGCCCTAAGGAGAGTCAGCATCTTTTAGTCCATTGCTGGATTTCCTAAGCTTTGTGATCTGCAATTTGCTTTCCTAAATTGACCTACCTCCTAGGAAGGGAGAGCCCTGTGAAAGCAGCTGGTTTCAGTTCCTGGGCCAAGAATACAGTGGAACCTTACATAAGTCTGCAATTGAGCTCTGGAAAAACACACACGCCTGCCTCATGTGCAAATGCTTAATGAGAGGTGAACAATTAATGGGAGAGAATGGGACTCTGTTCCCAGGCTGAGTTGGAGCAAGTGGTGACTGGTGTGTGGGGGCTGAGAGTCATGGTGATGCACATCCTGACTCATCCACAGCTCACCCAACTCACGACAGGCACACACTGATGTCACAATAAGTCATCCTTGCCAAGGATTTTGTTTCTATGTGGGTCTTGCCCTACTACTTAAGTTTTAGCATTTTAAGGGATGGCTATTTTTTTTTCTTTTGAGAACTTTTTTTGTGAATCTGTCTTTTATTTTTGTTCATTTCTGATATCACTTCCTACTCCCTGGCCAGTTATTCAGAAGAGGAAAAATTCTTTCATCTTAGGTACTCAGGTTCCTTCTCTACTTTCTTTTGTCCTTAGCTTTCTCATTGAGGAGAACAAACATGACTGCTCTCTGTTTCTAGCTTAGAATGAGTATCAGGCACTGGGGTAAGGGCTTTAATTGCCACATTTAGTCCTCATATAGAGACCAATGCAGTCAGTATGGTTATCATCTCATTTTACAGATGAGAGATTCAAGGTCGAGAGTGGTAAGGAACACCTGGGAATATCCAGTTCTGGTAGAGTTGAATGCAAATCTATATCATTCTGATTCCAAGTCTTATTCCTATCCTTGTGTATCAGAGCCATATTGACACATTACTGGTGATCTCATCCAATCACATGGCTTTAAAATTCATCTATATGATGAGTGAATCTCAAATTTACATCACTAACATAGACCTCCTGAGCTCTAGACTTGGGTATCCAACTGCTGATCAACACCTCAAACTTAATGTTCCCCAAGTAGAGTTTCAGATGGCCCTTTCTCTTCATAAGTGTGCTCCTGCTTAGTGTTCCCCCCTCTCTGTAAATTTGTCTCCATTCAGTTATTTAGGCCAAAGTGTGGGAGTCACCCTTGATGTCTCTCTTTTTTTCACAGCCCACATACAAGTCATCAGCAAATCCAATGGAATTAACAATATACAGAATCCAACCATATCTTCCCACCTCCACTGCTATTTCTCTCCTGCTGTCTATTCTCAACACAGCTGTCAGAATGACTCAGCTAATGCCACCCCCTGTTCAAAAGCTTTGGTGATTTCCTGTCACAGCAAAGGGTGTCAGTTATTGTCATTGCCTCTTAATTCCAAATCCATTCTTCCATACTTGATCTTATGTAGCTGGGGCTGGACCCTTGAAAACCACTGTTCTTTGTCAGCTGGTCCATGTTGGACTTAGCCAGTAGGGGATGGTAGAGAGAGAGAGTACCTCTGGAGGAGAGTTAGAAACATCCATTGGCTGCCTCCTGCATGCCCTACACTAGGGATTGAGTTTATAATTGGGGCATGTGCCCTGACTTGGAATAGAACCGGCAACCTCCTGATTCATGGAGTTGATGCTTAATCACTGAGCCACACTAGCCACACTAATATTTCTTTGTATTAAATTAGTTCTATAGAAATAACTGGTGTGGTTTCTGTCTCTCAACTTGGCCCTGACTGATATTCTGATTCAAAGCCAAAGTCCTTAAAATGACTGGAAGAGCTTTACTATTATTAGTTCTAAGAGTAGCAATAACAATAGCAATTCTGCATAGCTTCTCTTCTACCTCCTCAGGGGCTCTCTGAAATGTCACTGATAGTCTAAGTATTTACATGTTTACTTATTAATTGCCTATCTCCTCCTGACTAGAATATAAGATCCAAGAGAGCAGATATTTTTCATACATCAATGATTGCTACACCCTAGACTTTAGAACATGTGCCTTGAAACTAGTAAATACTTGATAAATTTTTGCTTGAATAAATAAATTAATTGAGGTTCTAGAGTCTCAAAAATAAGTATATGTGCCATGGGCCTGGGTCGCTCTGATGTCATGCCTCAGAGAATACTGGCTTCATAGGAAAATGACTATAGGCTCTTTCAGTATTGGTTTGTGAGGGAGAGCAGGATTGGCAGTGTTGGCACTCACAGTGCACATGAGATTTTCTCTTTTATCCCAATTGCTATTGCTAGATATGAAACACACACACACACACACACACACACACACACACAACTACAACAAAATTTAGAAGCTGCTTAATCTATGGTATCTGAACTTTACCCTATTTTCTACTCTGTCTTTTGAACTAATAGACACTGAGGGGCTGCCTTGCTAGAATATGATCCTGAGAACTTTATAGTGCATTCTAAGTGGTCATCAGCTCCTATGAGCTTAATTTATAATGAAGGAGCTAGGGAATGTTGGTTGTTGGCTTTTCATTGCCATCTGAATATGGACTGTTTGTAGGTTGCCATCCTCACTTCTAAGATGGAGCCTCCTTCCTTAATTCAGGAGGGCTACTCAGAACAGGAAATGTCAAGAGAATTTCTTAACATTAGCAATTAGTGGAGGCCCAACTTTACAGGGGTGAAGGTTGAATCAACCTTAAATCCAGCATATTATAGGCTACACCCTGTCTGCTGGATTGTGGGTAAACTCCCTGGATTACAATGGCAACTGGTGGGTCTCACTGCTGTGATTTATCTGCTCAGTATTGTTTGCCTTGGATTTCAGCCACCTGGATTTCAGAAGGTGCTGAGCTGGCCACTGTTCCTGGCCCCAGAACACAGGTGTGATTGGTGCCATATTAAATGCCAGTGGCAATTATGGTTGCTGATTGGAAAGGAAGCTAAACATACTGGCTTTCATCAGGTCAGCTTTCCTTGGCCACATCCAACTTTCCATCTGGGCAAATGAGGACTGAATTCTTGATTCAGACAGACTCTTTCAAGGTGCTGTGCTTCTGGGTTTGGATAACCAATTAAGACAACCCTGTGAAATGTTGTCTACATCATCACTGAATTTGGTGTCCGGGGAAAGGAGATTCTTAAGCACAAAGTCCCTCCTTCTAAGGGTTTAAAGTTGGCTCACTTTGGGCTCAAGATTTTGCTCAGTGTAGAGCCTCTACTGCCTTAGTTTACTGTGACATATTTGAAACAAACAAACAAAAAATCTGAGCTCTATTTTAACTTTTGAAATGTAAATTGGAGGTAATTAATAAACACCTTCAGAATACCTGGCACTGTGCTGGGTACAATGAGAATTGGGAGCCAAAGACTTGTTACTGTCCTTAGAAAACTCCCTGTCTATTTAGGGAAATATGAGGTACGACACAATAAAGAATATTTTGCTAAGTGAAATAAGTCACTCAGAGAAAGACAAATATCATATAATTTTACTTATATGTGGAATCTAATGAACAAAATAAACTGATGAACAAAATAGAGCCAGAGACATAGAAGCATGGAAAAGACTATCAAATCTCAGAGGGAAGGTGGGGGTGAGTGGGAAGAGATTATTTATATGCATATGTGCATAACTCATGGACACAGACAATATTGTGATGAAAACCTGGGGTGGGTAGGGATTGGGGGTAGGGTGGAGGGTATCAGTGGGGGGGGAAGGTGATATCTGTAATATTTTCAACAATAGATAGATTTTAAAAATGTCTGTATAGATAGGAATGTTATAGAAACTCAGAGAAAGAACAGATAATCTTGGACCTGTGTTTGCTGGAGAAAATTCATTGGAATTTGAAGTGTCCTTGGGAAGACTGTAGATTTCCATTGATAAGGAAAAGGGGAAAGAGCTATACGGCTCAGGGGAACTTGAGCAGGGACTTGGTGGCAAGGATATGTGTAGCATCCATGGCGATTACAAGGAGATGAGCTCTCTCCCAGGGAATCATTAGAAAGGGAGCTAAGCAGATGGGAAAGGACAGAGCATTGGAGGACACCCAATCTGGTTGAGTAGACAGGATATGTGCATAAAAGATAAGTCAGACTGTTGTTTTGCAATTAAAATATTTTTAAAAGATTCAAAGTAAAAATAAAAAGCTAAGAAATACTTGGCAATTGGGCCTTAAAAGACAAATGAAAGATACAAACAAAGACTTCAGGACTTCAAGGAGGGAGGAAATACCCCACGCAGGTTTTGTAGAGGAGTTCGGAGGGGAATAGGTACCTTTTAAAAAAGGGAAGAGGGAGGAGAAGCAGGAGGAAAACGTATGGTAGGTAAAGTGAGAGCTCAAGGGCAAAACTAACTACTAGTATGTCTCTGGCTACTTGATGCAGAAGGAGATAGGTATTTGGCCAGGATTAAAGTCAAGATGAAAAGGTTTATACCAGTTATACTGGTGCAAGGAGCCAGGAAGTGGATGAGACAAATAGCAGGATTAGATTTAGTTTGGAAAGTCAGCTCTATTATTTCCTAATGGTGAGATGTTGGACAACTTGCTCAACCTTCTACCCTTAAACAAAAAACAAAACACACACACACACAATTTTTAAAATTGATTTTAGAGAGGAAGGGAGAGGGAGAAAGAGATAAAGAAACATCAACAATGAGAGAGAATCACTGATTGGCTGCCTCCTACACACCCTCCAACCGGAACTGAATGCCCACAACTTGGGCATGTGCCCTGTTGGGGAATCAAACTGTGATCTCTTGGTTTTATAGTTACACTCAACCACTGAGCTACACTGATCAGACTCAACCTTCCACTCTTGATTTTCTCACTTATAAAGTGGGAATAGCAAGACCTTTCTTTTGGGGATTATTGTTGTTTTAAAATTAGAATTTCAGAGAAGTTTGAGAGTTTCACTGTAAGTTGTTTTCCAGCCCTAACCATTTCTACCACATTTCTTCTTTTTCTTTCTCACCTTTTACACATTTAGTAAACATGTCTACTTAGATTTGTGACTGGAAATATGGAATCTGAGCCCAAGTAACCAGAAGAAAGCCAGTATTTAGAATTTTTTTTTTTATTAAAGTGTAGTTGGCATGCAATATCATATTAGTTTCAGGTGTACAACATAGTGATTTGATATTTATATGCCTTATGATGTGATCATCACATTAGGTCTAATCTGTCATTTCCAGAGTAACTACAATGTTATTGACTATATTTCCTGATAAGCCAGTATTTTTTTTTTTTAACAAGTTGCTAATCATGCCACTTTTAAGCACAAGAGAATTAACCGTATGAGTTGGGCTATTAGTCAAGTTCCAACAGTCTTCCAGGTCAGCTGGGAACTTTCTGTCCTAGATTTACATAGTCATTGATGACAGTCTCCTCCCACATTGACTAAATTGAGAGTTACTGTGTGCTGAGTATTGTGGCTCTTTGCTGGGAGGGATATGGGCAGCACTAGTAAGGAACACTGAGATGCTGTGGGAAACTGGGGAGGAGTTCCATGGGTTCAAGGTATAGATCAAACCACGCAGTCCCTGAGGCATGTTTCCAAAGATAACTAACATCTGTGAAATAAATCAGGGAAAATTAAAGGAGTTTAGGCATAAACAAGTTCAAAAATATTTGGAAGATATTAAAGAAAAAGACAAAATTCTCCAAGAGATCTGATTTCACCTTTCACTTTTCATATAAAACATTTTGGTTCTCTGGTTATATGTTTTCCTGAGGCATATTAGCAATACTGTGTTCATTTGACAACCATGCTATTTCCTTTTTAGTAATGTATGGAGGATGAAGTTTTATTTTTTAATTCCTTGATAAGTTCTATTTCTTTGGCAAATAGGCCTGCAATAGTCATGGGTTTGGCCAGGATTTTGTTTTCTCTAATTTTATTTGTCCAAAGCTCAAGTGAAGACTTTATGGCAGGAATGGGTAATGTCTGGCCTGTGGGCCATATAAGGCCCACAGAGTCATTTAAAGTCTAGCTTTGCCAAGGCATTAGGGGTGAATTAATTAAATGTTTGACCAAATAAAGCAGGCTAATTTTTAAGTTGATAATTGTGTATGGCCCATAAATGATGTTTAAATATACAAATGGCCCTTAGCAGAGAAAAGGTTAACCATGTCTGCTTTATTTACTGAAGTCAAAAAATCATACTCATACTTGCCTAAAACTTTTTGCCTATAGATCTCAAATTCTTAGTACATTGACATAATAGTTGAAAGAACACAGATTTACATTGAGAAAGTAATCCTTCCTCAAGTATTTCTATTGTGTGACTTTGACAAAGAAAACTCCCTGTGTTGTTTTCAATTTATATGCTTCTATGACTTGCCTGGAAACTTTCTAACTTTTTGAATCAAACAAAATGAGGATTAAGTTTGCCATATAAAAGCACTGTGGAATAAAAGTTTTTCAAAGACAAACATTTCAAAACTAGTGATGAGATGCAAGGATTCATGTACATATATAGGAAATTAATTAGGAGGTGGCCAGCAGGACCAGGACTGGGCAAGATGGGTCAGTGGTCCCTCCCCCGCCAGCCATACCTGGGGTGGGCACCATGACTCGAAGGGCATCCGTGGACTGAGAAGTGTTCCTCTGGCAGGTGGGGTGTCTCGGCCTGCCCTGTGGGGATTGGGCTGAAACTGGCTCTCCAACATCCTCTGAGGGGTCCTGGAGTATGAGAGGACACTATGCAAAGTTGCTGTTGTACAGGTGTGGAACTCAAATGCAAGTGTGTAGTAAACCAGATTCGGGGCTGACAGTGCCCCAGCAACAGCATAACCCATGGCAGAAGGTGGAATCATGCAGCCCCTCGAGAAATCACGCTCCTTCCTCTCTGGTTTTGGGGTGTGTCATTGCAGCTCCGTAGCTCCTGCATTAAGCATCTACCCCTTAGTGGTCAGTGCGCATTATAGCAACAGGTTGGATAGGCAGAGGGACACTTAGCAAATTAGCCATATATATATTGGGTTATAACTTTGGTACCTATGTGTAGAAAAGGGAGGGAAAAAGAAGCTTATTCAAAGTTCATTTTAGGCATCTCTGGCCATCCAAATTTTTCCCTCACAACTTAGGAAGCAAATTGATTCAGATAAATGCATCATTCTCCGAAATCCATTTCATTCCTGAGTTTTAATTCTTACTTATTGACACTCAGGAACAAAATAGATTTTTTCTCTCCAAAGTCACTGTCTAAACACTCACTATCAGAATTTACTAATCAAATAAATTTAGATAATGAAGGATACTTTTCCTTCTTCTTGATTACTAGAAACCACTCACTTATTATAGAAAATGATAAAAGTACAGAAAATAATAGAGATACTAAAGATGATTAATTGTCAGGGGTATCATCTTGAATGCTCATCCTGATAATGGTTTATGTTAGGGAGTGAGGAATACCTTTCTTTTTCCTCCTCTTGCTCCCCAGCTCAGAAACACCCAAATACATAGGATTTTTTTTTTAAAGATTGTTTGTTGATAGATCTGTATTTTGATTGGAGTGACTGTATTTGGCCAACAAGTGTGTGAGATTTTCCCCATTGTCAGCCTTCTGCACTTGACTCTGGATTAGGCCACTGGGCCTTCTCTTGGTGGCCTACTTTTTCTTGTTCATTCCAGGCACTAGAGAACAGTCAACTAGCTTGTTTTATCAGGGTGACATTTGTAGCCACAGGAGTCATGAACCTGTGTGATCAATCATTGGTAATAACTAATTTCCCTACCGATAGACAAGGATGAGAGTACCCAATTAAAATACAGTCTGAAATCTAAGCATAAAGAAAGTTAGGAATGAAAATTATGCAGAACCAATGACACACATTTACTTAAAAAATACATTTTTCTCCTAAGTCTCAAAAAATTTCTACCACTGCTGTCTGGTGTCCAATTGAGTGTGTGAGCAAAACAAAAAAGCCAGATGCAGTCCATTAACTTCCAGGCTTCCTTAGGCAACATGGCCATGGCCAGTTTCCCTACCACACTTATTTTCTCTAATGAGCTTCCTCAGTTTCATCTGCATTGCTTCTTGGGGTTACAGCCACAAGAGGAGGTGCAAAATGTGGTGATTCTAGCCCATTACTAGGTAATGTGGCCATGGTGCAAAGCTGCCTCCCAATTCAATGTATGCTTTCTTCCAGCCTCTGACCACCAATGTTTATTGTGAATATGACTCTTTCTAAAATAAATGCTTCTTTCACCTGGCTTTTTGGAAAATGACATAAACTCTGATAGTCATTCCATTCCTGGTTTGGTGTCTTTAAAGGAATTTAAAAAAGCATCTCCTCTAAGCAGATGAGCCTTCTGGACCTGGATGCAGACAGCATCTGTGTGAAGTCAAGGAAGTGCCCTTGGTTGGATGCAGCCTGCTCAAGGTGGGGAAGAGGACTGGACCTCAGCCCCTTTGGAGTTCACAGACAGCATAGTGAGATGGCAGCCCAGTTAGGGCAACATAGCACTTGGCAGAAGCCATTCTGTATGAATTTCTGATTATGTACACACACCTTTCTTGCATTGAGCTATGAGTACCTTGCCTACACTCTCACTTCACTGCTTATATGCACTCAAAGCAAATGTTTAGCTTCATAGACAGGCAAACAGAAGCCCAGTGAGAGAAATTACTTACCTGGGGTACTATGTAAGCCAGTAGTCCTGCCAAGAGCAGAACTCGGTTTTTTAACTGGTTCTATAAATCCCCCAATGGGGCTTGACTTAGATTTAATTTAGTTTTTAAATCTTGGCAAACTGGATGCAGTGTGTTTGTGTAGGCTTGCACCATTTAAAAGGTTCTTGGAGTTTAGATCTTGCATGTAATTTGCTACATTAGCTTTGGGCAAAATATTTGCTTTTTGGTCCTTTGTGGTTTCAGTTCCTTCTCAGCATTAACCTGGCATGTTAGAGAGAGCTGTACTGTGGAGTGCTCAGGGGGCCCAGAGTTCAGGGTAGGGTGAGCACAGGAAGGCTTATTACTAATGGCAGCTTTTCAGACTGCAGAAGCTTATATAAGATTTCCCAGGTTTGGTTGGTTGTTTATGTATTTTGGACATTACACAGTTGTGATTAGGAAGCTGTAGTGTTTCATATTTGGATGTGAAAAAAAAAAGATTTGGATTAAGGTTGGGAAAAACTTTCTCCGGATACATTACATTAAATAAGAGCATCGCTATGATGGTTGTCATAAAAAGTGATGTTCATACTATGGTAGTTATGCCAACATGTCAAAATGCGGTTCATCTTTGAGGTAAATAGAACCAGGATGGGTAATTCTAACCAAATTTTGGCTGTCTTCTTGAATTCTCTTGAGTGCTAAACTTTTCACCATTGGAGAATGGATTTCATAGTGATTAAATCTAACCCCTATATATTCTTTTGTGACAACAGACAAGAAGCAGATATTATGCCTTAATTTTATGAGAGGGATAGTTGGCATAGAGAAAGGAAGCAATTGGTTTAGTTATATGACGAATCTCAAAGCTATACCTGGGTGTCCTGGGGCCAGCAAATGAGGATAGATCCTGCAACTATAGTGTTTTCCAGCAGTGCCCTAGTGCCCTAGTGCCCTCTCCCCCTTCTCTCTCTCTCTCTCTCTCTCTCTCTCTCTCTCTCTCTCTCTCTCTCAAGCTAATTATTTTGGTAGACTGTGAAACTACTTTTCTTCTCTTCCTGCACCATTACCAATCTCTCAACTGAATTTTCAATCCCAGTGTCTATGCACCATATAGGAGGGTTAATGTCACCATGGAAGGAGAGAATCTATATTTTTAAAAATCACCTTTAAAATATCTTGATATCATTTCGTGCAGTACACATAGTTTACTGCATGGGTATGTATAGCATATATAAAAATGTGTATATGGTTAAGACTACCTAAGCAACATTTCAGTACTAAGTCTTTAGACATTAGTGTCTCAGCAAGAGTTTCTGAGAGATCAACAGGAACAATGCTGGACTTGGGGCAGAGTAGGTCACCTCTCTTACCTCCTGACCACTCTAGGGCACTCACTTACTGAATAAAATGGGGGGTAGAATTGCCCACTTCAGAAAATTTCCCCTCTTCTCTTTTTATTCTCACACTGTGTACTGCCCACCCCCTCTACTTAGATATAGATGAATGGATATAGATGGATATAGATGAATTTGCATTAAGTTAATAACACTTGTAATATCATTTTTCAGTAGGTTTCATAAATGCCATCTGTAAGTCAATCAATGTTGTTGTGAAACACAAGAAGAGTAAAAAGAAATATTGTTGCTTCCTAGTGCTGGTTAGCAGGAAAACATACTGATGGATTTTGTATTTTGTTGGAAGGGTCAGCCTACCATTGGAATACTAGAGGCCTGGTGCACGACATTCGTGCACTGGGGGTGGTGTCCTTCAGCTTGGCCTGTGCTCTCTTGCAGTCTGGAATCTCAGACATCACTCTAGCAGTCTGGGACTCTCACAGTCTAGGACCCCTGGATCCCTACTAGAAGCCTGCAGTGGAGGTGGGAGCAGCTCCTGCCACCTCCTCTGTACTCACCAGCCATGAGCCCAGCTTCTGGGCTTCTGGCTGAGTGGTACTCCCCTCTGTGAGTGCTCCCTCTGAGTGTCTTCCCCCTGATAGTCAGTGCACATCATAGCAACCAGTTGTTCCGATTTGCATATTAGGGTTTTATTATATAGGATAAGTTTATTGCTAATGCTAAATTAGTAGTTTACATGGGGGGTGTTATAGTGTTTAAGCCAAAGAGGTCAATGTCCCTTTCGAACAACAAGGCTGGCATTCTACCTGGGATGCACTGCTCCAGGAAAGCCCTGGTTATGGGCAAGTATGACCTATGTTAGAAAGCATTTAGGCAAGAATTCCGGAACTTATACAGTTGAGTGTTGCATGGCATGGTCTCTGCATCTAAATACCAATTTATCAAGCCATTTGCCAGAAACTTTACTCTTAGTTACCCCAAAGCATAAATACTTTACAGCAAGGTGTAATGGCAGCAGTTGGGGCAAGAGCTTCAAAGAAGTCACATACCAAGAGGAAGTTCAATCTGGAAAAATCATCTCTGAAGCTAGCTGCAAGACTTCTGGGCTGGTTAGTTTTCTATTTGCTCTCAGATCACTACCTCATATTCTTCTGCTGTAATTTGTATTGCACGGGGCTGACCCTATAGATTACATTCCTAAGCTCTCTTGCCAAATATCTTATACTAGGTTTGGCCCATGAGAGTCATCAGAAGGTAGGAGAAATGGAGAAGCCAGTGTATTTCTTTCTCTTTCTTTCTGCTTGGAATGCTGTATTTGGGGGTAGCTGAGTCTCATCTGTGGTTGTAACTCTTGCTAGTCAATTCCTCTTGCTAAACCTCTCCAACCCTGGGCACTGGCAACATAACCTTCTTTAGTCCTATAAGGGAGAGTGGCTCTCTCCTCTTTCTAGTCTTTGGGTTGCCTCACATTGTCTTTTTTTTATTTTATCTCTTTGTAGCAAAGCCCTCATGTTAAAATTTCTATATTGAACTACCTGATATGGACTATGTTTTGTGGCTGTTGTCTTTTCTTGTTTGTTTGTTGTTTTCATAAACCGTGCACCTATCCATGCTCTGGCTTCCACTTTGGACCTTGTTTTTGGCCTGATAAGTTTATCCTTAGGTCTGACCTTAACCATCCTGTTATTCTTCACATACATCTTTCCATTGTTTTCCTGGTTTTGATTTTTGCATAATAGTCAGTGGCTCTAGCTCTCCCCTTCCCCCTTATCGCTGTGTCTGCTGATGTAAGGCATTGTGTGAAATATGAAACACGGTATTTATAACCAGAAGGATCCTTAGATATTGAAACCAACTCTTTATTTTCACCAATGAAGACACTGATGCCTATAATAGGTAATGTCTTCCTCGAGTTAATGGCAGGGAGTGAGGAGGGAAAGGAAGGTTCACATTCATGTCTAGGTAAACTTTGTATTAGCTTATTAATTGTAGCATGTGACAGGAATTGGAGAAAGAATGAATGAAATATTTACTACCTGATGGCCCTCCTCATTGCTTAGCCTTTATCTTTAAGCAAACATTTTATACTGAATGGATAGAAATATTAATTAATTCATTCAACTCATATTGATTGATTGTCATGAGGGTCATGGCAGAATGTTGAATGTTCTGAAAAGGGCACATATAAATAGTAAATTACTGCATCCTCAAGAAACACAATTCTGTGAAGTAGTATGACATATATGCAAATGACTAATATACATGTCATATATGCTATAAACAGGTCAAAAAGTATAAGCTCCATAAAAAGGAGAAAAATACAGTGTATTTGATGTAGAGGAGGAAGAAAGTTGCTCTGGCTGGGCAAAGTTAATGAAAACTCAGTAGACCAGGTAGTATTTACAATGGACTGAGAAGCACAGATAGTATTTGACAACATAGAGTCGATGAGACAGCCATTGAGGAGGAATGATTAAATGCAGGTAAGGAGGCCATGAGTGGGTAGTTCAATGTAGCTGGAAGCTGACTGCCTGTTAATAACAACAGTTTTAGCTGACATTTAATGGGCTTCCACCATATACCCAAACATTGTGCTAGGTACTCTATATGCTTTGTATCAACCTATGATATGGGTATTGAAGATGGGGAAACTGCAGTTCAGAGAGAATAATAACTTGTCCAAAGTCATGTTGCCAGCAAATGATGGAGCTAGGATCCCACACAGATCTGCCTGATTCTATATAGGCTGCTAGCCTAAGCCAAATGGGTAGGGTATAAGGAAAAGTAAGGGATTTATATTTAGATGTAAAGGCATGGCTCAGTGGATAGAACGTTGGCCCACTGAAGGGTCCCAGGTTCAATTCCGATCGGGGGCATGTAGCTTGGTTGTGGGCACATCTCCAGTGTGGGGCGTGCAGGAGGCAGCTGATCGATGTCTCTCTCTCATCGATGTTTCTCATTTTATATCCCTCTCCCTTCCTCTCTGTAAAAAAATCAATAAAATATATTTAAAAAATATAGAAAGGCATGGATAGTAAATTTAGTACTGATTTCTTTTTTTTAAAAAAATCTTTATTGTTGAAAGTATTACATAGGTCCTCTTTTCTTCCCTATTGACCCCTTCTAGCCCACCCTTGACCCCCACCTCAGGACTTTACCATACTGTTTCTTAGAGAAGTATTGATTTCTTAGAGAAGTCATTAAGAAAATGAAAAGACCTAGAGTCCTGAAAAGTATTACTGCTATCACATCCTTACAGAGCAGAGAACTATAAACTATTTTGAGCAAAGTGTCTCTCAATAGAATTATGTTTATTTCTTTTTTTATGTGTGTACTAGAGGCCTGGGGCATTTGTGCAGAGATAGGGTGTCCCTCAGCCCAACCTGCACCATTTGTGCAGAGATAGGGTGTCCCTCAGCCCAACCTGCACCCTCTCCAATCTAGGAAGTACCTCTCACAATCCAGGACTGCTGGCTCCCAACTGCTCACCTGGCTCTGTCTGATTTCCCTTAACCTCTTCTGCCTGCCAGACTGATCACCTCCTAACCACTCCCCTGCCAGCCTAATCGATGCCTAACTGCTCCCCAGCTGGCCTAATTGCCCCTAACTGCCTCCCCTGCAGGCCTGGCCTCCCCACCCCCAACTGCCCTTCCCTACTGGCCTGGTCCCCCCCAACTTCCCTTCCTTGCAGGCTTGGTCCTCTCCCCTCCACAAACACCCTCCCCTGCTGTCCTGGTTCCCCCAACTGTCCTCCCTTGCAGGCCTGGTTCCTCTGTCCCAATTGCCCTTCCCCACAGTCCTGGGTCCTTCCAAACTGTCCTCCCCTTTAGGCCTGGTCCCCCCCAACTACCCTTCTCTACAGGTCTGATCTCCCCCATAACTGCCCTCCCCTGCTGTCCTGATTCCCCTAGCTATCCTCCCCTGTAGACCTGGTTCCCCACAATTGTCCTCCCCTGCTGGCCTGGTCTACCCCAATTGCCCTCCCCTGTAGGCCTGGTCCCCCTCAACTTCCCTCCCCTGCAGGCCTGGTTCCCCCCCAATTGCCCTCCTCTGCTGGCTTGGTCACCACTAGCTGTTCACAATTGCCCTCCCCTTCAGGCATCTTATGGTGGCCATCTTTGACCACATAGGGGTGGCCATCTTGTGTCTTGGAGTGACAGTCAATTTGCATATTACTTTTTTATTAGATAGGATGTTTATGCATACATCCATGTGCTGGTGTCCTAAATGTTATGCATTTTATCAAACATATATAGAAATACATTTGAAATGGGTGAAGTAAAGCAAAAAATAATTTAAATGATTTTTATTTATTAAGAATCCAAAAATCCATTTTGCCTCCACAAAAAAAGGGGTTTTCATATATTTATCATTAAGCCTAAGCTTTGTAAAGTTTTGTAAATCCTATTTGAGTTTTACATAACTTTAAACCTGGTTTAAAACATTGCAGGTGTTTACTGTCTACTTCTGTATTCTTTCCTTTTAATACCTTGCTAATTATGAAGATTTTGTGCCATCAATAGCTAATATTTAAGTCATAATAATTACTAAGTATGAGGTTCATCATTAGTGATTGTGGGATAAGTCCTTATTTTAACTAAGTTTAAAAATAATTTATTTTAATTGTTTGAAAATCTGATAGTGGGCTCTTAAATGATTTTAACCCTTAATATGACTGATGAAGAGTTTGTCTAAGTGTGAGAGACATATCTGTTGGCTCTGCCATTTTTTCTTTGTTTGCTTAGTCTATATTATTTGTAGTACTTTTAGTCTTTCTTCATGTGAATCGTTGACAATTTCAACAATCTGAGGGTTGATTTAGTTAAAATCCTATTTTATAATGCATACAGCCACTTGACCAGGCATAAGAAAATAGCAAAATGCTGAAAAATACTGAAATTTTAGATAGATAACTGCTTTCAATCTCCTTAGGAAGCCATACTCAGCTTGAATATTACAGATGGGGTGAAAGTGCTCAGTTCTCCTGGACATATCATATTTGTTAGGCTTAATTAATTTATTTGAAAAATAAAAACACATAATAGTAACCCAATGGTTCAAATTTCTGCGGGATTCCATTACTGTTAAACCATCAAAACTGTACATATTGCCTATTTCTTCATATGACTTAGGCTTCTAGAAAAAAATATGAAAGCAATGGGAAATAAAAGTAGCCTAATAATGTTATTTCCTCTAAAAAGATATGAGGTGTGACTTCTAATATCTGAAGAAATTCTCTTGGAGTTCTCTTGGGTAGGAGTGACTAAATGCTGCTCTAAGAGAGAGGTGTGTTTTACATATATAAAAACATTAATTATTTTTACATATAAGGGCTGAAGAAATTAAGCATTTTCAGGAAGTTAAAACTCATTTTTATTAAAACGTCCCTGTTTGTATTCCTGACATTTGAATTGGATTTCACTCCTTTCTTCATTCTGTTAACTAAAGTAAAACTGAGAAAATATTTGTTTACCAGAGTGATACCATTTATATCTGAGCATGCTAACCTAAACTCCAAAGCCTCCTGAATGAAATATCTGCCTCCTGTGTTAAGGCCGTCAAGTTCAATTCCTGCTGGGATGGTAGCTTTTTCAATTAAATTTCCATTAACTTTTTGCCTCTATGTCATTAGATACTAATTCTTACATGCAGCAAAGATGAAAGAGTAGAAGGAAATATCTGATTCATGCATCATGTTGCTGACAAGTAAAATGTGATGATGACAACTTTTTAATGTGGCAGATAGGGAAACCAGCAAAGGGGACAGGTCTTTTAGACCTGACACTGACCATGGCAGAAGAGGGGTGGCAGCTGTAGCTTGGGAAGGCAATTTAGAAGATAGTGATCATGCAGTGGAAGCATTCAGGATTCTAAATGCTGGCAAATGGGGAAGAGCTTGGTGGAGACAACAGGCCTCAGGAAGCCTGTAACACTGGACAGGTAAGCACACAAATGGCACATTGGTAAGGAGAAAAGACAGAGGTTTGTTGATTATTTGAAACAAGCAGGAGCAAAGGGGAAAGGCAAACGCTTTTCACTAAAGAAAAAGAAAAAATGAGAATCTTACAGGTGACCCATGTGGTTAATACATGTATTTCTATATGACCTAAAATTCAAGCAACAATATGGTAAAATATCTGGAAGAACTAGTTGCTAAGAGAAACAAAAGGACAGTCCATGCATTTTAACATAGAAATGGAAATGTTTTTTCAGGACACAAATACAGTGACAAATAGACGAAGGTTACAATGACAATTTTGCAAGAAGAGAAAAGATAAAAAGACAACAACCAACCAAACAAAAATTAAAACATATGTTTGCTAACTGCTGGTATGGAGAAATGGTAATAGGGAATGCTCAAGAAGGCTGCCTCAAGAAGACTTAAAGAAGTACCCATGTCCTTTCAAGTTTACATAGAAATAAGAATAAATGGTTTTTAGAGTTCCATTACACAACTCTAAACCAAATGAGCTTAGACACAGACAAAGAACTTTCAAAAAGAAAGAAGCAAAACAGAGTACAGACAATTTATTCACAAGGGCTTGTCAGGGTTTACATTTGAGGTATCTAAAGGACTGGATGCTCAAAATTTAAAATTATTAGGTGTGCTCTGGCCATTGTGGCAGTTGGTTATATCGCTGTCCTGTACACTAAAGAGTGGTGAGTTCAAGTTCAATCAGAGCACATATCAGGTTGCAGGTTTGATCCTCAATCTGGGCACATACAGGAGGCAGCCGATTGTTTTCTTTCTCTTTCTCTCAATCAATAAAATAATAAAAATAAATAAAATTATTATGTGTTTTAACTGATAACACAAATTAGATCACAAACAATTGTACTTACTTATCCATATATATGTATACACATATATGCATAGTATAATAGTGTATATGTATTTGTTTGTAAGAAATACAATCAACTTTTAAATATGCATAATACCTAATATTTATCTTACGACTTCATACACTATTTTAAACATTGTATATTTTGGTTATTCATCGCAATTGCTCTTTTAGGAGTTACTCCATCACCCTTCCCCCCATTTTATGGATGAGAAACTAAGGCACAGAAGTTCAAGTCCAAGTTCATAGGATTGATACATGGTAGAGGTAAGACTAGGAACCATGCATTCCAAGTCTAGAAGCCATGTTTATTACCACATGAAATGGCAGTTAATAAAAAATATTACTTCAAAAATAGTTTTAACATTTGTATTTGAATATAGCTTTGGCTGCTGTTTGGAGACTATATATCTAAAAATCAAGTAGTGAAGCCCTAACTAAAATGAAATAAAAAGGCTAAATTGAACTATTTTTTTATTTCTTTTTCTGCTGGAGAGAAACTATATCATATCTCAGAAGATTGCAAAACATCAACTTAAAGTAAAATAGGTTTACCTCAGTAAGATTTCTAATTCTTGACTTTAGCTAGTGCCCAATGCTTCTCATTGTATGTGTGTGCTATTTGTGGTAGTCTAGGGTCAGCCTCATTACTTCCATCTATGCACTGATAGTTTGAAGATAATTTATGACTTTGGTCAGCACACAGTTTTACTTTTGCTTCTCACATACAAGCACTGACATCTCCTAAAAACCCGGGGCCCCCTATGCCATTGTGTTAGTTAGGAATGCATTTGCCCTCAAGTAACAGAAAATCCAGCTCACAGAAGCTTAAACAAATAAGGGTTTATTTTCCTCATGTAGTGAGAAGCCAGAAGCGAGGCAGCTGCTGATATTGGTTTAGCTGCTCAACTTTATCAGAGTTGGAGTCTGCAGTGCTCTTGGCCTTGCCTTCATGTTCGCGATATGGCGGTTGCAGCTGCAAACGTTCCAGGCAGGCAGCATAGGGACAGGCAGCACCAGCCCTATCAATTTCTTTATCAGAACAGCAAATCTTAAAAAAAAATTGATGTGGGGGAGAGAGAGAAAGGGAGGGAGGGATTCAGGGAAGAAGAGAGGGAGGGAAGAAGAGAGAGAGGGAGAAAGAGGGAGAGAGAAGTGGGGAAGAGAAAGATCTGTTGTTCCATTTATTTATGTATTCATTGGTTGATTCTTGTATGTGCACCTGCAACCTTGGCACATTGATACTACACTAACTAACTGAGCTACCAGGCTAGGACAGCAAATCTTCTTAAAAGACTGTGTGCTCTTCCCCTCTTCCTCTGCTCTCCAGGGACTTAGCTGGGACTGGGTCATTACTGGATGTAAAGCAGGCTGGGAAAAGCATTTGGGCTGCATGGGAGTAAGAAGTTGAATATGGGTGTCGAGTAGTTAATTTATATATAAATATATAAATATATACTCTGAGTGGCCAGATTATTATGATCTCTGAATGCATAATAATCATATATATATATATATATATATATATATATATATATATATACACACATACTTATATGCATGAATTCATGCATGGGTGGGGTCTGGCCAGCCTGGCCAGTGAGAGGAAACATTGGCAGTTGGTCAGCTTGCCTGCTGGTTGAATTCTTGGTCAAGGGGATAATTTGCATATTAGCCTTTTAGTATATAGGATAAATACTGAGTGGCCAGATTATTATGCATTCAAAGATCATAATAATCTGGCCACTTGATGTATATTTGCCCTAACATCTCAATAGAACTTCTACTTTAAGGACTAGGCTGAGTAACAGAATTGTGTAATAGATAATTAAATACTGATAATTCTCAGGAGGAAAGGGGTGAGGAGTGTACAGGGAGAGACTAGACAAAAATCATATACTTATGGATGAGGTCAACGGGAGGGAGGTAAGGGTACAGAGAAGGGTGGGAGCTGGGTGTAGGGGAGCTATGGAGGGGAAAAAAGAGAAACAAATGTAATAATATGAATAATAAAGATTTAATTTAAAAAATACAATAAATAAATAAATAAATAAATAAATAAATAAATAAATAATTTTCAAACTCATGATATAAAGCAACTGGGGCTAAATCATATATTTCTCTTTTATAACCCTTTTATAATATGTAGTTTGATCTTTTAAATATTGGGCCTTAAAATTTTCTTTAAAATACTAGAGGCATGGTGCACAACGTTCATGCACTTGGGGAGAGGGAGGGCAAGTCAGCCTGGTCTGAGCCCTCTTGCAGTCCAGGAGCCCTTGGTGGATGTCCAATTGATGGCTAAAGTGGGGAGTGGGCTTAAGCTGGCAGTTGGACATCTTTAGCGCTGCCACGGAGGCAAGTCCTGCTTTGAGTGCCTGCCCCTTGGTGGCCAGTGCGCATCATAGAGACCGGTTGTTCCACCGTTTGGTTGATTTGCATATTATCCTTTTATTATATAGGACTCAATTTCGTTGTCATGAAGAAATGACTTCTTAAACAAGGCTAAACTTTAATTCAGATGCTGTCTAATAATTTCTAATTCCAAAATGTTGGGTTTCTAACTAGTGGAACTTTACTATACTCCATTTGTTCAAACGCTGTTTGCTTCTGCATCTATGCTCACTTGGACAAGATTTACAGAACAGAGCTCAAATAAAATTACCATTTTATTTTTTTCTGTTTTTTTTAATTTTTTTTATTAATGTATTACATGTATACATTTCTTCCCATTTCACCCCCCCCCACTCCCACGCTTGCCCTAACAGGCCCCCCCCGCCCCCCCGTGTCTTGTGTCCATTGGTTATGCTTATATGCAATGCATACAAGTCCTTTGGTTGATCTCTTATCTACCTCACCTCTCCCTAACCTTCCCACTGTAATTTGATTGTTAGATGCTTTACTGCCTTTGTGTCTATCTTTTTGTTCATCAGGTTATATTGTTCTTTATTATACATAAATGAGTGAGATCATGTGGTATTTTTCTTTCATTGACTGGCTTATTTCACTTAGCATAATGCTCTTCAGTTCCATCCCGGTTGCTGCAAATGCTAAGAATTCCTTCTTTTTTATTTTTCTAAATATATTTTATTGATTTTTTTACGGAGAGGAAGGGAGAGGGATAGAGAGTTAGAAACATCAATGAGAGAGAGAGACATTGATCAGCTGCCTCCTGCACGCCCCCTACTGGAGATGTGCCCGCAACCAAGATACATGCCCTTGACCGGAATCGAACCTGGGACCTTTCAGTCCACAGGCCGATGCTCTATCCATTGAGGCAAACCGGTTTTGGCAGAATTTCTTCTTTTTTATGGTAGCATAGTATTCATTGTGTAAATGTACCATCGTTTTCTTTCTTTCTTTTTTTTTAAATATATTTTTTATTGATTTTTCACAGAGAGGAAGGGAGAGGGATAGAAAGTTAGAAACATTGATGAGAGAAATACATCGATCAGCCACCTCCTGCATGTCCCCTACTGGGGATGTGCCCACAACCAATGTACATGCCCTTGACCGGAATCGAACCTGGGACCTTTCAGTCTGCAGGCTGATGCTCTATCCACTGAGCCAGACCAGTTTTGGCTGTACCATGGTTTTCTGATCCAGTCTCTGCTGACGAGGCACCTAGGCTGTTTCCAGGTCTTAGCTATTGTAAATTGTGCTGCTATGAACATAGGGGTGCATATATCTTTTCCAATTGGTGCTTCTAGTTTCTTAGGATATATTCCTAGGAGTGGGATTACTGGATAAAATGGGAATTCCATTTTTTGAGGAAACTCCATATTGTTCTGCACAGTGGCTGTACCAGTCTGTATTCCCACCAACAGTGATGAAGGGTTCTTTTTCTCTGCATGTTCGCCAACACTTGTCCTTTGTTGACTTGTTGATGATTGCCATTCTGACAGGTATGAGATGGTATCGCATTGTCATTTTGATTTGCATCTCTCTGATAATTAGTGACTTTGAGCATGTTTTCATGCGTCTCTTGGCCTTCTTTCTGTCTTATTTCAAAAAGATTCTATTTAGGTCCATTGCCCATTTTTTTTTATTGGATCATTCATTTTCCTTTTCTTAAGTTGTGTATGTTCTCCCATACCTTGGGCTTTCTTGTTGTTTTGTTGATGGTTTCTTTTGCTGTGAAAAAGCTTTTTATTTTGATGTAGTCCCATTTGTTTATTTTCTCTTTAGCTTCCATTGCCCAAGGAGCAGTATCAATGAAGAAGTTCCTTTGGCATACGTCTGAGATCTTGCTGCCTGTGTATTCCTCTAGTATTTTTATGGTTTCCTGTAGTATGTTTAAGTCCTGTATCCATTTTGAGTTCATTTTTGTGTGTGGTGTAAGTTGGTAGTCTAGTTTCATTTTTTTGCATGTATCTGTCCAATTTCCCAACATCATTTATTGAAGAGACTGTCTGACTCCATTGTATGTTCATGCCTCCCTTGTCAAATATTAATTGAGCATAGTGGTTTGGGTCAATATCTGGATTCTCTATTCTATTCCATTAGTCTATATGTCTGTTCTTCTGCCAGTACCAGGCTGTTTTGAGAACAGTGGCCTTGTAATACAGCTTGAAATCTGGAATTGAGATTCCACCTACTTTATTCTTCTTTCTTAGGATTGCTGTAGCTATTAGGGGTCTTTTTTTGTTTGTTTCTTTCAGATGAATCTTTTTATGTATTTGGGTGCTCCTGCATTGGGTGCATATATGTTTACCAGAGTTATTTCTTCTTGCGGGATTGTTCCCTTTAGTATTATGAAGTGGCCTCCCTTATCTCTTCTTATGTCTTTCACTTTGAGATCTAATTTGTCAGATATAAGTATTGCTACCTCAGGGAAGCAATACTTCACTTTGAGATCTAATTTGTCAGATATAAGTCTTGCTACCTCAATTTTCATTTCTATTTGCCTGAAAAAAAACATTTTTCACCCTTTCACCCTCAGTCTGTGTGTGTCTTTTTTTCTGAGGTGGGTTTCTAGTTGACAGCAAATATATGAGTCATGTTTTCTTATGCAATCCGTTACCCTATGTCTTTTGATTGGAGCATTTAATCCATTTACATTTAAAGTTATTATTGATAGGTACTTATCTGTCACCATTTTTATTCTTTACCCCCCGTGTTCCTTCTTCACTTCCTATTTCTTTTCTTTTCTTTTTTAAAATATATTTTATTGAATGTTTACAGAGAGGAAGGGAGAGAGATAGAAAGTCAGAAACATCGATGAGAGAGACATCGATCAGACGCCTCCTGCATGCCCCACAATGGAGATGTGCCCGTAAGCAAGGTACATGCCCCCAACTGGAATAGAACTTGGGACCTTTCAGTCCGCAAGCTGACGCTCTATCCACTGAGCCAAACCGGTCTTGGTTCTTTTCTTTTCCTTTCCTTTCCTTTCCTTTCCTTTCCTTTCCTTTCCTTTCCTTTTTTTTTTTACAGCAGACCCTTCAGCATTTCTTGAATTGCTGGTTTGGTGATAATAAATTCCTTTAGTTCTTTTTTTGTCTGTGAAGCTTCTGATTTCACCTTCAATTTTTTTTTAATTAATTTTTATTAATTTTTTATACATATCTCCCCATTGCCCCCCCTCCCTCCCAGGCATACCCCGACCCCCCAGTGTCTGTGATCATTGGTTATGTTTATAAGCATGCATACAAGTCCTTTGATTGATCACTTATTTACCTCACCTAACTTTAATCTTTCTGCTATAATTTCACAGTCTGTTTGATGCTTTATGATTTTTGTCCTCCTGAGAATTATCAGTCTACTCCCTTTCTGTGCTCCTGATTCTATTATATTCACCAGTTTATTCTGTTGATCAGATTTTTAATTCACTTAATTTTTAGATTCACTTGTTGACAGATGTGTATTTGTTGTTCATAATTTTTTGTCTTTTACCTTTTTCTTCTTCCTCTTCTAAAAGAGTACCTTTCAGCATTTCATATAATACTAGTTTGGAGTTGATGAACTCCTTTAGCTTTTTCTTCTCTGTGAAGGTCTTTATCTGCCCTTCAATTCTGAATGATAGCTTTGCTGGATAGATTATTCTTGGTTGTAGGTTCTTGTTGTTCATCACGTTGAATATTTCTTGCCACTCCCGTCTGGCCTGCATCGTTTCTGTTGAGAAATCAGCTGACAGTCGTATGGGTGCTCCCTTGTAGGTAATAAACTGTTTTTCTCTTGCTGCTTTTAATATTCTCTCTTTCTCTTTTGCTCTTGGCATTTTAGTTATGATGTGTCTTGGTGTAGTCCTCTTTGGGTTCCTTTTCTTTGGGGTTCTGTGTGCTTCCTGGACTTGTAAGTCTATTTCTTTTACCAGATGTGGGAAGTTTTCAGTCATTATTTCTTTAAACAGGTTTTCAGTATCTTGCTCTCTCTCTTCTTCTGGCACCCCCACAATTCTGATGTTGGTACGCTTGAAGCTGTCCCAGAGGCTCCTTACATTATGTTCACATTTTTGGATTCTTTTCTCTTCTTGCTTTTCCAGTTGAGTGTTTTCTGCTTCTTTATATTTCAAATTTTTGACTTGATCCTTGCCTTTCTCTAGTCTGCTGTTAGTACTCTGCGTAATAGTATTCATTTCAGTCAGTGTATTTATTATCTTCTCTTGGGTCTCACTAAATTTATCCATCTTTTCTAGCATATTCTTGCAAAACCTTATAAGCGTGGTTTTGAACTCTATATCCAGTCGTTTTTTTTCCTCCATTTCTTTTGCTTGTAATCCCTTCCCTTGTCTCGGCATTTTCACTGTGCCGGGGAAACTTCTGTGCTGGATTCAGCCGCAGAAGCCTCTGCTGAGCTTGGGAGGGTGGAGTCTCAGGCCTTAAGGGACCGCCTTGCCTTCCAGTCGGCCCCGCCCTCCACGGCCCCTGAGTCTCCCGTGACTGGGTAATGGCTGGAGCGGTCCTTGTGCGCGCGCACCCGCAGCGCCTCCAACCGCTGCCTTTCCGGCTCCCCTGCGAACCAGGACCACACGAGTCTAGGTCCCCAGGGTTTCGCCCAAAACAGGGGCCCAGTGGACTCAGAAGTGGCACAGTTGGGAGGGTCTGTCTCCCGCCCACTCGCGAAAGCCAGCGGCACAATCAGCAATCCATCCTCCACGTGGTGCTGTGCGCGACCAGACCTCCGATCCTTTGCAACTCCCCTAAATTTCCGTGCACTTCTCCCTTTTCACAGTCCAAACTCCCCCCGTATGAGTTTCGGCTGGATCTGGGGTTTAGTGTCGTAAGAGAAGGGGTTCAATGCCGTTGGGAGTCTCCGTTTCCCTCTCGCCAGAGAAAGCCAGCCAGGTACTCCGGCACCGCTCTCTCAGCGCGCTCGTCTCCGTACCTCAGCTTTTTGCAGCTCCTCTGGGTCTCCGTGATCCCCTCTCTTTCCCTCTAGTTGTAGAACTTCCACTCAGCCAGCTTTCCTGTGGTTCTGGATGATGTCCGTTCTGTCTTTCAGTTGTAGTTTTGAAATTGTTGTGCGAGGCAGCAGTATAGGTGTTTACCTATGCCGCCATCTTGGATTCTGCCCTCACCTTCAATTTTGATTGATAGCCTTGCTGGCTACAGTATTCTTGGATTCAGACCCTTTCTTTGCATGACTTCATATATTTCATTCCATTCCCTTCTGGCCTGATGAGTTTCTATTGAGAAATCAGTCACTAGTCTGATGAGGGTTCCTTTGTAGGTAACTTTCTATCTTTCTCTGGCCGCTTTTAAGAGTCTTACTTTGTTGTTGGTGTTTGCCAATTTAATTATACTGTGCCTTGGTGTTTTGGGGTTAATTTTGCTTGGGGCGCTGTGAGCTTCTTGGATTTGTGTGGGTTTTTTCTTCCCTATATCAGGGAAGTTTTCTGTCATTTCTTCAAACAGGTTTTCTATTCCTTGCTCAGTTTCCTCTCCTTATGGAACCCTAATTATGCAGATGTTGTTTTGTTTTGTGTTGTCCCAAAGTTTCCTTAGGCTCTCCTCATGCTTTTTAATTTTTTTTTTCTAGAAGCTTCTCTACTTGGGTACTTTTTCCTACCTTGTCTTCTAGCTCACTATGTAGTCCTCTGCTTTCTCTAGTCTACTTTTGATGCTTTCTATTGATTCTTTACAGCAGCAATGTCATTTTCATTTCTTTTTTGTTCTTCATTTCCTCTTGGTTCTTACTCATATTGTCAAATTTGTCTTCCATTCTTTTCATCCACCTTATGAATTCTTTCTCTGGCAGGTTGCTTGCTCCATTTTGTTTACTTAACTGCTTTTCTTTCATATGCGGACTGTTTCTCTGTCTGCCCATTGTCTCTCTTCTCTGGGTGTCTGGTTATGTATTTCTCTCTCTCCTATGTTGATTTAAGGGTACACAATACAACACAACCAGGTACAACACACAAGGCACTGAACAGAAATGTATTCACAATATTAATAGCCACAAATAAAGGTAACCATCAGAGAGAGACAAATTAGGGGATAGGAGAGAAAGAAGAGAGAAAATAAAAAAGAAAGAAAAGAAAAGAGGAGTGCCAAAATGAAATTGGAAGAAGGGAGAAAAAAGAAAAAAAGAGAAAAGAAGAAAAAAAATAAGAGAGAAAAGAAAGAGAATAAGAAAGAGAAGGGGAATAAATTTTAAATATGGGGAGAAAACTCCAATAGAACAGCTACTTATCCCAACAAATGCCAGCAACAAGTACATGGAGATTAATATAATCTAAAAACAACTAATTTCAAGGGAGGCTAGGGAGAACAGAACTAAAAAACAAACAGAAACAAAGCAAACAAAAAAAACAAAACAAAACAAGAAGAATAAGGAAGACAATCTCACAAATAAAGTATAAAAAGTCAATATAATCAACATTCAAGCAAACAACAACAAAAGGATGGAGAGAAAAACAAGTTTTTGGATAGCAGAGACACAGAAGAGAGCGGTGTGTATGGACTTGGAGCAGGGGATTGGAAATTAGATATATAAGTGGGGTGAAATTTTAACAGGGGGTAAGAAGACAGAATAGGGATAATCTAAAGTAGGAAAAGGGTAAGAGAAATAGGACAACAAAAGGGTAAAAGTTAGGAAGAGAGTAATAGCATAAAGGTAGAGTTGAGATAGAGTAAAATGATGCTAAAGGAAAGATGAAAATAGAATGTAGAACTCTAATCCCAAAATAAAATAAAGAGAAAATAAAATGACACTTTTTTTCCCAAAAAGGTAAAATAGTAGTAGTAATAATACTGATTGAAAATAAAAATGTAGTACAGTGATACCTAGAGATACGAGTGCCCTAACATACGAGATTTTTAGCGAGCGATTTTTGCTTTGAAATACGAGCAACATTTGAGATAGGAGTAATCGCACTGATCGGCTGGCTGCATAGGACCCACCAGTTTACCACGCCTCAAGGTTATGGAACGAATTAAACTCGTATCTCGAGGCACCACTGTAATTAAAAAGGTAAAATCAATTGAGGAAAAAAGGAAAAAAAACTTTCTTAGGTAAAAGCTGAAAAAATTAAAAAGTTAAAAAAAATAGAATGTGCAGTAGTGAAGGTCATTCACTTCCTCTAGTTTTCTGTTTGGCGCACCTGTTTCCCAGTCGGGACAGTATTGCCATTCCCTGTGTTCCACTGGTGCTCAGTGTTGTAATCCAGTCCTGGTTTTTAAGCAGGTGTGTCTTAATCTTTTTATTCTTTTGTGATTACACAAGAGTCAATTTGTGAGTCAGTCCCTGGGTGGCAGTGTTTTGGGATTGACCTCCGAGACTATAGTTCCTCTCTAGCCTGTGCTTAGATCCTGCTTTCCCTGTGGCAGTCAATACCGGTTTGTGGGAGTGGGCTTCCCCAGAACTGGTTCTCTGAAGGTCACTCCCTGCTCCGATTCCCAGATTCCAGAAAAAACAACTTTCCTCTGCAGTCTCCCAGGATGTCCCCAACTGGGTGATCCTATGTATTGGGCTTAGCAATCAGAAGCAAGGATCTGAAGAGGAAAGAGCGCAAATCTGTGCAGTACCCCTTCCCTGCTCTTGTCCAAGCAGCTGGCACACTTTAATAACTCTCAGGCTGTCCTTCTGCATCAGATAAAAATGGGTTGCTTTCTAGAGATTCCCTCTGTTAGCAACTCTGAGGACACCCTTCCACATTCATGGATCACGCCATGCCCAACTGCCATGGATTTTTCTAGGTGCAAATTTCCCCAGTCCTATAGCTCCCAGTGGGCACATTTCTCTGTTCTGTGGGACCTGAGACCTCACCTTATCCCAGGCAAAATGTGACCTTTCTGTGTGGCCTGTAGAGCTCTGAATCTGAGTGTTTGCATTGATTGGGAGTTGGTGTTCTGGGGCTCGCAGCTGTTCGGTGGGTGCTACAGCTGTAGGTTTTCAGGCTTCTGTAAACCTCCACTTTCCCCTTCAAGATGGCTCAGTCTCCACATCCAAGCTGGTCGCTCCAGGAGGGAATCCAGCAGCAGTGGGGGCTGCCCCGTCAGGGGAGCCCCATCCAGCAGTCTCTCACCTCCTACTGGAGTATAGCTGTCCCTTAACTCACCAACAAATGCTCCCAGTGCGACCCTCAGCTGTTCTCTCTGTCTGCTCAGGGACAAGGCTCAGGACACGTCTGTCTACTCTGCCACCATTTTTTCTCTCAAAATTACCATTTTAATATAAGTTAAAGAGACTTTGCATTACTATTATTATGTTTTATTTTAACTCACTAGCATGCATTCTTGGAAATAAAAAAGACATTTAAAACAGAATATTGCAGCCTAATTTAAAGTAGGAAAAGTTATATAATAAAGAGCTAATATGCTAATTAGGTTAGATGGCAGAACGTCCTTCCCGAGTGACCTTCCATAACAACTTTCTGGAATGACCTTTCAGAATAATCAGTTGGTAGGGCTGCGGGGCCTGGGCTGCAAGGCAGCAGCTAAGGTGGCTGAGCTCCTTTCATGAATTTCGTGCATTGGGCCTTAAGTGATAGTTATGTTTCTTCAAAAATTCAATCTGTAAATAAGAGGAAAACTTAAAATAAGTTGTGGAAAATAAGCAAATAATACTTTTAAAGGATAACTAATAATGAGACATGGAGAGCATGGCATTCAACTGTTGGTGGTGGGTTCTCTTTGGAAACTAGCTTATGGGCCAAGTTTTATCATCCATACTGAGACAGTTTGAAAAATGAAAGGAACACAATTAATAATTTTGCCAGGATGAGAGGCAGAAATCAGCACTGTTTCAAGGCAAGGCAGGATGTGTTTGAATCCACTCTCAAAAATTATGGATTTATTAATCATGAGAAACTTTAATAATTTGCATCATGTTTTTCTGAACTATTTCATTTTTCCAACTTTGTATTACATGTATGATTTGAAAAGTCAGTAAAGATTTAAAAAATATGGACAATGTGAGACTTGTACTTTAAAAATATTCAGAAACTAAAAACCATTTTGCTATAATTTTACATAGCAAACTGCCAGTTGATGAAAGTTTCCTTTTGTAGCTTATTTTTATCATTTATTCAATTTGAATAATACTTTTTAAAATCATGTTATATTTCAGATGTTATATTATGTTCCTTAGTCCTTGTACTACCCTATGAAATAAGAATTCCTAGTCCAATTTTTAAAAACGATTACCTCTGTGAAGGTAAATGACTTACCCAAATCACATGGCTGATAAGTGGTAGAACTTATAATCAAAGGCAAGTCCAGTGCTTCTTCCCCTTATTATATGGTTATTTTGAATATTAATTAATATAGATTAGCTTTACTCTGATAAGTATGTGCTTAAAATATGTACTGTACTCTCAAGTGTGTTTTTTATTACATTTCTAATAAAAATCATTTATATAGGAATGCATCTCTAATTTTATAATGGTATCAGTGGGAAAATAAAAGAGGCTGTATGAGCTTTAATGCCCATAAATGGCAGAGATGTCAGAATTATAAGTGCAGGATTTGAAGACAGGGAAAAAGTCAGCAATGCCATAGCACTATTGTTATCAAAGATATATCTTGCAAGATTTCCTTGAACCCTGAACTTTGCCACAATATAGTTCATTGTAAAGTAGATGAGATATAAGACAAGAAACACCCCATGCCTACCAGAGGGGTTTAGTGCATTGCATAAGTCCCAGAGCTATTGTTATAAGTGCTCTATCTTATAAAGCAAGCACAATTTGAAATTTAATGATAAAGATCTCATGTCTCTTTTACACATTTCAATATAAGATAATTTTTTAAAATTCCAGGTCAATTTATCCAGTACAAAATAAAGATGCCAGAAATAAATAACAGCTGTTTAACCATGTACAACAACATTGCACCACTGATCAGGACAGGAGGCACAGATGAATTATGCTGATAGGCTGTGAAGTGGCAACATTATTTGTGCCTTTTCTTTTTGCCATCAGTCTTGAGTTCTCTATTACCCACTCATTTTTAAATGATTCTACTGAAAAATGCAAAATAGCTCAATCCATTAATTTTGCTTAAATTCCCTTAAAATAAAACACCAGAGCTGTAATTTGCTAATCATATTTCATCATTCATGACAATCACTGCAGAGAGTTATGGTTGGTAAAATTGCTGAGCGTCTGTGTGGTTGTTATTGTATGAAGGCCCATTTGGCAATGGAAAAATGTGTTGATCAAGAGCAATTCATGGCATCACAGATTCCATACAGAAATGTAGGTCCTGATAGAGATTTATTTTTACCTCTAGCTGCTCTCAATTTTCTATAACAACAACAACCATTATTGACCTAGCTGTTCAAAACAGTGAATGAATCCTTCCAGTTGGGTGAAGGCCATGAGAGTTGGATAAGAATGAAACTCTTCCTTTTATATATGAGTCAGCATGGTGGCTCCAATTGCAGTGGAAAACGTCTCTGTCGGTGACTTAGCAATGGTCAAACTGGCATTGCTGCAGAGCAGTCTGGACCACATGACTCTTGATACATAACTAATCTATTGACTAATCTATCATGTTGATCCTGTAGTTGAGTATTTCCAAGAACCCATTCATTTATTCAGAAGGACAAGTAATATTTATGAGCCAAACTATTTTGCTGAATATTTCAAAAACTCATCAAATATTTTATTTTATCCTTCAACAACTTTAAAAGGTGAGTATTATTATTTCAATGTCATAAAGAAGGGAGCTAAGGTTCAGAGAGGTTAAAGTCACTTATGAAAGTATTACAAGTAATAAATAGCTGCACTGAGTTTGATTTCAGGTCACTGGTTTCCAAGGTCTTTGTTGTCTTCTCTAGATTACACTGCTGCTCAGTAGCTGGGTCCACAAAAGAAAATTTTATGGATGGATAATAAAGCAGTTAGCACCCTGGTCAGTGTTGCTCAATGGTTGAGTGGGTGACTCAGTGTGTGAGCATCAACCTAAAAATCAAGAAGTTTGGATCCCAGTCAGGGCACATGCCCAGGTTGCAATCTTGATCCCCAATAGAGGATGTGCAGGAGGCAGCTGATCAATGATTCTCTCTCATCAATGTTTTTATCTCTCTATCCTTCTCACTTCCCTTCTCTCTAAAAAATCAATAAAATATATTAAACAAAAACAAACAAACAAAAAACAGTCAGCAGGCATGAAGAAGTATAAGATTAATGAACCTCGGATCAACAAATTCCTATAAAAACATATGCCATTTCAGAGTTCCCATAAAAACATGAGATTTTGGTGGCAGCTTGTGCAAACCTTTTTTTTCCATGTTTGGCCTTCCCCACTGTCTAATAGTTCACTGGCACACTAAACCTCTTTGCCCCTATTGTAGTGTGGGAGACTTGCTTTTCAAACAGAGATGTTTACAGAGCACCTATTTCAGATCCTAACCTCACTGAATAGATACTCATAATAAGGTTGGGGGCTCAGTCTGCATTTTAGATCTTTGGTTTCTCCTATTACAATTGTCATGTTGGAGTAAAAGCAGTGGAAGTAATGAATGGAAAAAATGAGAAGTCTTTTCTGTGACATCTCTAATATGACATCAGGTTATCTTCCATAGCACCTGAGCTTGGGTCTCATCTCTATCCCTTTGTGGCTGAGTAGCTTGGCCAGACCATTTGATCTCTCTAGGCTTTTCTGAAAAGAGGCAGCCTTATAGGTGTCCTGTGAGAATGAACTTGGATGGAATAGATGAGAGCAGTCTATAAAGTATAAAATGCTCTATAGACTTAAGATATTAGGTTGTCTACTGCCTCTTTCCCTGCAGATACTTACCACTGAGTTGCCTAAAATAAATATGTATGAAATGATATTAGGATTTGAAACTATTTGAGGGATTCTAATTCCAATGATAATGAAAATGTTTGCCCTGGAAGAGTAGGGAATCTCTCTTTTTTGTTCCCTCAGTAACTATTATATCCCTTCATTGTAGGGCTTAACTCATGGAATTGTGAATGTCTGTTTTCTCTCCTCAAGAATAGAGAGCCAATCTTAGTCATATTTTTATCCACAGTGCTTAACATTGAACTGGGTACACAATAAGGACTCTAAATGTTTAATGGTATGAATAATATTTACTAAGCACTTACTCTATGCCACTGTTTTAAGTACCTTACAAATATAAATTTATTTAATCCTCACAACAATAAAATTATCTACATTTTATCTATGAGGGAGATGGGATGAGGTTCAGAAATATTAAGTAACCTGCTGAGTCATGCAGTGGTGGATCTGGGCTGTGTGATATATGAACCAGGTGTTCTGACTTCAGACTGCTTTTAACTCTATACCCACCTGCCTTTAAGACATCAGCACTCATTGTCAAAGTGTGGACAGTAAAGGAAACTATAGCTAAAAGAAAAATGTTGTTTCTTCTATTATTTTATATATAAACATAATTCTACCACCTGAAGGTAACTATATTTGATATTTTTTCATTCTGTGGGTAATATTTTATATACTTAAATTTATACTGTAAATGAATTTATATTTTTTATTTATATCATGTTATAATCATTTTTAATGATAAAATATTCTTGCATAAATGGGTAGATCATTATTTAGCTAAACATTCTCCCATAATTGGGCACTGTATTTCTCTTTCTAATTTAGGTGATTCCTTAATTAACAGTTTTGTGAATAAATCTTTTCTATAGATTATATTTTTGTGTGGTCCACAGAAGCATATGTTATTGAGATTTATTTTATACACAATGCCAAATTGCTAGCTATAAAGACAGTACTAATTTGCACCCTTACAGTAGGGTCTGAGCAGGCTTT
Source organism: Lasiurus cinereus (assembly GCA_011751065.1). NCBI lineage: Eukaryota > Metazoa > Chordata > Mammalia > Chiroptera > Vespertilionidae > Lasiurus > Lasiurus cinereus. Next base: position 10,695,622 of record JAAGEH010000392.1, read on the forward strand.
TGATGCTGGAGAGGAGGTTTTGAGGGAGGAGAGTACAGAGATGGGAGGATTCTGAGCAAGGAGACCAAGAGGCACCAGGAAGCAGTGAGTTGCCTACTTCAAAGTATTAAGTAGGACTGGTCTTTGACATATAGGCCCTCTATCCACTTAGAAGAAGTGAATGAAACAAAAGTTTTCCAAAGAGAAAATGAAATTCTATAGTCTTAGGTTGCACCTCCTTTGTCTAAGGATCTGAATGGCTCCATTCTTACTAAGTGTGGCAAGCCATTAGGTCTTAGTTCATCAGCAGAATGATGATGTTGTCCTAAATTTGACTAACAGATAATAAAACATTTCAATGGCAAAGCAGCTCAAAGAAAATATTCTTAGAACTATCTCTTTGTCTGTGTGTATGCATGCACACATGTGTACATGTACCTATGTGTAAGTGGTATGGTGGTAGAGTGGGGTAAAGGTGTCAGTTTGAGAACAGTTGCCAGTAAGAGAAATCAAAGGATCTACTTTGCCATTTTGCAGCTTTTCTGAGCTTCTTTTGTTAGGTTTGGCACACTGCAGTGAATTTAGAGCACCATGCTGAGGTCTTTTCATTAATGCCTGGGAGGCTGTCTCTCGCCTATGGCACTTCAGTAGAGGAATTATAAATATATAATTCACCAAGTGTCTAACTTCATATCTTGTAAAATCTCAGTTTTAATTATCCAAGAAAAGCATTTACTTTTCTCTGCCTTCATCTTATGCCTTGAGTGAGTTTCCTGGTTTTCTCCATCTTTTATTCTCCCTCCTTTTTCTCTTCTTTTTAACTCTCTAGCAATTATGTCTTGACTGCAGGGCACTCATATTTCCAGTTAGGGGCTCCATTTTTATTATTTGTCTTCACAATATCTATATTCACCTGTGTATATCTCTTGGGTTTTTTTAGATCCTGAAGACCAAGTGTGCTTTGCTTACTGAGGTTTGCAAGAAGAAAATGACCTCTATTAGTTTCAAAGCAGCCAACCTGGGCACAGTGTAATGTGAGCCCTAGAAGCTACAGATTATTTGCAGTAAAAAAACTGCATCTTTTGACAAAAAGAACAGGAACCACTATAGAGAACTGGTAGCATTTTCACTTGGCAAGTGAGAACTTTCCTTTTGGCCAGGAGCATTTTAATTAACACTTCAGAAACAGATAAACCTAAAAGAAGGCCTGTCTCCACTTAATAGCTTACAAACTTGGCAATGATGTCTGAGTCTCAGTTGCTTCATCTATGAAATAGGTATAATAATGTTTACACCATAGAGTGGCTGGAAGGCTTAAGTAAGATAGACCACTTAAATCATATAGACCACTCAGCACAAGGCCTAGCCTGTGTGCTCCATGAACGTTGAGTGCAATTATTTTAATCATTATTCTTAATATCATCATTATTGATTTGGTGCAAAATTTCTCACTTGCTTTATCCTATACACAGAACTCTTTTTTCCCCTAAATGTAGCCTCTATTTTCTTAACAGATGAAAGGGAGGGAATATTTTTCCCCAGCAGCCAGTTAATATTGTGATAAGAATTGCACGTTTGTTGTATTTCTCCTCCTTTTGCACTTGTTTGGGAAACTGTTGTCTGTTCCCATGGGTTGTGTTTGATTATGGGGTTAACTGATCCATAAGTAGATAGGGAAGAGCATGAAGGCACCAGAGAAAATATTTATGAAGAAGCATCTCAGACATAAATATGTATTTAGCTTGTAATAGAATCCTTCAAGCCAGCGCTCTGCCCTACCACCAGGATACATGGCTGAGAGCTTGCTGATACATCTTACCTCCCACATACACTCCCCTATGGCTCCTACTGTAAAAACAGTAACTTATTAATAATAATAAAAAGGCCTTCCTAAAGATGCAGCATGTTATGACAAGTTGTTGGGCATTAACAGCAATTCTGTGATATGTAATTTGAGGCATATATTTTTAAAAATACCTTTCTCAGATCTAAGGCATGCTTGATTCAACTCGGCTGCTGTGGTTTATGTCTCCTTGATTTTTTTCTTTCATTGCTTGAGTTCACTTGCACAATTTTCCCCTTTTCTTTTTCCCATGATCTATTTCCCACTTGCACAAATCATCAAAATCTCTTCATGGCTGGTCCCTCAATACTTATCAAAGCCTTCTATTCTGTATTTTAGGAAGTGGGGTAAAAAACAAGAAGCCTTTAAAGTCAGCAAGTAATTTTTCTGTGTTTTTTTCTTTAATCCCTTAAAATAAATATCTTCATTCTTTGTTCTTTTTGGTCTTGACCATTTTAACAACTCACCCTCTTGGGCTTTTTCTTCATGTAATGAACTGAATAGAGGACAATAAACCCACTTGGTTAGAATCCATAGCCTCAGGTTAAGTGTCTGTTTTCCATGTGGGCAGCTGGCTTTGATGGCTTCTGCCATCACAGCCTAGAGAAATGCTGGTCAGAAGCAGGAGGAGAGTGTGAGTGGACCCCCCATAAAGTTACACCCCAAAGTCCTCAAGAAGGACTGAAAGTGCTTGTCCTTAGGGAATAATGAAATGAGTTCAATATGCAGCATTTTGGGGGTGGGGTAGAGTGGAAATTATTATTTTTATTAATTTGTCCACTACTAACTTTTGAATACTTGGTGGTGGTGAGTGGGAATGGGGTTGGGTGGGTGGAGAGCACAATTCATTTTATGGGTGAGAAACTCTTGGGGAAATGGCTTGGAGAGCTTATGAGAAAGAGAAGACATTTCAGACTCAATATAGCATCACCAATCAGGAGAGGCTCAAATGCTCTGCTTAAAGAGAAAACGGGTTTGAGGAATTAACGCTGCCCTTCTGGTTGGTGGTTAGAGGTAGGAAATTTGAAGAGAGACTGTTGGAAACAGTAATACTGTCTAACCTTTATTGAGTGCTTACTATGTCTCATTGTGTGTGTGTGTGTGTTTGAAGGTGAAATTCATAACATTCATAACATAAATTAACCATTTTAAAGTGAACAGTTCAGTGACCTTCAATACAGATGCTCCCTGATTTACAATGGAGTTATGTCCCAATAAACTCACTGTAAGTTGAAAAATGTCATAAAATGCATCTAATACATCTAACCTACTAAATATCATAGCGTAGCCTATCCTACCTTATATATACTCAGAACACTTACCTTAGCCTGCAGCTGGGCAACACCAGTCATCTAACATAATGCATGCACTATAGAATATCAGTTGTTGACCCACATGATTGTGTGACTGACTGAAGCAATAAGAGAGTATCATACTGCATATCACTAGCGTGGGAAAAGGTCAACCCTCAGAAATCCAAGTACAGTTTTTACTGAAAGTGTATCACTTTTGCACCATTGTCAAGTCTCTGCATGGCCAGCAGTCCTTGGTTATCCTTGGCTTCCAGCTGAGTCATCCCACCCTCTGGCTCTGTTTCTCAGCAGTGTTCTTCCTGTGTGTCTTCACATTGACTTGCCTCTACCTACCTCTCCCTGTGCCCAGATTGCCCCTTTTCATAAGGGTACCAGGCAGATATTGGATTAGGTGCACCCTAATCAGTTTGTTTTTACTTGACTACCTCTGTAAAAAGCCTATTTCTAAATAAACTCACATTGTGAGGTACTTGAAGTTAAGACTTCAAAAATATCTTTTTTCCCCTCCTTTTAAACACAATTCAACCTATAACTCCCATTAGTGGTTATTCCTCATTCCCCTCTCTCTCAGCCCCTGGCAAACACCAATCTGCTTTCTGTCTCTATAGATTTAGTTACTCTGGACATTTCATAAAAATGAATTCATACAATATGTGACCTTTTGTGTTTGGCTTCTTTCATGTAGCATAATGCTTTTGAGGTTCATCCATGATGTAGCATGTTACAGTACTTATTTATTTTTTATGAGTAAATAGTATTATACTTGTTTCTCAAATGAAGAAATGAGGCACATAAAGGTTAAACAATGCATCCAAGATCATACAAGCAGGAGATAATGGAGATGGGAATTGAACCTAGAAGACTGCTCATAAAGCCTATGTGTCAGAGAGAAATGAACACAGAGAGACATGAGCACTAGAAAGAGCATGGGCTAGCCACAAGGAGAGGAAGAGGGTGGGTGTGGAATGTCCAAAGGCCTCTTAAGAATGGTACTTAATAGTCACCACTAGACATATGAAAAGATGCTCAACATCACTGATCGCTAGAGAAATGCAAAATAAAACCATAGTACGATATCATCTCCCACCTGTCAAAATGACTACCATCAATAAAACAACAAATAAGTGTTGGTGAGAAAGTGGAGCAAAGAGAACTCTTGTGCACTCTTGGTGGGAATGCAGATTGATGCAATATGGAATTACCTCAAAAAATTAAAGACGAAACTGTCTTATGATCCATCAATTCCACCTCTGAGAATATATATAAAAAAACAAACAACCTGAAACATAATTCAAAAGAATATATACTCCTTTATGTTCATGGCAGCATTATTTACAATAGCCAAGATTTGGAAGTAGCCCAAATGCTCATCAGTAGATGAGTGAATAAAAAGCTGTGGTACATTCACACAATGGAATACTATGTGGCCATAAAAAGGAAGGTAATTGTACCCTTTTCAACAGCATGGATGGACCTGGAGAATATTATGCTAAGGGAAATAAGCCAGTCAGAGAAAGACCAGTACTATATGATTTAATTCATATGTGGAATCTAATGAACAAAGTAAACTAATAAACAAAACAGAAACAGACTCATAGATAGAGAACAAATTGACAGCTGTCAGAGTGGAGGAGGGTTTTGGGGCTGGGTGAAAAAGGTAAAGGGACTAAGCAACTTCTCCCGCCAAAACAAAACAAAACAACACAACAACAACAACAGAAAACCTTAGACACAGGCAATAGTATGATTACCAGAGGGAAAGGAGGTTGGGGGAGGTAGAAAAGGATAGAGGGATGAATGGTGATGGAAAGAGACTTGAATTGGGGTGGTGAACACACAATAAAACATGCAGATAATGCATTATAGAATTGTACACCTGAAAATTCTATTAACCAATATCACCCAATAAATTCAATAAAAAAGTAAAAAAAAAAAGAACCATGACGAGTATTCAGTTTTAAGTTGTTCTCCTATTTTGTGCTGTGCAGCCACCTTCTACATTTCCCCAGAAACCTTCAGTGAACTTTTCTCACTTGACTGTTTTGTATTAAATATGTTCTGGGAAGAACATGAAGGGTTGCATCCAGTGTGGAGGTGGGAATTTTAAGTAAAGGATGACCTGGAAAATGTAAATTCACAGATATTTGACTATTTTGTTGGAGAAGTAAGGGAAAGAAGGATCCCACATGGGCTGTAGGATTTGGGGATAGGCCCACATAGCTTTCTGTGATCATATTGATATCATCTAGAAACCCCAATGTATCAACATTTATCTTTTTGCACTCACCACCACAAATCATCGCATCCTCTTACCTCTGCCTTGGTTGAGTGAATACCAAAGTGGTGTTTGTCAGAGTGATGTAAGAATTGTTCACCTGGAATTCTTACCATTTGCAACAGCATGGATGGAACTGGAGAGCATTATGCTAAGCGAAATAAGCCAGTCAGAGAAAGATAAATATCACATGATCTCACTCATTTGTAGACTATAATGAACAACATAAACTGATGAACAAAAACAGATCCAGAGACAGAGAAGCATTGATTAGACCATCAAACCTCAGAGGGAAGGTAGGGGAGGGTGGGGTTAAGGGAGAGAGATCAACCAAAGGACTTGTATGCATGCATATGAGCCTAACCAATGGACACAGACATCAGGGGGGTGAGAGCATGATTGGAAAGAAGTAGGGGAAGGTTATGGGGGGGGATAAGGACACATATGTAATACTTTAATCAATAAAGAGAAAAAAATATAAATTATTTTTCTGCTAGGTCAGTTTCAGAATAGTCCAAAAAATTCAAAAATTGCAAGAGCCAACTTGCCAAGCCAGGGAGATGTGGTTCTCCACATGCAAATCAAGACTGGATTTTGAGGACTTGGATGGTCTCCTTTCAGAAACGAAGGCAGTATATTCATTTCCTAGAGCTGCTCCAAACAACAGAAATTTATTCTCTCATAATTCTAGAGGCTAGATAAGGTGTTGCCAAGGTTGATTCTTCCTGAAGGACTCAAAAGGATATTCCATTCCCATTGGACATGAGTGGTCAGGGACAATTAACTCCTAGTCTAAGTACTCAGTGATGGGATACTATTTCACTTCTGCCACCCCTGCTGGCACCTTGGGGTTTGAGCCTCAGCCTATGTGAGATCCCAGAGCCAGCAGGATATAGAGTCATTTCAGTCAGAAGAAAATATGAGTCGTGTGGGGTTTAGTGGATGTGAATGTGTGGCTGGAAATAGAGTTGGAGCTGTCTGTCTTTTTGGGAGTGCAGACAGAATGGTCTCAATGTTCTTGTAGTTGCTACCTTGGAGGTTTGTCATTTACTGCATAGTATAAGTTTTATTATGTGATTGAAGAGGACCAAAGTTTTGCCACCCTAAAACTGCCACTTGGGATATTGATTATAAGCTGGTTATTAATAAACAAATAATTGAACCAGAAGAGATGTCTTGGGTGAGGGTCACATGATGTTTAAAAGACTGAGATGTGGGAGGAGTGCTTTCTCAAGTCCCAGCCCTCAGGGAACCAGGCCTCTAATACAGAGGAGAAAGAATTCCTGCACGGGCACTGGAAGTCAAACACTGATGACTGCAGTGAAGAATATTGGCTATTTTATTACAAATGGTGCCATCCAGGGGAAGGGGAAGCTAAGGCTCAAAAGCCTGAACTCCCCTGTCTGCCCAGGGTTTGGGGGCAGGGTTTTGAGGGTATAGGGGAACAGACATGTGGAAGTGCTGGCTCGGCACATTTTAATTGGAGGATGGAGGAGGTTGACCTTTTACAATAAGGATTGTTAACACAGGATCTCTGGACAGGACCATTCTGAGCTGGTCCTGGGGTCATACTCAGGAACATGGGCCTAGCTAGCTCTTTTCTTTTGTGGATATATCACATGATTCGATTTTTCAGACACAAGGGCCTATTCAGCCAGAGGAAAAGGACAAGATAAATATACCGACTATAATTGCCTCTGGAAATGCAGATGTTTCTAGGACTCTGTGTTTTATTGTCATCTAGAGGTTCCTTTCCTCCCCATCTCACCACATCTCACTTGCCAGCCACCTCCCAACTTCCAGGTTAATGCTGCTTAGCAGTTACACATCTGATCTTTCCCATTCATTCTGAGATGCTGATTAATACATAATTTATTCTTGAGCCCTTTTGAGAGTCTGAAGTTTCTGCAGAAGGGCTTTGTGGCAGGCCTGGAAATGAGGATGTGGGATCGTTTGCCATTAAGGCCACAGCAGCTGTGAGTGCCAGGTAGTGGAGGGCTGCAGTCTCCCCAGGGCCTCCCAGTCTTCCCAGAGTGGTCACTTTTCACTAACATCTGAACCAGAGGAAATGACTAACCTTTCCCCTGGCCTGTGGGAATATGCGCTCAGCCAATAACGCTGATGATCAAGAGGCTCTCCCACCCGAAACTGCTTCGCTTTGTGGTTTAGCCCAGCACATCTTAAAGAGCAGGGAGTGGGTTGGGGGAGGTGTTGGGCAGCTGCCTTAGGCAGTGCCCATTGCGTGGGAGAAGCCAGAGGGGCTGAACTTGCTCAGAGCCTGCACCCAGGTTCCCTACCAGTATCTATTCTCCTCCTCTCCCTTGGTAACAGATGTTAATTTTGTTTATAGCAGGAATGTTGCAAGTTCCTAATAAGCCAGTGACATGCAAGAGAGGCCTTCTGAATGGGGTTTTGGGAAAAGCTATTGTTTTTCTGATAACAAAGAACAGCAGTCTGGAGGAGGAATTTTGATGAGGAAAGTGAAAGTCCCATACTAAGGATTGTAAAGCAGAAAGACACTGGAGCTTGGGACTGTTGAACCTCCTGAAGTGCTTAAGTACCAGTTCTTCACTTGGAGTTTGGTTAGGTGAGGAAAAAGTCATCCCACTGACTAAGCAGGTATAACAGGTGAAAGTGGCCCTAACTGCTGATTGTCCCTCACCCTTACAGGTGGCAGCTGGGCTCTGACACTTAAACCCTCAAAGCCTCAGTTTCCCCACTTCTAGAATAGAGGTGCTAACATCTTCCCCACACGGGTGGGTCCTGAGGGAACCCCAGGGACTCTGTAAGTCCTGTACGAGTCTGGAATCACTGCTGTTGTTGTTATCCAGTGGGCTCTGGCCCTCTTGGGGAGGGGGAGCGGTGTGGTTTGACATGGTAAGTAACTAAGGAAAGAGTGTTTAGAGGGGCAGGGAGTTAACTCTCAGGAGTAATAAACAGGCCAAGAGGTGAAAAATCTCCCAAGAACAGATACACCCAGTCCAGCCACCAGGAGGTAGCACCCAAGGGTGTGAACTTGCCCAGGTCATGCCTCTTGCTGAATCAGGAAACCAGGACCTGGGTGTGGCTGTGCTCAGTGTGCAGGTGTGAAGTTTCAGTGACTGCAGCTGATGAGGAGTAAGGGCCCTGTGGCTGCAGGTAGATCCTCATGAATATGAGAATGATGCAAGTAGTGTGTGTGTGTGTGTATATACGTGTGCACATGCATGTACACATGTACATACATCATGCCAGTTTTTTGGGCAATGGTAGGCCAGGAAGTAATCCTTTAAAAATGAAAGTCTAATGTTTCATTTCTCTGTTTTAAAAACCTCTACTGTGCCTAGGCATATACCCAAGTGTGGATTGGGGAGTGAAAGCTAAGGAGAGAAGCATTTCTTTTAGGAGTAACAAAAATTTTCCAAAATTTGTGGCAATGGCTGCAAAATTCCATGAATATACAAGCTATGGAACGGCACATTTTAAATGAATGAATTTTACAACAAAGTTGTAAAAATATATAATGCTTTATTAGTTTCTTACTACCAGTAGGGTAGAGGCTCCTCCAGGAATGCCTTCTGTTGGTCACTCTGGTCTGACCAGCACCTGCTGCCCGGGTGCATCTGTACATCCAGCCACAGGGAATATTTGTATTCTCCTGGCTGCATCATGTGGCCTCATGCCTCTGGGTCATGGTGCCTGTTAGTATCCTAGCTCTGGTTCTGTAAAGTGAGCCTCCCCTAACATTTCTCTGGGAGAGCCTTCCTTGATGCTGATTATTCCCATGCTATTCATTCATTTAGCTGTTGTCTCCCCTGCTAGACTACAGGCAACTCAAAGGCAGGAACCATGCTCTGTTTGACATTGTGTCTCTAGCCAATGGCTTTCTACAAGCTGTGGTGAGTGTGTGGGGACTGTCTGGGCAGGGAGGAGTTTTCATCCTGGCTCTGTTCAGACTATCTTCACAAGGTGATGATAAAAAGCAGACTGACCACTCCATCATTATGTTTGTTTTCTACAGACAATGTGCCCCATTGTTTCTTTGAATCAGGACAACCACTTCCATTCCCCCTGCCTTGGTAAATGTTAAATGTAGTGCCTGGCACATAATAGGTAGTTTGTAAATGAAGGTGGCTGGATCCAGAGGTCAGGCAAAGACTAGAAAGGAAGAACTGCTCTAGAAAATTGCTAGAACAAGGGGATGCTCAGACCACACCAGAGGGAGTGGTTCAGGACCTGTTGTAGAGTCCAGGACTTAAGGAAGCTGGCAGACTCGAAGGAATACGTATTTAAAAAATCCAGGAAGAAGAAATCAGATGAGAAGATGTATGGTGACTATTGCTATATCGAGTTCTCCCCATGTGGTTTTTCTTGAGTGACTTTTCCTGTAGGTTTATCCCTATGTTTTCATTGGCCCTTCCCTCTGGTTACAACTTCCCTCTCATCAGCTATAAAGACTCCTGTTGACAAATTTCTATATCAGAGCCTCCAAGAAAACCAATCAGTTTCACATATTATAATCCTCAAACATTGAGTACCTACTGCATTTATAGCACAAAACTAGATACTTTAAATGTGTTAGCTTGTTCAGTATGTTAGTGACACCTATGAGTATGTCCAATAAGGTAACATTAGTCCAGCCGGTGTGAGTCCAGTGGTTGAGCATTGACCTATGAACCAGTAGGTTACAGTTCACCTCTCAGTCAGGGCACATACCTGGGTTGTGGGTTTAATTCCCTAGTAGGGGGTATGCATGAGACAGCCAATCGATCAATAATTCTCTCTCATCATTGATGTTTCTATCTTTTTCACCCTCTCCCCTCCTCTCTGAAATCAATAAAAGCATTAAAAAAATAAGGTTACATTAGCAGCTGTGACAAACAACCCTAACATCTCAGTGGGTTAACACAATAAAATTATTTTTGTTCATATCACAGTGCAATGTGGCTTGTATCCCTGTATGAGTGTGTGTGTGTGTGTGTGTGTGTGTGTGTGTGTGTGTGTGTGTGTGTGTTGGGCTGAGGAACTCTGCTCTTTGTAGACTCTTAGGGAGCCAGGATCCATCACTTAATGGCTCCACTTTCTATAGGCCCTCAGAGCCCTCCACTAAGTTTTTACATCCACTTGGCTAAGGAGGAAGAGACAATGCATGGAAGGCTGTATGAAGGTCTCCTCTCCACATCCCATTCACCAGAGCTCATTCATGGGGCCACTGCAGGCAATGCTGGGGGCTGTTCGCTGTGTCTAAGAAAGGGAACGAACTAGATTTGGTGGACACATGGCATTGTGTCTGTCACAGAGAGTTAATATTGTTATTATTTCACAGATTGGCTAAAATGAGCTATTTTACAGCCAACCTGTGAGCTTTTTCCCTGATAGCAAGTTTATCTGCTGCTCTAAAGTCCCCAAACCTTGTATGGATTGTGGGAAATTGAAGAAGCTATATCTTGCAGTAGAGTGGTAAGGGATTCCTAAAAACGTTCTCACTTCTTTGAGATGTTTTGGTTTTCCACTTTTGCTGGTAGCCCTTCCACTCTCCTTGGAAGTTAACAGCTGACATCTCTGGATCTCAGCCCAGGCTGATGTTGTACAGTGAGATCTCTCTTGCCAGGTGGGCAGCCTCAGGTCCTGTGGGATGTTCCCTTCATATAGTTTCTTCATTAGGATAAGAAAAGAATAAGGATGCAGAGATACAAAGGAAGTGGCATGGAGGAAGAGCAGAAAGGACTCTATTGAGCTTGATAGTTCTTTCTCTTTAAGGAGAGATAATAGATGATTATCTGAAAGTAGGGGGTTGACTACTTGTGATGAACTGGTTACTTCAGATGGACATTTTTCCCCTTCCCTAGACCAAACAGATTCAAGCCCAGGTTCAAGTGTGGGTCATGGAGGGTTCTTCACCATCACCATCTACTTCCCCCTTTGTCTTATGCTAGATTCTTTAGGGTATTCCATCTTATTCTTCTTCTGTGGTCCTTTCACTAGGGAAAATAGCCTGTGAAATTTCATGTTGTTCCTCACCCAAACTCTCTACTCAGCAATACCTAAATAGCTATTTCTTTCTTTTTTCCTTTATTGTGTTTTGTTTCTTTCCCCCTAGTGACTATCATTGTGGATATCTGAGAATGGATATAACTGAAGAAGAGATGGGTAAAGGACTTACCAGAGGGAGAGAAAAGAACCTCAGAGAACAGAAATCATCAAAAACAAAGACTTGAGATACAGTTCAAAACAGCCTCATTATTAATCTAGAAAGCTTAAAGAGGGTTGGCAACAAGAAAAGGGCAATAAAAAAAAAACCCTTATGATGAGCCTGCCAAGCATGTGAAGGTTATCCAATCCTCTGAAAGCCAGAATGATCACAGGCCTTTCACTTCCTTTGTTCTTCATTGGGGCCAGAGAGAGTGTATTGTGTAGGCAACAGGCCCTGAGAGACAGGGAGTGGAGAGCAAGCAGCCTGCAGCAGATGACCTCTCCCTGTGGGTTGTCGGCTGGGTTTGAGAGGTCTCTATGGTGCTGGGCAGTCTATTGGGCATGTCTAATCAAATATGAAAAGTACTTCTTAAGGGTTTGACCTGGAATTGGCCAAACAGAATGGAAGTTGCCTACCATCCTGAATCCGGGAGCCGGCAGGCCCCTCTCGTGCCAAGCTGTGCTCACTCAGTAAAATTGTTAAGATACACGGGTGGAATAGGGGCTTTAGGTAAAGGATGAAGGCAATTGAGACAATGGGTTGGGAGAGGGACTTTGAGAATGTGTTCTTTGTCAACTAGTACATGGTATTTCAGTCTTTAACAACTAGTCCAGCTGTCCTGATGTGTGCCTACTGTATTCCTGCCTCAGAAACATCACCCCTCTCATTGGCACTGCTGAGGTGATTCAGCCATGACATAGAATTGAAGCTCTTGGTGGAACCATTTGCTTGCTCTTTTGGAGAAAATTACTCAGACATTGTAGATGACAACTACCAAGAGTGAAAGATTCAAGGACCAACAAGGCCATTGCCCTTGACCTACCTGACTCTCCTCAGTGGGCTTTTCCCTAAGATGCCTGCTCCTTCCCTCTGCTCAGTCACTTTGGTCTCTTTCCCCATTGGGCTCTTGCTCTCAATTCCTCATGCAAGTCCCATGGATTTTAATCAAAGCCAAGGAAGAGGCAGCTCATGGGTTGTCATTAGCATGATGGGATGTGAAATGACCACTGTATTGTTTTCATTTCTCCAAGACAGCAGCCTGGTGTTCTACATTGTCAGCTCATTAGAGGATGTCACTGAGAAATGCAAAATAGCCCAACTCCAGCACCATCAGTTCCTTCCAATTCCCTCAGCACGGAACATCAGAGCTGGGACATGCTAATCTGATTTCATCACTTGGGCAGTGGAGTTTTTATTGAGCTCACTCAAAGGAGGCTGCAGGGCTAAAATATTTGGGCAGCAGGAAGGGCAGACGGCAGGTGTATTTCTACAATAATTTAAGGCTATTTTTAATCTGATATGCTTTAAACTCAAGATAGGTAGTTTCAATATACTAAACCATTTAAGAAAGGAAAAAATCACTGAATGTTGATTTCTTATAAGACTTTAAGCAAATGACATAGCTTCTGATTTTTCAATATAATTATTTAAAAATATTTTGTATAAATTTCAGAGAGGAAAGGAGAGGGGAGAAGAGAAAATCATTGATTGGCTGCCTCCTATATGCCTTCCATTGGGGATTGAACCCTCAACCCAGGCATATGTCCTGACCTGAAATCAAACTGTGACCTCCTGGGTCATGGGTCAACGCTCAACCACTGAGACACATCAGTCGGGCTCAATATAAGTTAAACTACCCAAGTTTACAATAAAGAAAGCAACCACTTTATTGAAGCAGAGTGGTTCAAAATTGCCTCACAATGCTTCTTACACTTTCCCCGAAAATACCCTGACACCCGAGGACCAGAACCTTAAAGATAAGTTCAGAGAGGCCTGCAGGAAACTGAAACTTCTTCAAAGTCACAGATTCTAAATTTAAATGGTAAATCTTGCATGCTACTTCATAACCTAGTTGTGTTTTAATGTAAAACTATTTATCTGATTTGTAATATAAAAAAGATCCTCTCATCTCCCTAAGTCTTGGTAGTGTCACACTGCTTGTGGCATACCCTGTGCCCTCCTGTGGTATCTGACTGCAGAAAACACCAGCTTGCCCTTTTCATGCTGCTGCAGCCAAGGAAAGGGGATGGGGGGGCTGAGGGAGTCCTGGCTTGGATATACCAGAGGCTGGTAGGTGTAGACAAACTTAGGCATTTCTAGGCCTTCTTGGTCCCCAATATCCAGTCTAGTTTGTCATTGCATTCTCATTACGGGGCTTTTGGGACAGTCAATTCCACTCCCAGGTCTATTGACTAAAAGAGAATCTGGAGGGGGGGGTAGATGTATATTCCCAGTTTTCAAAATTTTCCTTGTGCTTTAAGTTTGAGTTGGGATAAAGCCACTCTTTTGAATCTAAGTGTTTTTATGCACAAAACATAGCTCAGAAAATTCCATCCTTAGAGAGAAATATAATATTATGAGGGTTATTTATGTCTTAAAATGTAGGACCCAGATGGTGATCACTACATTCCACTGAAAGGAACCAAGTCTCCTTGGATAAGTGATTGGTTCCAGTCCAGGAGAGGAAATATACAAGATGACCCTAGTGGGTCTTATCATCCTGAAATACAAGCAAACTTTTAAAGGCACCAGGATGTGTCAAAAATACCCAGGAATCAACCCAAATAAGCTCCTATTGTCCAAAGCTCCTATTGTCCTATTGTTCAGACATCAGTAAAGAAAGTCACTGCCAGAGTTGGATCACTTTCAATCTCTATTATAAAAACTCCGTGGTAAGGACCAAACGCCAAAAGGCACCTCCTGAATGTCATCTGATTTCTTCATGGGAAAAAGTAAGTATTGCTCTGTTCAATTCTCATCTTCCAACGAAGGTCAATTTAAGTGTTCCTGAGAAGGAAAGGTTAGTGCAGGAAACTATTCTTATCTCTGTCCACAATTGTCTTCAAGGTGGGAGGGGCTACAGCAAGGCACTTGCGGGTGGGCTGGAGTTAAACCTGGGTCCCAGGGCACACCGGGTCTAGGTCTCCGCGATTTAGCAAGGTGGACTTCTAGTCTCTTGATAACCTTGAGTTAGTTCATAAATTATTCGTGTGAGAAGAAATCTTACTGATCGCCATTACAGGATTCTCAGAAACTACCTCATTAGTTTGAAAACTGATAAATGAAAGAAGTATTTACTTGCTTTTACTCTATGGATTCTACCTCAGAAAAGCCCAAAAGTTGATTAGGAAGTTTTTCTTTATACAAGTAGTTCAGCTAATAAAAAAAATGAACAATGGAATTAGAACACAATATTTTATAACCTCAAATGAATATATAGATCCAGGGCAGGGTTCTCAATTTTGCATTATTGACATTTTGGGCCAGATAATTTTCCTGAGCATTGCAGCAGCAGCCCTGGTGTTTATCTACTAGACTCCAGTAGCACCCCTTCCCCAGCTGTGACAATCAAAAAAGTCTCCAGACATTGTCCATGTTCCCTGAAAGGCGAAATCACCTTAGTTGAAAACCAATGCTCCAGACCAGACCAGTGATTTTTGATCTTTCTCACATCTCATGGCACACATAAAGTAGTTACCAAAATTCTGTGGCACACCCAAAATATATATTTTTGCCAATCTGACAAAAATAGGTATAATTTTGATTCATTTACACCAGACAACTATTATTTTGTTAGCTGTTGTCATTTTTTAAATTTGATAATTTTAGGGAAAGAGATCAGTGCCCTGATTAAATAGTCAGGCATTGTATGTTTTAAAAATTCTTGTGGCACACTAGTTGAAAATCACTGCTCTAGGCAGTAATCATTAATAGCTGATAACAAAGCATTATAAAAAGAGGGACAACTGGACTTTATATATCTCTACTGATGAAATTACATACTACCTACCACCTTTGAAATTCTTACCAAGACAAAACAAAAACAAAGAACTGATCTGAATGAAGCCTCTATATCTAACTTCCATGGAAATATGAGACACATCTGCATCCACACCCACACCTAGACCCCAACCCCTGCCCACCCATGTGCATG
The DNA here is from genome assembly GCA_011751065.1 of Lasiurus cinereus. Classification (NCBI taxonomy): domain Eukaryota; kingdom Metazoa; phylum Chordata; class Mammalia; order Chiroptera; family Vespertilionidae; genus Lasiurus; species Lasiurus cinereus. The sequence continues at coordinate 10,711,138 of JAAGEH010000392.1, forward strand.
CTCTCTCTCTCACGCACACACTTGCTAGCAATCACAATATTGCAATCAGTAAGATCCAGACTATGCAAAATGCTAAGAACAAATGACCTGGTTAGTTCAACAAATTGCAAGGAATAAGCAATGATAGAGGGGAAACCTATACATACAAAGAGTCCTATATAATAAAAGAATAATATACAAATTGACCATCACTCCAACATACAAGTCGGCTGCCCCCATGTGGACACAAGATGGCTGCTACAAGATGGCCAGTAGGGGAGGGCAGTTGGCAGGGACCAGGCCTACAAGGAAGGGCAGTTGTGGGCCATCAGGCCAGCATGGAAGGGCAGTTTGGGGGGACCCAGGCCTGCCAGGGAGAGCAGTTGAGGGGGACCAGGCTTTCAGGGGACGGCAGTTAGGGCTGACCAGGTCTGCAGGGGAGGGAAGTTAGGGGCAATCAGGCTAGCGGGGGAGCAGTTAGGCATCAATCAGGCTGGCAGGGGAGCTGTTAGGGGGTGATTCAGGCTGGCAGGCAGAAGCAATTAGGAGAATTAGGGATGCAGGCCGGCAAGCAGTTGGGAACCAGGAGTCCTAGATTGTGAGAGGGATGTCTGACTGCCCGTTTAGGATCGGGCCTAAACGGGCAGTCGGACATCCCTCAAGGATTCCCAGATTGGAGAGGGTGCAGGCTAGGCTGAGAGACACCTCCCCCCTCTCCCCCGCCATGTACGAATTTTGTGCAAGGGGCCTCTAGTATTATAATAAAGGATATATTTACCAATTGCATTGTCTAGACCTTATTTGGATCCCAATTTAAAGAAACTGTTAAAAATTTTTAAGTTTCATGAGGAAATGTAATGGTATTGAGGAATTGTCCATTTTTTAGGAGTAATATTGGTATTAAGAATACATTTTTAAAAAGTTCTTACCCTTTAGAGGTATGTATTGAATAATACTATATATATAAAAGCATAATATGCAAATCAACTGGATGGCAGAATGACTGGTTGCTATGATGTGCATTGACCACCAGGAGCAGACGCTCAACGTAGGAGCTGCCCTGGCCAGCAGGTTCCAATAGTCTGATGGGAAATAGGGAGCTGAGGATGGGTGGTGGCAGACGCAGGCAGCTCTAGGCCAAGGCAGGTGCGAGTGAGCGGGGCCCTACTGCGGATGTGCCCGCAACCAAGATACATGCCTTTGAAGTGAATTGAACCTGGGACTCTTGAGTCCACAGGCTGACGCTCTATCCACTGAGCCAAACCGGTTAGGACACACTTGGTCCATTTTATTAGCTTAGCTTTGCCCCTCAGGGTCTGATTGGGCTGCACTCTAGACAGCAATGAGAAATCCATTTTCTGCCCAGAAGTCCGTACCTACACATGGGTGCTCAGAGTGAGGGGCAATGAAGAGAAAGGTCAGCCCCTGTCCTCATGTTAATTAACTATTAATCATTCTCCATAATGGTGTAACTGATCCATGGTTTTCATAAATTTATTGGCCCCAGTTAATGAAGAAGCTAATGCAGTACTTTTTGGTATATGTCATTTTTGGGGGGAACTTGGATGTCCCTTTGGGCAAATTGCAGAGCTTGGCTGTTATAAGGAATGATAGCTGCTCACGTTTTGGGCTTCAGGAAATGGGTGTGTCCAGCAGGGAAGGCAGAGAGAATGAAGAAACCTGGGGTTCCAGGCTGAAAGGGTGAACATGTCCAGGTGAATGAATAATGCATGTGTACTTCTGGCTGCACACAAGAAGGGAAGTGCTGTTGTCTCTGTTAGGATAATGGTTTTAAAAGATAACCTATGTATGGCCCCTTCCCTCCCACAGTCCATCATTCTCCTTTTGTCAGCCCCTCCCTCCTTGAAAGCCATCATCTTATGCTTGTTGCCTCAGGGGAAGGATATGGTAGGATAGAGAGCAAATGGCCTGGGTGCTTTTGCTGTCTTTCACAGGCTTCAAAGGACTATGCCCTTAGGGAGAAATGTCAGATGAGGCTGGCTCCCTACACCCATCATTACCCCTGAATCTGAGTAACGTTTTTCCAGGGGTTAAGAAAGGAGTAAAAGCAGTGGATAAATGGTGATCATATGGAGAGAGGCACCCTGCATCCTATTTCAGGGGCTGACTGTAGAGTGACACCAGGCTTGTGGCCTCAGCAAGCACAGCAGAGACTGTGTGGCACAGGTCAGACCAGTATGACCCCTGCCCCTTACATGTCTGTGTAGAGACTATAAAGAAGAGCCAGTGGAAGTGCCTGGTGGACAGGCTGAAGGCTGTCTCAGTGGGCCTGTGGGCTCATGGCTGCCTTAGCATACAGATGCACAGGCTGACAGCATCCAGACCTGGGGCCAGCCTTTCTCACAAGATCTAGCTCCACATAACTGCCCCAGCCAGGGGAAGGGTCTCCAGAGTTACTGAGACAAAATATCTGCCCCTCAGGAAGGATGAGGATGCAGCAGGTCTTCTGGGTGGAGGTTCATGCCCACCACAGCAAAAAACACAAAAATCATGTACAACTAGCCTATGGTTATGACCTTATTTAAGGTCATAACCATAGGCTAGTTGTACATGATTATCTTTCTTTTTCTTTCCCTTTTGGTGCACATTATGCTTTTGTGTACACATGCAAGTGTTTCAAGGATCTATGTGCACAATTACAAATACTATACTAACACTGAGATTTGTGTTTTTATTATAAATAACATTTCTACATAAATACTTTTGCCCATTAATCTTTCTTTCTAAAGTTGTGAAATACAGAGTGTCCCCAAAAATGTATATATATTTTAACAACTGATTGCTGAATTTTTAAAATAAAATATAGTTTAATAAGCACTGCTTTTATAATTATTCAGAGTGTAAGTATACATTTTTGGGAGACACCCTATAATTTTGGAAGAGCTGTTTATCTTTGTTGTTTTCTACTTATATTTCTCATTATCTCTTCAGTACATTGACATTGGTGCCTATTGCTCTATAGTAATGAACAGGCATTGACCTCCAAGGTACAAAATCCAGTTCTGGTATTCTTTTCCAAAATATCTTCTCTCTTGACCTCAGTGACCTTGGGCTAACTTTACTTTTCTTTATTTTTCTTACACTTCATTGCTCCTCTTTCAACATCTCCTTTGTTTTCTTCTCTTTCTTCATATTCTCTTACCGCAAGTATAATCCAACCTTCTGTCATCAAACCTCCTACTCTTCCTTCAAGGGTGTCCCCTCTTCCCTATGGGCAAATAACTGTCAGGCATTCCATGCCTTCTATTAGCTTAGGACTTGTCCATTGCTCATTCTGAAAGCTACTCTGACCCAATGTACCCAGGGATACCAGATTCATGTGGTTCACTCTGGAAGGCAATGCTGAATTCCAGGAAACTGTTGACCTCCAAAGGAATTTAAGATGAACTCAAATCCCATATTCACATTTTCTTTTTTTAAGCTTTATATTTGTTGTTGGCACTATTACAGATGTCTCCATTTTCCCCCACCTTTGTCTACCTTCACCCAGCCCCTACTGCCCCTCTTCCCTTTAGCCATCACCACGCTGTTATCTGTGTCTGTGGATTATTCATGTGCATTCGTTAGCTAACTCCTTCACCTTCTTTTTTCCAGTCCCATTCCCTTCCATCCTATTAGCTATCAGTCTATTCCATGTATCCATGTTATATTCACATTTTTAAAGACAATAAAAAAGGGAATCCATGCATGGAATTTATAGCCACTGGTTCTCCAATTTGATTCTCTATTTCAACCTCCTTTCAAATTATTCAGACCCTTACTGGCCAAATCCTAGAAAACTCTCTTATTCTTCCCCTTCATTCTTACTCTGATTACTTTCTTTTCATAATTGCAGGATCCTTACCAACCTGCACCCCCAGCTGTTCTCATTGAGGCTGAACTGATAATAGAAGTTTCCTCATGCTGTGGGAGCAGCACCCTGAGAAATCGAATAGACAGAAACAGAGAAGTCAGAACAGTTAACAAGATCTACTTTCCAGTACTCACAGTCTCCTCTACCACACATTTGTTTTTTCCCCATTGTTGGCCTCTGTTCCTCCAATAACACAATGCCCAAGTTAGAAACTGCTGTAGACTGAGTATTTGTGCTCCCTTCTCCTGTCCCCTCTCTCCCCCACCGCTCCCTTGCAATTGTTATGTTGAAACTGAATCCCAAAGTGATGATTTTGGGAGGTAGGGCCTTTGGGAGCTGATTAGGTCATGAGGGCAGATTCCTCATGATGGGATTAGTGCCTTTATGAAAGAGGCCCATAGAGCCTCCTCTCCCTTTCTGCCATGTGAGGTTTCAGAGAGAAGAAAGAAATCTATGAGCCACGAAGAAGGCTCTCAACAGACACCTAACCTTAGTTGGGTTATTTCTGAATCTATGAGCTGATATTCCTGACACTCCTCTCTCTGACCCCCAATCTACCATTAACAAGTGGCTGCTGAGAAGCAGGTCAGGTCACCTCACTCTATTGCTTGATAATTGCTCATGGACCCCTTTGTGTGCATATAGTTCAAATTATTTATCTGGCATTCACAGCCTCTATATTATTCTTCCTTTACCATCACTCTCCTTAATGATCCTGCACAATCTGGCTATTTCACCTAGTTTATTCACTGTCCCTCACTTTTCCCTTGACTTTCACACTTAGAATTTTGCTCACAATATTCTATTCCTTGAAACATCTTCCTGCACTCCTCTAACTAGCAACTTCTGTCAACCCTCCAGGTCCAACCTCACTGCTACCTTCTGCATGAGCCTCCTTGCTTGCTGTTCCTCAGCTCAGGCCCACTGTACATGTTCTCTACTTGGTGCTCATAGGATGTGGTCCATATCTTTATGATGTCACTTGTCACGCTCTGTGTGTCCATTTTACTACATTGTAAGCTCAAGGGAAAGAGCATTATTCATTTGGAAAATCTTCAATATCTAACCCACAGAAGGTGCTACATCAATGATGCCTTATCCACATGGAACAAATTAGTGTTTGCTCCTGTTCACTGTGTTTCTTCATCTTGTTATTGTGTAAAGCCTAAAGGAGCCTTTGATTTCTGCCTGTAAGGACTGAAGGTGAAAAAATTTCACTCTAAATCTAGGTATCTGGTGCAGCAGCTAGGCTATTTGAATGAGACAATGAAACAATTTATTGGTATAAAAAGATCCAGTTGAGTCAAAGCTGCTGAACAACAGATGTTTACTCAGTTGTAAGCAAACCTGCTGCATGTGAAAACAGATTTATAACACTGCTATATTAGTATATTGTTATTCACTTGGTAAAATAAATCACCTTTGCACCTGCTCCTCTTCCCTATTCAGTACCTTGTCCTCCTAGCACAAAGGAAATAGTCATACCCTGAAATTATATATATATATATATATATATATATATATATATATATATATATATTTAAATTAGGTCTTTCAATATTTTTCTAAAATCTCTTTACTTTGAGTACTTTTTTCCCCATCTTCCTTGCCAATACTCTGCTCAGGCCATTTTCATCTCATTTCTAGATCATTATAATGACCCTAGCTAACTTTAGGTCTCAGCTTAGATAGCACACACCTTAGGTAGCCCTACCTTTCAAAGCCTTTCTCCCCAAGATTGGGTTAGATGACTTGCCCATATATGCCTCTGCATTGTACTGTAAATGTCGTAACTTTTCTGTATCCTCCTTCAGATTCAAGTTATCTCTAGTACCTCCACATATTAAGTACTCAATAAATTGTTATTGCAAAGGAATTATAAAGAAATGCAACCAAATATTTTGAACACATATCTTTTTTTGCATCAGATCTACTAATTGGAGCAAGATACATTTATATTTTGGTGTAAAAAAACAGGATACTTAGTGAATTGAATTTAGTTGGATTAGAAAGTGTATCTTTTATTTTCATCTTTGCCTTGGACTTTCAATATAGATTAGGATTTGTCTGATTTAACACGTATTGAGGCATGGGCTAGGGACTTGCACATACTTTGCCTTTCTCACAAATTTTCATCGGTTAATTAGAGATAGTAAATAGATCTGCTAGCATATAGTAAAGAATGGATTTCATCTTGAAAGAATGTGTGTGTTTCTGTAAGCACCAGAGTTTCTACTAGAAAGATAGTTGTTCCCTGAGAAGACTAAGCCACGTGTTGAAAATGGTTTTGAAGTCTCCTAATTAATACAAAAATATCCACCCATCTATTCATAATATCAAAGTTTTCAAAAGAAACTCTGAAATTTCATATGTTAAAGAAATAATGTCATTTGACACTTTTATATCTTATAATGTAATCGCCCCATAAATTCTAGCAATCATGTATTCGTGCAAAAATGTCAAATCACTATATTGTACATCTGAAGTTAATATAACTAACATACTATTATATACCACCTATGCCTGAATTAAAATAAGTTAAAAATTTTTTAAAAATCAAATGAAGTCAAATTTAACACCTGTAAGATTCATTCCCAACAGTATGTCTCTTTCTTTCTACGTCCATGGTTTTCAGCAATTTGATTCTGCTTTCAAATTAAGCAGGAGGAATTCTTATAAGATTCTGAGCAGATGAAGAAGCTTCTTCAAATTAAAGATCAATTTGAAGGGAAAGACTTCATGAGAAATAAGATTGGAGCAAACAGAATTAAAAAAAAAAGATATTTCCTGCAGGAAAGTGAAAATCAAACACTGACTCTCCTCTCATGTAACCACAGGTGAAATCTCCTGGATTCTTGTACCTATCAGAAAAGAGGGACAGTCTAGGATCCTTGTGAGCAAGCAGTTCAATCCCTGCTTGCCTGGCAGCAGCTTCAAAGGCAGGATACCTGGAAGAGAAATTTGTGGCCCCAGGAAATCAAGACACAGAACTGGGCTGTCAGTGACAGCTATTTCAAGCTACTGAAATATTGCAGATAGAAGGAGAAAGTAACCCCTCCCTCTTTCTTCATCAAATCATGTAAAACAAACTGGAATAAGATGCTGTCTGTTCAGATGATGTGAGTGAGAAGCAGCTGTCACAGAAGACATAAATTGAGTGAGATCTTAAAAGACTGCTCATGCTGCAGAGAGAGAGGTGAAAGGAGCTGGAGTGGCATCAGCAAAGGGAGGGAAGGATGGACCTGCATGGAGTAATGAAGTGATGAGAGGGGTCCGTCCTATGCTGAGACCATCGGGTGTGAGGAAAGGGATGGAGAAAACAAAACTAGAAGTTGACCTCAAGAGAACCTGACAATAAAAACATCATTCCTTGTGGTGATAAGATAATAAAAGATTACAAAATATTTGGAGCTGGGGCCATGTTGAGTTCAGCTTTTTTTTTTTCTTTTTTCGGTAAGCTTATTTGGTTGTAATTAGATCGTGTAGTTAGTGTACCTGGATCTTGGGGAGAAGAGAACTGATTGTGCGTTGGGGAGAGAAGAAGGAATTTTTATATGAGTCAGTGCTATAGATTGAGTTTGTTCCCACCTTCAATTCCTATGTTGAAGTCTTAATCCCTTAGTACTTCAGAATGTGTTTTAGTTGGACATAAATTTTTTACAGAGGTAATGAAATCAAAATCAGATCTTTAAGGTGGGCCCTAATCCAATATGACTGGAGGAGTCCTTATAAGAAGGGGAAATTTGGACATAGTGACATACACATATGGAGAACAATATGAGCAAGAAGATGGCCATCTACAAGCCAAGGAGAGAGGCATGAAACAGATCCTTCACTCATGGCTCTCAAAAGAAACAACCCTGCCAACACCTGAATTTTGGACTTCTGGGTCCCCAGAACTATGAGACAAGACATTTCTGTTTTTGAAACCACTTAGTCTGTGGTGCTTTGCTGCAGCAGCCACAACAAACAAATATAGTTGGTCAGTGCTAGCACCCTCTTCTTTCCTTCAGGGGAGAGTAGAAAAGAAAAGATAAGGATTCTCAAGACTGAAAAGCAAGATGGGTTTCTTCTGGTATAATACCTGGAAACCCCAACAGTGTTTACTGGTCCACAGCTCAGATTACCCAGTGATTTCTGCCAGCTTAACAAGTAGTGTTCATCGGCACATGGTTATTGTGCATTTTCTGTGTGATCAGGTGCAAACTGGCCAAATAATCTAGTAGAAATGTGTCATTTCTGTCAGAAACCAAATATTGTTCTCACTAAATGGATGTAAACAGGAGGCCAGAAGGCTGGTCAACCTTAACTGCTCTGAAAGGTCAGAGCTAATTACTCACTGTTTAGTTGAAACATTGTTGGTTGAAGCAACCTCTACCTGTTTGTTTCATGTTAATTTCTGTTTTTGTTATTCCCTGCCTAAAGGCTAGGGGTGTGTCCCAAAGCTTTAATAAAAGGGAGAAAAAGGCCAGAGCAAGTGGCAGTCCTTTCCACTAGAGGAAGGCTCCCGCCTGGCCCCCCAATATCGCTAAATTAATGCTTTCTGGTCTCTCATTTCGTTTGTGTGCGGCCTCCTTCAGAACCCGAACCCTGAACCGGGAACCCTGAACCTCGCGGGATGTGGAAAGAGGTTCCCACATCTGGCGCCCAAACAGGGACTACGGAAAGAGGTGCTCACATCTGGCGCCTGACTGCAGGACTTCTGGAAGAGAAGGTATTATTCGCCTAAGAGCGAAGGAAGGAAAATTCACCAAGGAAAATGGTTAGGGAAGATTCACCTAGGAAAAGGTGAGGGGAATTCCCACGGATTAACTACAGAGTCGCGATCTGTAAGTAGGGTGGGAACGTCTTTTGCAGCCAGGCTAATGGGGAAGAATTAGGTTATAAATATAAAGTAAACTTTATTATAGACATTTGGTTTGCATGCTTAAATAATGTGGTTTCTTGTTCAAATTAAAATCTTAGTTTGCATTTGGAATCTGAAATCTGTAATAAGTGAAACTCCACTGCTGAAACTGCCTCTGGTGTGGAGAAATTCAAAGGTGGCAGGAGAGGGCAAGGCTCTCTGCTCTCCTGCAATGAGATTACTGAAGGTTTCATTTAAAAATTATAGAAGAACTTGCAGGGAAATGCGGCCAAATTAGGTGCTAGTTATTACTTCGGAAAGCGAAAAAGAAAGAAAAAAACTTATGATCTGTCTTTATCTTTTAAGCATGAAAAGAAATTCAGCCAGATTTGTTACTGATGCTTTCCCCTGAAGTAAGCAGGATGTGGGGGAAGGAAGAGAGACACTGTGGCAATCCAGTATGAAAGTCCACTCTCCCCGTATACTAATCTAAAGTCTCCTTTCTCGCCATGAAAAATTTTTAAAAATTTAGAGATGTGTCTGGAATTTCTGTACTCGTGAGGAGAGAAGCCCACCTTAAAAAGAAATGCGCCCAATTGTCCACCTTTTTGGACATATTAAGGGTTTTAAGCTGGAGTCTCTCCGCAAAAGCTGCAGAAAAAGAAAAACCCAGAACTGGTCTTTATTTTTTAAGAAAAATGGCGTAAAGGAACCAAAAGGAGAAGATTTTGTGTTATTAATCGAGGTTTTCAGCTAAATGCAAATTAAATTGGGAGAAAATAAAATTTTCTAATTAGGAATTCAAAATACATTATTGATTGGTCTAGTAATAAAGGATTAATTCTGTGATTCCCAACTGACAGGTTAAAAATATAATTGATATCTTAAGATAATTATAAAAAATATAATCTTTAAATCATATATGAATATATATATATTTGATGGTTTTTTCCATGTTAAAATTTCAAGGCTTTAATAGAGATGATTCGTGTAAAGCTCCATGGGCCCAGAGTAATACAAGAAACTTGTTCTCTCTTTTTAAAGGACATCTTCTTAAATTTAACCAATCTAATATACTTGAAATTTCATGGAAAGCTTTATCAAATAAGAATTAATAAGTATATTTTAAATGTTGTAAAGGTTTTGGCCTCTAAGAAGGACACAAGGTGCACTGTAGGGAGAGGCATAAACACTCAGCTTCTGAGAGATCCAGTCTCTTGGTGTCCTAGATGTCAGAGAGGTAACCACTGGGCAAGACAGTGTAAATCAAAATTTAATAGAAATGGGCAGCCTCTAAATCAAGATACAGGGTATGGTCAACCACCGGGAAACGGCCAGAGGGGTGCCCCCCAGTCCTGCAAGGCCCACAGTGGATTCCCTCATCCCAGCAACTCCAGGAAGCGCAGGGCTGGATCTTAACAGCACTATAACGGTCACTTTGACTCCTGATATTGCTCTGCAAGCTATTCTTACAGGAATTTGGGGTCCTATGTCACTAGGAGCATGGTAAAGAGGATGGTACAGACACCTAAGAACGTATTTCTTGCAATACCAACAGTTACCAGCTGTACAGTAATATTACCTGGGACACATGGGGAAGTATTTTTGACTTATGTTCCTGACCCTTCATGGGTAAGAACCCTTAGGTGTACTGATTCCCCTGTTTCTTGTAGTCTCTAAGAAGGGCAAAATTAAGTAACTAAATATTTCTTAAATTTCTTAATATGATATGTGCTGCCGAAGCGAGCACAAAATTTCAACATTAGAATTTAAAATGACAAAAAGCCCAAAGCCACCTGTATTCTTAAGCTAGAGGCGGGGCAACATTTGTCGCTTGTGAATCAGACATAAACATTTACTAAATTTTCTTTGCTTTTTAAATTAAGATACCTACTTTAATTAATAAATTAGCTTTTTAAATAAAAACCAAGGTTTTGATTAAGTATTCTAATAAAGTAACTAAGACCTTGTATATACAAAAAGAAATTGATAGCCAGTTTGAAATTGACATCTAGAAAAAATTTTTTTACTTAACAGCAAGGCACCCATGAAAAACATACATAGTATTAAAATAAACCAAAGGAAAATCATTTGGGCAAAAATAAAAAGGATCCAAAGTCAAATTTATAGAAAAAATTCCTTTACTAACTTTTGGTCGAGAATGTTTATATATTTTCAGAAAAACAGCTCCAAGACCATGTGAACTCCTACAACAGAGAATGCTCCAGCTATGAAGACGAGAGGAGAAACAGTCCAGAGATGGAAGATGCTGACGACACCTTGCCATCCTAACAGTCAGCAGCTGTGCATCGATGCAGGTTGCCCAGGACCAAACCAGAGAGGGTCAGACCTGCATTGCCACCATTTGTCCACCATCCAGAACTGAAATATCATGGCTAATATGTACATTCAAAAAACTGTTGGACATTGAAACTGGGACTCAAAGGACTGTTGGTCCAGAAAGAAAGATACTATAGACTTATTCATTTACCTCTTAGCATAGCCATTGTTGCTTGTCTTATTTTTTGTTCTTAATATTTATTTCTAGTCTGCAGATGCAAGATTTTTTAGAGGAAAAGAAAACGGGGGAGATGTTGGAAACCAAATATTGTTCTCACTAAATGTATGTAAACAGGAGGCCAGAAGGCTGGTCAACTTTAACTGCTCTGAAAGGTCAGAGCTAATTACTCACTGTTTAGTTGAAACATTGTTGGTTGAAGCAACCTCTACCTGTTTGTTTCATGTTAATTTCTGTTTTTGATATTTCCTGCCTAAAGGCTAGGGGTATGTCCCAAAGCCTTAATAAAAGGGAGAAAAAGGCCAGAGCAAGTGGCAGTCCTTTCCACTAGAGGAAGGCTCCCGCCTGGCCCCCCAATATCGCTAAATTAATGCTTTCTGGTCTCTCATTTCGTTTGTGTGCGGCCTCCTTCAGAACCCGAACCCTGAACTGGGAACCCTGAACCACGCTGGACATGGAAAGAGGCTCCCACACATTTCTGTGCTTGCTTGTTAAAACACTCTAGTGAGCTAGGCTGAGAGGCAAAGTGTTGAAAGTCATTCTTGAGGTTCCCGCAAGTACTTCTATGGCTAGGCTCTCTGATTCTCTAGCCATAGTTATTACTGATTATAGGGGTTGAGAAATAGGTGAGGCTTGGGAGAAAAATGTTGCTTAAGATGCTCTCATTGGGGCTGAATGGAATGTTTTCACTGAATTTCCCCCCATTTGAAGAGGACAAGTTGTTCAGAATAGAGCAATCATTCATATTTCCTTTAGAGTTAAATGATTCTTTGAAAGTGTTGTTGTTTTTTTCTTTCTTCCTAAAAACATGTAGAAAATGAATGCTAATTAAGATACATTTATCCTGCTAGTTGATCAGTTTACTTAATGTGCCAATTGATGATTATCAGAGGAGCAATCTGGCAACAGCATAGTAAACTATTGGTAGGAGACATATTAGAGTGGAGGAAAGTGAGCCAATATGTGATTTAGAGAATACACACATGTGTGTGCACATACACACTGAATTAGGATGTGCCCCACAGCCTCTTTCACTTATGTATTCATTGAAGCCTTCACCTTTTCTGTGGCTGCTTCTCTAAGCATGTGTCTTACAACATCTCTTCTAAGTCTCAGGTGCAATGATGTGTTTCCAGTCTCTGATACTCAATCAAGTCTCACAGTGCTTCAGATCCCGATAGGCCTATTGAAACAGTCAATCAAAGTAATAGGAAAGGGAGAAAGTGATATATGAGAATGAAAGGCAAAGAGACATGTCTAAAGGCAATGAGCTCTGTAGAGGTGTGTGAATTTGGACTCATGTCACGTTACTCACACATCCTCTTCCCACAGGCCTCCCAAATTATTTTTTTCAAAAGATCTTTTGACCCATCAGGGAGAGGTCCTTGCAAACTTAGTTTTTCTGAGAGGCAATACAGTGTGGACATTGGAGTCAGGCCAACATGAGTTGTAATCCCAGATCCACCATTTACTAGCTTTGTGAACTGAGGCAAGTTGTTTTTAACCTCTTGAGTCTCAGTATTCTTAACCTTAACCGTAAACTTTAACCTCAACCTTAAAAGGGGCATAAAACCCATCAACAGTAAAGTGGAATATTCTGCAGTTGTAAGGATGAGAAATTTACAACCTCATACAATACATGATACAATTACACAGTACAACTACATACAATAATATAAATGAACGTCACAAGCATAATATTGAGAGAAAGAAGCCATATACAAAAAGGCACGTATTGTATAATGCCCACTATATAAAGCTCAAAAGTTGGTGAAAAAAACTTTCGTTATTTGAGGTTTAAATAGTGGTTACCCTTGAGGGGATGTGACTGGGTGTAGGTGGGAGAGGGCTGGAGGAGTTCTGATTTTTGTTCTAGATGGTGATTATGTGGGTGTGTTCAGTTTGTGAAATACACTGAGTCCCATACTTAAAATTGGTGTTGATTTTCTGTATGTATGTTATACTTTAATAAAAAGTTACTAAAAAACAATAGCCCCAGATCATAACAGTATCTTGCTCATAAAGTGTGAGGATTAAATGTAATAATAAATGGAAAATACTTAGTCACAGTAAGTTCTTGCTGTATGTTAGAAATTTATTACCTGATGAAGACATTGGTGACAACTTTAGTTGCTGTAACATCTGGCTGTGCTGTGGCACTCTGGGTCTTAAATAGGAAGGCCCAGTTCTTCATTAGAGGCAAACCCATAGCACAGTGTCTCATTCAGAGGCATGTATTTCAGTGCAGGGTGAGGGGAGGGGTGATAAAAGAAAAAAAAATCAGCTTTGAGCACTCTAATTTGGAATAAGATAGTTCTTTAGCCATTTTTAAAACAAAACAAAATCCTCCCTATGTCTCTGAGTGAGCTGCAAAAATAACTTGGCAGAAATGAGCAGGCGTTTTCTGCTGTTCTCAAACTGGTTTCCACTTCCTCTGGTTTCCTCCTTTGATAAAAATAGCAGTTTAATCTATTGACAGATAAAAGCCTTTCAAAGCACTAACTCCATTTGGGGCTGTTGCTCTTCATTGTTGATTTTCTATAATACAGATGTTTTTGGCATAATGTATTCTCCCGAATGTCCCCTGTCAGCTCAGTAAAGAAGACAAACAGCAGCCTGATCCTGAAAACAGGGCCTCTTCAGAAACCAGCTGACATAGCTCAATGGAGCTTCACCCCATATAAAGATTTTAATAAACAGACCTCACTGGTCAGCATATTGCTCCAGCATATTTAAACACATCACGTGCTTTCTGCTCCTCTTTATACTTCTGCAGCTTTTGCACAAAACAAATTCTGGATTGAAAGAATGTAGCATGTCTCAAGGGGGAGGGGAAGGAGGGAGGAAAATGCCTCTTTTCTACATGCCACGAGAGAGCTTGTAAGTGACAGCATTATATACCAGAGCCCAAGGTCAAGTCGGAGGGCTCCAACCCGTAACTTCTGCAGCTGAGTCAGCATAAAGAAGCCTGTTCCTGACACACTGATTTCCCCAAGTGTGTCTGTTCTTGGTTCTCCTTGCCTTCTTTCCTTTACATGCTATGCTAGAACTTCATCTGTTTTTCATGCATCCATGGAGTCTAGATAGCTCTTGAATCAGATTCCCTCCATTCCAGTGCTGGCTCAGCTGGGCAGTCAAGACCTCTGTGAATTTAGCATCTCATGTAACTTTTTTTAGCCTCATATCTCTCATTTGAAAACTGAGGATGCTAGGGTATCTACCCCTTAGGGCTCTTATGAAGATTAAATGTGGTCATGTGTATAGAGTTTTTAGAACAGTGCTTGGCCAACACATAGTGCTCACAGCTCATAGTTTGGTAAATGATGATTATTCTCTAGTTTATTTCCAAACTCATATCCATCTCTGTATAGTCACTCACCCCACACAAAGTAGAGAGGTAACCCCATTCAGAGAGAGATTACCTAACTGCATTCAAGGAATATTAAAATGGAAAGATAATTCCTCAATTAAGCAGAGTTTCGGAGCTAATGGTTTTCTCAACTCTGGCAGCTCTATCTGAAATTTGGGGCCAGATAATTATGTTGGGGAGGGGCCGTTCTATGTAGGATGTTTAGCAGCATCCCTGAGTTCTATCCACTAACTGCCAGTAGCATGCCTCCAACACCCAAGTGTGACAATCAAAACATCTTTAGACATTGCCAAATGTCTCCTGAAGCAAAAGTGTCATCTGTGGTTGAGAACCATTGGGCTAAACCAAGGCTCCTATAACAAGGAAGGCATAATAAATGAACAATCAAGAGGGGGTGGAGTGAGTTAGCTGAAAATAAGTGCCTTCCTTATCTTACCATAACACTTAGAGCTAACAGATAGGAGTGGGAGTCTGATTCCAGACCCCACTGACACTATGCTGGTCTCCAGATGGCTTACTACTTTTCCAGCAGTACCCTCCTGAAAACTTCCATTCTGCGAAAGTGTCAGAAAGCAGAACAATAGAAAAAGAAGGGATTCCATTCCTAAGAGCCTGTAAAAATGTATGATGTTAAGTGAAATAAGAACCATGTTATTTTACTCATATGTGAGATATAAAACAGGAAGCAACAGATGAACGAACAACCAACCAAAAATCTCATAGATACAGACAGTAGTATGGTGGTTAGCTGAGATGAGGGGAGTATGCAGGGAAGTATAAGGGGGTGAAGGGGTCAAATACATGGTGACAGAAGGAGACCTGACTTTGGGTAGTGAACACACATGCAGTAACAGATAATGTATTATAGAATTGCACATTTGAAATTTATTTAATGTTATTGACCAATATCACCCCAATTCATTTATAAATTTTTTTAAAGTTTAAATTTCTACTATATCTCTGCTTTTCCATTTACTCTTAGAAGATATATTTATAGATTTTCATGAAAATTTCTTAGTTTTTTCTTCTTCACCTATTTCCAACTTCTCGAGTGTTAAGTTCATGAGAATGACACTTACTTACTTTCCCTTCTCCGTCTCCCCACTTATTTTTATAAAACATAGGGGGAAAATGCAATAAAAATTTTCAAATAATTGCAGAAACATTGCAGTTCAGATAAAAATGGCAACACTGCCAAAGCTCATCTCTTGGCTGACAGCACCACCATGCAATAGCTCAAAGTGTTCATTCTCAGATGATTTATAGAGAACTGAATTTGGCATACAAAAACTAGTGGAAAGGTGTTGGTGTGCAATGTGTGAATGGATGGGGTACAGAGATGTTTTCAATTTATGCAAGTTGAAAACTACTAGTGATTATGAGAAGGTGAGTTATGGGCAATAGGTCATAATGTGTATTTTATCTTCTTAATTAGATAATAAGTATTTTAAAGGGAAGAAAAAACTTAAAAAAAATTGTGCAGAACCCTCTCTGGTATGCCTGCCATAAACACTTGTTAAATTCTAACTTAATGAGAAATGGGTGGAATAAAATTAATAGTTTCTTCAAAACAAGGATGCAAAACTTAAAAATTTCTTAAATTTTTAGATCCAAATGTATTTTGTAGGTAGTTAAGGAATGTTTTATGTATTGTGTGTGTGTGTGTGTGTGTGTGTATGAATGTTATATGTATTGTCTGTGTGTGTGTGTGTATATACATATGTAGAGATAAACTCATATATATATGAGTTTATCTCTACATGTGTTCATTGTGAAATGTAAATCTTTATAACATTAGTTTTATTTGTTGTTATCATTTAGGTCTTTCTTAAATTTCTCCTGGTTGCCAAAACCAGAAACCAGCTTGAACTGGTTTGAGCAAAAATGCAGATGTAGAGAGGATATTGGAATGCTGCAGAGTCTAAGAGCTACAAGGCTTCTGAGAGATTGTAATGAGGGCTTAGGTGTGCCAGGAGGAATTCAGGGAGGTCCCTCTTTGTGTTTCTGATCTTTGTTTTCCTCTGGTATCTGTCCCATTTTTCTCTCTTTGAAAAAATGCAGGAAGATGGCCTTATAGCTGCTGAGTTTACCTTTCTTCCAGTACCCAATCGACCCAGTTAGCCTAGCTCTCTTGATCCCAATTTTAAATACCCAGGAGAGATAGTGTGATTGGTCCAGCTTGGTTCATTGTCTATCTCTGCTCTAGTCAACTATAACCAGTCTAATGAGAGGTAGAGAGGAGTCATGCAATCCAAGCTTGTCTTGGGGTTTAATTCTATGGATGTGGGAGTGATTTTTGTAGAAAGGGGATTAAGTTGTTGAGAACAGACAACCTCAAAGATATATCACACTTATGTTTATAATGGATTGCAGTGAAAATCTAAGCAAATTCTAGCAATATTTTCTAGTTCAATTTTTTTCTTGCTACAGAAAATTAGTAGGTGTTAAATGTGTTTATTGACTAATTGATTAATCTGAGATTTGACCAATTATAAAATGAAAGCAACCTGTGAGGTTTCAAGTTTCAGACCTCTGAGTTTGATAATAGTGTGACTAGATCTTTGGTATCATGAGAATGTGATTTGTCTTTGAAAATGAAGTAAAGTATTTGTGAGTTTTCCAGGCTGCTGTTAACAAATCACCACGAACTGTGGTGGCTTAAAATAGAAGAAATTTATTTTCTCACAGCTCTGGAGGCCAAAAGTTTAAAATCAAAGTGTTGGCAGGGTCTGGTACTTGTTCAGAAGGTTCTAGGGAAGAAAAATCCTTCCTTGTCTCTTCCAGCTTCTGGTGGCTCCGGGCATTTTTTTAGCTGCAGGGGCATGATTCCAAGGTCCTCCTCCATCTTCCACAGCCTTCTCTTCTTCTCCATGC
Organism: Lasiurus cinereus; assembly: GCA_011751065.1. Classification (NCBI taxonomy): domain Eukaryota; kingdom Metazoa; phylum Chordata; class Mammalia; order Chiroptera; family Vespertilionidae; genus Lasiurus; species Lasiurus cinereus. The sequence continues at coordinate 10,728,599 of JAAGEH010000392.1, forward strand.
GTCTGATCTCTATGTCTTTTATAAGGACACTTGTCATTGGATGTAAGACCCACTAGGATGATTTGGCATGTTTCATCACCAGATTCTTAATTACATCTGCAAAGACCCCTTCTCCAGATAAGATCACATTGACAGGGTCCAAGACATACTTTATGGAGGCCTCCCACTCAACCTGCTATGTAAGGTGAAAATGGACTGACCAATCAGTCTTCCTGCACTTTGCTTACTGCACCCACATCTTGCTTAGGACAGTGCTACCCGAGAGGGTCAGCAACACTGGTGGACCTGAGATTTGGAACCCCTGGACAGGATGGGAGATGATGAGGTACCATGGACAAAGTCTGGGGCATCAGGAGCCCATAAGCTGGTTATTCTAGGCCAGTGGTCAGCAAACAGTGGCTCTTTGGCCCCTTGAGTGTGGCTCTTCCACAAAATACCACGGCCTGGGCGAGTCTATTTTGAGGAAGTGGTGTTAGAAGAAATTTAAGTTTAACAAATTTGGCTCTTAAAATAAATTTTAATCTTTGTACTGTTGATTTTTGGCTCTGTTGACTAATGAGTTTGCTGACCACTGCCCTAGGCTGACAACTAGTGCATCAGGCTGACCTCTTCCCAAATGAGACCAATAGAGAAAATCCACCACCTGCATTTCTCCCTATTCTTAGAAGGATGAAGTTTCTTGCTTTTTCTGGTAGACTGAATTAGGAAGAATAAGTAAATTGAAACCAATTTTTGTGATGTACTACTCACTTGCATAATGTAAGTATTTGGCTGTGGTCACCCTGATCTTTATGAGCTAGATAAGGTCAGTATAAATCGTCCTTTTTTGATTAAAGTATAATCTGAGAGAACCTGGGAGTTAGCCAGGCCAACCAACCCCCTTTCATAATATTTCTGAGCTGTCTAAGGAGGTATAGGGAGGTATTCTCCTTTGTGGTACTAAGGATAGTATAATAATTATGACTATAATTGTTTTTACTTGTCAAAATATCACACTCAGATTCAACTTTTTTAGAGTAAAAATTGGAATCTGCAGCATAGTGTTTTCTGTCACTTCCCTCCAGCAGAAAAGGTTCTTCACGGGACAGAGTCACATGGTTTTCTAGAAAATTCTGTAGTTGTGCTTTTAACTTATTTGGCTAACTGGCAGATTATTGCCAGTTTTCTTAGAAACTCTCTTCCAGGACATACTTCATTTTTCAAATATAATGGCAGGCATTGAACACAAGGGCTGCTTTAGGAAGATTATGTCTTATTTACTGAGTCTTGACTATGAAAAAAATCAGATGAAAAGTGTTTTTACTATAAAATACTTATTTAAAAAGAAATAAAAAACAAAGCAAAGGAGTTGCTCTAGCAAACAGAATTGAGTTTTATTTCTGAATCACAAGATTCCATCCAGTCTGCATATTGCCTACTTGCCCATCTCCTTTATGTATGAATCATCTCTAGGGGGTAAATATTAACCCACAATTCATCTTCTAAATTGTGGAAGGCTTTGCTACAGAAAGAAATGTCTGCTTTGAGCTAGGCCTCTAGAATCGCTTGACAAGACATTTATTTGATTTCTCTCTACCTGGCGTTCTTATTGTCCTGTATGAAATTTCACCTTCTATATTCCACATCCCCTCCCTCTGCCCCTTAGGAAATTAGGAAGAAGGCTCTAGGACTGTCTCTTTGAAGTGGCGGCAAGTGCTTGCCTGTTTTCCTGTCTGTAATGCAGGCCATCTCCTATGCAGAGCGCCACACAGGCGAGGTCTCACATGGGAGCTCAGTCACGGCCCTGCATAACCACAGCGTTAAGATGCTTAAACAATTCCACAGTGAAGGAGTGTGCTTGCTTCCTGGCATTCATCCAGGCTGTTGATTTGTGCACAGATACGTGGAGGCCTTTTCAGGGAGCCGTCAGTTCTGTCCAAGTCTGAGCCGTTTCTGATTCTGAGATGCTGTCCGCTTCATCTTCCGAAACATTACGCCCCAGTGCAATGTCCCCCTTATTTTTAATATTCAGATGGATATTTATGTGGTCTAGAAACATTTTTCCAGGGGGGGAAAAATCTCCCTTGTTCCCGTTGACACTCCGTTCCTCCACCAGTTTTCTTTTCTGGTTAAGTAGATGCAGTGGTGTGTTAACAGAGAGAGAGCGACATAGCTTGAAATATGGACCGGGGAAATATGGGCCACAGAGTCCAGGAGGGATGGGACATTTCCAGTAGTTTTTTTAAGTTGAATTGTAATAATCAGCCTTGCTTTTCTGTCTGATTTACCAGATTAAGAGCTTCTAGAGAGTGGAAACCATGCTTTATTTGACTTATATTTCCCAACATTCAGTGCATAAACAGTACTCCACACTTTAATCATGCCTAGAGTTAACAGCATTGCTAGAGGAGAGTGTGGTGGGTTGAGTGATGGACTCCAACGAGATATACTCATATCCTACCTTGAGAACCTGTGAATACAATCTTATTTGGGAAAAGGATCTCATTGAAGTAATTAAGTTCAAGATCTCAAGATGAGATTACCCTGATTATTTGGATAGGCCCTAACCCCAATGACAAGTGCCCTTATAGAGACAGAAAGAGAACACACAGAGGGACGAGGAGATGGCCATGTGAAGATGGAGGCAGGGATTGGAATCATTGAGCCATAAGCCAGCGATCACCTGGAGCCACCAGAAGCTGCCAGAGGTGAGGATGATTCTCCCTTGCAGCCTTCAGAGGGGATGTGACCCTGCCCACACCTTGATTTTGTATTTGCATCTTTTAGAACTGCCAGAGTAAATGTCTGTTGTTGTAAGCCTTCCCAAGTTCATGGTAATTTATCATGGCAGCCCTAGGAGAAGAATGCAGAGGGTAACCTAACTTCAAGAAAAGCCATTAAACACATGTCGCTCTCTCTCTGTTAACATACCACTGCATCTACTTAACTAGAAAAATGAAAACTGGTGGAGGAACGGGAGTGTCAATGGGAACAAGTGACTCCCAGCACTGGAAAGAAGAGACAGGACAAAGGCCAGGAAGGAGTCCTGTTGGCAGAGCCTAGGGGACAGGAACTAAATTGTCTGATACGCTGGGGGCGGGGGGGGGGGGGCAGGAAGAGGAGGGATCTTAATCTCCAGGCCCTTGAGGAGCAGAAAGAAGTTACAACTTGGGCTAAAGAGTTGGAGTAGCAGGAGACATCACTTACTACAATTGCGGAAGGAAGACTGGAGCAGGCTCTGCAGCCAGCACTTCAGTTGATCAGGAAAGTACTTCAGGTCCATGTTCCTGGGGAACGAGAAGCACCTCAGTGGCAAGCAGAGTGAGGATGGGGAGGACATTCATTTTTCTAAGCCAGGCCTTTGAGAAATTATCTTTTGTCACCATTAGGGATTGAAAGAAAGGAACCCAGGCAGGCAAAGTTTTGTCCTCCCAAGTAAACAATGATAATGAACTGGTTTGTACTGCTTGTTCCCTGTAGTGCCCCGTGCTGTCCAGCCTGAGGTCACTTTCCTCACCAGGACTCAGTCCTTATCTACATAGGTGGGAGTCTACGTGGCACTTAGGAGGTCCCAGCATCCCTTCTTCAGAGATAGGAGTGGCTCATAGCAGGGGATGTCAAGAGATGTTCTCAGACCCAGATCAGCGAGAACAGCCTGTGTTTCTCATTACTGAAGACAAACAGGGGATGCTAAATGGTGTGCTGGATTGACCATCAGTAATCTGGCCTATTGTCCAGTCCACCTCAAAGTAGCTCAGTTACTTTGCAAGAGAAAATTAATTCCCTCATTTTACCCTGAGAAGGTTGGTAAGATTACTTCAAAGGTCTATAACTGAATCTATGATTGCTGCCTGGATATGCAATGAAATAGATTCATCCCATGGATGTTTAAATCAATATGAAATGTTTTCTGTTATATACTCTTTCTACCAAATATAGGAGAGGGTAGACTAGGATATCCATGAAAAGTTTGTTCCTCAGAAAAAAGACTATAGTTGCCCCCTTATCCATAGGTGATATATTCCAAGACCACCTGTGAATATCTAAAACCTCTGAAAGTACCAGACCCTATGAATACCATTTTATTTTCTTTCTTAAACAAAACTCTCTTTATTGCTGGTAGAAAATCTCATTTGTAAGGTCAGGCAAAAATTATGACACTATAGATCTTTTGGAAGGAGATTGCTAGTCTTTTCTTAGAAGAAACAGATTACAAATCAGAGAGAAAAAGCTCACAATGATGGAAACGGGCCAGGCCAGGTAGCAGCAAAACCCACATCCACCTGGCCTGATGTGGTGAAGGGACTTGGAAGAAGCTGGCTTGAAGCCAGGCCTGTCTTGCTTTGATTGTAGTCAATGTCATTTCTGTGTCGAATTCTCAACAATCACATTTACAAGCCATTTAACAGATGCTATTAACACCCTGACATTCGGGTGTTCATCAGATTTCTCCTTCAGTGACAGGCCCTGAATGAGCGTTAAGATTTAATGTGATTGGTTTTGGCAGGCCACCTCTCCCCATCTTCCTGGCACACCCCTCCATGCCCTCCATCATCACTGAGACCTACTGGAGGGACACCTGTTATTGAGGATGCCACACACACCCACACTCACACATGCTCACACATATTTTAATTATTCTCCTGAAGAAACAGAAACAAAGACAGCAAAATAGTGCTTTTGACTAAGATGAGGCTTTTATTTCTTCATATTCTGTATGTTTGTTTAATGGCCTAGAAATAGCCACACTACATCTTATGGAGCATGAGGAAATTTACTTGTTGTTTGGAGTAATGGACATACATTTGCATCAAGGAAATCTATGTAGAGGACAAGAGAGCTTGAAAATCCCTCCCTTTCTTCCTTCCTTCCTTCCTTCCTTCCTTCCTTCCTTCCTTCCTTCTTCCCTTCCTTCCTTCCTTCTTCCCTTCCTTCCTTCCTTCTTTCCTTTCTCATCTGAAAAGTCCAGATATTGTGGATATTTGAAGACGTTAACAGTTTCTGCCTTTTCTCCCTTTACTCTTCCTCTTTTACACATAATCTAAAGAATAAAACAGAGGTGCCTAGAAATAACTTTAACAATATGAGAAATTTTGTAGTCTAGAAACAACCTCCAAATTATCAGGGCACAAAAGAAGCATGTCCTTAACTACAGATGACCAGGAAGCCATTTGCAGAGGGCAAGGTCAGATCTGCATCTTAAAGAGTTAAGAGGCATTTGTCTATCTGGGTATAAATTAACTTGGTTCTCTGTCATTTGTCTCTTTCTGATTGTTATGTTAACTTGTCAAAATCAAAAGTTGTGTGTCCGGTTTCTTTATATAGCAAGAACCTGGCCCAGTGCCTGGTGCATAGTAACTGCCTACCATATTTTAGTTGAATAAATAAACAAATCTATAAATGGCAGGTATTTGGATTCTTGATGTAACACACATTGGTGAGTCAAGGTTAAGACCTTATTTTGGCTTTAGGTGACAGCAGACAGGATAATGTGGTAAATATACAGAGTACACAGTGTCTAAGGTGCCTAGATGCTGTCCACGTGGGGCATGATGGAAAGTAACCCCAGATCTAACTACACAGCTGCAGAGTCAACTATTAATTATTCACCTGTGGATATCAGAAGACACCACTAATTCACCCTGCTTCCTGGGGAGGTGGATTTCTATTGGGAAACTCTGCCTAAGGGGTGGTCCCTGAAAAGCTGCTTAGTGGCCTTGCCTCTCTTTCTCTTTTGGTCTTGGACGGTATGTGGATAACCAGGGATCAAGCACACTGGGCTATGGAAGAGAATGATGAAAAGGGCAGCAACAACGAATGATTATTTCTAAGTTTTCTTTTTTTCTATATTGTCATTTTATCTGCAGAGCATGATCTAATAAGTAGAGAAGGCTCATGAGGCCCAGAAATGTGGTTTGCTCATTCAGCCTTATTTATTATCCTATTTGCCAAGAAAGAGAACCTTGGGAGGGTCAGTCTGAAGCTTCCAATCAGCAAGAGGACCTGAATTAGATAATGTTGACCCAAGAAGAGCCCAGGCAAGAAATCAGAAACCCTCTTTTCTCATGCATGCCCTACCTTGGCCAGTTATTTAACTGCTCTGGGATACACTTTTTAAAATCCATTTCCAAAATCTAACACTCAAAATCATTACTCATGTTTATTTATCAGACGCTTCGTATACATACTCAACATATGTATAGCAAATACAATTTTACAAGTAAGAGTAATGAATATAGTTTGTCAAAAGCTCTGGGCCTGGGAATAGTTTTGCAGATGACACATCTTTTCAGCCATCCCTATATTTAGCAATATCCCTGGAGTGTATGCTGTTTAAAGGGACAGGGATACTAAATGGTGATATTATATAATTAAAGTGGCATTTAGTGCAGGCAGTTATATGACTGGACCCAGGGCCTTCCTTTCCCATAAACAGAGCCGGGAACCTAGATATCTGACTTTAGAGATACAGAGAGGTGATGACTGCTTTTGTTCATTAGCCAATATCTTTCATTATACAATTGGATTTAGAATTAAAATGTAAATATGTGCTTATAACACTGAAGCTAAATAAATGCTGATTATTTTAACCCATCTTAAAGTGTAAACCAGATTATCCTCAGAGTCTGCTTTAAGTAAAAGAAAGAATAAAAATACAAAGCAAAACAGGAAAAGTAATGGGAACTGCAAGGGTGGCAGAGGTATGCAAAGAAGAATTCGAACATAAAAAGGGGAGAATAAAGTTTCCAAGGATAAACTTCTTTACTTACTGCTTAATCATTCAGGTTACACAGAAACCAGTGGTTTAGGATCCAATTTCAGAGAATGTCATAGTCTCTGTCTTTTATGACTCAGGCTAATTTTCAAGACTAAACTACCACTTCTGTAAAATCAGATAAAGCTGCCCAAGTAAACCTCAGGATCTTGAGGGATTTTATGAAACTAAAATAATTTTCTTCCTTTCTTACATCATACATTGTTTATTGAATATAAAACACACACCCACACTCTAGAACATTTAGATGCCACAACAAATAAAAATAAAAATAAAAAACACACAAAACCCATCCTCAATTCTATCACTGTTAATATTGGGAACATTGTAGCTCTTTTTGTTTTTTAAGCCCATAGGGAGGTTTTAGGACAGCATTCATAGAAATTTAGACTGTGGAGACTACAGAAACAGAAGTGGGGCTGGACATGCTCCTTCAGTAAAACCTGGGACCAATTTTCTGATGGAAAATGAACTCACCTAGCCTGGGTGTATTCAGTGAGGTGTGTATACATTAGACAGAGGGCTTGGCACATTCACTTATCATTTCTTTTTTCATCCTATATTCCTAGGAATTCAGTTACCTGAAGAGCCCATTTGCTGCATTCAAATCAAAACTGATTTTTAAATTAGGTGAAAACTGTGAGTAATGCGGATCAGAGAATCTTGTGTGTGTGTGTGTGTGTGTGTGTGTGTGTGTGTTCATGTATCTGCATAGAGCTCAAGTAACGACATTAGGAAAGGGGTGGGCTGAGAAAAACTTTTTATCTGCTTGTACTCTTGTTTCCATCCTTATAACTTCTATTAAAAAAAAGCCTTCCTTCAAAAATGAAGTCAGATCATGCATGAAACATCCAGCAGATTGGAGGTTAGGAGATTTTCCTGCACTGCATGTTCAGCCCCAGAGAAACTGGAGGATGATTGGTTGTGTGTCCCAACCCTCACCCCGCCCCCCGCCTCCAAGTGAGGCCTGGTTTGCCTGGTGGTTTCAGAAAGGGGTTGATGGGGGATAATAAATATCATTTGCTGACGCGGAGTCCTGGGGGTGTGCTGACCACAGGAGTCGAAGTCCCCAGGACACTGGGACTGCTCACAAAGCAGGCATTTATGAAGTGGTTGGCTTTGCATTAATCATTTCCCTAGCCATTCACCAACAGTAACAATCCCTTCAATTAAAGCCCAGGCCAGGGAAAGCCCTGGTGTTTATTGGAAGTGACATCTGCATAGCAAAGTGTGACTGTGTTAATATGGAACAGCACAAAGGCACCTAAAGCCCCTCTCCTGCCTGGCGCCTTCCTTCTCTTTTGAGAAAGAAAGAGGACTGACTTGTTTAGGTGTGTTCAGTTTGTACTTTTCCTCTTCGGTAGTTAGCTTGTCAGCTGAAGTTTTCTCATCTATTTCTCCTCTGGAGATGGGTTAGTTCTGATGTGGAAAGTTCTGCCTTGTGTCCATGGAGTTTTAAGGGGCCTCAAACACCCCAGGATTTTGCCAGGCTGTGGGAGGCTGATGGCCAGGACTGAAATGGATGTGAAGCCCATTGGGAGGCCCAGCAAGGCTTGGCAAATTCTCTCACCATAGGGATAAGAACTTGGGTGCCAGGCCCTGGTTGAGTAGCTCAGTAGGTTAGATCATTGTCCCGATACACTAAGGTTTCGGGTTTGATCCCCTGGTCAGGGTACATGCAAGAATCAACCAATGAATGCATAAATAAGTGGAATAACCAATTACTCTCTCTCTTTCTCTCAAATCAATCAATCAATCAAAAATAATTGGGGGCAGCCAAATTGGAGACTTAGATTTCCATGTGTCTTATACTTAATACTGTAAAAACTAGAGTAGGGATGAATGTAGAAAGTGGAGCTGATTGTTAATTCCAGAAGGCAGGGAAAACATCCATTCTTTAAGAATTAATTCTATGTCATATATATTACAGACTCTAAATAAATGTGTGATGGTCGGCTGACTGATGGGTTGATAAGATACCTGCCCTTTTAATCCTTCAGTTTGTTTAACTGCCTGACTGCACATGTTATTTAGCCTCTTTCATTGCCAGTTCTCTCAATATTTCGTGAGTATCTGTGCACATGTACCAGGTGGACATCTCCTATAACCTTCCTGGAGCTGCAGAAGGTGATGCTGCAAATCACTTGTATCCGTTACTGGTTTTGCTACTTACTTACACATCTTAGCAAGTGTTCATTAATTGATATTGTCATTGATCACTTTCAAGGTCTTTTTTGTTTTTGCTTTTGCTTGTAGACTTTTAAAATGCTCCACCCTTTTCTACATATATACTATGCTAGATACCAAAATGATTAAGCATTTCCTCTTATCACTAGAAAAGAGTATTAAACATAAGCATGTTTCCAAATAATTGTAAGGTAGGATTAAGACAGACTAGTGCTGAAAGATACATACAAATAGGGTAATGAGGATTCCAAGGAAAAAGCATCACAGCTGCCTGATCAATTAGAAAGGGCTTCCTCAGGCATTTTCAATAAGTCTTGAAAGATAGGCAGAGTTTTGCAATGTAAAGGGAAGGCATTCTTGCCAAAGGGAGCAGGAAATTTTCTAAGGATGTGTGTTCTGGAAAACATGAGGAGTCTAGTATAGGATAAAGTATAGATTTGGACTAGAGCAGTAGGTGGGACCAGTCACTGAGCACATTGTCAGCCAGGGTGGTAAGTCTGTTATCATTTTGACAGACATGGGAGCTAACTGGTGGATTATTCCAGGGAAGGAGGGAGCAGGATTGGAACTAGGGCAAGGCAAGTGAGGCACATAGGGAACAAATTTAAGGAGCTGTTCGCTCCCAGGTGGGGACTCTGTACTATAGACCCTGAGAGTGTTGTCTCCTTACTTTAGTTCAGCCTGCACAGGGAGATGGCAAGCCGGTTTTATGATTAAAGCTGTATGGTTAGCAAATGACTGAAAACTCAGTTTAGAAGAGATTGGCAAAAGTGGGTGTGGTGAGGTGAGAGTGTGTAAGTGCCATATTATACTAGTAAGAGTTCAGTCAGACAGAGAGGACATGGAACACGGCAGGGAACAGTGTAAGAGTCCCATGAATGAGTTCATATAGATGGCAACTGGCAGTGAGAACTGACAAAAGCACTCTCACGGAGCATTTACCTCCAGCCTGGACTGGTTCAAAATACATTTCACATATTAATTTAATGATGCTGGGAGTAGTCTGAGGCCCAGAGCTGAGTTCTAGTCTAGCTGTGCTTTAATTAGTAATGGGAGCCTCTTTGATCTGAATTCTTCCACCTGTACAATGACTGAGTTTCAGTGGACAGTTCCAGAGGTCCACTGAAATACATGTAACTCCTGACATATGTCATGTAGGCTCACTAAGTGACAGAACCCAAACTGTGGGAAATCCAGTCTCAATCTGTAAATCCTTCTGTCTGGACTCTTGTTTTTCAATGATTTACTTATAACCACTTCTAACATTGCTAGGTTGAGGGCCATCTGCCTGAAGACAGATTCCAACAATCTGATGGTCAGTTTTGCCTTTCCTTTTGGATCCTCTCTCCACTTTTATACAACATCCCTGTCTAGCCCACATTTATCTCCCCTTTCTATTGCTGAGGTGTCATTAACAAAACTCCCCGACACATGCAAAGCCCCTGCAGCAGAGCTGCTCCATGAGAAAAACTGGATTTAATAAGCTTCCCCTTAAATGGCCCCATATCCCTTCTAGTGATTAGGGGGGAAACAGCTACACATAGGACAGTCTCCTGATGCAGGCAGTGAGACAGGGGAAGAAGAAAGAAAGTTCTCGGGAAGCTGGGCCTCAGGGACCAAATAAAAAAGCAACACCACTTATTCAAAATCAGATGAATGTCAGTGGGATGTTTGTCAAACAAACTTGTCATTATTTGTCACAATTTGAGGGAGTATCAGTCAGTAGTTACACTAGAGCATGCAATAGCGTTATTTATAACTGCCAGTCTACAGATTTAACTAATGCAGGGCCAAGGTTGGATGTTATAAACAGCTTTATTTATAATGATTGCGTGGCTATAAATAGTTTTGTTCGTTGGGTGTAGTAGAAAGCTCCTGAGCCTGGCCAGAAGAATATGTAGCAAGGAGGTGAGGCCTACGGCTTCTTCCTTTTCTTGGCGGACCCTCTCTATGAGCATCTGCTCAGGGCATTTCATCCTCTTTCTCCGTATCCCTTTGGATTGAGAAGTTATACTGAACCTTGTTCTCAGGAGATGGTAGAGGTTATACAATTAATTAACACCTGCCCCAGACCTCCCGGAAAGGAGCGGGTGAGAGCTTCACCTCCTCTGGGCCTATTCAGGGACAATGAGCTAATTACAGTCTCCCATGCCTGTGGGTGGAGGGAGATATCCTGTTATTCTTAGGAACAGGCAAAGCTCTAAAGTCTGTTTATAGCTTCAGATTTAATTTGACCAACAGCGTGACAGCACGATAGTGTCTCCTAAAAATAAGCGCTTGTCAGAAATTTGGAAATTTACTAGTTTCTTGTGTCAGCAGTGGGGAGAGCAGAAGAGAGGAAGGGGAATACATGTACATAAATTTAACATGTACAATACATAGGAATGTCAGATTAGAAACTGATCATTAGACTGTATGGCACAGGGGCAGTATTTTTAGCATCTGTTGGATAGCTTTTATCCCTCCCTGTCAAAACACTAATTTATTTATCATATTGAAACTTCTGATTCTATACATATTCTAACCCTAACCCCTCAAAGAAACCTTACACTCAGTTTTCATACTGTTAAGCTAAATCTTATTTATCTTTATTTATTTATTTATTTTTAGGAAAACGTGTGGGTGTGAAAAGGAATTGATTGGATCTTAATTTACAAAATTAGTTCTGGTTCATTTTATTGCTGTAATTTAATACTCATAATGATTTTCTGACACATATGTTTTAGCAGCAAGATCTACTTCCTATTCATTTTTCATTTCAGTGCAGCTGAAGTATATTAGGCAGAATGTACCAATCAGAGAGAGGGCTCCCCACAAGCAACTGACATCATGCTGCCTCTTTGGCATTCGCTCAGGCTCGTGCAGAGTCTCAAAGTATGCTTGGAACTAGTACATCCAGGGGCTTGGGACAGGAGATAAGCAGGCAATACTTCTTGAAAAGGGATTTACATTTTTGCATTATTTGTTATCATCATCTTGGTTGTCTTCACTGTAATTCTTTGTCTAAGGGCACTGTGGGATGTGTCCTATTTGAACCTCTCCTGCAATGGGGAGAGCCTATCTAAGAAAGCCAACAATTTCCCTACAGGGGTTGTGGAGCATGGATGCCTTGGACCCAATACCAGGAATCCAGGGGTGCTTCTTGTCATGAGCTGGGTGACTGGGGAGCATCCTGGAAAAGGTGGTGCACAGGTTTAGTCCTACAGGAGGTCCCTTCAGCAGTGTTTTTGACACCTTTTGTCATGGTCAGTATAAATAGAGAGAACAAGTGAAGGTTTACTATTTTTTGGAATTTGACTATCCATGGGAACATGTCTTCTGTGCATTTGTAATACACAAATTCAAAATGGTTAAAAATATTAAAGAGAGGAGAGATTTATGGACTGTATGCACTAGAGTGGGACAAGAAGCCCCTTTTTGGTGCCAGGCATTCCTAATCAAAATGATAAACTCCTTACTGAGTTATAATGAGAGGTCCAAGGCTAAGGTGTAGAGGCACTTCCCTGTTTTATGCTGGGAAGTACCTTAACATCAGGCATGAGTTCCAATTCTGTGCTCAGAAGGAGGTGGCATTGAGCCAAAAGGAAAACAAGGGCAAGGAGGTGGATGCTATGTCAAGTTTCTCCCTCATTCTCTTTTATTTCTTCTCCAACAGTTTTTCTGGCTATACTTATCTCTATGATGATTTTCACCATTTGAAAAAGAGAGATACTCAATGTTTATTTTAAAATAAAAAAGACAAATGTTTTCCAGATTACTTATTGGGTGAAGGTATTTTTGTTTGTTTGTTTGTTTTTAAATATTAGCATTATCAAGCATGCAATTTCAGAGAAGGTTCTTGGAACTGGAAATGTGTTTGGCCAATCAGTAATAGGACCTGTCTCAGCACTGTTATGACCATAGGTCCTAGACCTAGATGTTCCCATTCCAAGAAAAAAGGAAAGCACAATAAATTTTGTAACACTATATGTAAATCTGATAGACAGCTTTTACCTAATATTTTTGTTTATTGCCATTTCTAAGAATTTTCCCTAATGCCGAACACCAGTTGAGGAGGTTGTGGAGTACATGTATTAGCTTAGGTGTTCTGGCAAGTAATTCTTAGAATTGTGAATGTTTAGATCTTCAAGACACCATTAGCTTCTCTTATTTCATTTCTCTCCTTCCACAGATGAAAAGTTAATTATAGAGGAACTAAGTGATTGGCTCAAAGCTATGTGACTTCTAAGCCAGGATAGAACTAATGTCTCCTGTCTCCGTAGAAAAGCTAACTAATATTGTCTTATAGACAGGTGAGTGGTAGGCATGGGGACAGTAAGATTAGGGCCCTGGGCTGGGAATTCCCATGAATAAGAGAAGTCTGATATGATTAGCTGGCCCAGCAGAAGCCTAAAGCAGGAAGGTGAGTGAGGGTCTGGGACAGTTGACCCCATGTTGAAACTCAGCATGTACCTGTGGTAGGATTAGTAGCTTTGATAGGCAATAGTAACTCAAGGTGGGAGTGATCTATGCCAATGGGAACCCTGACCCTGAGATGGACACAGGTCAGTGGCTTTGAGGAACTGAAACAAATTTAAGAGAGAGTTAATTATAAACTGTGTGTCCTGTAAGTTATGCATGTGAGGGCTTAGAACATTTGAATTTGGAGTAGTTGACTAGTCACACAATCTATGTGATTTCAACTGGGAAATACTGTTTGCATATAAAATTATCCAATTGAATCCCCAAATAACCTTGCAAAGTTTTTATGGTACTTTCCAGATCAGCCAAATGGAAGCCTAGAGAGATTTAAACCATATGCTCAAAGCCACAGATCTCAAAATGACACTTAGATTGCAAACAACTTTTGTTGATTTCTAAATTAGTTCTGTCCATGTCCACTGACCCAGCTGAATTTTACTTGAATGCATTTTCCATCCCCCTCCCCACTTTAGTTTGTGGATGTAGATGGGCTGTGACTTTCTGTGGCTGAGAGAAGCTGCAGTGTTTGCATAAGTGAGCAGATATTGGAGCCAGGATGCATGCATTTCTATCCTGCCTGCACCCCTTGCTGGCCTTGAGACCCTGGGCCAATGAACTAACTACTCAAGGTCCTCATCTGCAAAGTGAGATGTCTAAAAGATAGATAGATAGATAGAGAGAGAGAGAGAGAGAGAGAGAGAGAGAGAGAGAGAGAGATTTTAAAGAACTGGCTTAAGTGTTTTTGGAGTCTGACAACTCTGAAATCTCCAGGGTAGGCCAGCAGGCTGGAGACCTAGGGAAGGGGTGATGTTGCAGGTTGAGCCCTAAGGCTGTTTGGAGGCAGAATTCCCTTTTCCTTGGAGGACTTGAGTCTTTTTTCCCTTAAGACCTACATTTGATTGGATGAAGCCCACTCATATTGTAAAAGGTAACCTGTTTTACTTAAATTCTGTTGATTTAAATGTTAATTTCAGCTAAAATTACTTTCACAACAATATCTATACTCATGTCTGATCAAATATCTGGCTGCTGGGGCCTAGCTGAGTTGACACATCGAACTAAACAAAGATTTTACCTGATAAAATTGATGGGATGAGTTAAATGAGCTCCATATATACGGAGCTTAGAACTTGCCCAGCACAGGTAAGTTTTGGCTAAGTGTTACTGTTACAGTAGGCAGATAGTTAGGAATTAATGAAAGAGTAGGGAGCCAGCCATATAATTAAGCTGGATTAACTAGGCAGCTATAGCTTCACAGACACCCCAGGGGACAACTGCATCCTCCACCAAACAGACACTAATCTCTGAGCAGTCAGGAAAGACCGGCTTTCCAATCTCCCCTGGGAACAATTGGTCTGTTACCCCAAATTACTGGGGGAGGGGATAAAACAGTAAGGGAAGAATTCCTTTGCTGAATGCATGCAGTAGAAGCCAAAATGGCAAAGGGAGTCAGGCTAGTGTGGCTCAGCAGTTGAGCGTCAACCTGTGAACCAGAAGGTCAGTTCCATTCCCAGTCAGGGCACATGCCTGGGTTGCAGGCTTGATCCTCAGTAGGAGGGGCATGCAGGAGGCAGTTCATCAATAATTCTCTTTCATCATTGACGTTTCTCTTTCTCTCCCTTCCTCTCTGAAATCAATAAAAATATGTTTAAAACAAACAAACAAAAATGGCACAGAGGGAGGTCCTTCTACTAAGCAGGAGCTATAGGAACCAGATGACAAGGCAAAACTATGAGACATGTGCAGTAGAAGCCAAAATGGCACCATAAGGGGGAGGAGCCTAGCCTGAGAAAAAGATCAAATAGGATAAGGGTAGAAACCCTGGAAGACTCAGGAAAGGGATTGGATAGGGGGAGAGACCAGCACAAGCCCTCAAAAAAATTAGGAAGGAGATAGATTAATTTGAAAGAAAGTTTATCCTTTCTCAAACCAAAGGAAATATCAAAGCTTAACAAAGGCAAGGGGTTTGTGTTCTCTCTGCATAGCAGTCACATGGGTCTGAGTGTGGCAGCCATGAGGACTAAAGCTCAGTGTTCAAAGCAGCTGGCCAGGAATAGAGACTGTGGTGGACTACTAGAGCCTCGACTAATGGCTCAGCAGGTCAGAGTCCTGGCGCTCCTCCTATGCTTGGTGAGGACAAGTGTGAGCCTGTGGCCCTGGGAGGCTGGGCTTCCATAGCAAGATGAAGCTAAGCCACCTGGTCGAAGATGAGGCAGCGTGGCAGCCTTTCCAGGGGTGTCTATGCCCTGCACGTCCCTGTCAGTAATCTTGCTACTATAGTTCAAATTCTCTATGCATGAGTTTCCAAAATGCTTTTCCTGTAATTTTCACAAGGAACCATTTCCAGACTGGTCCATCAGACCTGCCTTGGTCCCGGTCCATGTGTATTACCTGTCATGCTCTCTCGTCTTTGGCTTGGACAGATCATTTCTGTCACTGGGCAATGCTCCTGCAGTCAGCAGTTTTTGCTTCTCTTCCATTTACTCCTCCTTGTGGCTGTGAAAGAATCAGCATGCCTCCTGTGTGGCCATCATGTCTGGGAGGAGATTGATCTTTCCTGATTCTCAGGATAAATTAGGATACTGGACACCCTCTGTAAAGGCCCAAGAGAGAAACTGCTGCAAAGAAGGGGTGGCTGAGGACAGCTGATTGAAATCGCAAGGCAAGAATTCCACCGAGAATCTCTGTTGTTGTTTATAGTTGTGGCAAGAAGCAAACACATTGCTCTTTAATTTTCCTTGGCAGGTCTGCAGCGCTGAGTTCCTGCCAGCCCGTCTGCTGTGCCGGTGTAACGCCCCACCTCCCCAGCCTCAGGTGGATGGTCCTGCAGCAAATGCCTTTCCTGAAAAAATGAAAATGCTGCAGCCCCTGCCACATGACTCCCTCCCAGTCATCCTCTGCTCTATCTCTTTTGCCTAGCTGCACCTTAGGTGACCCTCCCCTATTTGATGAAGGGAGATACCTTTGAGAGTCAGGTGTGCCTTGCCAGCGGAATGAACAAGCGCTCCGTTTGGAAACAGGAGAATTTTCATTTTGCTTTGGCTTATGACTGGGGGTTGGGATTAAAACTGGGATAAATACAAAAGATCCTGGAGGACCAGAGGCTAGGAAAGCTCTGGGAGGGAGAGGTGGAGGTGGCACATGGGAGGGGCTGGCAGGACCAGTGAAAGAATCAGCTCAGCTTTCATCTTCAAGTTTGATCCTTTTCTGAACCCTGATGGGAAAGGTCATGAATTTTAAAATGTGTCTCTTCAGCTGACAGCTCCAGTCATAAAACCAGCATTCTCTGAAGCTCCAGACGGCTGTGGGAGACCTGAGAAGGAGGGAGCCCAGGGCCAATGCATTGTCAGAAAGCATTGATTAGGCCCACTCTGAACACACTGTCCAGGGCAGGTATTTGAGGTTGAGGCCTCCTCCCTGCTAGCTCCAGGAAGTGCGGGGTGTTCCACAAGGCCTAGCATCAACAGACAACTTTCAGAGCTGGCTTGGCACTGCTGGTGGCGTGTGTCACTCAAAAGGCATATGGGCACCTGATACAGTCTTTGTTCACCTGCAGAAGACCTCCAGATCCTGGGTTGTGGCGGTGACTTTCTCATCAGGGCTTTGAGGGCTGTCCCAAAAGGGAAGGAGAGCAGTTCCAGTTGTCTCTGAGAAGGTTGGAGACCACAGGTTAAAAGCAGGTTCTTGTCAGGTTGCTGCCTGGCTGTGGGAGGGATGTGAAGGTGGCTGCTATCTTTGTGGGCTAGAAGAGGAGATGGTAACTATTGTCCTTGGGGCCCTGGGAGACTTGTCAGTGTATCTTATTTTATGAAAAGGGCATGGTCTTGAGAAATGGAGTATGTGTGCTTAAAAAGATGTTTTGGTATATCTAAAATAGAAGATATGCTCTTTTTTTTTTTTTTGGAAAGAACTCTGAAGAAGTGCAATCATGACTTATCTGTTTGTAAGAGAAGAGTTAGAAATATTGAGTTTTCTGAAAGCAGGATAGTGGTATCAGAAATGAGATTGCAGATATTTTCAGAGCCACAAAGTAGCTAAGAGCAGTACGTTGACAGCCTCCTGGATGGCTGAGCCAGGCAAACAGAGGCTGGTGGCCCTTGGAAGATGGAGACTATGCACAGCCAATCCTGTAGAGACACTGGGGGCTGCAGCAGCTCTGTGAAAGTCCCACCCCTTTTGGCTGCTCCATGTCCTGTCTGGTCATGTCCGTCACCCCTTCAGGAGCAGGCAAGCCCTTCCCAGAGGTTGAAGACAAGTGGAGGGGAATCACTTATTTTAGCACCAGGACTCATTTTGGGAGAAACTTTCATGAAAAGCAGTTTCCTTCTCGTTTAAGAAAAAAAAAATTCCATTGTGATAAAATCTCTCTCTCTATATATATCAAAGCCAAGTGACCAGAACAACTAGAATGACCAATCACTATGACGTGCACTGTGGCCAGCCAACTGGCCCAATCGGGAGCAAAGCCAGTTGGCCAACCTCCCATGGTCCCTCCTCTTTGGCTGGCCCCATCCTGATTGCCCCATCCCTCACTCCAATCAAAGGTAGGGACTGCCAGCCAACCTCCTGTGGCCTCTCATCCCCAACCCACTGGCTCTGATGGCCCCACCCATGCTTGAATTCATGCACAAGGACTCTAGCACATAACATAAAATTGATCATTTTAACTATTTTAAGTGGACAGTTCAGTGGCACGAAATATATTCACACTGTTGTGCAACCATCACCGCCATCCATTTCCTAAACTATTTCTTCATCTCAAATGGAAACTCCGTGCCCTTCTTCCTATTCCTCCTTCCTCCCAGCCCTTGGCAACCACTATTTTACTTTTTGTCTTTGTGAATGTGACTACTCTATGTTCCTCATGTGAGTGGAATCATACAGTATTTGTCTTTTTCTTATTTCACTTCACAAAATATTTTCTAGGGTAATCCATGTTGTACCATGTATCAGAGTTTATTTATTTTTATTGTGTCAAAATATACACAATAATAGTTATCAATTGAACCATTCACAAGTGTACAATTCAGTGGCACTAAATGTATTCACAGCATTGTGTAACCATCACCACTACTATTCCCTAAACTTTTTAATCATCTTCCACATAAACTCTGTGCCAATTAAACGCTAATTTTCCCTTCTCCCAGCCCCTGGTGGCTACCATTTTATTTTCTGTCTTTATGAATTTTCCCATTCTAGATACCTCATATTAGAAGAATCATACAATATCTCTCTCATTTATTTTTAGAACATAAATTTGCAAAAACTCCTCAAAGAGAGAATAGCAACATGGCTATGTTGGCAAAGGGTTCCTCAGAAGCAATGGGAAATAAAAAAAGGAGAATCACAGAGCAGCCTGGACAGGACATCCACCACACCCCACCCCACACTAACCTAGACAGGATGGTGCTGTTAGGAGTGGCCTGGCAGCTATGCTCAACCAAGAAGAAGGCTGCAGTCACTGAGGGAGGCCTTGAAATTCTCAATCACAGAGCTGCCCTGAGTCTTGATTTCATGAATAGTGAGCAACCTTCTGAAAATCTGACTCTCCACCAACCCTGCCTGCAAGAGGGCAAACATAGGACAGGGTGGCATGGGTATCTCTTTGGCTTGACATACTCTTCTTCGCAAGAGAGAGGAATTGTCAGAGAAGTTTGAGAGTTTGAATATCAGCTTTTCCTTTTACAGTGTGTCAGAACAAGAGCAAGTTCATATACTTGGGAGGCTTATCCATTTGTGACAAACAAGGATGAGAAGAGTTGCTGTCTACTAGGGGTTATGAGAGGAATAATAATAATAATAAAATAATAATATAACTCAAAAAAGTGCCAGTTTCCTGTAAATTTTGTTAATATGACTCCCTATCTTTGAGTCTGAACAACTTTAAGATATTGAAATTGAGTTTAAGAGTATACATGCCTGAGGAGTGGGCATTTCTGGGAATTTGCTGGAATGCATAGCACCTGGTGAATCTTGAGATATTAGTAGTTTTTCTCCCTGATGACATCTCAGTTTCACCATTTGTTTTCCTTTGTAAGCATTGGTGGAAAGAGAATTTGGAAGTGTGAGTTCACTTGTGAGGAAGAAATATTCAAGTGCAGTGTGATTTTAA
The DNA here is from genome assembly GCA_011751065.1 of Lasiurus cinereus. NCBI lineage: Eukaryota > Metazoa > Chordata > Mammalia > Chiroptera > Vespertilionidae > Lasiurus > Lasiurus cinereus. The sequence continues at coordinate 10,748,113 of JAAGEH010000392.1, forward strand.
TTGGTCATATTGTGCAGTCCTCAAGACTGCACATTGGTAGATGGGAGATCTGGTTAAAATGTGTGTGTGTGTGTGTGTGTGTGTGTGTGTGTGTGTGTGTGTGTGTATGTAATGATGAAACAATTTAAACTAGTCCCCATACAGGCAAATTCACCTGTGGTGGGATCCAGGGTGGAGGTGTGGGACAGGTCTGTGAAGTCCTGTAGTTTGAACACACCTTTCTGTCCAGGACATCTTCCCCAGTATTTATAGGGTCCTGTTCAAGGTAATGCCGGTGCTGTTACAGCTGCTGGTAGAATCCCTACGGTGCTCCTTAAAATTAAAGAGGAGTCTCCTTCCTTGGAATATTCTCTGCAAAGACTCAGATACCTTCCAGTAAGAGCAGTCTCCTTGCTGACCCAAGGCCATCACTTCCTTGACTCCTGCCTGGCCTTTGGAGTGGAAGCCCACCTGGTTCCATTTTGCCACATTACTCAGGTTTATCCCAAGATTTTTATTAATAGCATCTTCTAAAAAGCCAGACTCAAAGCCTAGTCTTGATCTCTTTTATCTCAGGTGCTGTAAGTGCTGTATGCATTTGCTTAACCCCAAGCTCCATTTAGCAATGGGTGTGTCAGGGGGGTTGGTGAGTGCCCATCTGCCCACAGATCCCAGTTGGGTGGATTAATTAATGATTATAGAGTACTTTGAAGGTTGGAGAGCTAATTATTTAGCCAGTTTCCTCCCTTCCCCCAAGTCCCCATGACTGCCTTTTGTCTCTTTCCCTCATGGGGCATTCTTTGAAGTGAATAGTAGAGAGGATGAGTCAGGGGTCAGTTAATAGAGCTGGCCATTCCAGATGGCTGGACTGGAGAGCCCTGTCTGGAAGCTGTTCCATTGCAGGAGCTGAGATTTTCCATGAGAACTGCAGCACTGGATATTGGCAAAGTTTAAGAAGACCATGGCTTCTCAGACTCCTAACTGGGCATAACAAATAGTAGGTCCTCATTCACTAAGGTACAGCCTGATGTCCTTGTGCGTCCAGAGTTTACTTCCAGTTTTTATTCGAAATGCTTTATTTATTAATTCATCCCCCCTCTTTCTCTCCCCCTTATTAACCCTTTCCTGAGTTAGTACCAGGTAAGAAAGAACTAATTATAAGCTGTATTGTGGGAGCAGTGAGTTTAGGCTGCCTTGTAGAGTGAAGAAACCATTGTTTCTCTGCTTCCTTCTCTCCAAACAAACTAAGATTTGGAAATAAAACATATTTTTCTATTATTTAAAATCTTGAATTGTGCATGCTTTTTAATTGGAGAAACCCAAAGATACAATAAATATTGTAGGTAGTGGAATTGTACTTATACATCCCTTACCTGAACCAAAGAGTGCACTTATATGCATATTAAAAGGAGAGAAGTTTGGGGCTGAAAAATCCTGAGTTGCCTTAATTCATGCAGTCATTCTTTCATTCATTCATTTACATTCAGTGTTTATTGAGAAGATACTCTGGTTGTAGAGATGTTAAAGATACAAGAGGAGAAGACACCCATTCCTAAACACAGGTCCAATTTAGTAGGGAGAAAAGTATGAACACATATAAATATGGCAAATGATATTTGAGCAATTGTTTTGTATTTTGCTCTGTTTTTCTGTTCCCTCAGATCAACAGGTAGTTGGGTTTTTTGCCTGTTTTGCCTCAGGGTATTTTCAAGGCAGAAAACAGAAGCTGCTTAAAGTCAAAGGCTTTTGCAAAACTCCAAACTCTTTGAAAAAAGGATACTAAGGGTCTCAGGGGTTGAAGTGAAAGAGCGGAGGCCTTTGAGGGCAGTAGCAAGAAATAGATGGCTCTGGTGGCAAGGGGCAGAGTGAGAGAGGGATTTGAAGGTGATGAAAGATGAGAGAGAGGAAGAGAGAGAGGTGATGAAATGTGAAAAGATCACGAAGGTGATGGTCTAGCAGACCTAGAATGATTGGTGAGGTACAGGGATCCTAGCTGCAGCCTAAATTCCCCAAATGACACCCCAAGACAGAGGAGCTGCTGGCACTGGAGGTCCATATGGGTGTGGAAGATGAGGTACTCTGGGAACCAGGAAGGGTTAACCACTGGAGGAGGGACTTCTCAATTCTTTGCTGATGGAGGAGGCTTGGTCACTGCACAACCCCCTGTTTTATGTGGTCTTGGTTATGACTGTGTTGGAATTTTACCACCCCAGTAGGATGGGATCTCAGAATGGGATTAAGATGCTTTGAAATAAAATAACATATTCTGCACATCGAAGTAATAGAATCTGATACTAAACCTATGACACAACTATATATAAATAAAAAGTGGATTGGAGATACCTAGAGTAATAAAATTCATAGAGACTGGAGGTAAAATGGTGGTTGCCAAGGGCTGGGAGGAGGAGGTATTGGGAGTTGCTGTTTAATGGGAAGAATTTCTGCTTTACAAGATGAAGAGTTCTGGAGACAATGTGAGTTGCAGAACAATGTGAATGTATTTAATGTTGTTGAACTGTACACTAAAAAGTGGTTAAATGTAAACATCACTACCTGCTAGGACGGCTATTATAAAAAAATGAAAGATAACAAGTATTGGTGAGAATGTGTAGAAAAGAGACCCCTTATAAACTGTTGGTAGAAATATAAGTTGAAACAGCCTTTATGGAAAACAGTATAGTTTCTTCAAAAAAACTAAAAATAGAACTGCCATAGAACCCAGGCATGACACACACACATTCCTGGTCTGGGGAGAGCAGAGCAGCCTGGGGACATGCAACAGAGTAGCTGGATGGTGTGTGAGGGGATGGAAGATTGGTCTAGTTTAGATTTCAGGTGATAGGAGCCATGGAGTATTTTTGTCAGGAGGGTGACATAATCAGATTGCTGTTCTAGAAAGATCACCATGGGGGTCATGTGGAGGATGGAACTGTGTCCAAAGGCAGAGCCTTGCCTTGGTCCCTGCTTCACCCATTCCACTATGGCTGAGGAAGAGGACCAGCATCTACCTGTCCTTCTAGCTGCCTGGGAGCATGGCAGTTGACATTACCTTCCCTAATCCACATTCCATCAGCAACTCAGCCATCTACACATCATCTCTTATCAGATCAGAGTTTCTGCTCTGATCTCATAACCTTAATGGAAGGAAAGAACAAGCATCACAGACAGACTTTTTCCCAAGCTTTGTTATTCCTCCCTCCTCCCTTCTCCCACTTTTTTATGGACAGAGGCTCTATGCTCCCAAATCTACAAAAGTCTCCCTCTATTGTACTTATATTGCTTTGAATCCCATTCCCATTTGTGAATTGTTTCTGGCTTGCTGGGACCATCTATTACTGTTTATTGAGGCAGAATAGTGCCTCCCTGGGGTGGGGCAGACTTAAGAGTCTCATTGACTGGGTTGAAAGCCCAGCTATAACACTACTGGCCAAATTATATACAGTAGTTTCATATAGGAGCATTAATGGCATCACTTCACTGTGTTGTTTTGAGAATTAAATGAGCTAATATTTGAAAAACACCCTAGAACAGTGCCTGGCACGGAGTAGGTACTATATAAGTATTTGTTAACTAAACATCTGCTTCAACAAATAATGATGGGGATTAAATGAGATGCTATTCATAGGGTGCTTAGCCCAGTGCTTAGTAAAGGGTTAGCACATAATAAATGTTAATAGTTTCTGTGACTACTATGGCATTTAAAATTGTGTTGCAACTTGCCATATAAGAGGTGGCAAGGAGGAGATGAGGTTTGGGTTTGGGGTCATGTGCATGCACATGCACTATGAGGAAAACCAGAGCAGTTGGCCCCGATTGTTCCTGGAGTCCCAGTTGTGGTCTGCCTCCAGGCTCTCTAACATCTCATCCGTCTCCCATATTACTGCTGCTCTGGTTGTCTTTCTGACTAAATGTGGATCTAATCAGGTGACTACCTGACACTTAAAATTCTGCTAGTAATCTTGAACGAGTTGAATTGTGTCTCCCTGACTTGTCCTAACCCCTAGAACCTCAGGGTGTGACCTTATTTGGAAATAGGGCATTGCAGACATAATAAGTTAAGACGAGGTTATATTGGGGTGTGCAATATGACTGGTGTCTTTATAAAAACATGGCTATAAGAAGACCCAGAGACACAGGGAAAATGCCAAGGTGGAGGCAGAGATTGGATGATGCATCTACAAGCCAAGGAAGGTCAAGAATTGCCAGCATCACCAGAAGCTAGGAGGAAGGTATGGAAAGGATTTTCCCTCACAGCCTGCAGGACACAACCCTGCTGACACCTTGATTCTACAACTATGAGACAATACATTTCTGTTGTTTTAAGCCACCCAGTTTGTGTACCTTGTTACAGCAGCTCTGGGACACTAATACAATCCTTATCACCTGTAGAAACCAAACAAATTTTTTAGCATAATATTTGAGGTCCACAATCCTTTCTAATACACACACACACACACACACACAGAGAGAGAGAGAGAGAGAGAGAGAGAGAGAGAGAGAGAGAGAGAAAGAGAGAGAGAGCTTTAGTCACACACTATGTCACACCAGACTATTTGTAATCCCACAAATAAAAAGGAACAAAAAGTTACTTGTTTTAGAAAGAAGTTATTAGAATTTATAATTATTCCTCCCAATCTGCTAAAATACTAGTGCTCAAAGCTCCACTTTGGTTGTGGGACATCTGTACCCCAGAAGACAGTTGAGGCAAGAACGTGAGAGGGTGTAAGAGAAGAGAGTGATAAAGTAAAACAGCTCCTGTTGAGAAAGGGAGTGTGTGATAGCATGGGCTTAAAGAACTTTGCAGGGCTGGGGGTTTGAGCCTTTGTAGGCTGTGATCCAGGACAAGAATGAGCTGAGTTGGTTTCCAAGGAACTTTAGAGAGGGAAGACAGCAATGCTGAGGGGGGATTTTTGGAGAGAAATGCTGCCTGGTCTGTGCTGTTAATCATCCCTGTTCTCTCTTCCTGTAAAATATTAGATAAAATCAGAGCCCTGTCCATGCTAATGGTATTCATCTTTGAAATACCTCCCCTCCTCACCTCTCCCCTTCATTTCCCCTTCTCTCCTTTCCTCCTCCTCTCCTCTCCCCTCCTCTCCTCTTTCCCTTCCCTTCTTTCCCCTCCCTGCTTCTTTCAATGGTAGCAATGAAGGTACTTGCCTACAGATGGCTCAAGGTGAAATCTGAGGCTGAGTGATCCAAGCCATATGACTCAGAGGCTGAGTGTTCCAAACCCAGGCCTACCTTCCCTTGTTCACGCTGTTGCTGATGCCTGGCACACCCTCTCCTTTTTTTTTTCTGCCAGGCAAAAACCAGCCCCCTCATCTTTCAAGTGTCCTCACTTTTGTGTAGATTACTGTGAACGCTCCCCTACTCACCCCCGCCCTCTTCCTACTTCTAGGCAGCAATACAATTAATCACCACCTCTGAATTCCCATAGAGCTTCTCAGATGCTTATCTCATCCTCTTTGAGGCTGGAGCCTGGGTCCTAATTTATCTCTGACCTCGACCCTGCCCCCACACTCACACAGAGTCCGGCTGTGTAGGAACTCAATGGCTGGCATGGACTGAGTGAATGAATAAAGAGATGGGGTGTGAGGTGACAGCATTAGACAGAGAGCTGGCAAAAGGTACTGAACAGAAAATGAGGTTAAAAATAGGAGAGTTTCATCAGGGAGAGAGGAGTTAAAAGGTAGCCTTCTTTTAAGCACCCCTCAGAAAAGTCTAATTTACATAATTAAAATCTAAATAACTGAAATAACGAATAGTAAGTCAAGTAGTAAATAAAATTGTAGAGATGGAAAGGAAGCGCAGAACCAAAGACAAGATGAAAAACTGGGGTTAAAGATAATGTTTGTACTCATTGGAGACGAGAGAAATACAGCAGGAATGGGAGGAATAAAAGTGGGTGGAGGGAAGGAGGGTGACTGAGTTAATGAAAGGTGTTGGGTGTGGGAGTCCTGGGACTGGCCTATAACTCCAATATAAAGACAACTGGGGCGCTGTATGTATCAAACCAGGCTTAAAATCTAAAGGGTGATATGTACAGCTTTCAAGACTTCCAGGCATAAAGTTGCTGAGCAGAGTCAAAAATTAAAGTAGGAAACTGGCAAGATTGGCTCAGAAACACAGTTGAGAAGCTCAATGGCTATTTCTGTGGGGAGGTCAGGAATGGTGGGTAATATACTGTAGCGATAAATTAATAATACTAAGCTACCTCGCCAGGGTGTTATGAGTGTTAATTAATTAATTATTGTTTGCAAAGCACTTTGAAGGTGGAAAGGCTCTATAATTATTATGAATAAAATGTCAGAGATAATAATCCCACAGAATGCGGTGACCTCCTCAGCACCTCATTTGCATGGCACAAAATGGAGCAGATTCCGGGATTCTCTGCCAAGGGGGAGACCTGCTGGGGACAACAGATGCCCGTCTCAATGCCCTGCCTCCTCCTTGCCACCTCCTGTCAGCCCCAAAGCTGTGGCCTCTACTCCCTGGGCAGCAGGTTCACGGGAATGGCATGAGGTGATATTTTTTCTGAATGTGAGAGTGGCATCTGTAATCAGCAGACAACTAGCTACCCTGCGGGGCAGCATGCTAATGTCCGAGGAGCACTTCTCCTGCCAGCAGCTCTCCATGGCACTGTTTGTTCTGTTTCAGAGATTAAAGAGATGGTGTTGGGGCTACTCTTCCGGACTGGGATGGGCAGGGACTGTGAGGGACAGAGAGCAGGGATTCTATGGGACAATGGTGTGCCTACCCCATGTGTGTCAGCTTTGGGGAAATTGGCTGTGAGCAGACCATGTCACTGGCTCATGGAGCTGATGTTGTGAGGGGTACACAATAAACAACAAACAAGCCCTATTTATACTTGTCACATGTCTGGTGGCAGTAAGGCAAATGCAAAGAGAGAGCAGGGGACATGCTGTGCAAACGGAGTACCAGGGAGACTAGAGCGGGGAATGCATTTAGGATCCATGTGAGGTCTTCGTGGCATTCACCCTGGAGGAAAGACATGTATGGACAGTTGCTTTCAAACTCTTTCCCCACCCCTATCCCTCAGGCTTGGATGATGAGGTAAAAGAACTGCGGAGTATTTCCCAACCTTTGTCCATGTGCCAAGGAAACAAACGGTCTTGCCATTCTGCCAACACATTCCCCTTCCTGCCCACGTGGAAGAGAGAGAACAGAACTGCAACACCGGGAAGCTCTACGGGAGTTGCATGCATAGGAGGGGTATGGAATCTAACAGTTTCCCACCAATTTACACCAGAAAAATAGAAGAACAAACCGTGAACACTCCTTTTACCTGCTTGAGGCAAGAGGCCTCACCTTGTCTATCTCCTGCACAACTTGTGAGAAAGTGGTTCTCAACCTTTCTAACGCCCTGACCCTTTAATACAGTTTCTTATGTTGTGGTGATCCCCAACCATAAAATTATTTTTGTTACTACTTCATAACTGTAATTTTGCTACTGTTAATGAATTTTAATGCAAATATATGTGTTTTCCGATGGTCTTAGGCTCTACAGCAGCGGTTTTCAACCTGTGGGTCCTGCAATGTGAGAGATCCCAAGCTAATTCTGAAACTAAGTCTTGGCAGTAGAATGGTCAGAAGGCCCACAACCTTGCACTGTAAAATCAGGAGTTCTGAGCTTTTTATTCAGCCTGGAATGTTCCCAGGGAGATGCTTTAACCAGAGGAGGGTGGGAAGGCAGTGGTCTCTCTGTCAAAGGAAATGTCATCATTGTGCCCTTACATCCCCACAGCCATTCATTAATCTCCTGAAACCTCAGCTGAATGAACCATTGGAGTATTTCGGTTATGAGGATATGCCCATGTCTGCACAAACAATTGGTTCCTGATTCCAATGTACTATGATCTTAGGAAAACCCACATCCAGCTGCAGGTCACTTTTTGCTAAACAGTGATTCTCAAACATCAGCTAGCCTCACTCCCAAAGTTTCAGATTCAGAAGGTCTCAAGTGGGGCCCAGCCATTTCATTTCTAACAACTTCCTGGGTCATCCTGATGCTGCTGGTCCCAGGCCCACACTTGGAAAACCACTGTTCTGAGAACTAACGAACTTTGGAGAGAGGCACTGGGAAAAGGTAGTGTATCCAGATTAAAGGAGATAGATGTAGGGAGCAGGTGAAGAGGGTGGTATCTAGGTAAAGAGACCTCAGAGTTAAGCACTGAGTGAGACTCAGGGATGACTGGGAGCTGGCAAGGAGGTGATCCCAGGTGGGGAATCTAACTCCTCCCCACTCCCACTCTGGGTGTGGCTGGTGGCCCTTACCTTGGTTTCCCCTCCTTCTAGAAACAGCACCTGCACGTGCATGGATATGCTCTTCATTCTCCAGCTTCTCAAGTTTTGCCTTTCTCTGAACCTTGCAGGTATTTCCAGGGCTGGTAGGGGAACTCGTTTCCTATGACTGCTGTAACAAAGTCCCATAATCTGAGTGGCTCAAGCAACACTAATTTATTTCTCACATTTCAGGAGCCTGGAACTCCCAGACTGAGGAGTTAGCAGGGCTAGTTCCTCTTGAGGGCTGTGAGGGAGTCTGTCCCAGGCCTCTCTCCTGCTTCTGCTGGTCTTAGGCATTCCTTGGCTTGTCCATGACCTTCTCCCTATGTCTTCATTTTACCTTCCACTGTGTGTGTTTGTCTCTATGTCTAAATGTCTCCCTTTTATAAGAACAGCAGTCCTATTGGTTCAGGACCCACACTACTTATCCTTTTGATCGTCTGCAAAGATCCTACTGCCAAATAAGGCTGCATTCATACGTCTTGGGGTAAGATTTCCATTTCTTTTGAGGGTCACAGTTCATTCCATAAGTGTGTTTTCCTCTCTTCTAGGATAGGTCCTGGTTGTGCCCTGGATGGCCTGATTTCTATTGGGGAGTGAAAAGATTGTGGCAAAATACTCCCTACTTTAAAAGCAGGATTTAAAAAAATTTATATATATTTTATTGATCTTTTACAGAGAGGAGGAGAGAGGGACAGAGAGTTAGAAACATCCATGAGAGAGAGACATCGATCAGCTGCCTCCTGCATGCCCCCAATTGGGGATATGCCTGAAACCAAGGTACATGCCCTTGACCGGAATTGAACCTGGGACCTTTCAGTCTGCAGGCGGACGCTCTATCCACTGAGCCAAACCGGTTACGGCAAAAGCAGGATTCTTTTCTCAGGATCTACAAGGCTTGTGTTGAGGCCTGGGCATGTGAAATGGAGAGATTGCTGAGAGACAGACCTGTGCTATTGATTTTTCTTTCCATCCCAGCCCCAGCTCCTGCAGCTTGGTGCTGTTAAGTCTAAGAGAACTGGCCATCGGGTCCATGTGGTGACTCAGCTTGTGTACAGTGATGACTGGACTTCCATGGGATGGAGGATGAGCCTGGTTTGGAGTCAGACTGAAAGGTGGGGATTGGCCCTCTTTCCTCATCGCTCAGTTGACAATATCTATCGCCCAGGGTTGTCAGTGTTAAATGAGATAGTCTGCAGAAAGTGCCTGGAACCAAGGGGGTGCTTGACTGGGGTGGTTGTTATTATTAAGTGGGAGCTCAAAGGAAATCTAACCAAAAATTGTCCTGGAGTACCGAGGTATTTATTTGCACTGAGAGTTTGCTAAGGGCCTCCTGACTTCCCTTCCCTGCCATCCCCCACTATGGCTGGGAACCCTGCATGTCACAGGCTTTGAACTGGGACATCAAAGGGAAGCTAGCTCTGTTCTTCAAACAGGTTTATAAAGAGATTTTGATACAAGACAACAATACTTGTCAGCAGTGCCCAGTTATCGTTCTTCCTTTGTAGTTTTATTAGGAAATAATTTCCCAGCTGGTGAGGCTCCTGCTGGCATGCCTTGTTTCTCTATTTGCGATTGGATCTGCCCACCAGAGGGGCTGCCTCATGCGCTCCATCAGTTTTGCCAGCTGGGGGCCCAGAGAAAGACATCACCGGAAGGGTCTCTGCAGCCGATTTACCATCTGCCCCTCCCCCTCCCCCTCTTGGTAGCAAAAATGCAATTTGTTTGACCTCTGGGGATCTTTAAAATCTCAGCTTCTTAATCACTCCTTCCCCACTTATTATTTTTTAAGAGGGAGGAGAAAGAGGAAACCATGGCCAGATAATAAAAGAACCATTTAAGCCTTTCTTTCTATCACGTCCTGCATCCTAGGCTGGCAGTAAGGATCCCCAACAGATTAAAACAAAGGAGCCCAATTCACTGCAGGGAACAAAGCAGCAGTTTTTGGCAGGGGCCACCTTCTCCAAACAGTGATAGGGTGTCATTTTCTAAAAAGGATTATTCCTTGGTGCTGTTGTTTTCTCATAACTCAGAACATATGACAGGAAGTCTACTACATGCCTTCAAGCACTGTGGTAGGTTCTGAGATACAGATGTGGGGAACACTGGGTCCATGGGGCCCTGGATCCCAGCATGGGCTGGGTGAGTTGGGATGATAAACACTTTTCAGGGACTTTTCCTCAAAGGGCTCTGTGCCATGGCAGAGGACTTCCCCTGGGCACAATACCCCAGGACCATTTGCCAGATCTACTAGAGGCAGCTCTTGACCCGTCATCTTGAAGGAGAGGCAGGGTAGGTGAGAGTGTTTTGTGATGGTGGTTTAAGAAAGGGGTGACTGGCCCTGGCCATTGTGCTCAGTGGTTAAAACATCATCGAGTGCACTGAAGGGTCATGAGTTTGATTTCCAGTCAAGGACAGGTACCTGGATTTTGGGCTCACTCCTGGTCAGGGCACATGCAGGAGGCAACCAGCTGATGTGTCTCCCTCTACATCAATGTCTCTCTCTTTCTTCCCCTCCCTTCCTCTCTCCTTTCCACTCTCTCCGCAAAGCAATGGAAACAATATCTACTGGTGAGGATTAAAAAAACAAACAACAACAAAAAATGGACACCTGGGATGAATTTTCACATGAAGAAAAGGGGACAGATAGAGAGAGAGGAGATGCAAGCTGGAAGAAGTAACTGATCCTGGGAACTGAGGGAAAGAATGGAATTGAGGCAGAGGGGAACATTTAGCCACAGACGAAAAAGATGCTTTACTTCCTTCTATGAAATTAGGGAATAATCATGAGAGAGGTCAAATTTGCAGGGAGGAAGAACAGAGGATGTGGGTAATTTCAACTTTCCTGCCCTTTATTCTTTCTGGGAAATGGGAATTAAGGGTATCTACTGGGGATGGGATGGGTGGGTTTCTACAGTGGGACTTAGAAAGTTAGAGGCAGAAGTTTCTTAGAGATTATTTATTTCAAAGCCCTCATTTTCTAAAACAAGGCTGAAAGAAATTGAGACATTTCCTAAAATGACATGGAGATAGATGACAGGGACTCGGACCCAGGCCTGCCAGCTCTCAGGCACCACTGCCTTGCAGGATGCTTGCTGCCTCCCTGAGGACGCATCACTGTTCTGTCTCCACCTTGGAGGATGAAGTTGCTGTGGCTGCCTGGGCCAGGCCCTCTGTGATTCCCAACCATCTGGGTGATGAGGTTGGTTTCAATGCCTTTGGTCTGTTTAGAGAAGAGAGGTCAGTGCAGAGGGCAGCCTGGTATCATCAAGGGTCACCTAGAGTCACTCTAGATCTCTGCACAATGTGTAGAGCACTCCAGGGGTGAGGGTGGCAGAGCTCCTGCCACCATTAGACTCTTAAGTATTTTGCTGACTCAGGATTACTCACTTTCCCATCAACAAAGGAAGTAGTAAATGCTTTCACTAAAAAGCCACAGGATAAAAAAAATGACCTACAAATATGATTCTGAGCAGAATGTTCAGGTCATCTATTGGTTGCTGCCCAGGATCTGTGCCAATTATTAAACCCATTGTACAGAAGGGGGAAACATAAGTGGAAAGATGGATGATTTCCCAAGGTTCACCCAAAGGCAATACAAAGCTCGTAGTGTGATGTTTGTCACACTTATTCTTAAACCTCCCTCCTGCGGATTATTCCACATTTCCATGGAGTGGCAAGAAGCATGGACCAGGAATAGACCATAGGCCTTACTCTGTGAAATCTGGCTGGGGTCTGATGGACCTCAATCCCAGCCACTTATATATATTTTTTTGAGGCGACCAGTAAAAAAAAATGAAGCTGTAATGAAAATGGTTGTAATATGTTTTATGTGTTTGAATTTAGGAGATGGCAAACTATGGGTTGTATAGTTTGGCCTGCAGCCTGTTTTTGAACAGCCTGTGAGCTAAGAATGGTTTTTACATTTTAAAAGGGTCATAAAAAATAACCCCCAAAACAAAGTGGAATATGCTACAGAGACTGCGACCACAAAGTCTAAACTGTTTTCCAACTGGCTCTTACAGAAAAAGTGTGCTGACCCTGATAATAAATGAAAGCTCTTATCACAAAAAGTCAATGATGTAGAATTGCACTATAAAGAAAATAATCATAAAATCTATTAAAATATTTATTATTGAATACTTTAAGAGTAGTTGGCCTTGTAATGAGATATAAATTCCAAGTAGTTTGACCAATGCTATTTTTCCCATTTGTTGGCTAATCTTATTAGGTCCACTTAGATATAAGGCCAATGTGAACAGTGGTGGGCTTCATGATCCTGAGACTTGGAGACGCAGCCCTCATGACCTATAATCTAGGGTAACATGTTCTGGATTTTTGAGCTGGAGAGGAAAGACAACTGGGTTTGCTACTCAGGTATCTTCTGTGCAAATATTTGGTATCTTACTTTGCCTAGTCTGTGGTATGAAGCTCAGCCACCCATGAGGCGAAAGTCCTTCCTTAGTCCTGGGGCAACTGAGCCATGGAGTGTGGCAGATGTGGCCAGGTCAGTCAGGCAGGTCCACGACTGTTTGATCCCTGACTCCCTGACCAGCATGTGCATCAAGCCTTGGGATGTCTGTTGTAAATTATCTGTGAGTCTATGTATGTCACTGCAGACAGGGAAAGGTGTGTTTCTGAAATGCCAAGCCTGTTTGGCAGAGGCTGCCAATATGTTCTGGAACTTCCCCAGGGAGATTCTCAGGTGAACTAACACCTGCACACTCAGCAGCTGGCCAGGAAATGCCAAGGCATGAGCCCACTGCATCAGGGTCATGTGCAGACCACTGGATCACAGAAGGTGCAAGCCTAGCTCTCTTCTTCTGGGAGCCAGAAAGACAGAGCAGTGGAGGCAAAAGAAATAGAAGCGAAATCACACTGAGCAGAATTCAAATTCTGTCTCTATCATTAACTAGTCTTGAGGCCTTTGGACAAATGAGTGCAGGTTGCTTATTGGTAAAATTTGATAATAATTGCCCTACTTTGGGGAGTTATTGGGAAGCTGAAAGAGGTATGGGATGCAAGAAAATCAGATGAACAGGCAAAGTGAAAGTCATCAGAGACTTGGTTCTATGCCATCCTCTAAATATTGGGATAAAACTTTAATGCCTCACCCAAGATCTAAAGGTCTGAGAGTAGTCTACATGAAGACAAAGGGAGACAAATGGAGAGAGAGAAAGAACTTGAGAGCTTTAAAATATAGAAATGGCACAGAAGAGACAAATTGTGGAAGGAAAATTGTAACTAAACAATCCAAGTTAATGAATACTTCTTAACAAATTATAAGAACCAGAGAGAAACAGCTGGCAGGTACTGCAGCAATTGTACAGCTCAACTATCCTTAGACATTTGAGAGGGCATATTGCTTGGTGGTCATGTTTCCCGGGCAGACAGCCCTGGGCTCAAACCCCAACTCTACCATTAAATACCTGTGACTGGGCAGGTGATTGGAATTCTCTAAGCCTCAACTTCCTTTTCTGAAATAGTAATAATAATTATAATAGTATCAACCCACAGGTTGTTGTGAACATTGGTTGTTGGCCTCAAGGCCACTGTGGGAAATTGAGGACCGGGTGTCTACATGTGCCAGGTGTGACTCTATCTGGAGAGTTGGGCCTCCATTGGTGTCCCTCATGATCCAGGTCTCTACTTAATGGTGCTATATGGAGGCCCAAACAAGGTTTTTCTTTGTGCAGAGCCAGCAGATCTTGGGAGCTCAAGTTCCAATAAATGACGACAGCAACAACTCAGAACTGCCTAGTCTACGTCACTGAAGTCAAATCCATACAGTTAATTTCCTGTTTCTCTTATGAGTTGATTTCCCTTGCTTTTGGGTGGGGAAAAGTCAGTTTTGAAAACAGCCTTTGTAATAGGTGTCTGAAAACCCTTGAGCATCAGTATGAGCCTATTAAATTTTTACAGCTCTGTTGGCAGGTAAAGCACATTTATAGACTTAAAAAAATAACCATGCCGTTTGCCTTTCAGACTGCTGGGGCCATTCTGAAGAGATTTCATGCTCAAGGTTTAAGGGGTGGATTTTGTTTCTCAAATTTTCTCTCCTCATGATGTCCTTCTATGCAGTATAAATTGCAGAATTATTTTTCTGCCTCTAGCTAAAACTGGTCTTACTAAATTCATTGTTCCTCTTCAACCAAAAATATCTATTTTTTAGTTGTCAACATCTCAAAGGGATTATGCTACCTCTGGGCTATTTCTAATCTCACTTTATCTTAATATTTGTATATTCAAAAGCTGCTGATAAAAAAAATGAATTCTGAGATCCCACAGGGTGAGATTCTCTTACCAAGTAAGACTATTTGATTGAACAAATAAATATCCCAGGCCCAGAAATTATTATTGAGGAAGAAGGGTCTAGAATGGAAGCTGGAGAGGTTAAAACAAGGTCTAGGGCAGAAGGAGAAGAAGAGAAGAATATGTTGAGAGAAAAAAAGTGCTTGCAGGGAGTCTAGGTTAGACAGAGTAAGGGAGGAAGGGATAACAATGACCACCAATGTCCAGAGTAATCTATAACATTTGGCAGAATGATTTTCTGGGGTAAAATATTTCAATACATTCCAGAGCCAGAGAGCGGGGGCGGGCAATGATGTGTGGCCTGTAAAATGTTGGGAGTTAAAGAATTGCATCCTAGGAGACTCTGATAGTTTTATCTATCATGTTGACCTGTGGTTTCCAGACAATAGGGCAGAAGAATGGACCATTTAAATACTAGTTGAAGTTTTCAACATGCTGTAGCGTCATAAAATGATGTCAGAATTTCAGAAACTGTGTTTGGCCTAGACTCTGTTTTACTTTGTGGGAATTCAGTTCAAAGAATCAGTGATTTTTTTTCATATGGCTAATGTCATTGACTTAAAAGAATTATTTTCCCAGGAAAACATGAAAAGATACAGAATTTCATAATTAAATGCCTGCTCTGACCACAGAGTCAGACTGTCTTAAACCATCTTTTTCCTGAACACAGAAAGACACATCTCTCAGCATCTACTGAAAATATGTAAAATAGATTTTCTCCCTTTTCCCTTCCTGTCGCTGCTAGTAAACTAGGATCCACATAGGAAGACATGCAGTGGGATGAATTATGAGTCAGCTCTTTTTACTTTGGGAATGTCCTCTGATTTGTAAAGTAGATTGGTAACTTCTTCTCCTGTCTCACCCATGTTAGGTGGTCCAGTACAAACTAAAAATGCAACATGTTGAGTATGAGCACGTGATGGGGGAGGGTATCCTTTCTGATTTCACTTCTTGGAGTCAAGCTGCAATATTGTTACCTTCATGTTGTAACTCTGAGAGTTATAAAGGTTCCAGCTCTGTGAGATGAGAGGAAGCTAGGTTGGGTGCCTGAAAGTGCTCTTCTAGATGGCAGACAAGCAACCTTTTGAAGTTCTGGCTGCTTCCCAGGAGTTGCTGATACTGTATTTACCCACATATCTCAAACCTAATGGCAACAGACTGAATAATGAGCCACCCAAATATCTACATCCTAACCTTGTTATTTTACATGGTAATATTTTGAAGACATGATTACATTAGATGCCTTGAGATGGGAAGATTATTCTGGATTGTCTGAGTGGGCCTTAAAAATTATCACATAATCTTTTATAAGAGAGAGGTAGAGAGGCATTTGACCACAGCAGAAGAGATGTCAGTGGTATGATGGTAGCAGAGATTAGAGTGAGATGGCCATAAGCCAAGGAATGCTGGCAGCTACTGGAAGCTGAGAGTGTCAAGGTACAGATTCTCTCCTGGAACCTTCAGACAGATCTAGCCCTGATAATACCTTGATTTTAGCCTCATGAAATTCCTTTCAGACTCTTGGCCCCAGACTGTGAGAGAGTATATTTCTGTTTTAAGTCATTAAGTTTGTGGTAATTTGTTACAGCAGTAATAGGATACTCACATATTGTGCCTGTCAGATTTGCTGAGTGAGGGGAGACATCTCTCTGGTTCTCATCTGATTGCTATTGGCACACTAAAGAACTGCCCACCGCATGTAGAATACTTTGAAGTGTGATCTTGGGGAGATAAAAACAGGGGTTCCCAATCAATACACTCAGGTTGTTTCTCAGAGCAGCATTCTGCTGAGAATAATGGCACAATTGAGCAGATGATGGCTCTTCCAATAGAGTTAGTATTTGTGTCCTTACCTACTAAAGCTGGCTCAAGTTAAGGGCTAAGTTGCTCAAACAAAACTTAGAAACAAATCTAATTTTAAAACTAATATCCCTGGCTGGCATGGCTCAGTGATTAGCACATTGACCTGTGCACTGCAGGGTCACAGATTTGATTCCCCATCTAAGGCATGTACCTCAGTTGTAGGTTTGATCCCTAGTCCCTGGTTGGAATGGTCAGGGCACATGAGGGAGACAACCAATTGATATTTTTCTCTCATATCGATGTTTCTCTCTCTCTTTCTTCTCCTTCTCTCTCACTCTATCCCCCTCACCCCCTCCTTACCACTGTCTCTAAAAATCAATGGGAAAAAAATATCCTCAGGTAAAGATTAAACAAAACAAAATAAACAAAAATGAATAATACCAGAGAATTCTTCCAAAATACAAAAACAAAAGCCCCAAAGCTTTTCAGACAGCCTGTCTGAGCTTTGGTAAGAAGTTGCTATATACAGTCATTTTTGCTTCTTCTCCAGTCCCACACTTATTCCCCAACTTCTCATAACACTGTCTGGTTGTATGTTTCACTGAGAGACTGGCATGATTGGCCGAATCAACCGGTCTATGGAGTGGCGTGAAGACCACTGTGCCCTCTTCCCGTCCTTGCAGCTTCTCTTTAGCATGTTAACCATGCCCTTTACCACTTGCCTTTTAGAGGTGGGGTTATCCCTCTTGCTTGTCAGAATCCCTGAATTTCAGAGTTAGAAAGGACCTTTATTAAGCATATCAATTCCAACTCCAGTGAAATAACTGAGATTGGGAAGTCAATGGAGTGGAGACAAGTATTTGGGATTTTCATTTTTTGGAACAAATTCTCCATGCATCCCTTTCTCTGTGTTCCTGAAGAAGAAGAAAGAAACCTCAGATGACTGTCATAATCTGCCTCCTTTGGCTTGTGCTTGGCAGATCCATGGTTGGGCTTAGTTAAACCATGACCCACAGAAAAACCTGGAGGCCCACTACACTTGAGAAAAACAACTAAACTGCAAGAACACTTCATTGAAATGCTGGGCTATTTGAGAAAGGAACTAGCAGTCTGGCGAACCAGAAAGACCATTTAACCAACTTAGAAGATAGGTACTTTTGATGAGAGCATTAACCTTTTCCAGTCTGGCTGTCATTTCCAAATGACAGCTGCATGCATGGCATTTCCAAGAAGTCTTTCATCCCTAAGAGAAGAGAGGGAATCAAGGGTCACATCTAATATATTAAAAGCAGAAAGGAAACCTTTAAGCAATTTGGTACCCTTTGACCTGTGCCCCCTGACCTCCATCCCCACCAACTGATGTGGTACATATTTTAAAAGTCTAACCTAGAAGATATTTTGAAATAACAAATTTAAAGCAAGTAGCCAAGATTGCCTTTAGAATGTTAGAATTGCCTGCCCTGGTGGTTAGTCAGGGGATAAGTTCTTTGGGGAATTGGATCATAAATCATTTAGAATTCTTTTGGTTGTAGGTGACAGAAAGACAGATTTCTGTTGCCTTCATTATATGTCTCAGGTATCTGAACAGTGTCATTACAGATGTGACTTAAAGGCACAGGTAAATATGGAGGCTTAATGATGAAACTGAGGGTCTAGTTGGTCTCTCACTTCCTCTCTGTGAACCTGATTTTCATGCAGACTTTTCCTTTCTGTTTGCAAAAAACTGACAGCAACTGGGAAATGCACACTTCCAGGTTCATATCCAGTCACTGTGAGAATCTACTTTCCTATCTGTTAACACAAAAGTTGGGGAATTAGAGCCCACTGGTCCTAATTTGCCTAATTTGTCATCTCTGGGACAATTACTATGAAGATTCATGAGAATTATTTGTGAATTTTGTTAAAAGGCACCTGCTGACTCAGGTGGACCTGAGATTCTGCATTTCTAATAAGCTCCCAGGTGATGCTGATGCTGCTAATCCAAGGACTATACTCAGCAATAAGAATACAGAGTAGGCTTGTTGTCTTAATCTAGATATATTTCTCACCCCTGTAGCCTGAGGGTAGACTCAGATTCAACTGAGGACAAGAGATGAGAGTTGAGCAGGGAGTAGAGGGAGCATTCCTTCAAAGCAAAATAATGTCACATGAAGGACAGGTCAGATTCTGGTGGCAAAACACTTTGGGCTCTCTGGGCTTTTTTGTCAGCTGCAATGGACAACTTAGCCAGTGATGTTAGGGATGTCTGTGCCTTGGAAGTACATCTTGAAGCAATGAAAGAAGTGACCCTTAGATGAGAGATGGAAGATAAACAGTCTTTTAAAATATGCTCATAATTATCATCATTACTATTAATATATATATATATATATATATATATATATATATATATATATATATAAAATTGATTTCAGAGAGAAAAGGAGAGGAAGAAAGAGATAGAAACACCAAGGATGAGAGAAAAATCATTGATCGGTTGCCTTCTGCACGCCCCGCACTGCGGATTGAGCCCACAACGGGGCATATGCTCTGACTGGGAATCAAACTGTGACCTCCTGGTTCCTAGGTCAATGTTCAACCACCAAGCCACACGGGCTGGGCTATCATCATTACTATTAATTATTAATTAAAGAAGGACTAGCAGGTTCTTGATGTGGTAGAGATATTTTTTAAGTACCAGCCCAGAGAGACCAGGAAAGAAAACCCAAAGAGAAGCATGAATTATAAATAGAGATCCTGCCATCGGAAGCTAATGGCAGCCTGAACTCCTGGAATGGAGAAAGGTCTGGAGGCCGGAGGCTCCGGAACTGTAAAGTGGCATTAATGTGCAGCACAAGAACCTTACACACAGCCTGCATTAATCCTTGTTGGGGTCCAGCGTTCATGCTTCATGCTGTTTGTGACAATCAACGCAAAGGCAGGAACCACAACTTTGTGAATTTTTGGAGGAACTTACATTTTTTTGACAGCTATCATATTTTGTTTCCCTTTAATTGCTTTAAGTATCCTAGTAAAGAGGTAAGTGGACCTGGGATCCTATATAATTAGTTGATAAACTATGGTTACAAGAGCTGGTGTTCTGGAAAGCATTAATGTGGCATTTGAGAGAATTAGTTGCATAATTTAGATATTTGAATATCAAAATGCAATAAATAATAATAACAATAGCCATGATAATTCCCGCTTGATAGGGGCCCTGTTGATTATAGAATTTCTAGTTAGGTTTTCAGATGGAGATCTGTACTTAGGCTCATTCTCTGGTAATTTAAGAACTGAAGACTGCATCACTTTTGGCTTCTCACTGTTTTCCTTTGCCTTTATTTCTCCTCATCCTGATGTTTTTTGGCTGCGGCAAAAATCTCTCTCCCTCTCTCCCCTTCTCTCCCTTTCTCCCCTGACTTCCACATCCCACTTTTATCTCTCCTGGAGCCTAAGCTGTCAGTGCTTTGCTGCTGGGAATCTTGCCATCATACAAGTGTATCTTACCAGGTGAGTCTCACGCCAGCTCTGAAATCCCATTGGTGGAAGGATATCAAGACGTTAGCTACCACAGATGACTTGTCAAACAAGTTTCTAATGTTTAAGATATGTGTTTGGAGTGATCCTTTTATATCCCCCAAACATATCTTGGTTTCCATAGGAGACAAAGTTAAGCCAGAGTAATATTTTTTCTTGTTTGACTTCAGTGGGTCGGGTACTTGTAAAGCCTTCCTTTTACAGGTTCTGAAAGTCCAGACAGAGCTCTTGGGAGCCCCCTCAGGCTTCTTCCCTCTGACCCCTGAAGCAGCTCTCTGCTTCTGCCTATATCTCAGCAAGGCCCCCACCTTTCTTTATAGATGTTTCTCCCTACTTTCTCTCTTTTCTCTGCATTAGGTATTTTAAATGATCCAATTCTTGCCCAGAATGAAGTCCAACAGGAGATACAGAATCAGACCAATTCCCTGTGCTCAGGTGGGGGTGACAGGGTAAGCCCAGGAAACAATTAGAGAACAACTGAGAGCTCTCCCTTTGTAGCACTGACTGTAAGTACAGATGGCTCTCAAAAACAAGAGAGAAGCATGGTCCCAGAGACAGGGGAAGAGACAACCATCCTGCTGTGTGGCATCCAGATTTTTCATTCGCCACAGCAACTCTCTAGCAACTGTCTTTAACTGTGGATTTCCCTCCTTAGACAGTAAAGCCCTGAGGCCAGGACTGTGTCTGCCCTTTTCACCTCTATTTCCAGAGCCCAGAGCAGTGCCTGGCCATGTACATGATCAAAGCACTTGTATTGAATTAGTTCATTAATTCATTTTTTCAGGGCAGGTGCACAAGGATGAGGAGAGCCAGTTCTTCCGCTTTTACTATAGCAATATATTGTAATGAAACTTGTTGAAAAATAGTGAGCAAATTTTTAATCACTTCAGAATCTAGAAAAAAGGAAGAGGATGGTTATCAGGAATACTAAGACAGGAAAGGATCATAACCTCTAAATTAGCTTTGCCTATTTTCAAACATTATATAAATGGATTTATATAATATATATTCTCTTTTGTGCTTAACTCATTTTTATTCATGCCATTATATTTAGCATAAGTTCATTCTTTTTTATTGCTGTATAGTTTTCCATTGTGTGCACATGCTATTATTTAATTGTCTACTTTATTGTTGATGGCATTTGTTTTTATTCTATTTTTTTTGCCTGTTAACAATAGCACTATTATGAACATTCTTCAATGTTTTCTGATTCTCATACATTGAGTATATACCTAGGAGTACAAATGTGTTTAATAAATATTCTCGGTCTTCTGATTGGTTATGCCCAGCTTGCACACCTGCCAGCATTTAGTAAAAGTTCCTATTTTCCCATTTTCTTGCCAACCAATTAGTCTTTTTAATTGAGCCAATCCATTGTGTGTGCAATGGCATACTTTTGTGGTTTTGATTTGCAATTTCCAGATACCTAATAAGTCAAACCTTTTTTATTGCCTATTGGCTATGTGCATGTCCTCTTTTATGAGGTCTCTGTATGTTATTTTGGATGTATTTTTGGTACCTAGCAATTGTTCATCTTTTTGAAAGTTGAAAGAATTCCTGTTGAGGGCCTTTAGACCTTGTAATCTTGGCTTTCTTACTTAAAAATGTGTCATTTAAAGCACCAGAGCCCTTTCTTCAGATGAAATCTGAGGGAGAAAACGAACATGCAAAATAGGTGAAAGCTGAGAAGTTCTTGTAGACAGAAGGAGGAGGGTCTCAGGTCCTTTCCCACCCATGACCTCTAATGGATTCTATTGAACCTGAAATCATTGCCTTACAGCAAAGATAGTTTTTAAGAACTAACATAACAAGTGAACCCATTAAAGTCCTTATAAATACTTTATAAAATATTTGCTAGCACTAAACAATAAAGGTAACAGGAAAAATAAGAATATGAAAGGTATTTTCACAACATGAATGGATTATAAGGAACATTATACTATTAATTTCCATTTACACTTTTTTATTCAATGGAGACTTTTCATAATCTCTTCTCCTGACAGTTACAAGATGCTTTCAAATTTGTTTTGATTCATTGCAAAAAATACCCATGCCACAAGATGATGCATGTGTGTGCACTCCCACACTTGGTTAATCCAAATGCTCAATACTCTTCTGATTTTATAACTTAAAACTTTGGTTATTCCCAGATCCTGAATCTTTGCTTGGTCTCACAGGCACAAAAGTACTTGGATATTTCAAGTGGAAAAATTTCCAGTAAGCTTTATTTAACACAGCTGGGTAGGCATTTTTTGTTTGTTTGTTTCCAAATCAGAACCCAATAGCTGCTAGACTAAAGAACATATACTAGTCATTTTACACTCATCTCATCTTCCAGCTTCAGTAGACCCTGGACGGCAATGAAGGGCTCTGGCTTCCTTCTCTTCCCTTCCCCTTATTTCTCCCAGAGCTTCATGCCCAAACTGATGCTTCTTCATGGCCATCTGCTTTACCTCCCCCTTTCTCCCCCTCCCTATCCCCAGTTTTCTTTTTCCTAATTATCTCCAATAGGAGTGACTGGCAATCTGTAGATATATGATGCTAAAAGAAATATGGGAATAAATTTGCATACATTGGAATTTGGCAAAGCAAAGGAGCTTGATGGTAGAAAGGGATTATTTTGGTCTTTCAGTGAGCTATCTTGCTGAGACCGGTTTGGCTCAGTGGATAGAGCGTTGGCTTGCGGACTGAAAGGTCCCAGGTTCGATTCTGGTCGGGGCATGTACCTTGCTTGCGGGCACATCTCCAGTGTGGGGCGTGCAGGAGGTGGCAGATCGATGTCTCTCTCTTATCGATGTTTCTGACTTTCTATCCCTCTCCCTTCCTCTCTGTAAAAAATCAATAAAATATATTTTTAAAAAAGTGAGCTGTCTGAAATACCAATGCTAGTACCTGGAATGATTTTAGGTGTACACTCGATGAAAAATTCTTTAAAGATTTGCATAGTTATATATTTACGTTAGGGATATTAATATGTTTCTTCTACTTGTGGTAATATATACTTGTTTTTCAGCTTGATAAAAGGTCCTTTTAAATATTTAACTTTAAAAATAACTATGTGTTTCTGGCAAAACTTGTAAATTAGACATTTGAGAAATATTTGAAGGTCCATACTCAATAAATCAAAATAGTAATTTTACTAGAGAAATTTCTTCTCCCACCAGATCTAGATAAGCAAGATTGAGTACACAGTACAATGAATCTTGTTTCCTCAGTGTAACAATAATTTTTAGAATTTTAGAAACCCCAATACAAAACAGTCTGTAACAGTGGGTTTCAAGGTATAGTCCATGGGTCCTGGGGGAGGAGGGTGGTGGTCCTCAAGACACTTTCAATGTGGCTATGAAACCGAAACTATTTTCATAATAATATTAAGGGTATTTTTCTTTTCTCACTATGTTGACATTTGCATGGTGTGAGCTGTCATGTGGCAAGGAATAAGGAGGTCCCCAGCCAACAGCCCATGAGAAACTGCATCCTGGCAATAATCACATGAGTGAGCTGAGAAGTGTGTTTTCCTTTCTTAGGGCCTTAAATGGGACACAATTCCTGACTGACACATTAATTGCTGCATTCTGAGGGCAGAGGCATCCAGCCCAACCACATGTAATTTCTGACCTATAGAAACTGTGCAATAATAAATGTTTGTTGTTTTAAACTGCTCCATTATGGAGTAATTTGTTACACAGCAATTGATAACATGTATATATGCATATTCATGCAAACCTCGCATATAATTTCAGGAGACTGAGAAATCCCTGAATCCCATTAATGGATAGTGTATGGACTTTGTTAATAACCCCTGCTTTAGGAAAACATGAAAAGACAGCAAAGAAAGAACAGAAATAAGAGCAGAGAGTAAGTAATGGAAGGGAAAATGTAGACAGTATAATTAAAGATAGTTACACCAGTGAAGTAAAACAAGAACCCAGTGCCTTAATGAAAAAAGGTTTCACTAGAACTTTCCAGGGGACAAATCCCTGAGGACAGCAGCTAAATTGGTGAGGCAAGTACTTTCATCATGAAATAAAATTGGCTGGATCTGTAACCAAGAAAAAAAATGACCTATGTTTTGTATTTAGGTAAGTGGGAGGGAATCTTCAACCCAGCCTGTGGGTAGAAGTGTTGAGTAACAAATTGAGAAGCCTAAAAGTGTAATCCATGGACTACAAAATGTGAAAGGCATAAAAAATTGCACAAAGTTTGTAATGGTCTATGTAATTTGGAAGTCCAGGTGCTGAGCTGGCCTCAGGCATGACTTTATCCAAAGATTTAGATGATGCCATCAGATCTCTCTACTTATGTTTTTGTTGACCTTCAAACAGAAGGTCAAGGTTCGGTGTGGTGTACACAAGTCTGGGGAGAGAGAGAGAGAGAGAGAGAGAGAGAGAGAGAGAGAGAGAGAGAG
>JAAGEH010000392.1:10772444-10784766 GCA_011751065.1 Lasiurus cinereus
GAGAGAGAGAGAGAGAGAGAGAGAGAGAGAGAGAGAGAGAGAGAGAGAGAGACCCAGGTTTTATAAAGCCACAGAAAGTAACACTCAAAGAAAAGAAACAAACTGTCTTCTCTCAGTGTCCACATGTAAAATCTAAGGAAGGTCTCTGATGGTCTACCTAGAAAGCCATTATCTTCCCAGATACCTCAGGTGCACATGGAGTGGCAGAAGGATAATTACCTACAGGAAAAGGGGGTCCTCTTGTCAGAAAGGGAGAAACAATAATAATATGACACATGTCTACTGGAGTGAGTGACAATAACCAGAGGCTGGGAAGATTGTTTAATATTTAAAATTATGCCAACTAATACAATAACTTGAGTCATAACTTATTAAGCTGTATAGTGTTTGTGTCTCAGCAGTCCCTCATTACAGGACATTTGTGTTGTGTATTTGAATTGACTTGGGATGATGGAGTCTAATGAATAGAGTTCTGTCTGGCAGGCGTGGCACTGGAGAAGGGGTTTTGGGATGAAACCATGAATTTAGAAGCTCATATTTTTAAGGAAAAATTTAGCCTACCTCTTGTGTGTCAGAATCTGTTGTTTTTCTTCTAGAACACTAAGTTGCTTGCAGAGCCCATATCCATTTGAATAAATTCTGAACAACAACAGCAGTAAAGGCTTAGATGCAGGATGCTCTACTACTTTCTAAAGTCCCTGGGTGAGGACTTGGCTTATCTAGGGACTCCCAGTTTTTTTGTAATTGGGAATTTTGTTCCAAATGGCAGAGATTTAATTCTTAAACACACAAAAATAGGTGGTGCCAACTATTCAATTTAGATACTCTTCACTTGTAAACAAAGACTTATGATTTGCTAAATTAGGAATCATTGTGAAAAAAAAGACAGGTCAGCTGAGACCAACATTAATGCAGAACTTGGCAGGAGAGATTGCTTTGGTGTGCCATCTTTCTTCACAATTTGCCTCTAAACTGTGTCACAATGTGGTTTGGTTGAACATGGGAAAAGGCTAAATAATATGTTAAATAATCAACATATAAAAAGTTAACAAATTTCTAACTTTTGTAAAACTTGAAAGATAAGTTCTTTTTTTGTGGTCCTGGGAATGTAGTAAGTTATATTTATGTTGCCTTTCTTGTTTTCAATGTTTGTTTGTTTATTACACATTTATTAAGTGACTGCTATGTAAGGATTGAAGGATAAAGAAAGAACCAAAACAAACATGAACCCTCATGTTAAGGAGTCATAGACAGTAGGGGGTCTGCAAAAAGTAACAGCATACAACAATGCAAAACAGAACTTTAAAAAATGTGTAGAGAATAATCCAAAAAATGTTCTTAATTATATTCAATGACCTTTCCCTAAGGCCAGTTCCTTCAGTAAGCATGTGACATTTCACTACTGGCCCTGTTTATGGGTACACTGCCTTTCCCTTGATGGCTAAGGCACATTTTAGAGACCCACCATTTTATCTATTTTCTCAACACTCAAGTTAAGCAGAAATCCATATGTATCCCTGATTCCCTGATTCCCACAGGTTTATCTTGAGGATCACATCAGATATTAATGATGTCCCTCAATTAAGCTTTGCCCTTTCTTCAATACCTCTGTGCTACATTCTATTTTGTGTGTTTTTCTCAAAGGTCTACCCAGCTTTATGGTTCACAAAATAAATATTTGGAATACTCATCATATTTGTGTTCCTTTCCCTGCCTTACATTTTCTATGCATGAATATCCCCAAATGACAAGACGAAGAGGTCAAAAAAGTGAAAGAGATTTTTTTCCCCCCAATAACCACACTTTCAAAACTGGAGGGATTTGCATTGAAGCTTCTGAAATATTCCCTCTGATTTCCGGAAATGACTGCCTTAGCGATTCTTGCCAACACTGACTTTTGGGAAAATGGATAAAGAAACATTCACATGTTCCCCCAAATGTTCTTTTGGTGGCTTTTCTGATAGTTAATTTTGAATCAATCATGATTTATTGAGTGCCACCACATTGCTAGGCACAATTCCTGCTTCTAGAACACTATGGCCTTTAGAACCAGAATTTGGATAAGAGGTTGAGGGAGCTAGTGCTTACTGATTGTCTAATTCTAGAAAGACATTCTCTCAAGCACACACATCTATTACTTCATGTCACCTTCAGAGACATGCTATGACCTTGAACATCCATGTTCATCTAAGAGGCTCAGACGCACTAAGTAAACTAGTATGTTGTGAATTAGGATTTGATTTCATGCTTGCTTTTATAATTTGATACTATTTTTTCCTCTAGTGATATTTAGTTTGCCCTCTAATTAAATCCTAGGAATTCTATTTCTCCCTTAGTGCTTAAATTGAAAGCTGATAATGTTAAGAATGGTTAGGAAATGTGCTTCCTTAGGGGCTAAAAACTGATCAATTCTTATAGGTTGTTAATTTCAAATCTCATGTGAACATTTTGGGATTTCAATTAATTTAAAGCTGACTTTTTATTTTTGAAGAAAAAAGTATAATGATAGCCCGTATACATATGACTTTTTAGCAAGATATCTTTTAAAAGGAGATTATGAAAAATTGAAAGAGTTTGTTGGATAATAAATAGCTTTCTGCAAGGTAATATTTGGAAACATTAAAAAATAAACAGGAATTAAGGACATAGATGCTGAAAATTTTTTCCATATGTTCTACAAATCTTAACTCACATCTGGATTTACCCCACGTTATCAGAGGATCTTCATGCAAGCCTGGTTTATCCAGTAGATTTTGTCAAATTAAAGAGCTTAGTCACATGCCTTAGAATTAGCACTACAGAAACTATTTCCAATGGGGGAAGGCAAACGGAGCTAGTGCAGAATCTGAAGAGTTTGTATAAGTCACTGTTTGATTTGAATACGGATTAATCAGCAATTTGTACAAGTGAACACAAAGCTAACATTCATTATTTAAAGACCCAGGAATAATTGTATGAATACAAGTATGTAGCATGATGGGCAATTGGGTTATTTCATGAATAAAATATTAGTTAGTGAGCATTTAGTTTTATTTATCGTTTAGGCGTAGGAGTACTGGTCTGCTTCTCTGAGTCCAGCCTGAAGCTGGCACTCATCCATAACTGTCACAGTGTCAGTGACAAGTGTGTTCAGGCTGTGGGAGGAAGCCTGTGTTTGTTTAAGAAAGAGGTGGATGACATCACATCGGCCTCCCACTCCAGAAATCTCAGGAATTGGTGAGTGAGCACAGCCCCCCAACCCAGTTAATGCAGACCCACTGCAAGAATTCCTGTCTTCAGATCTGATTTTAAGGTGAACCCGGTTGGAGAATCCAAGGGGAGACTATAGATTTTTTTTTTTGCTTACCACATTGGTTGATTAGCCCCATACGTGGTATTTGATTAATGTCTGAGAGCTCTAATTAGTTATGGCTAATCGGGTCTACATACACCAATATATTGATTCCTGTCTCCAGAAAACTAATCTAATTGTGCTCCTTATCATTAGCAAATGGTTGGCGAATTGGCATGAAGGCCCATCTGCATGTCGGAATTGCTTCTCTATTGCGACAACTTTGGAATGGAAGCTAGTCCAGGATCTGCAGTCCTGGTTAGGAAAAGCATCCTACTTTATCTCTTTGGGACTGTTTGGATCCCCAGAAAGGGAAGAGCCACAAATATTCAGGATGGAGTTTTCTCTATAAGGGAAAAGCAGGATAAGAATCAAATGTGTCATTTAAACCACAGAGAGGAGGAAGCAAAGTAGATACTTTGATGGCATGTCTTGGTTTCTGAACCAGTTCTCTATTGATCTGTGCCTGCCACTCCGCCACTCTCAAAATGATGGCATTAATGCGACAGTAATTAAGGCCTCTCCATTGCTCCCTTTGGTGGCTCCCTGGTTTTCAGAGATTGTGATGAAAAAAATACTCTCACCCCAAAAATACTATTAATACTATCAATACTACTAATACTATTAATACTTATAATACTATTAATACTGTTAATACTGCTAATATTACTGTATTAATAATATCACTATGGCACCAAAAGATGTACACAAAGAAAACAACTCACTTTACTGGGTTTTATTTTCCTTTATAAAAATTGTGAACGTATTTTTAGTGGCTCTTTTAAATCAAGACCCATCTAGGAAACATGGTTTGCTTTGTTTCTCTAAACACAGCACTGGGGTCTTTTCCCACCAAAATATTAAAATCTGATCATTTGGAAATTTTCTCTGGGAAAGCCCAAAGGGACCGTAACTCCAGCCACAGCGGAATAATCCTCTGAAGGTGGTGCCTGCTTAGTGCCACCCTGGAGTAAGGATTAGTTGCACTGCTTTTGTGCCATTGCTCTGACTAACATCTAGTCCTATGAGAACACTTATCACAAGGTATTGTGATTACTTATTTATCTGTCTGTTTCTCCCAGTAGGATGGAAAGTCCTGGAGGGCAGAGGCTCTATCCGATCCATTGATGCTAAGACTGAATATCTGAGGTTCTTGTCACCAAGGGGGAAGGTCACCTTTCTATTAACACTATATAATGAGTATATGGGTAAGAGCAGCCTCCCTCACTCCTGATGTCCCTTGGCCTCTTTAGCTCTCAGGACATCTCATGGTGTCCCATGTTCATGGTGCTCAGCTGAGAGGAGGGGTGGTCTATGATGCTGCCTCTGTCTTGCCTTCCTCAGGATCTTCACTAAGCTCCCAGTAGGTTCAGGACCACCCACTCACTAGGACAGTTTGGCTTCCGCTATTATGAGTGGGAGGCATAGTGGTGAGCTGTCCTTCCCTAATTGGAGGACATTGTGGCAGAAGTGAGGGGGAGAGAGATATAAAATGAAAACAAATGCCAAGAACCAGTGGGGAGCTAGGCTTGCAGATATGGCAAAGAGTTTGGTTTTTAGTCCAAATGCAGCAGGAAATATTACTCAGAGAGAGTCATGATTTGATAACATTTATTTAAAAGATTACTCTGGCTACTGAAAGTGAGTGCAGCTCAGCAATATGGTAAGCAGGGACTTTGGTGGGAGATCCCTACAGCAGTCCTGTAGGCTGGTGGTGGAGGTAGAGATGAAAAACAGTGGGTGTGCATTGGAGATAAAGACTGATGCAACCTCTGAGTAGATATGCATGTGGAAGAAAAGGGAATAATCTATTTGAATTCCAGTTTTCAGTTGAGCTAATGAGTAGGTGAAGGCACCATTTCCTTAGAAGAGCAAAATGGGTGGGGAAAAAAGGGTTTGGAGTCAAATCAGGCCTTCTTTTCAGTTGTTTAGTTTGAGATACCTATTGGGTATCCATCCAGTGGCTATGATGAGAAGTGAGAAGGCTGTGCATATGCACGTTTTGCATTTAATGAAAAGGACTAGAGATTTGAATTTAGGAGTCAGTGAGAGAGAGGGAGAGAGAGAGATCTGCAACCAAGCTCTGAGATCATTGAATCTGAGTGGGTGATAAGGGCCAGAAAACAAATTTGGGCAAGAGCATGTAGTTATGGAGGAGGAGAACCCCCAAACAGTGGTATTTTGGAACTTGGGAGAGGAGAGAATTTTAAGAGGGACAAAGTAGTCAAGTGGAATGTCAGAAACTTTAAAGAGAAGACAGAGAAATGTTCATTCTCTTCCTCTTCAGCCCAGATGGGGGCCACTTCCCTGGCTCTGGTTTTGTATTCTAAGGTAGTGGAAAGAGCCCTAACAAGGCTAGCACAAAAAACACACAGTATCCCAACACTGATGAATTTCCCAAGGTGTCTTTTATTTGGTCTTAAATAAAACAGTATGCAGGACACCCACATCACAGTACAGCCTGAACTACAAAGAGCTTTACTTTCTTTTATCCTAGGGTTAGAATCATGCCTGGATGTCCTTCTCTCCTCAAGACAAACGAAGATTTATTAGCACAGGATATACTAGAGCCATGGAGAGAGAAAAAAAAATACATTCCTACCACTCAATCTCTAAAAACGTAGAAAGAACAACAAAAGAAAAAACTCAATGAAGTCTTTGGCTCTACCATAGGTAAAAATTTACAATTATGAAGGCTTTTGTTCTCATTTTAACACATAGTATTACTCTCATTTCCCAGCTTTGGCTCTGAATAATGAGTGTGTGTTTGCTTTGCATTTGGGTAATTAAAGAGTCCACCCAGGTTGTTTATTCCAAACATGGGAACAATCAGACTCAAAGGTGACTGAATCCATGTCTCTGGCTCTTTTGCTGAATTTGAAAATAACAGATTTTGCAGCTTTAAGCCATGTTATTTACTAAGATAGTGCCTGGAGTCTGGTATGTAATCAGTTGCTATGTGCTGAATGAATGAATAAATGAACAAGGGGGCCAAGTGATAAAGTGGGGAAAACACTTGATTTAATTAGAAGATCTAAATTCCTGGGAAGGTCATTTATATTCTCTGCACCTGAATGTTCTCAATGTGCCACCTCAAAACTCGAGTTTTCAAATGATGTGTTAAAAAACACAGCTCAACAGGCCAAAATAATTAAAACAAATCTGATTAATTTCTCACATGTTTTAAATGGATGTGAGGGAGCTGCAAATACACTGGCCACAAAATATGTTAAAACCCACTTTCCTCTCACCCGACAGCTCCTCCAGTGTCTCTCTCTCCTTTATGGCCTCTCCTCTGAGAACTTCTCTCCCATCCTCCTTAACTATACCTGTCGAGACTTTCTTTTATTCAATTTGCCCATCCTTAGCATTTCAGTTGGTGCCTTTTCCCAGAAATAATTCTACTTCTTTAGGAGGGGAAAGGGAAGGAGACCTTGGGCTTGCTCATGGAAGGGAATTTTGGCCTTCTGAAAGATGAGACTAAGTCCCTGATGATTTTCACATTAATATTTTCTACACCATCATATATGCACAATGGGAAATGTAAGGCCCACTGTCCAGGATGGCTGGGAGCTTGAAATGAGGTCAGGATATGAAACTGTGACTTCCTCACAGTGCAGGGGATCATGTTCTATGCTGCATGAGTGGTATTGGGTATCCTGAGTGCATTCTCACAAAAAGTTAAGTTTTGTTTTATAATAAAGATGCATCTGCTTTCTTTTTTAAAAATAAATTTCTTAAGTTAAAAGAAAAGTGATGCCCTTATAAAAAGGAGTTAATACAAGTATCTAGCTGCATAGTTGAGAAGTTTTTCAGTGTCAGCCATGCACAGAACACAGTTTGAAGTAGTGAAAATCTGTGCTTTTACCACATATTTAAACATGATTTTAGTTACCATGCAAATTTTTGAGTATACATACTACCTTCAATGAGCAATTAATTTAAGGGAGCAAATTCAAGAAATTTTTCTTAAGTAAAATTCAATAGCAAAAATCTGGAATGCTTTTCTTTAGATTCAAAAACTAAAATACGTGTTGATTCCTTGAGTATTGTTGGTTCTCATAATAGACAGAACATCTGTTCAATGTTGTATTAATTCTCTATTATTGCATAACAAACTACTCTGAAACTTGCTTAAAACAACAGACATTTGTTTATACATAGTTTCTGAGGATCAGGTGTTTGAAAGTGGCTAAGCTGAGTACCTCTGGCTTGAAGTCTCATTGCAGTCAGACTATGAATTGGGGTTTTTATCATCTGAAGCTTGACTGGGGCTTCCTGTATGGCTTACTCCACATGACTGCTGGCAGCAGACCTCCACTTCTCACAGAGCAGGTCTCTCAGGGCTGCTGGCATGATCTCATGACATGGCATCCGGCTTATTCCAGAGGGAGTGATCTGAGAGAGGGTAAGGGGGAAACCATGATGCCTTTTTGTCCAAATCTCAGAGGTCATGCACTGTCCCTTCTGAATGTTCTATTTGCTAGAAGTCATTCACTAAGCACAGCCCACACTTCAGGGAAGGACAATGGGATGCCACCTTGTGAAGGAGTGAGTATCAAAGAAATGTGTGCACATGTTATAAAAGCAATACAAGTTACTTTATATAAATTGCATTTTTATTATTTATATTTCAAACAAAATATAAGTTTTCGCAATAGGGGTTGCTACTTACATTATTGGGTTTTCAGAGCACAATACAAAGATCTTTTTATTAGTTATAAAGAAATTGAGTTCAGTTTGGCCTCTGTGGTTTAGTGGTTGAGCATCAATCTATGAACCAGTTGGTCACAGTTCACTTCCCAGTCAGGGCACATGCCCAAATTGTGTGCTCGATCCCCAGTGTGGGGCATGCAGGAGGCAGCTGATCAATTATTCTCTCTCATCATTGGTGTTTCTATCTCTCTTTCTCTCTCCCTTCCTTTCTGAAATCAATAAAAATATTTTTTACAAAAAGATATTGAGTTCAGAGTCATAAGTAGCTTCTTTTTGGTACAGGGAAGTTCAATGTCCAAATATAGACTTGGATCTAGATATATAATTCTGTGTAGTCACTTAATATCCTATATAATAAAAGAGTAATATGCAAATTGACCGTACCTCCACTACACCCACAAGCCATGCCCACTAGCCATGCCCACCAGCCAATCAGAGCAAGTATGCAAATGTTAACTCAACTAAGATGGCTATGGCCACAGAGAGAGTACAAGAGAGGCTTGGATCGCCACTGGTGATGGAGGAAGCCAAGCTTTCTACACACCCTGGCAGACCCAGGCTTCCGCTTAAGGCAACAAAGTTTCAATGGCTGTGTGAGCAGAAGGCTTGACTCCACTCCAGGATACAAAGTTTCAATTGTAGAAGATAAATAAATCCCAGATACCAGGGCCTCTGCTTGGGTTGCAGGAGGGCATGGCCAGCTTGCAGACCACCACAGGCCCCTCACTCAGGCCACTCCACACCCCAAGGGAACACTCACCCTAATCAAGGACACCCTTCAGGGCAAACCAGCTAAGTTCCACCCATGCACCAGGCCTCTATCCTATCTAATAAAAGAGTAATATGCAGATTGACCATCACTCTAACACACAAGATGACTGACCCCATGTGATCAAAAGATCTGCCCCTATGTGGACACAAGATGGCCACCACAAGAAGGCCAGTAGGGGAAGGCAGTTGAGAGTGATCAAGCCTGCAGGGGAGGGCAGTTAGGGGTGACCAGGCTGGTGGACAAGAGAAGTTGGGGGTGACTGAACCTGCAGGGAAGGGTAGTTGTAAGGGGGGAGGGAGGCCCAGGCCTGCAGGAGAGGGCAGTTAGGGGTGACCATACCTGCAGGAGAGGGCAGTTAGGGGTGACCAGGCCCACAGGGGAGGGCAGTTAGGGGCAAACAGGCTGGCAGAATAGCAGTTAGGCATCAATTAGGATAGCAGAGGAGTGGTTAGGGGGTGATCAGGCTGGCAGGCAGAAGCGGTTAGGGGCAATCAGGAAGGCAGGCAGGTGAGCAGTTGGAAGCCAGCAATTCTGGATTGTGAGAGGGATATCCGAATGCCCATTTAGGCCCTACCTGGATTGGGCCTAAATGAGCAGTCAGACATCCCTTAAGGGGTCCCAGATTGGAGAGGGAGCAGGCTGGGATGAAGGACACACCCGCCCCTGTGCATGAATTTCATGAACCAGGCCTCTAGTCTAAATAATAATAGCAAAAACAGGACTCCTTTGCTATATTGTAATTTACTTACTTGATCTCAAATACCTCGGTTTAAATTGGAAACATCTCATAAAAAATCCAAATGTTTCCAAATATAGTAAAAAAGAAAAAGACTTATCAAACTCTTTGATGAATAAATAATTCTTTATGCTGAATTGCTATTCTGCTAAAGACTTGACTCTCATCCCCAATGTATATTATTTAATGTGGAAAATTTCTAATGTAATCAAATGTCAAATTGGACTGCTAGATATCAGATAGCACAGTGAAGTCTGAGACAGGACACTGAGATGCAAATACTGAAATAAAATATCTAGAAACTAATTGCACAACTTTTGTGCCTCATTCCAGGGTCCTCTCACCCAGGTGAGTCAGAGGTATACAGGAGAGTAAGACAATCAAACAAGGAGGGGCTTCAGTGAGACCACTTAAAGTTGGTACATGTCCTCTCAGATAGAAGACACAATAAACTGGTCCCTGGTTCCTGAGTGTAAGATTTTATCTAAAAGAACAAAAAAGCCATGGAAGTCTCCTAAGGTTTCCTCCAAAAGAATAAAATAATTATCCCTCAGAACAGGTCTAAAGGAGTAGTGCAAAATAAAAATAAAGAAGCTCTTATGATTAACTAGCCCTTGTGCATTCTCTGCTTCTCATGAGGCTCCACTAAAATAAATCATAGACCTTTCATGCCTTTTAAACAATGCATGTTGAGTTATTAGGAAAGAGTTAAGTTAGCTTTAATGTTATCATGGATAATGCAATAATGAAAAAAGTGAATTCATATACCACAATATTTTTAAAAAAGTCAATACAGCAATGACCCCAAGATTTATGGAACTATATGAAGTATTTACCCCAAACTCACAATTCTTATAAATTTGTTTTCAGTTTTTCTGCCATCTCATTTGGTTTCTATATTGTCAGTTGTTACTCCTCACTGTTTTCTGTATGCCTCTCTATTTTAACCTCTCTCTTCTTTTAATTGATAGTTGGTGGGGAAATAAGCCTGTTGGAATTATGAATTAAATAAAGTTAAACAGGACCACAATTGTTTTTTTTCTGCTTGCTCACCAAAGTTCTACAGAAAAAGTTGATTGAGAACTGGCTTATGGATACAGAGTTTTGACTCAACTTATGTATTAGATAAACAATAGAAGCAGATGCACATTAGGTCGTCATTGATAATAAGTATTTGCTGAATAAACTTGCCTTTATTTTTAATGGGATTTTCTTAACATGTTTTGTATTAATTAATTGATGCATCAAATGTGTTTTGCGTACCTACAATGTGCCAGATGCTGAATGTGGATCAATGAATGCTGGCATGAGTTGAGCTATTTAGTCAACAGCTATTCAGGATCCTATGCTCAGTTATAAACATTGTGCCTTGTAACTCGGACCAAGAAATGGCTCTCCATGTCTTTTGAGAACAGCAGGTCTCATGTGCCACCTAAACAGATGAAGAAGCAGTGGGTTAAGTACCAGATGGAGAACGAATTCTAATCCCACAAAACACAGAAATTTTTCTGGGTGGCCTGTTAGTAATAAAACTAAAGAATTGACTTTAATATAAGGTTTTAATTTTTAATAATTATGCTCATATTGTACTTTTACAAGTTCCTTCTGAGTGAGGGAAGATAACTAGTCTGAGCTCTGTTACAAGTGAGGTTAAGAAACCTAATGGCTAAAAGCTAGTGGCCCAGTTAAGGCTAGAGCTCATCTTTACTCTCTCAAATACAGTCTTTTCTCTTTCCAATCAGGGCTCTAAGCATCATTTCTTTGTGCCTTAATTTGGGCTGATTTTGATGCCACGTGGGTTAAATACTAGTATTTGGAGATGTGACTGAACATCCTTAGGGCCAATGGTTTCCCTGGTGCTTAAGTAAGTGTATCATCAGTGCCTCTGTTTGGGAGTTGATGTATTTCTGACTTTGGTCTTTGCTTCATGAATAATACCCCTGCCCTTCACATGCCCAGAAGCTGAGGGAAAGGCCTGCTACCCAAAGCTCCTTGCTTTTGGAGGAATTATTTCTCACCACTGGATCCTATAGATGACTCTTCTAAGGCAACAGGGAATGGCTGAGCCTGGTGAAGGCTGGGTCTCTTAACTCCTCAGCTCCAGAAGTCCTGGCTTCCACAACAGAGCGAAGCTATTGGGAAAAGATAATTTTCCAAATAAACTCTAGTCTATCCAGACAAAGGAACATTATTCAGGGCTAAAAAGAAACAAGCTATCAAGCCATGAAAAGACATGGAGGAAACTTAATTGTATATTTCTAAGTGAAAGGAGCCAATCTGAAAAGGCCACACACTGCAGGAGTCCAACTTTATGACATTCTAGAAAAGGCAAAACTCTGGAGCCAGTAAAAAGATCAGTATTGCCGGGGCTTGTAGGTGGAGGGATGAATAGGTGAAGCATTTTCACCTATTGGGGGATTTTTAGGGCTGTGAAAATACTCAGTATTTCCATAATGCTGGATGCATGCCATCATACTTTGTCCAAACCCATACAAGGTACACCACCAAAAGTGAACTGTGTTGTAAACTATAGACATCCAGACTGTGGTGATACTGATGTGTCAATGTTGGTCCATCATTTTAAAAATGCAGCAGTCTGGTGGGGAGTATTGAAAATGGGGAAGACTATGCATGCATGGGAGCAAGGAAATGATGGGAGGCCTCTCTACCTTCCTCTTAATTTTGCCATGAGCCTAAAATTTCTCTAAAAATATAAAGCTGAGAGAGAGAGAGAGAGAGAGAGAGAGAGAGAGAGAGAGAGAGAGAG
>JAAGEH010000392.1:10784776-11066563 GCA_011751065.1 Lasiurus cinereus
GAGAGAGAGAGAGAGAGAGAGAGAGAGAGAGAGAGAGAGAGAGAGAGAGAAAAGAGGAGAGGAGAGGAGAGGAGAGGAGAGGAGAGGAGAGGAGAGGAAAGAGAATTTGCCTACTTTTTCTGGTCATGCTTTGGGAAGAAGTCAGTGATGAACAAGCCATCAAGGCTGAAACACACTTTGGGTTTGCAGCCAATTCCTGCATCTCCCTCATTGCACGTATTGTGTGGGTACAATGGTCTGATCAAATATTTACTAATTTTTCTGTGGACTTTCCTTCTAATGAGTCCCTTTCTCCCAACTCTAAAAAAAGATGCTAAAAATGTGGCACACACTACAGATGGGTCACCCACATCTGGGCTTTTCATTTTCAAGGCAGGTGTAAGGGTGGGAAGGAAAGTAAAGCAAGATGTGGTGGCTTTTCTTATAAAGGAGGTGAGTGAGGGAGGAGGGCAAGAGATGAGACAGAATCATCCACCATTGTTACCAAATGGCAGATGTATTCATTGAGACTAATTATAATAATGATCTGAGTCCATAACTGACTCAGAGCTGGAGTGGCAGGTTCTCAAATTTGTGCACCTAGATTGCACCAATGAAGTTGGCATTTACCAAAGAAACCATGTGCAGATGGATATTTGCATGTGAAAACTGAGTAATTGTGTGTGAGCAGGAACTCCATGCACAATTATTGGCCTCTCCTCGAGATGTTGGGAGCAGTTTCTGGTCTTGGAAACTAGCCTGCAAAATGCTGGTGCAGACTTGAGGTCTGTGCATGTACGAGGTGCATGCCCAGGTTTCAGAGAGGTAGCTCTGATGGGTTGATTTGCATGTGTTGGCCGTCTGTGATATGACCAACACTGTGACATAATAAAAGCTCAGACTGTGCCATCAAACAGACCTAAATTCCAATTTCAGCTCCATTGCAGCATTCACCAAGGCAAATCAGTGGGAGGCAGTGGAGTTTGAGGAGATGCAAATAACAATCTGGGTGTTATTGTAGCAGATTCACGTAGGCCTCTAAGGAAACTGAGACTTGGAGGAGTGAAGTTAAATCTGTGCCAACATGGATTTGAACAGACGTATCCATTTTGATTGTCCCTTTGAACTGTCCTGTGCCCTGCCATCTCCCAAGGCATTTGGTGAAGACAGATGAGATCCAAAGGAGAGAGATGTTCAGCTGTCCATCATCTTATGAATGAGAGGTTTCCTCTTTGTGTATGAGCTGCATCGGGTCCCGAGGAGGAGACATCTGTAAGGCCAACATTACAGGCATATGTGCATTTCCCACTACCAGTGCCTCCTGTGGTCAACACTAAGAACTACAAAGCCACGAGGTGCCAAATGGAGCATGTTGATCTCCTACCTCGGGTTTGACTGTGCCTTTACATGGAGTACTCCAGTCTTTCTCTTTATTTATATGTGTTCTGTGCTTTCTTCAAACACAGATCAAGATGTACCTTTTTTTGGAAAAACTACTTTATGAGAGAGGAACTAGTCCTATCCCCATTATAGGGCTGAGGAACTGAGTCACAGAGAGGTTTCATAACTGAACAAAGATCATAGAACCAGAGACAGAGCTGCAATCTGAATACTGGCAGATTGCGTCCAAAAAACTAATTTTCCTAACCATTACACCATGCAGCTGCTCAATGAGAACAGTCTCACTTTTATATCTAAAAAACCAGCTCTCACCCCCCAGGGTAGTCTTGAAGCCTGCTGTGGAGTCAGACATTTAATGCACTCAGTGAATTTCCATAAGGAAGATGAAGAGTTTGCTCAGGTTTAAGATTGATGTAGATGGTTTTATAACGTTACTAGAGGAATTCAGTCAACAACTGGGAGGGTGGAGGACGATGGGCCTTGTAGCATTTGATGTCATCAGCAGGCTGCGGACAATCTGCCAGCCAAAAGTAGTTCTTGGCAGAGGAGCAGCAAAGCCCAAGGGGAAAGTGATGATTATTTGTGCTGTGATGTAAGAGATGCCATGGCACCACATGCTCAGCTACCAATTTTGGTGCAACTCCAGGATGTATTTTCTGTAGCAGCCCTGTTTTTTTTTTGTTTTGTTTTCCCCCCCCCCCTAAAATTCTATTTAGTGTCTCATGCTCTCTTTCCCCCACAATCCTCTCTCCCTGCAGCATGGTCCAGAAAATCAATCTACTTCCCTTGCCTTCAGAGGATGCCACAATCCTTTAGAGATTTTCTTAAATACCTTTCCAAGACAAACACAAAAGATCTTTTTGTTTTTAAGGATTTTACTGCTAATTGTGAAGGGAAAACAGAACATCAAAAAAATAATGAAGATGGAGAAGCAATAACTAGTTCAGCATCTCACATAGTCTTCATAGTATTGATCCCTTGGACAC
Organism: Lasiurus cinereus; assembly: GCA_011751065.1. Lineage (NCBI taxonomy): Eukaryota > Metazoa > Chordata > Mammalia > Chiroptera > Vespertilionidae > Lasiurus > Lasiurus cinereus. The sequence continues at coordinate 10,787,143 of JAAGEH010000392.1, forward strand.
GGTTTTTTTTTTTAATATGTTTTTTTATTGATTTCAGAAAGGAAGAGAGAGGGAGAGAGATAGAAATATCAATTATGAAAAAGAATCCTTGATCTGCCATCTCCTGCATGCCCCCTATTGGTGATTGAGCCTGTAACCTGGGAATATGCCCTTGACTGAAATTGAACCTGGGACCCTTCAGTCCCTGGCCTATGCACTATCCATTGAGCCAAACCAGCTAGGGCCCTTGGACACAGTTTTAAGCTCCATCGAGATCATGAATGGAGCTTCCAAGGTACTTGGTCCTCTCCTGAAGGTTGAGCTCTCTGAATGTCTCACTGTTTTCTGACCTCTCCCTTAGTCACGTTATAGGGATCATTTCCTTCATGTGATTCACCCCCGGCCTGAAAATGCAGCCTTTCACTTGGTTTCTGAGACCTCTCAGTAAGTTACAATGACTGGTTTAATTGACTATTGCCTCTTTGGGTCTTTTGTGTCCTCACATGAGGCCACTATGGACAGGAACCATCTTTCTGCTCTTCCATCTCCCTGTTTGTTGATGAGTTTATTGCCCTGCGCCTGTGCTTGTTGTCTATATAAGCAAGGTAAAAATAGTTTGACATGGGCCTTTACCACTGAAAGGCACCTGATTCTCTGCTGACATATTTACACTGTTATCCTTATCATGAACCAAGGGCTTTTAGGGAGATTTTTTTTTTTCAATTTAAAAACCATCTAGTAGATAGATGTTAGTAAAATCCAGGGATAGTGGAGTTGATTGAGGTAGCCTGACTGTAGTGAATGTCTGCTTGGGAGTGGTTCACTAGGATACCCAGTCTTGAATGATGAAATAGGGAATTCCTTGGAGTCAAAAGAAACCCGAAGGTAAGTGCAGAAAGAGGACATTGAAATGTTCTTGGTGTACTTACATAGTTCTACTTACTTTGATAACTTGGTGCCAGAAAAGAGAGAGAGAGAGAGAGAGAGAGAGAGAAGACAGCTGGGAAGAGGCAAGAAAGAAGAAAGAAGAGTCAGAAGATTGAGGGAAGTTGCAGCCAGATTAGAGAGGCAAAGTTAGGGCCCAAGCATTACACATGAGTTGGGAAAGAACATTTAATAAGGCAACAGAAAGGGGGAAATGATTGAAATATGACCTGAGACTGAAAGCACAAGTGAATGCCCAGAGCCATGTGAAGCAAATAAGGAATATCAGCCCCAAGATTAGCTCTCCCCTCAGTATGGGTGGCCTTTCCTGTTCTCTTGTCTGCACTTTCTCAGGCAGTTGTGAATGAATGATGAGGCCACCCGACAGAGGCAGTAAGTCCCCCAAACCTCGGCATTGTTACACCCTTTTCCAACTAAGAGATTCCTTCATGGTGTGGGGCAGAGGATTGTGGAAGCTGTTCCCAGCAGACCACCATGAGCTTCTTATGGGAGAAGCTGCTCTGAAAAGATACAAGATTTACAGCAGATTATGATAATCATCACCATCATCATTTTGGCAATCATGAAGGATCACATATATATGACACTAAAAATCTTATGGTGTTGCTGATTCATTTTATGGGAATCTGGCATTGACTCAAAAGTTAATGATTCTGGGCATTTTGAAGGCAATTCTAAGACTGTTATTTCAACAATTTAAAATATGTACCCGCTAAAGAATATGTTAAGACTATAGTAAATGTAATAATAATAATAATAATAATAATAATAATAATAATAATAATGATAGTGGTATTGTGATTTGAATGTGAATTTCTTATCTGCTTAGCACAGGGTTTTAGTCCACGAAGTGCATTAACATAATCTGTTGTGCAAATGATAAAGTAGTAATGCAATGCGACAGGAGCCACTTTGTAGATTTCTCATTAGTGTCATTAGATTTACATTAAGTATATATAAAATCAGTTAAGTGTTTGTTCACTGCTTTTTTTCCCCTGAAAATAGTCCATATATTAAGTTGGCCCAGTTCTCATTAGGATCAACATCTTCCCTAGGATCCTTTCCATGGTCTAACATCTTCTGATCCTCTCCTTAGCCAGTATCCTTCTTTTCAAACTGGAGACTCATTTCTTATTTCATGTCTTAAATTAGTCTTCATGTTGCCATGGGTGTTTGGACTGCATTCCCTGTTTTGGATGTATGGCCCAGCTCTGACTGGCTGTCAGACTCTCTTCCCTGAGTATCTCCACCTGGAATCCCTGGACCTTCATCTTAGACTCCCTCTTAATATTCTTTTTGCCAAATCAAAGAGCTGGACACTTACTTCTTTCTGAGCAAGATGGCCTCTGATATTGTATCATGTAGGTCCATGAATGTTGCTTTTTAAAATTTTTATTTTATAAAATTGTATTATGTCTATAGTTTAAAATTCAAATATAACCCTTACTGTTGCTAATAAGATTCAATCCCACCCTCCACTCTTAATTCTTGCTACCTTGAAACAAACATTTTCCACTCTTTCAGATGTTTCTTCTTTTGTATTTCAAGTAATATGTTTGCCTTATAACCTGATACTCAGTTGTCTATACTACCTTTTTACTTTCTTTCATGAAAAATAATTATTTAGCTTTTTGCACTTACAACACACACACACACACACACACAATACACACAACACATTCTCTCCCTCCTCAAATTTTCCCAATTTAATTATGTATCAGGTATCTGCTACTGTATAACAAATCACTATAGAAGTCAGTGCCATCATATAATAAACATCGGCTGTTCCACAGTTTTCATGGGTTAGGCATTTGGGGATTCTGGAGCTAAAGGATCTGATTTCAAGGTCACTCCCATGGATGGCCACTTGGTGTTCATTGTTGGCCAGAATCCTGGTGCCTTTCTACAGGCTGCTTGAGTGTCCTCATGACATGACAAGTAGCTTCCCCAGAATGAGAGCTTCAAGAAGTGTGAGCCAAAGCCCCAGAGGTCACATACCATCACTTCTGATATCTTCTATTCATTAAAAATGAATCACCAAAGGGAAGACAATTAGGCCTTTTTGAGAAAAAGAATGTCAAAGAATTTGTGGACATATTTTAAAATCACCACAAATTCTTCAAAATTTTTTTGATTAAATAAATTAGTGGTAGGCAAAAAGGAAGTTTACAGTTGTGAGTACACAAAACACAGATTTTATTCTTTCATTATTATTTATTAACTAGAGGCCTGGTGCATGAAATCCATGCACAGGAAGGGGGGATCCCTTAGCTTGGCCTGCACCCTCTCCCAATCCAAGAACTCTCAGGAAATGTCCAACTAACCCAGTGGTGGAACCCTCTCCCAGCTTCTGGCTTAGCGGCAGTTCCCCTGTGGGAGTGCACTGACAACCAGGGGGCACCTCCTGCATTGAGTGTCTGCCCCCTGGTGGTCAGTGTGCATAATAGCAACTGGTTATTCTGCTGTTTGATCAATTTGCACATTAGCCTTTTATTGTATAGGATTATTATATTATTTTCCATCTGAACAACTGTAACCTACTTTTGCCTAACCCTGTATTATTGAATTATATTACTATGACTAGTGTATTAGTTTTGTATTTTTGCTGTAACAAATTACCACAAACATATTGACTCAAAACAATACAGATTTATTTTCTTCTAGTTCTAGAAGTTTGAAAGTCTGAAATGGGTCCTCCTGGACTAAAATCAAGGTGTTGGCAGGGCTGTGTTTCTCCCAGAGATTCTAGAAAAGAATATGCTTCTTGTCTTTCCCAGCTCTTAGAAACTCCTGCAGCCCTCACCTTATAGCCTCTTTTCATCTTCAAAGCCTGCAATGGTGACTAGAGTCTTTCTCACATTGTGTCACTCATCATATCTCTTTCTCTGACTCTGACCCTTTTGCCTCCCTCTCTCACTTGTGATTATGTTGGGACCAGCCATATCCTCCAAGACAAATCTCCTCATCTCAATATTAATTTAATCACATATGCAAATCCCTTTTCCATGCAGTTACCATTCACATGTTCTGAGGTCTAGAACATGAAAATCTTTGGTGGCCATTATTCTCTTATGTAAATATTGCTCTCTATGTTATACTATAATGTATGTCATAATAAATCATAATTATAGTTCCTTTAATTTTTTTTGGAGTGAATAACTGTCACTTTCCTCTCATTTGCTTATTTTTAAAACTGTATCCATCATTCATTTACTGTCAGATAAAATTTATAATCTGTTAATTCCTAAACATGCCAACTCTTCTTCCAACTTTATCTTTCTTTTCTTGGCACCACTCTTCAAAAGCACTCTCCCTTCTCCCATTTGGAATCTTGCTCTCTTGGGACACAGCATTGCTATTTCTAGGAACTTCCCTTCACTATTATTCTGAGATTTTTTTTTTCTGTTTTGTTTTCAGGATCCTGTGACCTTTTTTCTTCGGTTTATTCTCCTATTGTACTGAATTGTATCTTTCATTGGCCTCCTTAGCAAGAGTACATACAGGGGTTCTGCAATTGCCATTCCAGAGCTCTGGCCTAGGAGACTTCATCAATAGTTTCCTTGCCTTCTGCCTTCCAGTTCACTTTGGTCCATGAAAATTAGCAAAGTTGAGTGGGAGGAAAAGGAAAAGGAAGTAGGGGTGTTTACTCTCCAATTCATCCTTGTTGAGCTATGAGTTGGTGGTGCTTGTCAGGTGGTTGTCTCCTGGCTTCAGCTGTCTCTCCAGGTTCAGGAATAATTCCTTCCCCGGTTCCTCCCCATTGCATGCTTGATTATGTCTTTATTCTACCTCCACTTGGGGTATAGAATTTTAGGTTGAAGATCATTTTTTCTTAGCACTTTGGGAATATTGTTCTGTCTTTTAGCTTTCAGAGTCCTTTTTGATAACATGCTTGTGATCTTGATATCTGTTCTTTTGTATGTGACTTGTTTTTGCTCTCAGAACACTTGAGAGTCTTCTCTTTATCCTCACACTCAAAAAAAGTTCTGGAAAATCTCATTTTGTTATTTCTTTGGTAATTTTCTTTTTTCTTTTCTTTTTTTAAACTCCTTTTAGTTGAAAGACAAATATCATGGATAAGTATATTATCTTTAGTTTCCTCTTCTATTTTCAACTTTTGTTTGATGTCTTAAGAGACTTTGCCATCTAATCCATTCCATTTTTTATTTGCCTAGCATATTTTTATACTCCCTTATTTTACTTTCATAGATACAATACATTACCTTTTTATGTATTTTCATGGTTGGAATTTCCTCATTCAAACATGCCAATTTATCTTTAAGAATTAGACACTGCATTTCTGATTGGCAGCTGTGTTGGCATGAGTGGGTCTTGTTAACTGTTAGGTTTCACTCCAGATGATAAATGAATGTTACTGTAGTCTCTGTAGGTCTTTTCTCACCTTGGTGAGTTTCCTCATTGTGGGTTCTTTAATTTACTATTGTCCAGCAGAAACTGTGTGTTGATGGAAATGATCAATATCAGTGCTGTCCAAAATGGTAGCCACTAGTCACATGTGGCTACTATGACTAAAAAAAGTAAGCTTTAAATTTTATTTAATGTTATTTACTTTAAACATAAATAACCACCAAGGCTAGTGGCTACCACATCAGTAGCAATCTTATTTTAGTCAAGGTGGAGGGAAACCTGGGCAGAGTGCAGACTTTCACCTAAATTTTCTTTTTGCAATCAAGATCTCATTCTGCATTCAGCTTTTTGGAGTCCAAAATCTATCTTGTTTAACTTCTCTAGCCTTCCAGTCTTTTGAGGCAATGAGAGAGGGATCCTCATCTGATTGTAGAAAGTAGGGAACAGAGTCTGGGGGAGCAGATACTCTTTAATAAGTCTTCAGTCTTCCAACCAACCCTGCTATTTTCTTGGCCTTCTGAGAGACCTGTGATGAAACACATAGGTTTCTCCAGGATTCTTCCTGGGAAAATAGCTAGTTTTGATGGCTTGCTCTGCTGCAGGCTGGAGTGTCTGCTTTCCCTAGTCTGCAGAGTCAGCTGCAATCTACCTTTCAGCTCTCAGTTTTGTTGTCTCCTCTTTATGTCTCTTTGGCCATATGGGTTTGAGTCACATTTTATTTCTTGCCTGCATTTTAGTGAGGTTTCGACAGGGCAAGAAAAATGGGTGTGTCAACGCCTCCATACTGGCGGCTGATTACTTGGTCTAACTTCTCTGCCAAAGGCATGAGATTGTTTATTTTCCTACAGATGTTTTTGTGATGTTTTAAAACGGAGTTGTTGCACTAGTTGCCATTACATTATTTATTTTAGCAAGTTGTGAGATATCTGATGAGGTAGCCAGAATTTATAGCTCTCTCTCTCTTTTTTTTTATTTTATCCTCAGACTTCATCTCGTGGCTCTAGCAAAAAGGTCCTTGCTGTTTGTTTAACAGAAATGTCTCAGTCTCACTTGCATGCTCATACAAGTGAAACCATGGTTGTAAAAGTAGTCTTCCTAACTGCAGAAAACTGAATTGCTTCCAAAGATTCTTTTCTCAAATTCTACATACACACACACCCAACCCTGAGAACCATTAAGGGTTTTCACATGTGTACAGAAATCAGTCTGGTCATTTAAGAAGTTATCTCTGGCCAGGCCAGGACCACACAATGGCTCTGAGTGAGAAACTTCTGCTAGGGTGTCACCTATAGTTAGAAACTTTCTCCCACTGCTGTTGCAGGTAGAGGTGACGTTGTTGGTAAAAACAGGCTCATCCACTCCCAAAGGGAGAAAAACTGGAGCAAGCATCTCCCTCAGCCCCAACACCAGTCACCCTTGGGAAGTAAGAGACAAGTTCTGGGTTGGAGCACTTAGGACCAGGAGTTCTTGTATCTTTCTGTTTAAAGACATACCTGGTGCCCTGCTGGGGCTGAGCTTTGACTTCCCAGGTCAAGTCCTAGGGATGGGCTCCAAGCAGGCAGTGACCCCTACATGCTCTCAGTAGATCTTTGTCAGTCTATCTAGATAATGTCTCCACAGTTTGGTAGACTACTCCTTCCCACATTTCTACATTAAATTGGCAGGAATTTTGCAGTAAAACTTCCTGGACTGAATGTAGTCTGGCTCTATCATCTCATACTTATGCCTCTATTTCAGCATTTACCCTCTTCTCACCTTTTCCTCTGAATTCCCTATCTGAGACCCACTGCTCCCTCTTTCTATCCAGCCTCCATCTGGAACTGCTATTGGTCATCAGACATTCTGTTATATTCCAGAAATCCATGGATAGTAGAGCCTAACCCACTTTGTCCATCATGGACAAATGTTCCTATACAGATGGATATTTAAGTATGAACAGATCTAGGGGAGAATTCCCCTTCTGCAACCCCTTATTCCAATTTCACCTGCTAGACATATCCCATTGGCAAGTTCAACTGAATAAGTGGAGGGTAATTTTGTCTAAGGCAATAGTCTCCAAAGTAAGCTGTGTAAGATGATATGGGAATGAAAAAATAGTTTCTATTTATTTTTAATGTTATGTTTTTTAATTTTTCTACATGCATGTATATAAAACATAAACAAATGTTACAATTTATAGTCAAATATTTTTCCTAATAGGGTACAGTTTTATTAAAGTAGGCAAATCAGTACTGTTCACAATATGGATTTGTGGGCCTCAGAGGCCCCAGACACCTCATTATGTTAGTGTACTTAATAATTTACATTTGAAGGTTCACTGTGGTACAGTTTTTATGTGGATATTATGCCTGTTTACCCTTTTTTATTTATCAATAGGGTGGCAAAACTATTTTGCTTTCAACTTTCAGGAAATTGACACAAACTTTGCCTACCAAACTTTTAGATCCATACAATAACATTAAAACTTAAAACATAACATTGAACTTATGTTATTATTACCATTACCAAGATCTTATTGACTACCTTGAGATAAATTTTCAATATTTTTTCAAATTGTGAAACAACTATTTCCTTTATGTTTCTTTACAATTTCTGCATGGTTAATTCTTTGCCGTTTCAGAAAATCTAGATGTATATAACTTCCTCTTTAAATTAGAGTTTCAAGAAATTTGAGAAAAACTTGATAAACTGAACTCTATTTTTACATATCAAGGTTCATTTATGCTGAGTTATCAGACATTGGGGCTCATTTACCGAGATGATTCTTGTGAAGTGGCTCTGAAGCATACAAGAAATAATTAAATAGCACGAACACTGAGACACAGAGTCAGGGAGATAGGACAATAATGTGCCAAGAATGGGAAGTGCTTGACTTTGTTATTTGCATAATATCTTAAAGTCAATGACTTATGTGCCATCAAGGACTACATTGAGGATTTCCTCTGCCTAGAAGTATTGTATTCCATTCCTTACCACCTTCCAAGACAGCGCCCAAGAATCCCCACCTCCTGGAACTCAGATCTTGTGTTGTCCCTTTTCACACTGGACCAGGCATGATCTGTGCAAGCAAGAGAGAATATGGCAAAAGTGATAGTGGGTCACTTCCAAGGTTAGAATCTAAAAGCCTCTGTGGCTTTTGTCTTGCTTGCTCTTCATCATATTTTCCTCTTTCTGGCCATCCAATCCAGGGGAACCGGGCTGCCATGTCGTGAGTAGTCTTATATTAGAACAGTGCTGACTATGAGATACACAGAAGGAAGACACATGCCTTATTTTTTAAAATCAATAAATCTCACAGGTGGCATGTTCTCAAGTAAGTGCAGTGCCATGGAATGGGCAAACTGCCCACAGAGTCTCAGGGAAGCCATGTTTCAGCTTTGCTTCACTGAAGAACTGCCTGTTGAATGGGAAAAGAACTTGAGTGTCCTTGAGGCAAATGGTGAAATGCAAGGGGGAAGGGGTTTCTTCAGGCAGAGGCTTGGATATGAAAAGGCAGAGAATTGAGTTCAATAAGTATTAATTGGGGAAAAATTATTAAAACTCTCTTTCATAAACCCCACTGAAAAAAATAAAATGTGAGAGAAAGAAAATGCCTGACCTCTGAATTCATGCAACTCACCAAGACTTGAAGCCATGAGATCACCAGAAAGTCTTGGATTGATACCGTTCAGTATGATCGCCATGAGGTACAGGTTGCTATTCTCTTCCTGAAATGTGGCTAGTCCTAATCAAATGCAGTGAAGTGTAGAATACACACTCAAACCTGAAGGCTTAGCCCAAAAGACTAAACTATCCCATTAATAACTTTTTACATTGATTGCATATTGAAATTATATTTTTATAAGTTGGGATAAATAGAGCACATTATTAAACTTCACTTTATGTGTTTCTTTTCACATTCTTAGAAGGAGTGCTAAGTATAAATTTCTCTGCATGATCTGTCTTTGTGGTTCCTACCATCTCCCTCTTGGATAGCACTGGTTTGGAGGATGCTGGCATCTGAGCTGTGGATGAGAAAGAAGAAATGGGTCAAGAGATGCTGAGAGGACCACAGTCAATGTGCTTTCCCCAACACTCACTTTCTACCGAGGGGGTCTAGTGTGAGGCCTGGGGAAAGCTTACCTGGAGACAAGTTAGTGCCAAGGTTCAAAATCGAGAGGAAGATTTTGTGTGAGCTGAGCAGCGCTGTGACATGTGATGTTGACATGCACTTTTAAAGAATAGTGTGTGATAATGCTTTAATCATACTCACCTTCCCTGCCCCCTTCTAAAGTTTTTAAATTCAGAAATCTCTGGTACATCTGCTTCTCTTTTGGTTCTAATACTATTATATGGATGGGAGGGAAAGTGGGATGGGATACACACCTAACAATAAAGAAGAGGTCTGTCTTCTTTAGAGGAGTTGGGTTTGTTTCTGGACATCCTACATTTGCTCTGTTGGAGGTCCTGAGAGTCTAGCAAGTCTTTGTCACTCTGTGATTTCAGGTAAATTCTAGGTTAACCCATACCTGCTTTAATTTTTAACTTGTGAGAGACTGGAATTGGGCTTCACTGGGCTGTCAGAGACAATAGTGGCTTCCTAGGCTGGAAAACTCTGCCCATTGGCCCTTACCTCAGAGTGAATTATTGGAGATCATATGAGCCCTGGACCATGCTCTGCTGTGGAGCCTTTATTATCTTCTAGTCTCTGGCACAGTTGGCTATGGGACCTGGCTGAAGCGTGTCTCTGTGTCTTTATGTCCTTATTGGTTAACCAGTCTTCAGATCTTAAAAGCCAGAGCTCTGCAGATTGACTCCAGAACTTTTTAAATGTGCAGTGTCAATGGGAACATTAAAATTTCTCAGGTGGAAAGCACTTTGAAGGATAATAATCAATGGTATTCTAAGACTTCTCTGTGAAACTGAAATAGTAATAGAAGAGGGCATTGCTCAATTCTGGGAATGTTGCAAAAGGTAGAAATAAATTACAAGTCACAGGATCCCTCTCTCTTCTCAAGGTTATTCCAAACAGTTAAAAAAATATGTGGTCTGACCTGGCTCCACACAGTACAGCCAGGGGGTTGTTTCTCCTACTATGAGGACATTATGTAGAGGTCTAAGGAATAACTGCATTAGATTGTTAAGGCTGCCATAGCAAAGTATCACTTGTTGAGGGGCTTAAACAACAAAAATGCATTGTCTCACAGATCTGGAGGCTAAACATGTGATATCAAGGTGTGGGCAGGGCTAGTCCCTGAGAGCTATGAGCTAAAACTGTGCCATGCCTCTCTCCCAGCTACTGGTGGTTTGACATTCCTTGGCTTGTAGACACATCCCACAGATCTCTGTTTTCATTTTCACATGAGGTTCTCCCTTTGTGCATTGTCTTTGTGTCCAAATTTTTCCTTTTTTATGGAATCCAATCAAATTGAATTCCATCCCTAATGATTTCATTTTACTTTACCTTATAAGGATTGCCCATCTCTAAATAAGGTCACATTCTGAAGTATGGGAGTTGAAGGCTTCAATATAGGAATTTTCAGGGGACAAAACTCAACCCACAATAAACTCTATTCAAGGAAAGTAATGAACTTTTTTTTTTGGCCTTATATTATTCTTATGTACAGGTAATGAGTTTGATTTGCTTCCCTTTGTTGAAGGATAAGTATGAGCTGACCTTACTTTTCTATCACTGCTACCATTGTGTTCTCTCAAATGTCCCTTCTGTTTTGGGATCTGCTTCCTTAAGCAAATTCTACTCTGATCCCCTAACATTTTACTTATTAAAATGGCCTCATTTGGACTTTATTTTGGTTGTATGGTAAGTATGCTAGATTCTTTACAGGACTTTCCCTAATGAAACAACTAAAATATTGATTTCAAAAAATGAAACATCTTTTTAAATGTACTACTGAGCTGGAATAAAAGAAAGATATCATCAGAGTCCCCTTTTTAAATAAACTTATTAACTTCATAATAATTTCAGGTTTACAGAAATTTGCAAACATAGTAAAGAGTTCCAGTTTCAGTTTTATCTAAGACATCATCTTACATTCCTGTGGTTCATTTGTCAAGACTATATGACAAAACTATTATATTATTATCAGCTAAATTTCAGGTTTTGTACAGCATGCACCAGTTTTTCTCATCCCAGAATCCAGTCCAGAGACCACAATGCCAATTGAGTTGTCATGTAATGTTAGTCTACTCTTGTCTTTCATGACCTTGGCAGTTTTGAAGAGAACAGGTAAGGTAGTTTTTAGACTGTCCTTCAATTTGGGTTAGTCTGATGTTTTTCCTAGGGTTGTAGTAATTTAAACAAAGTAAATAAGGGTCACTAGAAAATAAGTGAATACTAAATCTTCCCAGGACTTATTGCTAAACCTGGAAAAACCGAGCTCTTATTTCTGATGCCCTCGCAGGGTTTGGGGAGCAGAACATAGAATCTAGGGCTTCCCAATGGTGAGGAATACAATGGAAAAACACCATTCACTTCCTGTCTCTACCTCTACATGTTCAACTGAGAGCCCAAGGAACTATAGGTTCCATTAGATTAATGCAAAATAATCTTCACCACACAGAAAGGGGCAACTAGAAAATGTGTCTGTCACAGTCCTAAGTGCTGGGTGGAGGAAAAGAAAGTTTCCCACAAGATGTGTAAATAGAAGCCAACCTTCTTCTGAATTCACACTATCTGTGGGAAGCTGAAGAAATTTCATACACACCAAAATGTATTTTAAATGAGTCCTGCAATAAAATTACCACTAAGTATATTCTGTATTATACTTAGTAGTTATTAGTATTTATTTAATATTATATTTAACTAGAGGCCTGGTGCACAAAATTTGTGCAATCTCAGCCTGACTTGTGTCCTCTCTCAGTCCAGAAGACCATAGGGATGTCCAACTGATGGCTATGGGGAGTGGACCTACTAGTAAGCCATCAGTCGAACATCCTTAGCACTGCCGTGTAGGCAGTAGAGGCTCCTGCTACCATTGCTGCTCTCACCATCCATGAGCCCAGCTTCTGGCTGAATAGTGCTCCCCCAGTGGTAGTGCACTGACCACCATGGAGCAGCTTCTGCATTGAGCATCTGTCCCCTGGTGGTCAGTGCATGTCATAGCAACCTGTCATTCTGCCATTCAGTCAATTTGCATATTAGCCTTTTATTATTATCTCTATATATAAAACCCTAATATGCAAATAGACCAATCGGCAGAACAACCAAACAACCAGTCACTATGATGTGCATGACCACCATGCTGCTGATGCCTGCCATGTTCCAGAAAGTTTGAATGGGGAAGAGATGTATTTAAAAAGAAAATGGTTGATATTTCCATTATTGAAAGACAATATTTATTCTAGAAATCCCCCACATTCAAGCAAGATAAATAAAAAGGAATATATACACTGTCCACTGTAGGCAACTGCAGGAGAGCAAAGGAAAAAAAAAAGGTTTGGATAGAGGAAGTAGCCAGTAAGAGAAGCCAGACCACCCACATAGCTGCTCCTTGTCAGCACTGGTGGAAATTGCTGGATAAAGGAATAGCATCCTCAGTGTGTTCAGGGAACATCTATTAATTTTCAGCACTTTCTCCTGTGAAACAACCTTTTAAGAATGAGGGCAAAATAAGATGCTTATAGCCAAACCATATCCTACAGAGTTTACCTTGGAAAGATCTCCACCAAAGGAAATTCTGAAAGATTATTTTAGACAGAAGGAAGATTATTCCTGGTGAGAGGTCTGAGATAATAAATAGAATGATGAGCAAAGATGCTGGTTAGTCTAAATGGAGATTTTAAAACCATAAAAATGATGTCCAGTTTGTGTGGAAAATTAAGTTAATGAAATTAAAATATTAAAGAAAAACAGCATATAAGGTGGGAGAAGCTTAACCAGAGAAAGTTAGGGAAAGTTAGGGATATAAGGCCATTATCTTATTTGCATTGAAGAGCAGACTACCTTCTTTAACTTGCAAACTAGAGGGTAAAAGTAGGATAGAAAAAAAATAATAACGACTTATTCAGAAGCAGGGATACAGAGGATTAGGACTGGACAATTAGCGACTTTGATCAAATGGACCTAATTAAAACATGGCACCCAGTTGTAGGAGAAAATACCTTGTTTTCAAATACATGGCAAGTTACAGCTGATTGCTTAAGTGCAAGGCTCCATGACTGGATTCCAAAAGATTGTATTCACCCAATTGTGGTCTCAGACACAAATAAATATAGAAATAATATCCTGAATAAAATCTAGAAAAAAGCCATTCATTTGGAAATTAAACATATATATCTAATGTATATACATGCTTTCTAAAAAATCTTATGGGTAAAAAAAGAAATACTAATGAAAAATTTAAAATATCTAGGACTGAATCTTGAATATATTATAAATCAAGATTTGGGAATGCAATTAAACCAGTACTTAGAAAGTTAATGTTTACATTAGAAAAGCAGGAAGGATGAAAATTATTGATCTAAGCATCAAACTTAAGAAGTAAAAGAATAGATAATGAAATTTCTGAATCAGTAGGGAGAAGAGAACATATATCTATTAATATAACATGGGATGATTTTAATCCTCATTCATTCAACCAGTATTTATTGAGCATTTGGTATATACTAGGAAAAACACAAAGTCCCTTAAACCTCAAGCTTCTCTTCTGATGGAGGCACAGACAGAACATTTAAAAATGAATAAATGAATGAATGAATGCATGAACAAATAGCATAATTTCAAGTAGTGATAAGCACATCAAAACTGAAGAACATAGGGCAGAGTAAAAGAATAGAGGGTGAGTTAGAGGTGGGAAGTTGGTGGTGGCTATTTTAGACTTCAGGATTTCTTCCAAGGACAAGAGCTCATGTAGCCATTAGGAAATGGAAAAAGCCCACATACTAAATAATAGAATAATGATTGGCTCCCAGCCTGATGCCATTTGACCTTTTGTGACTGGCCCAGGGCTATGGGTAGGGAATATGGACAACAGGATGGGACAGGCAGATAATTGCTCTCCAGTACTTTGACTTCTGAGTTTCTGGATTCTTTCTCTGCTCTAGACCCATGTCCTGCTCTAGACCCTGTCCCTAGCTTCCCTGACCTATTGGCCACACACTCGCCTCCTTGGAAACCCTTCACACTCTTACTGTTGTCCTTCCACCTATCTCTGTTGGGCTGTGTTCTGTTCTCTAGGAGCATCATGGAATAGACAGAACATCAGATGGTAGTCACAGCATCTGGTTCTATGTCCAGTTGTATGACATCGGCTAAGTGGCTTGCTAGACCTCTGTTTCCTCATCTATCAAATATGCGGATCAGTACATGATCTCCAGGAGCCCTCCCAGTGCTGTGAGACCACGGTGCTAGAAACTTAACTGGTGCTAAGGAAAACCTGAAAATGCAGCAATGTGGGAAAATGTCCCTACCAATGCACATTTGCATTTTTAATAATGCGTTTCTATACCTTAGCCCACAGAAATGGAGTCTTGTCAGCCTTACAGCAAAATGAAGACGACAGGGAGAGAAAAGGAGATGCTGCCATTTGAGTAATCCAATGGCATCCCCAGAGAAAAGAAGCCAAGTTTAATTGCAGGAAAAATCAGCAAATATTTCATATAGAGGTGGCATTTAAGTATGGTTTTGAAGGACATGTAAGATTTTGATAGACAGAAAAAGGCCTTTTGGAATAGAGGGCAATGTGAGTAACATTAAGGAAGAAGGGAAGAGGGTGGCACATGTGCCCTGGGTAATACTATCCCTGGGCAGGGCAGGAAGCAGGCTTGTAGGGAGTGTATGAAAATAGCAACACTTATTTTCATTTCAGGGACTTCTGTGTGATTTACATACTTTTAAGAGTTTAATCCTAAACCAATTCTATAAGGTTGGGAACTATAAGCATCCCATTTTATAAATGACTAGAGGCCCAATGCAGGAAATTCATGCAAGGGCTTTAGCCCGGGCCCTCACCCGCTGTGGCTTTGTTTAGAAGGAAGGATGTCTGGAAGGACATCTGGTCTAATTAGCATATTATGCTTTTATTATTATAAATAAGTCTGAGGCCTAAAGGAATCTCTAAAGTGATGAAGCTAGGATCTAAATGTAGGTCTAAGTATGTATAACTGACACCAGGAGTAGAGATGACAGAGTTGAGAGGGATGAAAGAGCCAAAAATGGGAGCTAGGAATTTGGGGAAGGCATCAGCAGATGTGAAGAAATGCTGGGTCTGTGCATGATATGACCAGCAAAGCACAAGTCAGCTGACTTTGGTGGTTTAGTGCCTTTTGGAGTGAAATGTTCATAATGAAAGTTCTGCTTGACAGATGATAATGGCTCTGGAGGGAACCACAAGGGAAGACAAGTATGTACTCTGCATTATTCTAAATGCAGTTACTGGAGAGAGAGGAATGGCACAGGGCTTGTCAGTCTGTCTCTTAGGGAGGCAGCTCGTGGTATGTGCAGTGGTGGGCTGGTAAGCCGCTATCTGAAAAATCACACACACACACACACACACACACACACACACACACACACACTCCTTTATTTGTAACATCTGCTGACTTCATGGTGTAAATTCTCTCCCATAGCTCATTTTATAGCCAGCATGATATTACTGAACATGGAGCTAGGTCTGGGGTGAGGTGGTGGAAGAGTGGGCTATACTGTGTATTGCTCTTCACTCCTACATCTTCGTATCTGAGAGAATGAGACTTTTCTTTTGTGGAATAGCAGTTGAAATGAATGAGGGAATGAACAAATGAACCTGCCTCTGAGAGAACCAACTTCTCCAGGAACTGGAAGAAACAGTATACCATAGTGGTCAAGAGCACAGTCCTGGCAGAGACTGCCTGGGTCTAAGTAAAAGGTCTACCACTTATTTTTTATGTGGCCTCTTTCAGAGTGACTTAACCCACTCTTTGCCTCAATGTTCTCATCTATAAAATGGGGGGAGGGAGTGCTTATATCACAGGGCTGTTGTGAGAGTTAAATTACCACCTATAAGCCATTAGAATGGTGCCTCATCATCATTATTTGTAATTATTACTCTCATTTGCTAGTTTTATTCTTTTAAATGGAAGCTATAATTAGTTTGCACAAGTTACAGTTTATTGTCATATTTGCCTGCCTTAAAAATACCCTTCGTTTAAAATAACTTCTCAAATTAAATATTCCTTAAATATAACTTCTTTCTGGAACTCAGAGCTGGCCATCATAGCCCAAAATTCTATCCATTTGATACGAACATTTGAGCGGTGAATGAGTGATTAACATTTTAGCACAGAGCATTAAGTTCAGCATCATTTAATAAATGTGCAGACTTGCCAATTTCTTGTGTTAGTGGGGTCTGGGGATAATCTGGATAAATTAAATATACCAATAATCCCTAGGCCTTATTTGGCGAGTACTTCACTGTCTTCCTCCTGCCAGGCTCTATGATTTCTTAACCCAGAACTCCAGACAGATGGTGTAATGACTGACTTTGTAAGCTCCTCCCCTCCCCTCACTGCTGTGTGTTTTGGGGCTGCTCTGACAAGCAGCAGGCAGCTGGGAGATTTCCCACCTGGGACAAAGAGCCATTGGGCAATGGAAGTTTAATTTATGTCTGACAAAAACCCTGTTTCATTAACAAGATATCTGGAGAATGCTCTCATGTAAGTAAAAAATGTAGCTGGACCCTGTTCAAATGAACAGGGTGTTTATGACATCCAGAGACCCAGGAATATCAGGAAAAGCAAGTGCCATTTTTCCGGATTAGATGAAGCAAACAACCTCATTTAAGCTAGAAATACTTTACACCTTCTACCATGACAGAAGCGTGCCTAATGTGCTATACAAATCTATTCTATATTCTTAGAGTCATAACGTAACAGCATCTAACTGTCCTCTAAGGTCATCTAGTTTTATTTGTTGCCAGATTTTTCTGCATAACATCCCTTGTAGTGAGTACCCAGCTTCCACCCTAATATAGCCTATGATGGAGAACTCAGCTTCCAGAGGAAGCTGATTCTTATTTCAAATAGCTTATTGCTAATATTTGATTCTACACATGGAAAGTCTTTCAGCATTCCCAAAGATTCCTGGTACTTGTTCTCCTTTAATTACTCCGGAAAATACAAGCTAGGTTTAATTCCTTTCCATAGACCACCTTTTAATTATTTGAAGACAGGCTTCTTATCCCTCTATGTCTTCTCTCAACAAGCAATATTTCCTCTTCTGCTGCTTACTCTTCCTCCTCTCCTTCTTCTTCCTCCTCCTCTCTCCTCCTCCTCTTCATTCTCCTCCCCCTCTCTTCCTCTTCCTCCTTCTCTTCTCCTCTTCCTCCTCCTCCCCTCCTATTCCTCCTTCTCCTGTTCTTCTCCCCCTCTTCCTCCTCTTCTTCCTCCTCCTCCCCCTCTTCCTTCTCCTCCCTCTTTCTCCTCCTCTTCCTTTTCCTCCCCCTCCTCCTCCTCTTTATTATCCTCCCTCCTCCTCCTCCTCCTCCTTCTCTTCCTACTTCTCCTCCTCTTTGATTGCTAGGATGTGTTTCTTTCACCTTACTGGTGATTTGTCCTGAAATATATTCCAGATTTCATACCTCACTTTTAATATGTGGAGACCAGAAATGAATGCAAACTTCCAGGTAAGTCCTTAACTGTATGTTTTATTTTTGTTAGAATTGTAGTTGGTCACTTTCAGGTTTTTTTGGCAAACATATTGCTTTTAACTGATATTAACTTAATTATTTATGAAGTCTCTCAAGGTTCTTAAAATGACATCTGCCTTTATGTCAAATTTCTCCTCTGTAAGAGTTTAGGACTCAAGTGCTAGAAAATTAACTTTATTAAATCTAATTATTAGATTTTGCTTATCATTCTAGTCCATCAAAAATCCTTTTAGACATTGGTTCTACTGTAAAATATATACATTCTCATGCCAATCTATGTCTCCTGTAGAAGTGAAGAGATAGTCTTTGAATGTTCATCTAAGTCACTGGTATAAACATTGAGCATGCACAGAGCAATGAACTATTTCTTTGTCAGATCACCCGAATTCTAGGAAGCCCTCACCAGGTATGACATCAATCTACTCTTTGGATATGACTTCTGAATGGTTAATAACCCACTAAAATATTCTAGAATCCAACCCTTTTTTCTCTATCTTAACCCCACATATATTACGAGAGACATTGCCAATTATTTGCTGAAGTCCAGCTTCCTGAATAGAAATGTGTGCACATTGTCTTTATCTGCCAGCCCCCTACTGAGGAATGGAAATGTGAGGGGCTTGTTTCTGTGAACTCATGCTGGGTCCTATAATCACTATTTTGTCATTTGGGTGCCTATTATAGCATCCTTTAGTAATCATTCTGGAACCTTGTCTGAGATCCATATCAAGCTCAATCATCCATAGTTTACAGAATCCATTTTCTATCCATTTTAAAAAATTCTAAAGATACTTGCCATATCTAGCTTTCGAAGGTCTCTGGCTCCTTCCCAGGCAGCATGCCTAGCCTGTCTCTGCCCTGCAACTAGTCCCAAATACAGCTGAAAATATTTTTTTGTGTGTTTGTTTGATTTTTTGTTTGCCAACTTTCGGTCATTTTGATAAAATTCTATCAGTGTCACTTTCTTACACACTTCTTTGGTGTGTGTCCTTCAAAAGCTGAGCTTCCAGAGCAGTGGTTTGCAACCATAATTGAATATTGGAATCATTTGAGGAGATTTTTAAAATGGCTCATGCTGATTTCCCTGGACAAATTGAATCAAAACTTCAGGGAATGATGGAGGCATTTGTATTTTTTTCAAAGTCCCCTAATGGACAGCCAAGGTTGGAACAAAAATGGAGTGACATATTAGTTTTGTTTTGTTTTCTGTGTTTACTTGCTGGGTTTTGTTATTTGTTTTAAATTTTCTTTTTTTTTATCATTTGTATCACCTGTATCTGCATTTCTTTATGCTTTTCTTTATCTTTGAGTTTTATCTCTGAATTATGCTATCTCTGTGTCTTCTGGCTCACACGATATGAACTCAGTGATAGCTTCCCTAAGGCCCCCTTCTCCTCTTTGATGAATATTATTCCAGTAGGTCAGAATTAAATCTAGGAGAATAGTTTTTCCATTTGTGTGCTTGATCTTTTTAGAAACTTAGCAATCCAAGTTTTATGCAGCTAAATGGGGCTTCTAATACATGTTTGTATAGTTCAAATCCCCACATCATTACCAAATATGCCTATATGGCATTTAAAAAAAACTATATTAGGGATCTACCATTCTTTTTATTCACCTGGCTCAGGAGTCCAGTCAGTATATTACAGAGCCACACATATAATTGATTCTTAGAACTACTTGGAGAGTTGTAAAAATACTGATTTTAAGATCCAACCCCTGATTTTATGATGTAGTTGGGGCTCAAGAAATTGCATGTTAAAGGTCACTTAAACAATTTTGATGATTGGATAAATTTAAGACACACTGATCTGTACCACAACAATATCTTTTCTATTCCTGTCCCTTTAACTCTGCTCATCAGCATGCATCCATCTACAGGTTCATGGATTTGCACAAAGATGTCTGTCTTCTTGACATCTCTCGTCAATCTCTTTTTTGAGCTGGCCATTTGTCTTGAATAAAGCATGTGCTTCCATCAACATATTTCAATTTTGTGTCTCTTCTTTCCCAAGCTTTGTGAAACAAGTTCATGTTTATTGCCCCATGCTGTAAGAATTTCTTTTAAATTATCTCCAATTCATTTTGTTACGCTCTGCTGACTGACATAAAGTAAAACTTCTAAGATAGAACAATTTTTTTTCTGTTTTCCTGCCCTGACTCAAATGCTTTCTAGTTAAAAAAAAAATAACCAGACACTTTACTGATTTTTATTTATTTCTTCTGTGCTATATCTTCTAATTTTCACAGCAATTAATTTTATAGATTTATATGGGCATTTTTATTTCTTTTCATCTACAGTTCATTTTAAAGCATTCTTTTCCCCATTTCAATTTTCTTTCCTTTTAAAATCTTCCCATTGTAAAAATGCTAAAAAAATTATAGAGAAACTAACAGTGAAACTTCATGTATATCACTTGGCTTTCATGGTATGCCGGTTATTTCCTTTGGGAAATAAATATTGAGATGGAGTTAAAAAAAGCAAAAGTCTCATTGAGAAGTTATACCCATGGAAGAAAATGGGGAGAAGCAGGATTGTGCAGAGGGTGCCATCAATTGGCGATGCAGATCTGACAAAGTTTGTCATAGTCCAATGAGGAGATCTAGGACCAAGACTGTCTTAGGAGGAGCCTTATATTGGCAGAAATGCCTGGATCCTGGGACCAGAGTCTTACTTAATCATTGGCTATGGCCACCCTCATAAGACTGTGATGTCTGATGTATCTGAAGGAATTAAAAGCTAGAAGATGTCAGCTGACCACACTTATAAAAGCTGGGCAAAGTATTCCTTGGTAGACATATCTTTCTTAAGTCAAGGTTGCTTCATGTTTTCATTCACAATCACAGTTGAGCAAGAATGGGCCAAGAGGTACTCAGGTGGATCCTCTGGGTCACATGAGTTCCTCTCAGCTTCCGCTATGTAATGGCAGCTTTATTTCATCCTGTTGATTAGGACCAATTACCAATGCCAAGGTGGTAACTGCTCTTCTTCTTTGATGGGCCCTGAACACAGGAATTCAAAGTGCCCAGGCAGAAGCCCTAGTTTGTGGTTTAATAGGAACCTTTGGGAACAATGACTTTTAACCCTGAAGAGCCCAGAATTCCATGGACAGGAGGCATAAAGATTGCCATGGGTCGTTGGGAATAATGATGAGTGGGCAACTCCTGGTTACATCCTTTGTTTTCCAGATCCACTTTTTTTTTTTTGAATTGGAGACACAGAGTCCTACAGAGGTATCTGATTCACTACATCAATTGCATCCTAAAGGATCTTTGCTTCTTGTCTTTACAGATGGTGCTTCAAATGCTTCTTCAACAGGCTATTCCGAACAGTTTCCACAGGGGTCAGACTGATGAATCAAGTGGAGCTATGCTACTACCCCTGCACCTTTAGATATTTAACAGGGCACTAACCAGTCATAATCTCTTCCCAGCAGTGCTGATGATTAGTTTTGGTCTCATTATTTTGCCCAGAGGAAATAAGGAGGGCAGTTACAGATGGTTCTACATTTTTCCCACTATGCTAGATGTACTTCAGACCAAGAATCTAAATTGGGTATTGTCCCAATTGTGGAGTATGCCAATCCCATTTATACATTTGGGGACTGGAGAAAAGGCTAATGGATGTGTTCTTAGATCCAGTGTACATAATATATATTGCACTTTGGCCAAGACTCTGTTTATTACCTCACCCTGCTTAACTGTAACAGGGGGGCAGGTCTCTAAATATAAATGTCAACTCATATTTTGTGTTCAATTGTTCTCAAAGTACTTCCCTTTCCTTAGTGTGCAGTGAGGGGACTTGTAATACTATATACTTGCCATGGTGTTCCAGGGTCCCTCTGCCTTAGGACCCAGCCACCTTTGCAGTAAACAAATTCTGGCTCTGGAAACTAGCTCATGTCTGGGAACTGGGCAAGGGATCATGACTCTTTTATTGGAGTGAACTTCTCCAGACTCCAACTCACTCATTCTCTTTACTTTTATTATGTATGTTAAGCAGTGCCCTTGTTGAATGCCCATTTATTTTGCCTTATGGATGCTCCTTTAATCATCTTTACAATTCTCCAGCTCTGTTGCTGCTACTCCCATATTACTGGTTATTTCAGTAACTTCAACTCCTGCCTTCTGAAATTCAAGACCACCCCCTATACTCTGTTTTATCAAGGTTCCATTGTTCCCATTGCTATCATTGAGTCAAGTTTTGTGACAGCCTCTCCTTCCAGTGGGTCAACCATGAACGGCAGAGAAAAGCTAATACTGAACTTCTTAGTGATTCTGGTACCCCTCACCAATGCCTTCCTGATGGCCTTTCTGAATAGTCTGCTGTCAAGTCCTTCTTGGTGCATATAAAGCTCAGGTGAGTCTTCTGACCTTGTATAATACTTGAGCACACCCATTTTTCTAAGCCTTTATATCCTTTCCTCCACAATTTTTGTTCAGCAGGGATCACAGCTTTCTCCAGGTTTTTAATAGTCATCCAATGCATAGCTTACATCCTCTCCTGGTGGCTTACCTCACTTCTCCCAACCTGTAGCAAACATTATTCTACTTTATGCCTCTGTGATCTAGGTACCTTACAGAGTGAAATCATACAGTATGTGTCTTTTAGTGATTGGCTTGCTTTTACTTAGTATAATGTCTTGAATGTTCATTCATATTTCCATTATATATTCCATTATAAAGATACTAGAGGTGTGGTGCATGAAATTTGTCCACGGGGATAGGAGTGTGATCCTCAGCCCAATTTGCACCCTCTCCAATCTGGGACCCCTTGAGGGATGTCTGACTACCTGTTTAGGCCCAATCCTGCCCTCTCACAATCCAGGACTGCTCCCAACTGCTCACCAGCCTCTGCCTGATGACCCCTAACTGCTTCTGCTTGCCAGTCTGATCACCCCCTAACCACTCCCCTGCCAGCCTGATCAATGCCTAACTGCTTCCCTGCCAGCCCGATTGACCCTAACTGACATCCCTTGCCAGCCTGGTTGCTCCCAACTGCTCTCCCTGCTGACCCAATCACCCTTAACTGCCCTCCCCTGCTGGCCTGGTTCCTCCAACTGTCCTCCCCTGCAGGTCTGGGTGCCCCCACCCACAACTGTCCTCCCCTGAAGGCCTGGTCCCCCACAACTGCCTTCCTCTCCTGGCCCAGTAACCCCTAACTGCCCTCCCTGCTGGCCTGGTCTCCCCCAACTGTCCTCCCCTGCAGGCCTGCACTCCCCCAACTGTCCTCCTCCACTGCAGGTCTGGTCCCCCCAACTCCCCTCCTTTGCAGGTCTGGTTCCCCCTAACTGCTCTTCTCTGTAGTCCTGCCCCCCCCAACTGTCCTCCCCTGCAGGCCTAGGTACCCCGCAACTGCCCTCCTCTGCCAGCCTGATCATCTCTAACTGCTTACAATTTCCCTCCCATGCTAGCCATCTTGTGGCAGCTATCTTGTGTCCACATGGGGACAGCCATCTTGTGTCTCCTAGGGACAGTCAATTTTCATATTATTCTTTTATTAGATAGGATACCACATTTGTTTATGCATTCATCCCTGATGAAAACAGCCTGAACTGCTTAATACTGCCTGCTTTTTTGGATCTCTTTGTATCATCTTTGGGAGGTAGATGCTGAGGTAGAGTTAGGAATGCAACACAACCATAAAAAAAAATAGCGACAGCAGGAAAGGATATAGAAAAGCTATCAGACTTGCATACCCATCTAATAGATTCTCTGCTACCCCAGTGGAGAAGTCTGGAACCCATTATAGGAGTCTCGAGTTAAGTTTAAATAGATAAACCCTTGGGCCATAGTCTTGCTCAGAGTGTAGCATTGGCTCAAAAGCTGAGTTGATACCAAAATAGTTACCATCTGAAGACTATGTCTAACCACCCTCTTTGCAGCTAGACCAAGCATCCTTTCTTGGGGGCAGTCAGCCTATCTCTCTGCCTTAAAAATATTATCAATGTTTTGCCATTCTCTAATTATTAAAACAGTTTTGATCAGGAAAGGTTCTTTCTCATCCTCATGAAATGCATTCTATCCTCAGTCAAGACGCCATCCTTTGGGCACTTTAAACTATGGTTCAGCAATCTAGATCTAGCCCACAATACCATCTGCAGAGCCAACTGATCAGCTCCTCCACTTCCCTCTCTCATCTTGAGCCCCATCTACTGATGTGAAGGAACAATGGAAACACCACCTGGACTTTAAAATTCTTCAGTTGTTGCTTCAAATTTCATAACCCTTAAAAATATATTCCCGGTCACTTCAAATGACATTACATATACCTCTAAGGTTAATAGAAATGGATATGGCTTGTGAATTTAATAAATCTTGGAAGGCTTTTTGTCACCCCACATAATTGGTCCAGGAAATTCAGTCATGACCATTCTACAAGACATATCCTTCATTCCTCAATAAAGTTTCAATACCATACCATGCCCCTTTTGTCTTAAGCTATAAGGGAATTCACTTACATTATCAAGGTTTGGTTACATTATCACCATTCCAATTTTTTGCCCCAGAAGTTTGGGTCTCACCTTCATTGGACAAGTCTCATATTACCTGTAAAACTCTAAGGGTGAAAAATGTCTTCCCAGGCATTTTCCCTCAATGTCACATTTCCCTAATCTCTCCAGTTTTATTCCCTGCCCCTGCCCCCCTCCCTTCCACATACACATTTTAAACTTTCTGGTTTTATTTTCCATCATCCCTTGCATTTTCCCTAAGAGTATCTCCTAATATGTAACATACAAAGAGACAGTTCTTACACCCTTTCCATCAGTCTCAATTTAGTTTGCATTTGCAATTAATGCTGCTTTCTCTTGCAAACATCTTCCACACAGTATGCGTCACAAGGAGACTTCCTGCTGGCTTCACTCTGCCTGTTAGGATTGAGACTCCAAAGGTAAGAATACCTGTCCCAGACTCTGGAAGACCTTGCTCTCAGTGCTACTTTTTATAGCCACTCCATCATTCAATACTTCTCATGATTGCATTGGTCAGAGAGAATCACTTGGTGATTCTGCATCATAGAATTACCACCAATTATAAGTGTTTGCTTAATGTTTATTGAATTGTCAATAACCTCTGCTACAGCCACCAGATTGCCAAATGTCGAGGACCCAGAGGGGAAATCTCTGAGGAATTTAGTGATTCATTCCTCTTCTCCCACATGCTGCCTCTGCTACAGTGTCAGATTTAATCTCTGTCTTCCTGGGCTCAGGCCAGCAAGAACAATTCCTTTAAATTGACTATCTGCACATGCAAAATGGGATCAACATTTTTGTCTGAGTTGAACAATCAATTCTTAGAAAAATGTAAAACAATCAGTTTGACTCTTTTTTTCTCTCACTTAATTGTTGAACTGAATTGACTGATCAAATAGTGACAGACTTTAAAGTAATGAAAACTACCTTTGGCATCTGGTCACATAATGCAGGGAGCTCTTCCCCAGGAGTCCTGACAGATTCTTTATTATCCCGCCTGGTCTACAGGCTATTTGAATACTTTCAGGGATGGAAAAGCTCTACTGACACTTTACTGAGTCTATTTATTAATAATTCATCTAGGTCAAGTTGCCTTGGACTTGGTATGGAGATATTTAATGGCTGCACATGTTATTTCATTTAAAAAAGGTGTTCCCTTCAGCTTAAGGTCCTAGAACAAAGTCCAGAACCTGCAACTTCACACCTATCTGGCCTCCTGGATTCACAATTTTGCTTTGGAGTACTCCTCCTACTGCCCATGGCCTCTGCCCCATCTCAATGCTTCCTAGGATCTTTTCCCTGTTTCCCAGAACTATTTGGACTCCATCAGGGCCTTTTCGGTATCACCAAATGCTCTCTACACTTCAAATCTTCCTGTAATAAAGGGACACCCAAGAATTGCCACTATCTTCATGTTACAGAAGAGGATCATGGGGCTCTATGACATGATGGCATCATTGTGCCACATCACCAGCAACCACCAACAGGCTTATCTTACTGTTATATTCATCCACCCATTCATTCTCTGTCTTACAAATTAAGGCAACATATACAATGCATACAACAAGAAAAAAAATTAAAAGTGGTTTTAAAAAAATATGGGGAAGGCTAAGAAAAAAAACACATAGAACGATAGCCATACTTTTGCTTATAATTAAACCACAAGTTTCTTTCTAAACTTTGCTGTAGATACTTCAATTATAATTAACAGGGCCATGAAAATTAACTAGTACTTATTGCATACTAAGTGTTTGCTAGGCATCGTGTTAGGCAAAGGGTGACATTTGAGTTATGAGTCAATTATAAAAACAAAGCTTTCTATTTTTCCACCATTTGATTGGAAACACTAAAGAAGAATGGTAATATCTGGAGTGAGGTGGGGGAATGGTCACTCTCAGGCTCAGCTGTTAGGTCCTGGAAGTACGCTAACCCTGCATCAAAAATGCACACACCTTTGGTCTAGGTAGTGCATTTCTAAAAGTGAGTCCTAAGGAAATAGTGTATAAGTATACAAAGACATGTGTCAAATAATAATTATTGGTGTCTTGTTGTTAATAGTAAAAATTGAAAAGAATCTAAGTGATTGTGCTAAGCAGACAACTATGTATAAATAACTAAAAATAAAACATAGCTATATTTATGCTGATCTGGACAAACATACATACATTTAACAGATTATGTATAATGCAATCACATTTTTATAAAAAAGGAGGAAAACTGTTTGTAAAAGTATCTCAAAGAATATGTATCTAAAAGTTAATAATATCTATTTGAAATAATTCTATTTTTTTCTTTATACTTTTCTGTATTGTCTAAATTATTTTACAATGAAAATCTGCATTACTTTTATGATCAAAACAAAAAAAACAACATTTTGTTTCCAGCTCTGAGAAGTGGTAGAATTAGTCCAGCTGAAACCCCTTACTTCATAGATAAGGAAATAGTGCTCTAGAGAGTTAGTGATAAGGCTTTCATTAAATATCTGTAAGACATTCTAGTTACTATTTTGATGCCTATATAATACTAAAAAGCTATACATTTAAGAGGAATTCTGGGTTACAATCATCAGGATTCATACAATGACAGGTTATGTTCAATTTTGTGTGTGTGTGTGTGCCTGATATGGAGAGGGACTGAGGAGATTTGATGGAGTGTCAACAATCATTTGCAGCTTGATCTCAGTCCAGTAATTAACAATCATAGAACTGTAGTTCTCACCAACAGTGGCCACTCCCACCTCTGATCCCCTCCAAGGTCACTGCTTTCTCTACCCATCTGAACAGGTCCCCTGCTCCCAACTTGCTATTCATCTGGCAATGCTATATCCCTCCAACAGTAATGTATGCTGACATTTGGACAAAGCCCTGCTTCCGTATTCCCGTGTTCTCATTAATTTATCAATGCTCAGACTAGAGAGAACACTGGCTTTTGAAATAGAAAACCCCAAAACAAAAATTCTGTCCCAAATTGTAAGTATAAAATAAAAGTTAGCAAAGTGTCCCTGTATACGGTGATCATATTGGTATTGGTGGTCACTCAGATTCAAGAAATTGCTTGAATTCTATAAAAATGAGTTGGATTTGGGGAGAAGAATGAGAAGGGACAATTCTTAGACTCCCATAAACCTTGGCTTGGAAATACAGGCAATTTTTTACTTTTATATATTGATGAATCATTTATTAGGACAACTTTCCACTCTCTTCCCCTTTTAAAAACATGTCTCTACAAAACATTTGTGACTAAATAAACTGTTCTTGGTGCACTGGTACAGGCACTGGGCCTCACTGATACTGTACTTTCTTCTGCCTGGGTTTGGCCTTGGGAAACCTAAGTTAAAGGGAGCTCAGGAAGGTTCAGCAATGGCTTTGCTAACACAAATACGTATGCTGAGAAGCTGATGGATCATCTCTGGGCTTTCAGAATGGGACCAGGACTCCAGGCTTGACAGGTTGGGATGGGTTAGAACCTAAATATCATGTCTGGGCTCATGGAGGAATGTGGGAGACCCAAACAGAATGTTGCTTTTCCCTGTTCTGGAGGGTCCATGCAAGTTGGTCCTATCTATGTGCAATATCCAGAGTTTGAAAAAAATTCTGGAATGAGCTCAGAGTTTGTACAGACCCTTGCAGACCAAAGTCTATGCCTTTGAATCCCACTCTAAAGAGCATGGCAGAGTAGGGCTCCAGCCAGTTTTGAACCTTCTTGCCTCTATTCTACACATGCCTCAGCTTTGAGAAATCATTGCCATTGTGTTTACAAATATCCCCGCTCATTATTTTTAAACATGAGAACTAGCATCAGGTCTGTTTCTGTCAAATCTCCAGCCATGTAGTTTCTGACATCATAAATGGTGTTCCTTCTTTTCTGTGCAGAAATGTTTTAGTTTGATGTAGTTCGATTGATTATTTTTTATCTTGTCACTTGTGCTTTAGGTATCATATCAAAAAAGCATTGCTCCTCATGCTAAGGAGCTTTGTTACAAAGTTTAATTCTAGGAGTTTTACAATTTCAGATCTTACATTTAAGTCTATAGTCCAAGTTAATTTTTGCTAGTGGAGTAAGAAAGAGGTCTGGTTTCATTCTTTTACATGTGAATATTCAATTTTACCATCACCATTTATTGAAGAGACTGTCTTTTCTCCATTAATATTAGTAGACAATATATGGTTAGGTTGGTTTTATAGCTCTCAATTCTTCTCTATTTGTCTATGTGTCTGTTTCTATATCAGCACCATAGAAGAAATCAACCAGAGGATTGCAGCAATCCTACATAATAAAAAGCTAATATGCAAATTGTCCCCTTGGAGTTTCAACTGACCAGGAGTTTGACCACTCTCTATGATGTGTGGTGACTACCAAGGGGAGGCATGGAATGGTGGAAGGCCTCAGTAGGCAGCTGGCAGCCTGGTGAAGGAAGGCCACGATCAACCGTGATTACCAGCCAGGCTTAGGGACCCTACCCATGCACGAATTTTGTGCACTGGGCCTTTAGTAGATATATAAAGTTAAAATACTATAACTGCACAGTGAAGTGGTCCAAAGTGCCTCATTATACAATGAGGGTATGGGCCTTCCCATGGGCGTTGGAGGAAGAACTGCCATTAGTGCTTGCTCCATTAGTTCAAGGAGCAGATTCCAATTTAAATCAATAATGCCTGTCTGTGTGGCACTCAGAAATGAGGGAGACAAGTCTGTGATTTACTGGGTGCTCATCCTATGCCAGGAACATCACACACCCTGCTCACTTGAGTCTAAAAAAACCTGTGGGATGGGGCCCATTATTCCTCATTGACAAATGAAAACCTAGTTGGAGTGACTTGCCCATGGCTACATCCCTTGTGAGTAAAGAGCCAGAGTTTAAGCCCAGCACCTTATAGCAAGTTAATAGGAGATTCTTTCAGAGCATTAGGAAGAACAAGGAAGCCTGAGGGTGGGAGAAGACAACAGAGTTTCCAAAGAAGTGGGAGAAGGGAAAGGATGCATTATTGGGACTTGATTATTTTAAGCTATGAACTGCCCAGCAGGGTCAGTCCTGCCCTATCTAACTGCCTGAGGGCAAAATGAAAAAGTTAAAAGTCTTGCCATCAGTAGAACACTGCTGTGGGGTGAGAGTAAATATATTTACCCACTGGTAGGGCACAAACACTAACTAATCAGAAGAGATGGCAGCCCAGGGCTAGAGTAGGCCCCAATTGCCCTGGGGGACCTTTGGTCTCTGCACCAGGTGAAGTTCTCAGGTCCTGGGGAAGGGCAGGCACCTGGAGATGGATGTGGTTTGAGGGAGAGGAGGCACTGGAGATGGTGGTGGGATGGGAACAGTATCCATTTACCACATGGCACAAGTACATTTCAACATGTTGACAATTGTACCCAGGCCTACCTGTTTAGTACTATTCTAATATCAGCTTAGCCAGAAGTAAAAAATAAAAGCATGAAAAACAACTAATACTAGTATATCAATGTTTCTTGGGTAGAATCTGACCTGAAATCTTTTCTTGTTTATCCCATATATAATAATAAAAGGGTAATATGCTAATTAGGGCAGATGTTTTCCAGACGACCATCAGGACATCCTTCTGGACAAAGCCACAGTGAGGCTCAGGCAAGCTGCAGATGGCCGCTGCAGCTGCCCAGGGCCAGCCTGAGACTCAGGCAGCCATGGTGGCTGCCAGTGGCAGCAGCAGTGGGGTGATGGGGACAGTGCCTTCCCCTGATTGGCCAGGTTGCCTCCAGCAGAGGGAGGCTAGACTTCAGCTTAGGTTAGGTGCTGAGGCAGAGGTGGTTAGGGGTGATGAAGCTGGCAGGGGGGTAAGGTAGGGATGAAGAGACCAGCAGGGGCCAAGGTAGGGGCAATCAGGCTGGCAGGGGGGTAAGGTAGGGGTGAAGAGACCAGCAGGGACCAAGGTAGGGGCAATCAGGCTGGCAGGGGGGTAAGGTAGGGGTGATCAGGCCAGTAGGGGGAGCAATTAGTGGTAATCAAGCTGCAGGCAGACAGAGACAGTTAGGGGAGGGAAGATCAGGAAGGCAGGCAGGCAGAGGGGTTAGGGGTGATCAGGCAGGCAGTCAGGCAAGAGGTTAGGAGCCAGCGGTCCTGGATTGTGAGAGGGATGACCAGCAGTCAGACATCTGCTGAAAGGTCCCATATCAGAGAGGGTGCAGGGGACCTCTCCTCCTCCCCCTTAACCCCCCATGCACAAATTTCATGCACCATGCTTCTAGTAGGGTAATAAAAATAAAAACAGACCAACCTTTAAAATGGGAGAACAGTATATTTTCACACAGGCATCAGGATACCCCAAAGCCCATAATTTCCACCTGGCAACAGTTGCCTGGAGCTGAGTAGCAGCTGCCTTCTGTGTACAGGGTGATCTGTGTGACCAAGCATGGGTGGTATTTCAGCCTACACAATTTCTCATTGTCGGGAACAATTTCTCTGTGTCTATGTCTATTTCAAAGTAGAAGGCAAAAGAGGGACAAGAGCAGGCTGACTCAGGAAATATGGGGAAAGCATATTTCTTTATAGAATAGAAAATACTTTCTATACATTTTTAATACTACAAATTTGTCTATGCCAAAACAACAGACTTGTCCTACTTATTCGCCTGTTCCCTGCCTGGTGTCTGAGGTACTGAGTTTGTGACTCAGCATAGACTAAGTTTCAGACAGTTCTTTTGATGCATTCTCTGTGGCTGAGGTTGGATGGAGCTAGAGATGTAAATCTGCATTTTAAAACTGTGATTCTCATGCAGGTGGCCCAGATATCACACTTGATCAGGGTTCCTGTAAAGGGCCAAAGCATAGATATTTGAGGCTCTGTTACAACCACATATGCTCTTTGTTACAACCACACACTTCTGCCACTGTAGTTGGAGAGCCATGTAGATGGTATATAAATGAGCCTGGATGGGCTTCAATAACACTTTATTTTACACTGTAGGAGACAGGCGGGCAAAATTTGGCTCCTGGGTTGTAGTTTGCAGATCCCAAAGGATAAAATAAGATAGCTTATGGAAGCTGGGTACATAGTGGTGCCTTAGCTCTCCCAAAAGCAGAACCTGAGATAGACTGCCATGCCAGGTGAATGGGTTGGGTACTACAGGGAGAAAGAGATTCCATACAAAGTACATTATTGATTTGACCACCACTAGCGCAATTAGAGGTTTATTTCTCAGGACTATCTGAGAAGTCTGATGGAATGTATCTCAACCCTACTCTCACCATGGCTGGATGACTCAAATGGTTAAAGTGATGTCCCATACACCAAAAGGTTGTGAGTTCGATTCCCTGTCAGATAACATACCTAGATTGTGGATTCAATCCCCAATCTGGGCATGCACCAGTCCAGGAGGAAAGTGATTGATGTTTCTTTCTCTTTATAAAAAACAATCAATAAAAACATAACTTCTGATGAGGATTAAATAATAATAATAACAAATAATAAAACTATTCACTATTAAAAAACAACTACTCACTCAAGAGATGTTCATTTATTAGACAACTCATATTCCCCACTGGCCACAGTTTGCCCCATGGGTTTTTAACTTTCCTGCACTTCTGGGTTTACTTGTGGGTATAGAGTGAACTCTGCAGATGTCCTGG
Source organism: Lasiurus cinereus (assembly GCA_011751065.1). Lineage (NCBI taxonomy): Eukaryota > Metazoa > Chordata > Mammalia > Chiroptera > Vespertilionidae > Lasiurus > Lasiurus cinereus. Next base: position 10,819,130 of record JAAGEH010000392.1, read on the forward strand.
GGTTAGAGATGCCCAGGATAAGAAGCGTGAGGAATGTATGGATCGTTATTGAGGAGGTGGCTGAGATTAAATGCTGAGGCCAAAAAAGTATGAAGCAGTAGACAAGTAGGGTTTGATTCAGTGACCATTCAGTTATCCTGATTTTTAATTCATATAGTTATTTTAGTTAATTATTAGTACTTTAACTCATTATTCTTAAGAGGGGACCTAAGAGAACTGCAGTGGTGTCAAGACTTGTCACACCTGGAAATGATACCACACTTTGAGCCACATGGAAATCTCGGCTATAGAGTTGTCTACTTTTAAGGGTCGCAAAGCACTAGTTGATTAAAATATGTAAACATTTCCAGTATCTTTTTCAATTTTACTGTTTTGTTCTTTACATAAATATTTATTAAGCATTAATCACTATAACAATCCTGTTCAACAACTATCATCACCCCGCATTTTACTGAGTAAAGCTGGAGTACAGAAAGTGAAAGAACTTGCACTATTTAACAAGCATTTCTTGACTTTTTATGTACTAAGCCCTTTAGCTACAAACTGGCAAAGGAAGATTTTAAATCCAGGCATTTCGATTTACACTCCTGGTTCTCTCTACTATAGATTTAGAAGGAAATGAATAGACCATTCACTTCAACCTTTCACCCAGTAGAATAATTTCTCTTGGTGCACCCTTGGTGTTGAAGGGAATGACAACTTACCTGCCAGCTTATTTTTTCTTTAAAATGTACTTAGTGTCCATTTACATTCTTTATCAACCACTGCTTAGAACTAAGATGGACATGAGAGATGATATGAGGTCCAGAGGGCGAACCATCCATCCGTCTTTTATATGGCGTGAGTGAGGTCCTTACAATGAGGCCACTGTGTGGAGAAGGAACCTGGGAAGCTGAAAAGAGGGAAAAAGAGGGTGCTGGTACTGAACAGCGCTAGCAATGGCCTCAGAAGGTCAGATGTCCTTTGATAACTGTTGTCTCTGTTAAGAGCAACCTTTGAAAGTCACCTCAGTTGAACTTGGAACAGTCCCTGAGAAGAGGATTCTACTGGAGTCACTTCTCTCAAGCCCTCTGAGCCATGCTGAAAATAACATGGGGTAGCAAAAGTGCAGCTTGAGGGACCAGCATCTGCGCGCAAATTAATGCCGACCTTGTTGGAATAACTCGCACTCTTCAGCGTTCGCAGCTGTGGAGTCCCCAGGGAGTTGTCTGGTTACATGTGATTTTACATATCTGACAGCTAAATCAGAGATCCAAATGCCAAATCCAGCGCTCAGGAACATTATGTGGATTTGTGACTCTCCCAGGGGGATGTTGGATCCATAAAGCAATGAATGGATTACAATGAGCATAAATATAGCATTTTCATCTGTGACATACAATCCTGCTCTTTTATTTCTCACATTGTTATGTGAAGGAAATCTATACCCATTCTTTCAGGTCTATTCTTAGAAATTAAAATTTTACAAAAAAAAAGAGCTTTAAGAAAAAATGCTCTCAATGCATCAGCAATAAACTAAGAATGAAATATGTGCAATTAGTCCATTGAGGTAATTTGCAATATAAGGTACACTCCAGGATTACACACATTGTCAGTAAACAGCAATTTCAGACCAATGTGTCAGCCCCATCACCAACTAACTGCATGGCTTTGATCACTTCATCTCCCTGGGCCTTGGTTTTCTCATTTGTCCACTAGACTCCAAATTTATGGGTACACATTCTCATGGGATTGGCAAAATGATTCACTATGTGGTATAGGAGGGACATAATAGAACTTCTTTTGAACTTTAAAAATCTCTAATTGCAAATGTTTTTATAATGCACATGATATATTAGCATAGTAATGCATGTCTGTTACTTAAAAATGAATATATATGCATATGGTGTAAGGGTGTGCTGATAATGTTTTACTGATGGAAGCATGTGAACAAAATCTTTGAAGACCACTGACTTAACCTATCCTGGTCATTCTACTGATGGCGGGAGAGTCCCTTTGGATTTAATAGTCCACAAGTCTCTGTGTTTGAGAAGCATCCTCAGTTGTTTTCCTTAGAATCCCCCAGTAAAGCTGAGTGCATCAGCTGTCCAAGGAAAAAAGTTTGTGCCCACTTGTTTTGGGCAGCAAATGTGATGGCTCAGAAAACACAAGATGGAGTTAATGGGCTCCTCTAGAGCTATGCCTTGCATAGTCAAGCCTGACACTGCTCCATCTTTAAAAATCATCTTAATCCCTTATTTTGCTTCACACTGCAGAGTTCACAAATCAGTATCAAAAGTAATTTCATATGTAAGTACAAGACAAGTAATAGTTTCCTATTTTACATGTGAGAAAAGAAATTCAGAAAGGCCCACGGACTTCCCTGTGGCCACCCAGCTAGGATGTGACAGGTCCACAGGCAAAACTATGTTCTCCTGACAAGGACTCCAGGACTCTTTGCACTTATAACCAAGTGCAAATGTGCTCACTGGGTTCCAGGGAGAATTAGGTGACAGTGTGTGAGGGGGCCAGTGTAAAGGCAACCCCTAGCTATTTGAAAAACAACAGAGCTTGGGGCCTACTGATGGCAGATCAATAGCACCATTCTTGTGTACACAAGACCTGCCATTATCCAGGGAGGCCTGCCAGTGAGAGGAAAGCAGATGCGTGGGCTCCTCATGCCACCAGCTGTCGTGGCTCACTTTGCTGCAGTTCCTGACAAGTTCTGTTGTGACAGTCCTACGTGGTTGCAGGGAACAGCTTGATAGGAACTGGAGCAAAAAGCCTTATTTGCAGAAGTGCAAGGGAACAAAGAACACATGTACTTAAAAATGTCTTTTAAGGAGACCTTTAGTCCAGAGTTGTCCTGAACTAGAGGATGGCAGTGCAGCCATACCCCTGAGCTGGCCACCTTATGCCCACTAGGAGATAGGACCTGACACCCAGGAGAGAAGCTTTTCCCATTGCTCCTCTTCTCAAGCATGTGATAACAACCAGCAGAAACATTTTGTCCTTTTACCCTAAAAGTGGCATCACTGTGATAAGACACTGATACTGTTTTGCTAACCATAATGGTATTGATGGTTATAATAGAATTTAAATGGTTATTTGTGGTTTTTCCTCTAGATTGAAAATCTCTTAAGAGCAGAGATCTTGTATGGTTTATTTCTGTATCCCTAAACATTTCCCCATGGAATCTAATACATAGAAGAAATGCAACATTTGTCAATACTGATCAAATAAATTGTAACCCACATGTTGGCTGTCCATCTGGGAAATCTCTCTTTTTGCCCGGTATTATTAGCTTTACAGCTGGACTCAAAACCTCCTAAAATTCACCAAAAAAGGTTATTTAATACTTGCATGATGCATGTCACCAGTAAAGGATTACTATCATAATATGTAAAGAAGGTTTACAAATTGACAGAAAAAAAAAGAAAAGAATTCAACTGAAAAACTGATGGATCAACCATTGAACAGAAAATTTACAAAAAGGGAAACCCATATAGTCCTTAAAAATACAAAAATAAAGCTTTTCTTACAAGTGATTGTGGAAATGCAAGTTCAAAATACTGATATTATATTTTACTCCCTTCAGAGTAATAAGCACTTAAAAAAATCTGATTGTTGCACTTGTTGGCAACACCATGGAACAGTGGGCTGCTTATATTGTTGGTATGAGTGTAATTGCCACAACGACTTGGAAGAGCACGTCTAGTACCATTAGGATAAAGGAAAATTGAAATTGTACAAATCCTAAGTAATATCCCAGCAGTTTCCTCAACCATTTATGAAGAGAATTAAACCCAATATCCTGAGGCATCATTGAATGAAATGAATTAATTTCTCATTTATGCATCTAGAATGGTGCTTCTCATACATCTTTCATTGGAACGTGAGAAACTAGTCATTCCAAAACCCCTCTTTGTTCTGTGGTTCAGAGGAGGAACCCTTGTTGAGCAAGGCTGTCCACTTTGCAAGTGCAACAAGAAGACATAAAGAATGTCATGAGAACATTGTTTGTAAAAAATTTTTTTTTCCAAAACAACCTAAATGTCCATCAAAATTAGAAAAATATCATGGCATATTCCTACAATGAAAAGCTATATCATTAAAAAACAACAACAAACAGATGACCTAGAATCACATATATCAATAAGGGCAAATACAAAAGAGTTTCATGGCAAATGTAAAGTCAAATTGTACCCCTATATACTTACATACATAGTCGAAGTTAAAAAAAATGTATGGGAATGATAAACTCCAGAGTCAGAAGAACGGTTACCATTTATATTGTTTTTTTATAGTATAATATATTATTATGTCATAATATATAACCATAAATTAAATATATTATATTTTATATCTGATATAACATACAAAATATATCCTATATAATAAAAGGGTAATATGCAAATTGTCCCCTTGACCAGGAGTTCAATCAGAGTTTGACCAGGGGGTGGCCAATTCACCAATTGTCTATGGTCCCTCTCCCTGTCCAACAGCGCCCCCAGTCAGCCCCCTACACCCTGATTTGGGCAGGCTGGCCGAACCCCACCTGTGCACAAATTTGTGCACCAGGCCTCTAGTCATAATATAAAATATGACATATAAATATATATTATCAATATATTATTTTTTGTATTATTTCCTATATTTTCAATGTATGTAAGTAGATGATTTTAAGAATGCACAATGTTAAAAATATAAGTAAAATATATACCAACCCCTCCTCCCAAGTACATCTGCATAAAGCAATTGCAATGAAAGCTCTCTCAAGGGACAGAGAAAGTTTTCTTGAAATTATTTTAGACAGAATCTGATCATTTCATTTCTCAGTTCACAAATATATTCTGGTTTTTGAGTGCTGCTTGACAAAGTCTGAATTCTACAGTATGGCATTCAAAGCTCTCCACAAGCTGGCTCCTGACCACTTAAGAGGCAGCTCTTCAATCTCTCGTCTCCAAGCACTTTACATTCCATTCAGATTGGAGTATTTGCCATTTTCCAGGTATACCCCCATGCTTTCCATTTCATGCTTTTGCCAATTATATTTTTACTTCTTGAGGACTCCTTCCCTCATTCTTGCAATTTGACATTATGTACCAAAGCCTTAATAATATGCCTATTCTTTGACATAGCAATTCTCTTACAAGAAAAATAATTCAGAATGTGCACAAAGATTTAGCTTAAGCATGTTTACTATAGCACTGTCTCTAATGTTAAACTATCATATATTATAAAACGTTAATATGCAAATAGAGCAAACAAATGAACAACCAGTTGCTATGATGTGTGCTGACCACCAGGGGGCATGTAAAGAATATGACAGGCGTTGGCTGCAGTGGGATGGTAGAGCAGGTGAGTGGGGGTGCCAGACAAAGGCGTGGCACTAATCGCTATCATTGGGGTGAGCCTCTGGTGGTTACTGAAAATTCTCCTGTGCTCCACAGTCCTGGCCAGCGTTTGCACCTCCTTCCAGCACTGGCCCTACTCACACCCACTGCCAGCACCAGAGCCACCACTCATACCCACTCCTGGTGCCCAGCATCGATCACTCAGTTTTGTCAGTAGGTGTGAGCAACTGCTGGCCTCCATCGTCCCTGAGGGCTTCTCTACCTCCTCCTACTCCTGAGGGGCAATCGGAGCCAGCAGCCAATGCTCACACCCACTGCTGGTACCCAGCACTGGTACTGATTACTCAGTGCCATCAGCAGGTGCAAGTGGCGGCTGCCAGCCCTGGTACTGATTACTCAGTGCCATCAGCAGGTGCAAGTGGCGGCTGCCAGCCCTGATAGCCCCTGAGGGCTTCTCCACTTCCCCCTGCTCCTGAGGGGCAAACAGAGAGTAGCTGCCACTTGCACCTGCTGATAGTGCTGGCCCTGCACACACCTGCTACTGACGCCAGCCCCAATCACTCCACACCTTCAGGGGATACAAGCAGGACCAGTACTGTCAGCACCTGGGAGCAGTGGCGAGAGTGGGCCTGGGAGTAGACAGGAAACAGGGCTTCAGTGGGAGGGTCTGGGTGGGGCATGGAGGATGGGATGAGACCCATCCCTGTGCCTACTGCAGCCTTGAAGGCCACTGTTTTTTTTCATGGTGCACGAATTCATGCACTGGGTCCCTGGTTTACAATAACCTTGCGTAAGGAAAATTTAAATAGATTTGTTTTGCTTGGGACACAGCACATTGTTAGTAAAGTGAAGACTCTGGAGCCAAAAGGCAGACTACCCAGTCACCATTCTGGAACATTCTGGAACGTTCCACCTCTATGATCTTAGCCTTTCTGTGCCTCCTTATTGGAATCTGTGAAATAAGAATAAACTAGTACCTCCTTTACAGAATTGCTAGAAATATGTTAATATTTGTTAAAGTACTTAGTATCTGACACACTGTACATTGATTTACAAATTGCTAGTTCTGGACATATCTCATCTGCAAACTCTTGAAGTGAAAGAATGTCACTTGGTGTCCTAAACCTGTGAATAGTACTTTGTATTTAAACCTTGCATGGTACTTAGCACAATGAAGGGCTTCATACATGTGTGTTGAATGTTAGAATCAATCCTATTCTAGCTAAATATTTTTTAATTTTGGATTCTAAAGTAGTGAATGCATTTTGAGAGGGCAAGTAGAAGAACCTGGTAGTTGGGAAGAGAGTTTCATAAGGAAAATAAACAGGAATAGATTATGATAGAAAACAAAGTTACTCTAGAAGGAGTATGGAGTAAGGAACTAAAAGAAGTTATGTGGGTTCTGGAGTCACCATCTCCCTCGCCACCACTTACTAGCTCAGTGCCTTACACTAATTTTCCTAACCTTCAATCCAGGTTTCCTCCTCTATCAAAGGACAGTAGTACTCACCCTTAGGAATTTAGAAATAATAGTAATATTGTGTTGCAATGTACCAGGCACTGGTCTAATCTCTTTTCACATTATCTCATTTGATTCTTACAACAAACCCATGGAGGTACTGCTGTGGGTTGAAGACATAATTCAGAATTATGTCTTCCAAAAAGATATGATGAAGTCTTAACACCAGATACCTGTGAATTTGACCATTTTTGGAAACAGGTTCATTGCAGATGTAATTAAATTTAGATGAGATCCGACTGGAGCAAGGTAGGCCCTTAATCTAATACAACTGTTGTCTTTATATATATTTAAAGCCCAGCATGCGAAATCACATGGCCCTGCCCACACCTTCCCTGAGCCACCACCGCTGAGGGCCTCGCAAGCACATCTGTGCCTGGCTGGTCCCCATTTCTTTCTCCCCAATGTTAAGTGTCTGAGCCCTTGGCTGCTCTGAACTGTTTGGCTCTTTCCCTTAGTAACAGCTTTTACCTTCTGCCTCAATTCCTCTTCCAGCTTGCGTCCTTCCCCATGCACTGCCTCCACCTGCCACAGGCTGCCTGCACTCCATCCCTCCCCTTGTGGAGGGAGCACCTCCGCTCACCACCTAGGGACCTGCGCCATGCTCCCCACTCCTGCTCCCCGGGCCCCCATCCCCTGCCCCTCTTCGTTGCATGGCCCCGGGGGACCTCCTGAGTCCTGCTCTGTGGGGCTGGCGCCACAGGACTCCCCTTATGCACCTCCTGGTCAAGTCCCCACTGGCACCCCTGGGGATGCAGCATCAAATCCCCACCCACCCACACGCGCCTGCTGTGCACGCAGCCTCCTGCTGATCAGTCCTTATGGCATGATGGTGTGACAACCACAGATTTTTTATAATATAGGAAATATATATATTTAGCACAATGAAGGGCTTAATACATGACATGTGTGTTGAATGTTAGAATTATATATATATATACATACATATATAATTGATTTCAGAGAGAAAGGAGAGGAAGAGAGAGATAGAAACATCAATGATGAGAGAGAATCATTGATTGGCTGCTTCCTGCAAGCCCCCTTCTGAGGACTGAGCCTGCCAACTGGGCATGTGCCCTGACTGGGAATTGAAAGGTGATCTCCTGGTTCATAAATTGATGTTAAACCACTGAGCCACACCAGCTGGGCCAACTGGTGTCTTTATAAGAAGAGGAGATTAAAATTTAGACACAAAGAGAATGCTATATGATGATATGGGAGAATTGAGTGAAGCATCTCTAAGCCAAGAAACACCAAGGATTGATGGTAAACACCAGAAGCTGGATGAGCCAGGAAGGGATTTGGGAAGTGAGTATTACAAGGAAAATAAACAGGAATAGATTATGACAGAAAGCCAAGTCACTCTAGAAGGAGTGTGGAGTGACGGCCCTGCTGACAGCTGAATCTTGGACTTTTAGCCTACAGAACTGTGAGAAAATAAATGGCTGTTGTTTTAAGTCACCAAATTTTAAATCACAAAATTTGTGGTGACTTGTTAAGGCTGCTTTAGGAACCTGACACAGATATCATTTTGAAGATGAAGACACAGCTATGCAGATGGCCTCAGTGGCCTGAGTAGAGACAGACAGGGCTGCCTTCATATCCTACTTAGCCTATGAAGAGCTCTTGAGAAACCAGGGCTGACTTGATGTCTGTGCTCTTGATTAATAGATGCTATTCAGCTAGGTTTTGGGTAACTTCACTGTTTTTTTGGGGTGACCACAAACATTTTTATTTTCAACATCTACATTTTGATATACTGTGCCATACTCCAATCCTAAGAGGCATAATTCGTTAGGATGGTTATCTGAAGTTTTGTCCTCCTTAACCCAGCTGATTCTATGTTCAAATCATGCAATTTTTATAAGCTTCACATAGAAAGGCCCCCACGCTCAGCTGGATACAGCAGGCTGGTACTGACGATCTTCCTCCGTGACCCTTGGGGAGATTGTTCATACAAAATATGCCTCCCATACCACAGCAGAAGCAAGCTGCTAGATGCGGATCATTTTATAGCCACTTTTAAAGGACTCCACTGACTTAAAGAGAGAAGAAGGAAGCAAATAATAAGAAATATGAATTACTCAAAATTCCATTTTGCCCAAAGCTTTACCTTCCTTCCTCTTCCATTGAAATAATTTTTCTAATTGCAAACATTAGAAAGAATTTCAGATTATTTTTTAATTTATTCCATTCTCTCCTCCCCCCAACCTTCCTTCTCTCTGCCTGAGAAATTAATTCCTGAGAAAGAAGACTAAATGAGTAGAGGCAATTCAAGACTGGATTTCCATTCCTGGCATAGCCAAGGCTTGTGTAATTAGCCATACCTTAGAAGACACAGAAGTTTACTGGGCAGCCACAATCTACCTCTCTGGTTCTTTTTACCTGTGACCTGCAGTTGTACCCAGAGCCTCACCAATTTGCTTCCCCCGAGAATGTCAACAATACAATCCGTGCAGGAGCACTGGCTCTTGGTTTTCAGATGCAGGGCAAAGAGAAACCTATTCATCAACTTCTCTGGGCTCCAAGCTTCTGCACGTTGTTATTCAAGTTGATAAAAGCTTCCATTCCTGAGGGAAAACTCCTCCGTCCTGGTAACCATGACCCTGACTCAGAGTGTAAGCTGAGCCCAGGCACACCTGGACATCTGACAGACGAGCCAGGCGTAGAAAAGCCTCTGCTGACAAGCTTATCGGACAGCAGACACCTGCAGAGGGGCCCACACCTTTTTCATGAAGGCCTTACTGGCAGTTTTGATCCAACAGGTCTGTGCACATGGTCAAAGGGAGATTACCTGGAGATGCACAAAAGAGTTGGCTTATGCCAAGCCTGAATGTCATGCTTGGAAGGAAACACAGTAGCCCATTCATAGCACAGGCTTTGATCAGGGGAATTTGTTGTACACCCTTCACTGGTTTTGTTCCAAATCAAATCCTATTTGTCTCAGTGAGATAAGGGTGAGGGCAAAGACAATTTAGCTTTATTAAACCTACTGTGTGCCCTCATAGGAGTAGGAACATTCGATTTAACATTCTGTTTAATCCTCCCAAAAGTCCATGTAATGAAAGTGTGGTTACTGTCATCAGATTTTATAGAGAAGAGAGTGAAAGTCACTTTGTAAGACTGTACAACTAATTAGTGGCCAGAAAGAATTTGAAAGAGTTCTCCAAAGGTTTTATGCCCACTAGTCGCTATTCCTAAAGCACAGTAACTCTGGAAACCCAAGGCCCGGTGTTTGGGGCAATTCATTCTGTGTTGGGTCTTTCATTAGCAGGCTCATATTGTTATGCATTGACTCCAAGAAGAGACAACCTGCAGGCATGATCCTGTTACCCAGATCACCAGGCACATGTACAGACGGATTTGGGGGACCTGACTAGACACTGACAGGATTGCCTTCAGTCCTTGTACTTAGCCGGAACTACAGGCAAGTAATACCATTGCATTAATTTAGAGACACATCAGTTTATATTTTAAAACAGTGGTCCTCAACTGGAGCAGTGTTGTCACCCAGAAGACACTTGGCAATCTAGACATCTGGAAGCATTTTTGGCTCATAACTGGGAGTGGGTATGCTGCTGGCACCTAGTGGGTAGGACCCAGGGATGCTGCTGAGCATCTTAGAATGCACCAAACAGCCCCACAGAAAGGAAGAGCTGGAACAAAATGTCAGCAGTGTTAGGTAATTCTGCTTTGAAATCATATCCTGCCATGGATGGGAAGTTCTTAGCACAGTGGCTGGCACACAGCCAATAACAAATGTTAGCTTATTTAGCATTAGCATTACCATGTCAGTGATCCTTGATAGGCAACCCCTGGGGCCTTCTCTGGGGTGAGTGAGGAAGAACTGGTTGCTGTCCCTTCTCAGTGACTGCGTAAGTCACTAGAGCCAGCACACACTGGAATCTGGCCGCCCACGTGCACCTCTAGCACTAGTTCTCTCATTAGCCTGTGTAATGCCTTCTAAATTGATACATTCAGTGATGAGGTTTTGTTCTTGCTTTTTAGAGGATGTGACTAGCAGTGGGTGGCATGAATTGAGTCTGAATTCTAAGACTTGGGTGGGCATAGGGGTTGGAGGCTGTATTGCTAAGGGGAAAGAGCACAATTGTGGGCGTCAGAACTAGCTTTTGAATCACAGTTCAACCCCTCCTCAGAGTTACCATTTCCTAAAGTGTAAAACTAGAGTACTAAAATTAGAGTACTAATTCTTACATTCAAGGGTTGGTGTGAGAATTAATTGAAATAATAAATGTAAAGTGCCCAACACAGCAGGTGGCATAATAGACTCTTAAATGGTTCTATGCTTAGGACAAGATTAGGACGGGCAGGACTTGGAGGATTGTCTGAAGTGTGGCCTATTTGTTATAATAGTGAGCTGAGTGCTGATTGGAGAGTTTCACTTAGCTTTCTGCTGGTCCTCGCACACCCAAGCACATGCCTACGCAGTTTGGTGCCATGAGTTGAGATGGCCACTCCAGGGCTGCCTGGGAGTTCTTAGCAGTAGGCTTTAGCCAGCCCTTGGTGAAGCATATCTTGAGAATTGTTAAAACACCTCGAGGGCCTGAGGTAGCATATGGGAAAATGCTGACCATGACCCAATTCTCCTGCCCTCTGGCTAGGAAGGCAGCTATGGTGCAGAAGATGGTGTGTGACTCTCAGTTCCACCTACACAAGAGTTGCCTGACCCTGGAAGAGTCTGTTATATGGTTTGAACTTCAATTTCCCTCCAAAATGGGTCATATAACTTCATGGTATTTTTGTTGTCAGTAGATGATGATGATGATGATGATGATGATGATACATAATTAATATGAATGTAACTGGCTATGATGGAAAATTGATAAAAGTTAATATATTTGTTTTACTTTTCTTTAAGGAAAAAAATAAATTCTTTATGCAATTGGGGATCTGTCTTCATGATTGTACTTAACCTGACTAAATATACTTCCCTCTCCCTTACTCATGGTCATGATCCTTTTGCCCAAATAGGCTAGCCACCTCTCTTTCTCTTTCTACATCCATTCTCATTGCCACCTGTACACCTTTGCCAGTAGTGGGATACTCAGAGTAGACTTCTTTCTCTTTCCATCCAAGTTCTCTCTCTCTCTTGAACCACAGCTCTGGTCTCATCTTTCCTGGCCATTCCATCTTTCCTAATAGCCTCCATTAGTTTTGCCTAAGGACCAGAGAATGACTTCTTTGCCAAGTAGAACCAATATGGCTGTGTGGCTGCCAAGAAGGGCCAAAATGTAGAATTTATGGACATCCTGCTTAGTTTAGAATGTTTGTATCTAGGGATATCTAAATTAAGCAAAGATAATTCACCTACAACTAGTATACCCTTTAAGTATCCCTTGCCCAAATTTCAACATATAAGTTTTCTCACTATAAAATATGTTGACACTTGAACAACATAGGTTTGAACTATGCAGGTTAACTTATTCGTGAATGTTTCTCACTAAGTACTTGTACTGTGTTCAACAATGGTTGCAAGTCTGCTGTGTGGATGTAGAAGGCAAATGTATGCATTGATCCACACCATTTTATACAGGGAACTGGAGCATCTGCAGATTTTGTTTCCACGTAGTGTGTTGGGACTAATCCCTAGTGGATACTGAGGACAGCTATGTTTTGGGGGAGTTCAAAGTTATAGGTAGATTTTCAAACTCTGCAGGCTTCTAACCCCATGTTGTTCAGGAGTCAAATGTACTTACTATTTATTTAACAGAATGAAGTGTGCTTACATATCTCTTCCCTTCCCTAAACCTGAGGAGCCCTGTGATATTTGGCGTTGCATCTTCAGACTTTGACAAAGAGTCAGAAATAGAGCAGGCAAACTTAGCAAGCATGGATGAACATGTAACCCATGTGTGGTTTTTGTGATAAACTTTCCTCCCCTCTCTTCCATGAAACTCTCCACCTCATAAGTTTTATGAAGATGACAGCAGATGTGGACAGGAGGAAATTTCTGGGAAGCTCTGGCACCTATAGTCCACTCCATAGCATGATCAGAGGCACACCTCACTATTTTCACAGTGGGTAAGGCACTGGGCCTTATTGTTCTTCTATTCTCCTGAGTATTCCCTAGGCAGACAGGCATTCTGGCTTTAATAGATGTGTTTTTCTTCCCTAGCCAATTTACTGGCTATCATCCAAATGAAATGCCTCAACTCCAAGGACTTGTTACAGTTACCTTGCCTATGCATTTCAGCCCCTCACCTATTCAGTTGAGAGCTGCATGCTGGCTTCAATTACTCCTCAGCTTGTTTTGTTTATTTTGTTCTCTGTTTCATTTTATATTTTGCTTTTCTTTTTAAGAGCATTCTTCCTGATTGAGGATACAATCTCAGGAGGCATATACTTAATGGTCTATCTTCTTCAGAGTAGGACACAGGCTCAGGCAAACAGCAGGTGTCCATCAAGTGTTGCTGAATCCAGTGGAGTTAAACAAACCCCTACCTTTCTAACTCATCTTTTTTTTTAGCTTAGCCTGATGACTAAGGCCAGAATGTAGCAAATAGTCCTGAGTGAGGATTTTTTAAAAGGTAAAAAAAATGCAGGTGAATTGAAAAGTAGAAAAGGATGGGAGGCATCAGATGAAAACACCAAGACTGACACCACCTCACCTGCTCCTTCAGCTCCCAATGAAAAGAAACCAAAGCCATCTGATTCACTTCAATTGCTCTCCTGGCCTGAAACGGCTCCCTCCCCCAGGCCTATAAGAAAATTCAATTAAAGGGTCCATCTGCGAGGCAGCAGCTGAAAAAGAATGACTGTGGGGAGGCCCATGTTTTTATTAAAAAGATCCCCTGTCCTTCTAGCCCACCCCCCTTCTGCCTATACAGCTCCCCCTCTTGCTTATTAGGCCCAACCCTTACCTCATAACCACAATTCTCCCCAATTAGGCGGGCTCAGAGAAGCAGCTTTTATCCTCTTCTTTCAGATGCATTCTCAGTAAAGACTTGGTAGATCCCACAGACACTGGCCTTGCTGGGAGAGAGCAAGAAAATCCACTAAAAAACCCCACAGAGATTAGGGATTGCAAGGCTCTGGCCCAATTAATCCCATTGCATCAGTTGGCTTAAAGGCCACTCTACTGCTGGGTGTGAATTCTGCAGGCTCCTCTAAACCAAAAGGCAGGATGTGATTTTTAAAAAAAATGAAAATAATGATCAGGCAACCTTTCTGGCCAAAAAGTAAAGAGAAAGGCAGAAGAAAAGGGTTAAATGGAGTGACCTCTAGAATGAGGCTTCTCATGCATTGGGCTACCTCCTTGTGTTAGTGTTTCTTTCGGAAACTGGAAGTGAGCCATACTGCTGATTGCGGGGACCATGGGCTTGATGGCCAAGGGGCAAATGGGAAACCCACCATCCTCTGGCTGAGTTGCTCTGCCAGGATTCACTAGGGCCATCTGAACATGAAAGTTGGTCCTTCCAGGGACTACTGCTTCTTTCTTCACCTCACATTCCCTTCAAAATACTCTTGACAGTATCTGTGGGGCAAGACTGGGCACAGACCCCAGAGGCCATTCAGTCCTGCATCCAACAGTGTCCTATTGTCCCCTAAAAGGGCTCCTTTTTTAACCCATGGTCTTCTCAGATTTGTGTCCAGCTTCTTTCTGCAATCTTATGATAATTTTTGATTAGAGAATATAGGGAACAGGGCAGCTCATTGCTTTTCTCTATCAACTCAAGTAGTATCATTTTGATATTGATGCAGACTCTAGATGAGTCTGAGTGCCTGGACTCCTAATATGTGGTTGAGAAATGGCACCTAGTCCTAGGGCTGCCATAGACTGGGGACTTAAACAACAGCAAGGTGCTTTCTCACAGTTCTGGAGGTAGAAGTCTGAATCAAGGTGCTGGTGGGTTGATTTCTTCTAAGGCTTCTATCTTGGCTTGTAGACAGCTGTCTTCTCCCTGTGTCTTCACATGGCCTTTTCTCTGAGTGTATATATGTCCTAATCTGATCATCATATAAGAATACCACTCAGATAAGATTAGGGCCCATCCTACCAATTTTATTTTACTCATTATTATTATTTTTAATTTATTTATTTTAATAAAGTAATAAATCCATTTATTTTTATTTAAATTATTTATTGTTGAAAGTATTACATATGTCTTCTTTTCCCCTATTGACCTCTCCCCGGCCACTCCCACCCCCCAGCACATGCCCTTGCCCCTCTACTGTCTGTGTCCATTGGTTACACTTTTATGCATGTTAGAAGAGCAATTTACAGTAGCTAAGGTTTGGAAACAGCCTAAGTGCCCATCAGCAGATGAGTGGATTAATTGTCTTCAAACACCCTATCTCTAAATCTGGTCACATTCTGAAATAGTAGAAATTAGGTTTCTAAAATAAGAATTAGGGGATAAGGTGGGGGGGGGGAGCACAATTCTGCCCATAACAGTATGCCTCGGTAATTCTGCCTAAAAATAGACTTGTTATTGGCCAGTTTATTTGTTTTACATAAGGACTTTGAGCACTTTGAGGAGATATCAACTATGTAAAGGACCAGAACCTTCTCAAGAAAGGCCTTCAATAGGTGGTACTAGTGTATTCCTACTTTATTCAATATAAAATAGAGTTTGAGAACCTATCATATAAAATAAAAGGCTAATAAGCAAATAGATTGAACGGTGGAACAACTGCAACAACTGAACAACTGAACAACCAGTCTCTATGATGTGTACTGACCACTAAGGGAAGTGGATGGAACATGGCAGGTGTTGGCCACAGTGGAATGTTGGAGCAGATGAGTTGGGGGCATCAGACCAAGGCAGGTCACTGGTCTCTGTCATTAGAATGAGCCTCTGGTAGTTACTGAAAATTCTTTGCTCCTGCAGTGCTCGCACCTGCTGGGGGCACCAGCCCTTCTCGCACCCACTGCTGGCATTGGAGCCATCAGTCACACTCACTGCTGGTGCCCAGCGCCAGGCCCAATTGCTCAGTGCCATCAGTGGGTGCAAGTGGTAGCTGCTGGCCCCAATCGCCCCTCAGGGCTTCTCTACCTCCCCTTGCTCCTGAGGAGAGATTAGGGCCGGCAACTGCTGCTCGCACCCACTGCCAGTGACAGCCCTGCTCACAACCACTGCTGGCGCAGGCGCCATTCACACCCACAGCCACTGCCGGAGCCAGAACCTACTGCTGGTGCCCGGTGCCGATCCCAATTGTTTAATGCCATCAGCAGGTGTGACCCGCGGCTGCTGGCCCTAATTGTCTCTGAGGGCTTCTTCATCTCCCCTGCTCCTGGGGAGCAATTGGGATAGCAGCTGCCGCTCACACCTGCTGACTGTGCTGGCCCTGCTTGCACCCACTGCTGGCACCAGCCCCAATTGCTCCACACCTTCAGCAGGTGCAAGTGGGGCTGGCACCATCAGCCCATGGGAATGGTAGCCTGGGAGTGGGGCTTCCAGCAGACAGGGGACCAGGGATTACACTGGGAGGGCCTGAGCTGGAGTGTGGAGGATGGGCTGAGACCTGCCCCTGTGCCTACTATAGCCTCGTGGCCCACAGTTCCTTTTAAGGTGCACAAATTCGTGCACTGGGCCCCAAGTAACTGTATATAATATTGGGTTAGAGAGATTCTATCACACAAACATTGTTAATTTGATCAAGAAGGAGTCTGAAAATCTATTTTTTTTTTACCCTGAGATGGTTAATGCATCCCACAATTCGTACAAACCAAGCCAGCGGCCTTGCCTCCCTTTCCATGTCCCTCAGCCCCACAAACCTCACCAGACGCCCATCACTCTTCAAATGTGGTCTCCTTTGACATTTCACTGCACAGGTTGTTCTCTCTTCTTGAAATGGCCTGTGCCTTCTTAACCTGCAGAGTGTCGTGGAAGAAAAAGAGAGAACCAAGTAATTTTTTAAATTTCTTTATTGATTAAGGGAATCAAATATGATTACATGTTTGTCCTCATCCCCCCATTACCTTCCCAACCTCCCCCCCCACTTATGCCCTCACCCCCCTGTTGTCTGTCTATACTGGTTAGGCTTATATACATACATACAAGTCCTTTGGTTGATCTCTCCCTCTTACCCCCACCTTCCCCTACTTTCCCTCTGAGGTTTGACAGTCTGATCAATGCTTCCCTGTCTCTGGATCTGCTTTTGTTCATCAGTTTATGTTGCTCCTTATTTCCCATAGATGAGTGAGATCATGTGATATTTATCTTTCTCTGAATGACTTATTTCACTTAGCATAATGCTCTCCAGTTCCATCCATGTTGTTGCAAATGGTAGGAATTCCTTTTTTAGCACAGCATAGTATTCCATTGTGTAGATGTACCACAGCTTTTTATTCCACTCATCTGCTGATGGGCACTTAGGCTGTTTCCAAATCTTAGCTATGGTAAATTGTGCTGCTATGAACATATGAGTACATATATGCTTTTTAAAAATATATATATATATACTTTATTGATTTTTTACAGAGAGGAAGGAAGAGGAACAGAGTTAGAAACATTGATGAGAAAGAGGCATTGATTAGCCGCCTCCTGCATGTCCCCTACTGAGGATGTGCCCGCAACCAAGATACATGCCCCTGACTGGAATCGAATTTGGGACCCTTCAGTCCGCAGGCCGACGCTCCATCCACTGAGCCAAACAGGTTTTGGCTATGCTTTTTGATTGATGTTTCTAAATTCTGGGGATATATTCCTAGAAGTGGGATCACTGGATCAAATGGGAGTTCCATTTTTAGTTTTTTGAGGAAACTCCATACTGTTCTCCACAGTGGCTGCACCAGTCTGCATTCCCATCAGCAGTGCAAGCTCACCAACACTTATCCTTTATTGATTTGTTGATAATAGCCATTCTGATGATGTGAGATGGTGCCAAATTGTCATTTTGATTTGCATCTCTGGGATAATTAGTGACTTTGAGCATTTTTTCATGTGTCTCTTGGCCTTCCTTCTGTCTTCTTTAAAAAAGTTTCTATTTAGATCCATTGCCCATTTTTTGATTGGATTGTTTATTTTCCTTTTGTTAAGTTGTATGAGTTCCCTATAGATGTTGCAGATTAAACCCCTATCAGTGATAACATTTGCAAATATGTTCTCCCATGTAGTGGGCTTTCTTGTTGTTTTGTTGATTTTTTTGTTTGTTTGTTTGTTTTGCTGTGAAAAAACTTTTTATTTTGATGTAGTCCCATTTGTTTATTTTCTCTTTATTTTCCATTGCCCTAGGAGCAGTATCAGTGAAAACGTCCCTTTGGCATATGTCTGAGATTTTGTTGCCTGTGGATTGCTCTAGTATTTTTATGGTTTCCTGTCTTATGTTTAAATCCTTTATTCATTTTGAGTTAATTTTTTTGTATGGTGTAAGTTGGTGGTCTAGTTTCATTTTTTTGCATGTATCTGTTCAATTTTCCTAGCACCATTAATTGAAGAGACTATCTTGACTCCATTGTATGTTCATGCCTCCTTTTTCAAATATTAATTGGGCATAGTGGTTTGATTTGATTTCTGGGTTCTCCATTCTATTCCATTGATCTATATGTCTGTTCTTGTGCCAGAGCCAGGCTATTTTGAGAAAAGTGACTGTAATACAGCTTGAAATCTGGTATTGTGATCCCACCTACTTTGTTCTTCTTTTTCAGGATTGCTGTGGTTATTCGGGGTCTTTTTTTATTCCAGATTAATTTTTGGAGAGTTCGGAGAACCAAGTAGTTTTAAAAACATACTTTGAATCCCCTACTGGGAGAAATGGTGCTTGTACACAAGTCATTGGGTGCTGCAGACTCAGGTTTATTCCCCTGTCTCTATTCCCTATTCTCTGCTTCTAGTAACAAACAGCTCACTTGGTGAGTGGAAAGACATAAAGATTCATTACCATACCATAGTACATCTATAGTGCTGTGTGTATTCTTAGGCAATGTCCCCTGGGCACAGCTCTTCTTGGGAGTCTGAGTAAAAGTCTTTGGCTCCCAATTTCTTTTAAGAACCCAAACCACACAATCCTTAAATCCAATTTAGCACACTTTTTTAGTTGTCTGCTATGCTTTCAATTAGATGTTAGATGGGACAGATTTAAATCCTTTCATTCTGAGATTGTCAGTGGCCTGGTGTCCCAGGGAATTTCTGGCCCATACTTTTCACATGCAACCTACTCTGTTTTGGGTAAGAAGCTTATGCCAACAGGCCTCTGATGACCATGAGGATTCCTGACTGACCCATTCAACTCACCCTCCCTTTTCCACACCCTGGGCCCAGGCTCCCTGGAGCATGGCTTTTCCTGTGAGTCAGGGCAGCAGAATGTCTGAATCCTTAGGCTTTCTTTCATATTGGATAGGTTCACCTGATTCTGCACTTCTTTATTATATGACCTTACTCATTCCCCATCCTTCCCTTACTTATTTATAAAATGGAGATAATCAGAGTCAACTCTGTGTAAGGACCTAGACTAGGGCCTGAAATCAAGCATGTATTCTATGTGTTCTTATTGCTGTTAAAGGTAAAATAGCACCAGGAACCCCTGGATCTCAATTACTTTAAAACAAATCATAATTGGAATCTTTGGGGATGATGTCAGAAAAAGCACAGCATTCAAAGTTCTCTTATGTCATGTTCTACTTATTTGCCTTCAATAAAAGAAAATTAGGCATCCCTTTTCTCTCACGATATCAGACCAACTCTGCATTCAGGACACACTGGGATACTAGGTACTCCGGGGCATAGCTGTACTCCCCTGAGACTGGATTGGGTTATTTGTTGAATGGGTCAGTCAGGAATCCTCTGGGGATTTCTTTGCATGACTGATCTACCCAGTGGCATTTGGTGGGAGTGGGAGGGATGGAAGAAGGAAGGAAGAGTTGCATGGCTGTGTGATTTGTAGACAAAACCACTGAGGAGAAGCATGGCATCTGTCCCTTACTAAAGTGCATTGACTGATTGGGGGATATGATCAGGAGGGGGGATAGAAACTGAAGGATCTGATTTCATGTAACACTTTATACTTTGGGCCGAGAAACAGCTAGTAGTCAGGAAGGAAACCATTCTCAATGCTTTTGCATAGACCCTCTATTGCAATGGCTACTCAAAGATGACCAGCTAAGAAAATGTGAGAAGACTGAAGCCTTGACAAGGACAGTGTTCATCTGATGATGGCCACAGTTTAGTGAGGATAGGGACTGTCCCTCAGGACACTTTGCGAGGCACAGTTGTGGAGAGCCTGGGAAGTGCACGGGGTAGACAGGCAGGTTTGTAAGGGGCTCCTAGTGATATATGGAATTGTGGATAAAACCTGCAGATCTGGCATTCCTGACTAAGCAGGTTGGAGATTTTGGTTAGCAAAACTTAACATGACATATGTATTGAAACTATGGAATCCTAAAGATTTTTGAGTTACATGTCTTTCTAATGGCATAATCTTCTCCCTCCAAACCCACATGAGAAATATATCCAGGCTAGAGCGTCTGCTATGACTGAATCTCAAGTAAAAAGAAAGGAGGAAGGGTCTGCTAGCTGATTAGTTCATTACCCCAAGAATGTGATTCACAAGTGCTTCTTTCTCTGTGTCTCTGTGACCCTGATCTTCAGCATCCATTGTTCTTTCGAATCTCCCTTTCCCTCATAATTAGAAAAAAGGACATATCAAAGGTAAAGAGGAGGGACACTCACCACCATTTAGGACCAGCTTTTTACCTGATCAAAATGAGACACATAGCTACTATTTATTTATTTCTAGCCTTTTGAGTTATCTACAAAATGGATTTAAAATGCTGTAGGTAGCCGAGACCGATTTGGCTCAGTGGATAGAGCGTCGGCCTGCGGACTGAAAGGTCCCAGGTTCGATTTCGGTCGGTGGCATGTACCTTGCTTGCGGGCTCATCTCCAGTGTGGGGTGTGCAAGAGGCGGCAGATCGATGTCTCTCTCTCATCGATGTTTCTGACTTTCTATCCCTCTCCCTTCCTCTCTGTAAAAAATCAATAAAATATATTTTTTAAAAATAAAATAAAATGCTGTAGGTAATAAAAATACAGTATACTAATATATCCAAAACATGCTTGACCTATGGTTTTGTAATCTTTTATTCAACCTCCATCCATACCAATTCTCCTATTAACTTTCAAGTCATTCATTTCAGGAAATACACAGTGAGCACCTGCTGGATGCCAGGAACTATGATAAGCTGGAATTTTTAACAAGCAATTTATTTAACTAAGCCGAGTTTTTCCACCATTTGCCTCTTCACATTCTATGCAGCAGAGGCATTAATATGTTAACATGACAGTGGTAGGTATTAGTTTATAAAATGTAGAGAAAAAATAGTCATGTAAAAATAAACAAAAACCTGGATTACCTGTGATAAGTTCATGGGTAAGTGAGAGTGAGAGTTGACTGTGTTTTTCTCTTTTAATTGATGCATAATTTACATATAGTGAAATGTACAGATCTCAAGGGTAGAATGATGTGAGCTCTGACAAATGACACACCCATGTAATCCACACTCCTGTCAACCCATAGAAAATTTTTGTCGCCCCAGAAATTTTTGTATGACCCTTCTCAATCAAAACGCACCCCATGTTTATTTTTAAGATTTCTAAAATGCCTTTATATATGAATTAAGAAATATTCTGACACTTACTGTGACCCTAAGGTAGTGTGTTTTTGTTTGTTTGATCAGATTTGTACATTCTGAATGAGAGTTTCACCAAGTGTTGCTAAACCTTTTCTTTCAGGAAGGTAACTCATAAAATTAATCTATTAGGAACTTAGGAGGACACCACTTTTCTCTTCCTGGATTCATTCAGCAATAATCCCTCAGCTGGGCTCTTTCATAAAGAATCAAATAAACACATTTGGTCACTGCTGAATGCTAGCCTTTGAGCCCACTCCTCTCTCTATGTGAAAAAGGTGAAAAGTTAACAGACTGCTACTGGAAGCCAATTCTCCATGGTACTCTCATCATTTCAAAGATATTTGTGTAGCAGACAGCCTTAGAAGATAGAGGACAGTGTCTTATTCCAAAACAAATGGCAGAGCTGTCCAGTATAATAAAGACAATGTCTTTTTCCAGGGCAGAGGGCAGGTTGTTGGCAGCCTATTATGAAAGATTCAGATTTCCTAGGTTGAAGTTCCTCTCAGTACAACCACTGTGTATGCAGGAAGTCCCTGGCCTTTTGTACACTGTCCTGTGGGAATTGGGGCTCAAGAAACCAGAGCAAGATAATGGTGACCCTCTGAGTACAGGTAGTGCTATGAGAAAAAAAAAACTTTTTTTTTATCTGACTTGAGGGTCTCAAGTCTTCTCCCAGCATCCAGGGAGCAGTTGCAGACTAACTGGTTAGCTTTCAGGGAGAGGTAAATCTTAGATGCCTTGAAGTTTCTGAAAGCTATAAGCCAAAACAGTGTGTGTGGCATGTTCTGTTCTAGTTAGATCATAACTCTGTTTTAACAGTTGGCTAGAGAGGATGGCTCATGGACTCAGAACATTCACTATGAGATCAAGTCCCAGCACAGGTGTGGGTGTTCTTCCTTCTAGCACCCCGTGCACTTGGCTGCAGAGATGACAAGTTCGTGATCTGGGTTGATAGTTAGCTCCAAATAACCCATGTTCTACCTTCCCCTGTCTAATCTAACCTCTGCCATCCTACCTTACTTCTGTGAACTTGTCACACCTGACATCATCCTCACTGTATTTTCCTGTCACTAGGTCTCCTGGGAAGGCACGTCAATTGAACTGTGAGCATTGAAGAAGTATTGCACTGAAACCATGAGTTGAATTTTTATTTTGTACTACAATTTGTGTAGGTTTATTGTTTTATATACTTGTAAACATAATAGGTGATGATTGTAAAAACATCTAAGCTTTAGAAAAAGTATAAGAGAGTAATATATATTGTTTATGATCATACCCCATAGGATATTGTTTCACCTCAGCAGTTAAACATGTAACATCATTTTAAATAATTGTATAATATAAAAATATCCTATTCTTATTTATTTAACCAGTGTCTTTCCAGTAGACATATAGCTTGTTCATCATTTTTTGCTATTATAAAATGTTTTTATGACCTCTCTGACTCTCTCTTTGTATCTATCTATCATCTAGCTAGCTAGCTATCATCTCAAATACTAGTTTTAAATTTTCAGTAGGATTAATTCACAAGAATGGAACACAGTCTTATAGCACAAGCAACCTATAAATTCCTGCCTATTACTAGGATGACAAAATAGGCATGATTTTTCCCTGTGACACACAGCCTTTCATACATATCATCATTTTTTATTACACAATGCATTCATTTTAGTTAGATGACATTATTGTAAAACCATCAGCAAAACAAGAGTTAAAGAGTGAAAGTTGAACCTGTGTGCTTAGGAAATGCTTGCACAACACCCTGCACCCAATGTAGTAACAAAATCATAGAACATATCATTTTGTTAATGATAGCAGATTAAACTCATGCATATACTTGTCCTCTCTCATTCAAATTATAATAAAAAAGTTTTAAAAGAACAAGCATTGGGAAACAAAAAAGGGAACACTCAAATAGAAAGTAGGTAGGATTAGATCTGAGTTTCTTCAGCTCAGCACTATTAACAATTTAGATTGGATATCTCTATGTTATGAAGACTGTTCTGTACATTGTAGGATGTTTATTAAGTGAGCTTTACTTACTAGGTACCAGTGACAGCCCCCTAAGTCATGACAACTATCTCCAAACATTTCCAAATGCGCCATGGGGAGCAAATGGCCCACAGTGGAGAACCACTTGCTTTGGTGGATTGGGGGAATTGGGAGTAAGAGAAATGTCAGAGTAAGGTACAGGTGGAGCAAGAGTGGGCTATGGTGGTGACATGCAAAGTTAGTAATGGTAGAAGACCTGTTTGTAAAACAGCTGGGACAGTCACAGCCTTCTCCCTCCTGGCCTACAGAGACTGACTAGCTGTAAGAGATTTGCTTCCAAACCAATAGCTCATAGAGCTACCATTGAAATAAACTGAAGGATCTGGGAAGAAGAGCTTCTAGTTTAGATACTGAGGATGAAGAGAGAAGTAGAGACTGGGATGTTGACAACAGCATGGAAGGACAAAAGCCAGAAGGATTGCTCTGACTGAAAGGATAATGAAGACTCCAGCACAAAGCCTTCTTTCCTTGGAAAAGGTGAAGCCTGTAGCCTTTGGGCCAGCCTCTCACTATGGACTGCTCACCCCCACCAGAGCCCTCCACAGTGGAAAGGATTATTGAGAAAAAGAAGCTTATGGCTGCAGAAGAGATGCAACCCAACTGCTGACACTGCTGTACTTATTAATTCATTCATAAAGAGGAATGATCATCAAAGGTTGTCAGACATTGGATAAAATAAACAGGTATAAAAGACAAACAAAATTCAATACTAACAGAAATATTTTCCACTAGTATTATCAGGTAAATGCAAATTAAAATATCTAATTTTTACCTATTAGGAAGGCAAAAAATAAAAAAAGATAATAACATCCAGTGTTGATAAAGCTGTGAAGAAATGGACACTCATATACTGTCAGTGATAGGAAATTAATTTGAAAATACTCATCAAAAATAAAAGTATACAAAATTTTGGACTCAGAAATTATTCTAAAAACTTTCCTACAGAAATATTCATATGCACACTCAAAGATATATATACAAGAATGTTCACTAAGCACTACATATAGTATAAAAAAAAATAGCCCAGCCAGCATGACTCAGTGGTTGAGGTTCAACCTATGAATCAGGAAGTCACATTTTGATTCCTGGTCAGGACATATGCCATTGTGCAGGCTCATTCCTCAGGGTGGGGCATGCAGGACACAGCTAATCAATGATTCTCTCATCTCATTGATGTTCCCCTCTCTCCCTCTCCTTTTGTGAAATAAATAAAAAATATATTTTTTAAAAATAAGGCACAACTTAAGTGGCTTTCACCAGAAAAATAATGATGATAAAATGCTAACTTAGAATACTAGAGGCTCGGTGCATGAAATTCGTGCACAGGTAGGGTCTGTAAGCCTGGTTGAAAATCAGGGAGGATCCCCACCTCCCTGACTTCCCCCCCTCTCTTTCCCTTGCCACCAAGCAGGGCATGCCAGCCAGGGGGGAAAGGCCACAGAAGGTTTTGATCCCCAGTTTGGAACGTGCAAGAGGCAGCTGATCAATGATTCTCTATCATCATTTATGTTTCTAAGTCTATTTCCCTCTCCAAAATCAATCAAATATATATTTTTAAGTGCAAGGTTTAAAAGAAAGAAATGTAGGGCAAGGGAGCTATTGAAAAAAAAAGAACAGGGGGCATTAGTGATCTTGCTCAGATAGGATAACATAAGGTGGTCATCAGGGACTGACAAGTGAGAAGTGGCAGTGGGTGGAGTAGGGGCACTGCAGGCTGAGGAATGGCTGTAATGACTAGGAATGTCTGTGACAGTGACACTGAGCATGTGTTGGGACAATTACTGGGATCTTTCATCCCCAAGAGGTTTTGAATCCAGACGAGAGGAAAAACATGGAGATCAGTGAGCTTTTCTTAGTCTAGAACAGTGGCTCTCAACCTGTGGGTTGTGACCCCTTTGGGAGTCGAACGACCCTTTCACAGGGGTCGCCTAAGACCAGCAGAAAATGCAGATATTTACATCACGATGCATAACAGTAGCAACATTTCATGGTTGGGGGTCACCACCACATGAGGAACTGTATGCAAGGGTCGTGGCCTTAGGAAGGTTGAGAACCACTGGTCTAGAAGGTGACAATAGTGGCAGGAATGAACTGCCCTATTTCCCTATAAATGTAAACAGTGTAACTGGACATGGATGTCAGTCACATGGCCAAATCAATGCCCAGCCAGCCATGGTGGCTATGTCCTGCCACTCTCTGGCTGTGCTGTCTCACTATTGGCTGGGGAGGCTGAAGCCATGCCCCAGAACACACGTGGTATGAAAAGGGTAGGCAGGAAGCTGGAAGCCAGAGCTGACACAATGCAGCTCACAGCACTGCGTTTGTCGTCAGAGGGGTTGCACTTCCTGCATGCAACCAGTGAGTCACCACAAGCGATGTGACCAAGGGGCAGCAGGGTGGGGGGCACTACCATGGTTGGTGAGTGGTCCTTCACAGCATGTCTGCTGGGAGCCACTCTTCACAGGATAGCAGTGTCTGGCCACATTTTTTTTCTTTCAAAAATTTTTTATTGGAAAGCAAGCTCTGAGCTTGTGGTCCCTGGGACATAGCATGTGCCTCCAGGCCTCACTGCATCCCTCTTCCCCTCCTCCTGCATTGAGCATCAGTCTGGCCTGTGCCCACTCACAATCTGGGACCTCTCAAGGGGTGTAGCAGTGTACCAAGTGGCAGGTGGCCAGGTAGGAGTCTGAATCGGGGCCAAGTGCCATGCAGCTCATGCTCATGCCAGCCACTGCACCTGTTTCCACCACTTGGTACTGCCATGGGTCTCAAGCCATGAGCCCACTTCTGGCTGAGTGGTGCGTCTCATGTGGGAACGCACTGACCACCACTCTTGCATTGAGTGTCTGCCCCTGGTGGTCAGTGCACATCATAGTGACTGGTCGATGGGACATTCTGGTCATTCTGTTATAACAGTCACTGAGCTTTTATATATTACAGACTAGAGGCCTGGTACACAAAGGACCTCTAGTTTGTAATACCAGGATAGGGCCTAAACGGGCAATCAGACATTCCTCTCACAAGCCAAGACTGCTGGCTCCCAACTGTTCATCTGCCTGCCTTCCTGATTGCCCCTAACTGCTTCTGCCTGCCAGCCTGATCACACTTTAACCACTCCCATGCCAGCCTGATTGATGCTTAACTGCTCCCCTGCCACCTTGTTTGCCCCTAACTGCCCTCCTCTGCAGGCCTGGTCACCCCTAACTGCTCTACCCTGCAGGCCTGGGTCCCCCCCAACTACCTTTCCCTGCAGGCCCCGTCACCCCCAACTTCCTTCCTCTACTGGCCTGGTCACCCCTAACTTCCCTCCCCTGCAGGCTTGATTGTCCACAACTGATCTCCCTTGCAGGCCTAGTTTCTCCCAACTGCCCTCCCCTGCTGGCCATCTTGTGGCAGCCATCTTGTGTCCACATGAAGGCAACCATCTTGTATGTTGGAGTGATGGTCAATCTGTATATTACTCTTTTATTAGATAGGATAGAGGCCTGGTACATGGGTAGGGGGCAGCTGGTTTGCCCTGAAGGATGTTCTGGATCAGGGTGTGGGTTCCCTTGGGGTGTGGGGTGGCCTGGGTGAGGGGCCTGTGATGGTTTGCAGGTCAGCCATGCCCCCTGGTGACCCAAGTGGAGGCCCTGGTATCTGGGATTTATTTATCTTCTATAATTGAAACTTTGTAGCCTTGAGTGGAGGCCTGGGCTGGCTGAGTATGTGGAAAGCTTGTCTCCCTCCATTACCAGGGACACCCAAGTCTCCTGCTCAATCCGTGGCCCCAGCTATCTTGGTTGGGTTAATTTGCATATTTGCTCCTGATTTGCTGGTGGGCATGGCTTGTGTGTGTAGTGAATGTATGGTCGATTTGCATTTTACTATTTTTTTAAAATATATTTTATTGATTTTTCACAGAGAGGAAGGGAGAGAGATAGAGAGCTAGAAATATCGATGAGAGAGAGAGATATCGATCAGCTGCCTCCTGCACACCTCCCACTGGGGATGTGCCCGCAACCAAAGTACATGCCCTTGACCGGAATCAAACCTGGGACCTTTCCGTCTGCAGGACAATGCTCTATCCACTGAGCCAAATCGGTTTTGGCTGCATTTTACTATTTTATTGGATAGTATTATGTACCCCATTATTGGGATAAAACAGATCTGATTATACTGATAAGAAAAGATGTATTAAAAGAATAAAGCTTTAAACAATATGTATATTATTATCTTTTAAAATATATTTTTTATTGATTTCAGAGAGGAAGGGAGGAGAGAGAGATAGAAACATTAATGATGAGAAAGAATCATTGATTGTCTGTCTTTTGCATGCTCCCTACTGGGGATCGAGCCTGAAACTGAGGATTGTGTCCTGACCAGAAATCAAACTGTGACCTCTTGGCTCACAGGTCAATGCTCAGCCACCGAGCCACAATGGCAGGCACAATAATATGTATGTTATGATGTCACTTATTACTAAAAACTCCCTGTGTGTTCACATGCACACACACGTGGTATATAGAAATGCATAGGGGTCTGGCACTGAAAAGTAATAAAGAATGGTCATTTTATAAGGGTCATATGATACCTTGTAAGCTTAGGAACTACTTTTACAAAGAAAAGTAAACAAAAAATGTTAAATCTTACAGAATTCATGTCTATTTAAGACAAGAAAAATGAAGTCCCAACCTTCAAGAACATCAATGTTCTGATTTCTGATCTTATACTCTTTCCATTTCTCTTGTTCCTTTTAAACTTCTGGGAATTACACCATTTATTTTAAGCCATTTATCACAGCTGTTATCTTAATCATAATTTTGCTTATTTAACAACCACTGTGACTTATAATGTATTTATTTAATATATTTTGTAAAATAAGCATGCCCTTTACATCAGATTTCAGGTATTATGGAAAAAAAATCCTTACATAATTTGTTTTTCCAAGCATAAAATGTTCACATGATTTTTAATCATGGATTTCCTGTAACAGATCAAAGGATGCATTCATTTTGGTGGCTAGTGCAAACATTCAGAGTGAGAGAGTGAGACTATAGGAGTGCTGGGGGCAAATGGGGGCAGGGTCCTGGGAAGGAGCTCTGGGGGAGACCCAGGCTCTTCTCAAAGACTGCCTTCCAGCAAGGGTGAATGGTGTGCACACCTGAGAGAAAAATGCAAAGGTCCTTATAAACCACAGGATAAATGCAAAGATTCTTATAAACCACAGGATAACTACAGGCAAACAAATATAATCCTGTCTGAAAATGTAAGAGAAAAGGGTAGGAAAGGTGGAGATTTCATTTCCAAAGTGTAAGATATTCAGAATTGGCTTCAGGAAGGCAGGTTAAGTTTGAGCCAGACTTTGAAGGGATAGAAGCAACTTCAGGAACTCCTGGAAGAATGTCAGGTAACTTGAACATGATCTCAGATCAGATTTCTTTTGCCTCATCTTCACTTACTCAATATGGTTGTTCCCTAGACCTCATGAATCTGAGCTGAAATAAACCAACAAACAACATAAAAAACACAGCTGACCCACCTTGGGGAAGTGGAAAATTAGTAAATGATAATTTTCCTAAGACATTGACAAACATTTTTTTTTCAAGGTTAAAAATGGATCCTCTTTGACCATGGAAAAAAATTACTCAATACCTTAAAATAGATGCAATTTCACATAATCACATAGAAACTGACCCAAATGTCTAATATTTATTTACTACCTTTGATCTATCTTTAAGATGACATGTTTATTTTCAAATATGAACTGTTCAGGATTTGGTGTAAATGCAGACAAAATGTGCTCACACAAATGTGTGTTTCATGTTGTTTAGAGCTGGAAATCTCTCTAAGAGAGAGTTAGTACAATGCACAACTGTCAAAATATCACCAAAATGTTCCATAGAGAAAATAGTATGTATACATAGATGCTTTTAATTTTCTCCTTTCTATCTTTTGCCTTATGTGGAAGAGCTATTGAGACATTCCCTTCAAAGGCACAAGGCTTCTAGTCCCTTGCAGAAGTGCTGTTTATTTGGGGTTCGGAATCTTTGCTAATAGGTGCTTGTTGCCCTCTTAAGTGCTTTCTGCATTGGCAGCAAGAGAGGGGAACGATGGAAGCGCTGATGTCACCAGCTAATAAGGCCAGGAAGCAGCTTAAACCTCCAAATCAATAGGGATGCAGACAGCTGCCAGGCAGACAGCCTGATGTCTGCTCTGATTTCACTTCCTCCTTGGTCAGAGCCCAACACTATGTCAGCGGGGTCAAAGGAGAGAGCTTGTCTAGGTTTCAGATACTTAGAGTGATTATCCCTATGGAAGTGACTGTGATGTGAACTTCAAATGCACAATGAAAAGCCTGGGCCTCCACCCCCATGCAGACGATGTTCTCACCAGGGTGCATCCACCAGCTTTGTTTTTGTTGGGAATTGTATTAACTCTGGGCCAGCTCCCTGAGCCTGAGACCATGTGCAGCCACCCAGGACTCTGCTTGGTTTCATGTGCTGCTGTCTCCATCTTGAAATCCTCACTATTTCTTTAACAAGGGGCCCTGCATTATCACCTTGTGAAAACTGGGTTCTGAAATCATGCATCCACTTCTGACTGCACTCTTGGATTCCTCTCTGTAGTTGGGGAATGTATGTGTTTGAAGGGTTTTGATGATGCTTTCTATTAGAGCTTGAACAGGAAAGGAAAGACCCTGGTTCTCCCACCACAACTCACTTTCATGTCAAAAGAAAATTCTCCAGGCTGCCCTTTTCCTACTATATCTAGATGAAAAATGTTTAGCAGGAGCTTCGGAAGGAGGCTGGAGGGCCAGAGGCCTTGAGTGTCGGGGCTTGTCTAAATGCTGACTTTGGTTTTCCTTGGGTGGTCATGGGAACATGGAATCATCTTGTAGCCTGCCAGACATTTTATTTATAAAGTAGGTGATTTCCACCCATCTGGATGATCTGGGTTATGTAATTGAATTTGCTTTAAAAGCTTCTGGGTTTATGAACTGAGTTTGAAATAAATAACACCCAAATCTCTCACCTTTGGGTCTACAAAGACATCCTTAGCTATAAATTTTCTACTATTCAACCAGGGAGGTGAGACACAGGACATTGATAATTTTTGGTTGGAGTCTTTTCCTCTTGTCATTTCCAAGGCACTGCTGTACCAACTGCTGCACCTTTGTCCTGCTCCCAGCATTTGTCTGGAGAAATCCACTAGGGATCTTGAATCCTGATCCTTTATAACTTGCTTCAAAAAGCTTTGGGGGCCTTCAGAGTGTTCTGATTCTGTTGTTTCTGCCCAGCATCTCATCCTATCCTCCTTTCTGCTTTCCCCGAGGCCAAGGCTCTTTTGCTTGCATTTCTCAAATGACTAAACCTTTTTCTTCTACAAGAATGGGGCAGGGTGATCACCTGGATGCTGTAAAATGTTCTATTAGTGTTCCTGCTGACACCTTGATTGCAGGCTTCTTGCATCCAGAATTCTGAGAACATAAATTTCTGTTCTTTAAGCTACCATATTTATGGTGTTTTCTCAATGTAGCCCTAGGAAACTAAGGCACTGTATGAAATTTTACCTGTTCCACAGGGTTTATCCATAGAATTATATCTCTGTTCATAATAAGTTTCACCAAATTCTGTTTTAAAACCATATTAAAAACTAACCAGGGCATACCAATGAGGGTTGATAGGCAGGCACTTCTTTCTGTTTGTCTGTTTGCAGAGCTTTGATTATCACCAGATTCTTGTGCATAATTCCTACCCTACTGAAGTTGCTCTGACACAATGACTTCTGAGTAACTGAGGCTCCCTCCATCTAGAATTGGTCAAGGTGCTACAGTATGTGTCATTCACTGAGCCAAAGGGCCAGGCAACAGGTGAAAGCAGGGTAGGTTGAAGAAGCTCAGGAGGCTAAGCTATGAGTCTTCTTAGGATGGACAGGAGCCCATCAAGACATGGCATGGCAAAATGAAGAATGTCTAGTGGAGAAGGTCAAAATGAGAACCCTTGATAGCACACAAATACAAGAATAGGCAGAGAAGATAAGACTGTGAAGAAGACAATGGGGTCCTATGCCCCAGAGAAGTCATGCCATGAAGACAAAGACAAGGTGTCGAATTTGTGAACTGGGAGCTGCTGGCCTTTAGACAAGCAATCTGTATCATGGAAGCTGGAGTAAGTTGCAAAGAGGAGAGACTATGAGTCGATACTTTAATGGGATATCATGGTACAAGAAATGAGAGAGATAAGATGGTAGTTTGAACTGGAGGCAGGACTATAGGAAGAGTTTATTCTCATTGCTATTAGTTTATTTTTAAGGTTAGAAAGAGAATTGCATTTTTGTGTTCTGAGAAAAGGAATTTGTGGAAGGGAAGAGACTGAAGCTGAAAGAGAGAAGAGATCAACAGAAAGGAAAATCTGAAGCAGAGGCAGGGGCATGAGATCCACATTAAAACACCATGTCCACTGAGCTGAGGAGGAAGTGCATGTGGATACAGGCTCCTCTGCAGGGCCTGGGCGTAGGGACAGGGGTGGGTGGGAAATGGACTTTACTTTGACAGAAAAGTAGAAAGAAACATCGAAGGAGCTCTAGTTCCCTTCAACTTTGATTTAGCACAAACTGCAGACTCCCTTTCCAAGATTAGTACTGGAGAAACAGGAAGAAAGACAGAAGGAAACAAGGAAATAAAATTTATTAATGAAAAGATAAATTTTCTAAAGTTAGCATTTTGCTTAAAAAGCTCCAAAGAACTCATGGATGAAAGAAGAAATCATATAGAAGATTTAAAAATACTCAGGACTGCGTGTTAATAAAAACACTAAATATTGTATGTGTATGAAATGAATGTGGAATCACAGTAAAGACAAAGCATTCAATGCGTCTAGTAGAATAGAAAGGCTGAAAATAAATGCCCTATATTGTCTAGCTTAAAAACCTGAAATAAAAGCGTAAACCCAAAGAATAGAAGGAGTAAAATTACAAAAAATGAGAGTAGGAAGTGATGTAGTAGAAAATGTAATTCAATAAAGAAGAGTAATAAAGCTTAAAGTTGATTTTTTGAAAAGATGAGCAAATAGATTAATCTCTGATGAGCCTGATCAAGAAAACAAAAACAAAAACAGGAAGTACGAGTATGAACAGGGACACAAAGGCAGGTAAATAGAATCCAGAAAGTGGAGAAGTGGACAATATCATCAACAAATTTATGCTAAAAAATGGAAAATGAAGATAAAGTGGGCTAAATATACCTTTTAGGAGTAGAGATAAGTGGGATAAAGACTGTATTTTTTAAAAGCAAAGCAATAATAAACATAAGCAGTTATCTGTAATGAGGAAGTTTAGGGAAAAGAATAGGAGAGGAGGACATAAATAAATGTAAATTCCTGACAGTGTTTTTCATGTGGGATGAGGGGGTTAAGAGAGTTTATATTCTTATTAGTTACTTAATTCTTTTAAAGGAGGGTCATGCATGGGCCAATGGTCAGAGTGTTTCAAGAACCAAGAATTATAATAAATCCAATTCTGTGCATTTGAGATGCAAAAAGAAAATTCAAGAAAGAAAATAAGGTCCTCCCATCAGACCTGGGGAGAGTGGTAGAGACTCCATAGCTGCAGTGAGGAGGAAAAATAAACATACAGGGTAGAGCCAGAGAAGAAAATGGACATGTGCCGAGTGACTGCTCTATGACAAGCAGGATGGTAGTGTTTTACAGTGTAGCAGGATGCTGTACTGGAGGGTAAACTTGTATTTCCTCCTCTGTTCAGGGTAGTGAGGTATCTGAAAGTGACCATCATCACTGTTCAAAAGAAAAGTTGTCACCAAAGCAGTGAATAGAGCTGTCAATGGGAGTCCACTATTGCCCAGGAAAGGGTGTGTAAACAGACTTTTATGGTTTAAAGATCCTATATAAGTTTGCCAGGACTTTCATAAAAAAGTGTCATACACTTGAAGACTTAAACCACAAAAATTTATTTCTCACACTTCCTGAGGCTGGAAATGCAAGGTTAAGGTGTTGGCAAAGTTGTTTTCTCCTGAGGCTTCTCACCTCAGCTTGCTGATGGAACCTTATCTGTGTCTTCACATAGTTTTTCTCTTGTGTGCACATTCCTAGAGTTTCTCTCTGTGTCCAAATTTTATTTTCTTATAAGGACACAAGTCAGATTGGATTAGGACCAGCTCTACTGGCCTCATTTTACCTTAATCATTTTTAAATCCTATTTCTCAAAACAGTGACATTCTGAGGTGCTAGGGGTTAGGGTTTCAACATTTGAATTTTGGATAGACACAATTCAACCCATAACCAATCTGAAGGAGAAGCATCTGGACCCCAGGAGGAGACTGAGAAGAAAGGAGATTTGGGGTGCCCTGTGTCTGTGAGTTAGCACATACCAGGAAGTTCTGACCAAGTACTCAACCAGAGGGTGAACAAGAATAAGTGAATATGGGAATGAGAAGTGTCTGGAATAAAGCAACCAGCCAACTGGACCAGCTCCCAGTTCACTAATCCTTTACTATCAATGCTCCCATCATAGTCACAGTAACAGAAAACAAATCCTAATCCCCTAGGCCCACATGGACAGAGACTGGTGGTTCTAGTACTAGGCAGTTCCATGGGCAGGGGGAAGAGGGGGCATGCTGGTTGCACCTTGAAGCACACAAGTGACAAACATAGTGAACTGGGCAGATAGTGATTATGGTCTATGGTGGGTTATTAAGATAAGTGAGTCTCAGAGAGATCATGTAAATTCCCAGAGACCCAGACCTAGTAAGTAAAGGGACCAGAATTCAGTGCATAACAGCCTGATTCCCAAACCCATGCACATTCTGTGGCTTGCAGTGAGATATTGCTTTAAATACTCCATAGATAATCTTAGACTCTGTAATGGTGAATTTTATGTCAACTTGACTGGTCACAGGTCCTCAGATACTTGGTTAAACATTATTCCTGGTGTAGGTGAAAAGGCTTCCGGATGAGACAAACATTTAAATCAATAGACGGAGTAAAGCAGATTGCCCTCCTTCATGTGAGTGGGTCTCATCCAATCCAATGAAAGCCTAAATAGAACAAAAAGGCTGAGAATTCTCTCTCTGCCTGTCTGGGAGCTGGGACATCATTCTTCTTCTGCCTTTGGACTCATACAAACAAACTACACCATTAGCTCTCCTGGGTCTGCAGCTTTTCAACTACAGAACATGGGACTTCTCAACCTTTATCATATGGGCCAATTCATATATATTTTCCCAGAGAAATAAAACCAAATATATAAATATTGAATGGGAAAACACACACACACACACACACACACGTACATATATATTTGTGTGTGTGTGTGTGTGTGTGTGTGTGTGTAAAGTTTTGGTTTTATTTCTCTAGGA
The DNA here is from genome assembly GCA_011751065.1 of Lasiurus cinereus. NCBI lineage: Eukaryota > Metazoa > Chordata > Mammalia > Chiroptera > Vespertilionidae > Lasiurus > Lasiurus cinereus. The sequence goes on from JAAGEH010000392.1 coordinate 10,853,983, forward strand.
AATCTAGACTAATACAGACTCCTAAACACTTTACATTTTCCCACAGAGACCCTATCTAATAAAAGAGTAATATAGAAAATTGACCATCACTCCAACACACAAAATGGACACCATAAAATGGCCAGCAGGGAAGGCAGTTGTGAGGGGACCAGGCCTGCAGGGGAGGACAGTTGGGGGGACCAGGTGGGCAGGGAAGGGCAGTTTGGAGGGATCAGGCCAGCAGGAGAGGGCAGTTAGGGGTGACTGGGCCAGCAGAGGATGGCAGTTGGGGGAGAACAGGCCTGCAGAGGAAGGAAGTTGGGGGGACCAGGCCTGCAGGAGAAGACAGTTGGGAAGGACCAATTGGGCAGGGGAGGACAGTTGCAGAGGACGAGGCCTGTAGAGGAGGTCAGTAAGGGGTGACCAGGCCAGCAGGGGAGGGCAGTTGAGGGTGACTAGGCCTGCAGGGCAGGGCAGTTATGTGTGACCAGGGAGCAGGGGAGGGCAGTTAGAGGCAACTGGGCCAGCAGGGGAGCAGTTAGGCGTTGATCAGGCTGGCAGGGAAGTGGTTAGGGGGTGATTAGGCTGGCAGACAGAAGCAGTTAGGGGCAATCAGGTAGGTAGGCAGGTGCGTTTGGGAGCCAGCAATCTTGGATTGTGAGAGTGATGTCTAACTGCCTGTTTAGGCCTGATCCCACAATTGGGATTGGACCTAAAAGGGCAGGCAGACATCCCTCAAGGGGTCCCAGATTGGAGAGGATGCACTGGGCCTCTAGTAGGTTGATATGCTATTTACAAATTATTCTTGCCAGCATGATAAAAAAATTAAACAAAATGTAATTTAATTAGCTACTTCTACTTACTAAATCTAATTGAAAATAACAAAGTTGCTCTTAAAAACTGTTCTCTTGTTCCAACTTTTATGATGCAAGGTTGGCTTTTTCCTAAACAAAGCTGAATGAAGGAGCTTCTTACTTTTTAATTTTCAATATTAAATCTGTGTTTGACAGGAGGATGAGACTGACATTTGCTGAGCAACTACCTAGTGCCAGATAGTTTCATTCAGTCCTTACATGTTATCTGTCTTGTGATCTTCACAAGCATCAACTTGCTTGCTGTCTTTCTTGATGGCATCTATGAGAGCAGAGAGTGTCAGGGTGACTGTTCCAGTTGGTCAGAACTTTATAATTCCACAGAATATCTTTAGCAGACTAAGGGCTAGATTCTAAATAGGGCTGGATCCAGATGAACTTCCAAGGACATTAACAATTGGACACATGGGAAAGAGCAGCACATACTGTGCAAAGAATCCTGGCCAAGCGATTTCTCCCAGATGCTCCCTCTCCATTCTGCCCAGTCTAGAAAAGCAGCAGTCCTGTGAAGGACCTCCAACTTCAAATAGCATCCCAGTAATGGTCTGAGTGCTGAATTTGTCAAAACCCCGAGGTGTGCATTCAGCCTTAATCACAGTTCTCCTCAGTAGCACTTAAAAGTATAGTTGATGAATTTAACAAGAAACACATGTTTTCATTTAAATTACAATTAGCAATTAGAGAGTTAAGTGTGCCCTAGATAGAATATATAATTGTTGTTGAGTTTGTGGCATAGCTACTTTACTGTTGCTATTTTCCTTTTATGTTTTGCTTTATGATTTTAGAGTAAATTTATGCAGGAACTGTGAGAGAAGCCTAACCTAAATAAAGCTACTGGGTTGCAGTTATTTGGCTCCTGAAACAAGGTCACCAGGTTAGGCCCACTGTAGATTCATGGTTTGGGTGATTCTCTTTGTTTTAGCAAATGTGAGAAGGGAAGACTTTTGACTTACCCTCTTAGCAACTAAGGTTGGATGATTTGGGGGAAAAAGCTAGAGCATAAATTTTGTTTTTCTGAGCTCTGTCTATCTACTGGTTGGTATGCTTTTCTGGAAATCAAGAGAAGGAAATGCAAGCTATCTTCTCCTTCATGTCTTTAGAAATGTTTCATAGAGAAATTAATATTCATTTTGCTTTTTATTTTATTTTATTTTTTACTTAAAAAAGGATGCCAAAAAAAGGTGCCAATACATACAATTTGGGGGCCAAATCAGGTGCTTTCCAGATGGCAGGAACCTGGCTAATGGCCTCACCAGGGGAAATCCTCAGGGCTGAATAGCCATAGCTCAACCTCCTTTGATTCATAAAAGGTTTCTGTTGCCAAGCACGTTGGTGATTTTAACGAAGCCATGTAATGAGAAAGTCGTTCCTAGTGAGGACTCCCTCCCTCCAAATAAAATGAAAGGAGAGAGATTTGATTTATGGTGACCACTGGGACTGGGTGCAGTACAGATCATAGCCAAGACAAGTAATAGTAGGTGGCTCAGAGACCTGACTACATAACTCCTTGGCACCATTTGAGGAACCACAGCAGTTTCTAAATGTTAACAAACGAGACACAGAGGTGAGGGGAGATTGCTTCTCATGGAGACTGTCAGGAATTGGAGACTTTGGGCCATGTTTGCTGTAGCTGGCAGAGTAGATGGCCACTGGGCCACTGGACACTGGAGAGAATCATTTCTGGATTTCTTTAAAAGAAAGGCAGGTCACATAGGCTAGGGGACTGAAAATAATCTCTGGTTTTCACAAAGCAATATAGAACCTGTCCCTCAAAACAACCCCAGTGGGTAATCTTTCCTTATTTCCCAGCAAATGTTTCCCGGTTAAAATACCAGGCTAAAAATGTGTCCATGTCTATTGTTGCAGGAGGACACAGGCTCAAGAGCATTAATGCTATGGAAGTGCGCCCTCTATGCCTGGAGTAAACTTCCTGGACAAGACCGAGAGCCAGGTTCTACTTTCTCCACCGTGCTGTTTTTCATCGTGTGGAGTTGTTTGTCTTAAGCATCAGAGACAGTGAGTAAATTTCCTCCACGTGCTGACAGACCCCCAAGAACATCTGTATAAGGATGGAATTTATTTTGTTCATTACGACCACCGCAGAGCACAGGTTTTATTTCACTCCCGCAGACGCATTCTGCTTTCTTAAACTATGCAGCGTGCTCTTCGTGGAATGGCCGGTGGTCTTGGGAGAACTGGCAGATAATCTGAGTTGTCCTTGCTTCTTCAGTTTGGTGATTCCTGTATCATGAAAGTTATGACATATCAGTCAGACGAAGGATCAAGAAGGCCTCAAATAAATACTTTCTAACAAGCTCAAGACAAATCATGTAACAGAGCTACCGAGGCTTCGAAAACATTCTAAATGCTTCCCCCAAGCCCAAGAACTCAAAAGCAGATGCACTTTTCTCTGGGGAAGTCGGCACCCATCGCTGCTCTGAGCATTTTATTTTATGTGTAATGATAGAAACTTCATCTTGCTCTCTTGCTAAACTGTCCAGCTCTGTAATGATCTGTGTTCCTAATGATGAATCTTCCCTTTGATTTTTTGAAAACATAGCAGATATAAATAGAAGCAGCCCTTAAGTGCAAAACCACACAATGGCCACCAGTTTTGGCCAAAAGCATGATCCACACAGGAGCTCATTCAGATGTTCCACATCAATCATGGCCTCACATATCATTTTCTTCCCCCTCTTGCTCTCATTTATCTTTTTCATAGGATTTGGCACAAAAACACAGTCCTGGAACCAGAGTTGCAATTTCAAGCTACTCTCTGAAGGGTTTCCCAGTGTTGTATTACTGAAAGATGTATAGTCCCCATGGAAGGCAAATGTTGGATGAAGAGGGAGTAGGACTTTGGGAACTGGGGGAGAGGGGATGTGTCAGGGTTTTCCAGAGAAACAGAATTTGAGAGAGGGATGGGGGAGAGGGCCAGAGAGAGGGAGGGGGAGAGATTATAAAAAAGTGGCTCAGAAATTAGGTGGGCAAGCCCCAAGCTCCACAAGGTGAGCTGGCCAGCTGGGGAGCCGAGCTCCAGTTGGAAGGCCAGCAGACTCAGGACTCAGGAAGAGCCAATGTTTCCATTTGAATTCAAAGGCAGAAATAAAGTCAATGTCCCAGTCCTAAAGGCAGTCAAAAATAATTTTCTCTTGCTTAGGGGTGAGTCAACCTTTATGTTCCATTGAGGCCTTCAACTGATAGAACAAGGCTTACCCAATGGCTTTATCCAGAGCCTACCAATTTAAAGGCTAATCTCATTCCAGAACACTGTAATAAAAACATACAAAAATATGTCTGATGAATTATCTGGGTACCCAATGACCCCAACAAGCTGAAATATAAAATGAACTTGCACATGAGGTGATGTGAAATTAGGCCCCAGGTATCATGTTCTTGTCTTATTTATCTGAGACACCCTGGAAACATAACCAATGGCAGGATAAATTGGGAAGACTGTTGTCTATCTGGAGGTGTTAGTGAGCAAGACATAATTCTACCCACCCCCACACCTCTGTATCCGCCAGAAATATCAAAGCTCTTCTATCATGAAAGATTCATTTTTCTATGGAAGTTTCAGACTGCTGGATTATGTGTTCTTATGGTCTCAGGATTCCAGAAGGAGGTAGAAATAGACCAAAGGGAAAGAGTCTTGCTTCTTTGTCTGTCACTCTCTAGAGTGCTGTTGGCTGAAGTGTGATGTTGTGTCTTCACATCAAAGGGCCAATGCGTGATACCACAGAGACCTTTACTGCGGCTCCCTGGACTCAAGAAGAATAAAGATCTGTCCTCCTGGGTAGCCACCTAGCTGGAGCCATGCAAAGACCTGACACCTCCCAGGTATTGTCTCAGCAAAGCCCAGTATGCCACCGTAGACATGATTGCCTTTCCCCTTTCATTCCCAATTCTCTTCCCAGCCTCCATCTTTAGGGTCAATACTGTCTGCTATTCAACATAAAGATGAATTCCCCAGCTGAGCCTTGCCTTGCTAAGCAAAAGTCTGGCTGCCAGTTATCTTTAAACACAGCTCCTGAAACACATGAAAATCCATTGACTCCTCTTGAGGCAAGGCAGCCCAGAACTCAAGGTCTCAAAAGACTCACAAAGATTCACAACTGTGTGCGAGGTCAGGGGAGGGGCAGGGTAGACTGTAGGTGATGATCAATTATAATATTTATTATGTAAATGTATTATTATTATTTCTCAAGCTCATCCTATTAAATCTTCCATATATCAAATATAATATGTGATGCTTTTATATGTTTTTCATGGAGTCCTCATAACTTTGTGAGGAAATATTTCCTTCCTGATATGGATTAGGCTAGGGTAGGGGTGGGGAACGTCCAGCCCACAGGCCATATAAGGGCCTTGAAATCATTTCTTATAGCTCTGCCAGGGCATTAGGGATCACTTTGACCAAATATAGCAGACTAATGTTTAAGCTGATAATTTTGTATGGTCTTGAATGATGTTATAAATATCCAAATGGCCTTTGACAGGAAAAAAGCTTCCCCCCTCCTAGGCTAGAGAACAGAGTTACATTTTTCATTTCAGGTACTGTGCTGAATGCTTTAGATGTGTTTTTTTTTCCATCAAAATCTCACAGTTCTATAACATATGTCAAATTATGTCTACTTTACAGAGAAGAAAACTGAGGCAGAAGTCCTGTTTAGGAAAAGCAAAAAGTTGTCTATTTAGTGAAAGCCAAGGGGAATGGTTTCTAAGTACTGAATTTGAAGACCAAGGCCACAACATCAGCTTTTTGGAATGTCAATGCTAGGCTAAGGTGCCTTGGATCTTCTAGGCTCAGCCTGGGTATTCTTCTGGAAGTTTCTGGGAACCAATAGTCCTGGAATCTTCCAATGTGAACCCTCAGGCCTCTGTGTATTATTTGAAAGTAAGGAAGGAAAGTAAGAGGGGAGGGGAGATTAACTTCATAACCCAGAGACAGGGTGCTTATTAAGTAGGTCCAAGTCTAAGACAAATGAATACTAAATGAGAAATTTTATTTTTAGTTCTCACTTCTACCTGCTGGACTGCTCTACTCTACCTGAGGTAGCAATGGCAATATTATATAAAAAAAAAACTGTATAATTTCCGTTCATCGTCACTGAACACTGTATTGAATGTCTATGTGGACATACCAGTTGCCGTGGGAAATCAGGGTATCTGCTGATTGACGAATTCATAACATGTGCATGAGGCTGGGTACAAAGCCGCAAGTTTTGAAATAAGTATTTTGGAATTCCTTTCCCAGTGCACCATGCTGAGCCATCTGTCTCTTGCCAACCTAAAAGCAGACTGAGTACATCCCCTCCCCACGCAGCACTCCCCCTCCTCCTTTCCCCACTTCAGGTCCAAGGCATAACACTGGGCTATTTGTTTCCCCAAAACCACAGCATGAACTTTTCCAGCAATGGCAGGAAAAGGTTTCTCATTCTCTGCCTCTCCACCCCATCCCCTTCTCCAATTAATACTAAAGGTTTCAATTATCCTGGAAACCTGAGATCTGGGGTGTTATTAGAATCCTGTTCAAAAAAATGCATTTCCGAGCCGCCAGATTCTACGCAGAGTTTTCTGACCTCCAGGAGCCACTGGCACAACTATTCTCTGAGACACTCATGAGGGTGGTTTGTTTGCCCCTTTTCTGGGAAGGAGCAGAATGCCTATCTGATGGGGTCAGGGCGGCCTGGTGGTTGGGAAGCGCCAGGAACTGGATATTCCCTCCTGGTGCTTGGAGCCACGAACATCAGAAAACCTGCTTCACCTGGCTGCCACCTGACACTTCACCTCCCACCAATTAGTGTGCTGCCCTGGGGTGCAGCTTTGGGAAATTAGACTTCTGTCTTTGTTTTTTTCTTTTCTTATCCATAGTATAAATTCCTTAAGGCAGTGGTTCTCAACCTTTCTAATGCCTCGACCCTTTACAGTTCCTCATGTTGTGGTGACACCCAACCATAAAATTATTTTCGTTGCTACTTCATCATTGTTATTTTGCTACTGTTACGAATTGTAATGTAAATATCTGTGTTTTCCAATGGTCTTAGGCAAACCTGTTCACGACCCACGGGTTCAGAACCGCTGCTATAGAGCCTACGACCATCGGAAAACACAGATATTTACATTATGATTCATAACTGTAGCAAAATTACAGTTATGAAGTAGCAATGAAAATAATTTTATGGTTGGGGGTCACCACAACATAAGCAACTGTATTAAAGGGTCGCGGCATTAGAAAGGTTGAGAACCACTGCCTTATGGGAAAGATAAAATACTTAATGCATTTTATAAAAAAATATATTTTATTGATTCTTTACAGAGATGAAGGGAGAGGGATAGAAAGTCAGAAACATCGATGAGAGAGAGAGACATCGATCAGCTGCCTCCTGCATGCCCCACACTGGAGATGTGCCCGCATCCAAGGTACATGCCCCCGACCAGAATCGAACCTGGGACCCTTCAGACCGCAGGCCGACGCTCTATCCACTGAGCCAAACCGGTCTTGGCTACTTCATGCATTTTTAAGGAAAGTAATAAAGAGCTTAGCCTGAAAGATATGAAGTGGAAGAAACTACGAATCCCAAACTAGAAAGAATTACACTCATTTGTCCAAGGTGGAGCTTAACCTGAGACACATTGCAACAGGTTTGCTTATGTAGTTATAGCTCAGCACTGGACAAACTTAAACTTTGTTTTTTATTTTTCAAATAGCTGATATCAACTTTGCTTCTCAAGCCCTATGGGTTGACCAGGAAAAATGGAAATTTTCCTAGTTAAAGGTATAATAGTCTCTTCATCTGAACTTCAGTCCTATCTGAACTTTCCAGGCTCTTCTGGTTAAATCAATTACTTTCTGGTGTTGATTAAGTCAACTCAAATATACACTCAAAAATGCCAGCTTTCGAGATGGTCCCCAAGGATTCCCACCTCCTGGGAGTCACACTCCTGTGTAGTCCCCTTCATATTCCATCAGGGCTGCTCTCTGTAACCCATAGAATATGGCGCAAGTACTGGCATGCGACCTCTGAGGGTAAGCCACTGAAAACACCACTGCTTCTGTCTTGCTGCTTCTGTCTTTCTGGAGGAAGCTGGTTGCCATGTCATGAAGATACTTACGCAGCCCAAGGAACTATGGCTTTCTGTGAACGGCCAGTGCTGACCTGCCATACAAGTGAATGAGCCATCTTCAAAGTGGATGCTCCAGCCCCAGTCAAGCTTCCAGCCAGCTGTTACTCTGGCCAACATCATGACTGCAACCACAGGAGAGACCCCAAGCCAAAATCAAGCAGCTAGCTCACTCTCACATTCCTGACTCAAAGAAACTGAATGAGAGAATAAAAATGTATAGTTTTTTTAAGCCTCAAGATTTTGGAGTAATTTGTTACACATAAATAAATAACTGGAGTGCTGCCTCGGGCTTTCTCTCTCACAGCACCACACTGTCTTTTCAACTTTTGTTCATCAGGCTCATTCCATGGGACAGTCCCCTATGGTGTCCCAAAGAAGGGGAAGTTTAGGCTGTGCAAAAACTCAGCCCCATGCTTCGGACTTCTCCATCAGCTTTGGCTTGCTGGAAAATCAAGACATAGATCTCACATCATTGGCTTCAGCACAACTGCCTCTCCCCTTATACTTCACAAGGGATAGGGCAGGATTTCCACTTCTGTCTGCTACTCCTTTTCTGCTGCCTCCACCTTCTTCCTTGGAGCAGCAAACCTTGAGGTCTGGCAGTCCTGGGCAGGAATCACCTCTCTATCCTGCAGAGGAACAGTAGGAATGGGCCTGTGGACTGTGCTCTTGATTGGGAGCTTCAGTGCAGTGAAGAACTTGGCTATTAAAGATGAAAATATATGAATTTAATATGCTCAGATTCTCATCTCTACTCATTCATTCATTTTAATTATAAAATACAACCTAGATTTTCTCAATAACAAACTGTACACATGCATGAGCACACACATACACATATAAACAAACCATGGAACCAGTTCAAACTGGAACTGTACCAACAGATTTTCTTTAACAAGTCTTTCCAAAACAACTCAATCCAGCATATCAAGATCACCTCCAAACTGAACCTGAACTTTTCTATAATTCATTCAGTTCCAAACCTTGTGTCTCAAGTCACATTGATGTGGGGATAAGCAGAGTCAGGATGCATGTAGCCTTTGGTAGAAGTAAATACCTCTGTAATTTGGTTCACTCAATGTGTTCTGAAATATTTTATCACAACCACTTTTTAAAAAATTACACTTGTTTATATACACGGCACTATTTTTTTTTTCATGGCACACATTGGGAAATAAACTATAGTCTTCTGCTCACAAGACCTGCCAAGAAAACAATTAGAAACCTGAAACTAATCTCTTTGACTCCTGAGCTCCACCTTTTGAATGACACCATGATGCCACTCCAAACTATTATTCAGACATTCTTCCAGATCAGGGGACACAAAGCAGCAGCCTGTAGGAGAAAGCCAGCCTTGAGATGTGTCTTGTTAGCTTGAGCACAATCATTTTAGTTCTTGTACATTTGAGAACATTTAGGCTGTGCAAGTACTCTCCAGGATACAGGAACAGTCACTTATGTGGTTTAGGGACTAAAAGATAGTCTCTGCTCAGAGAGAGAAAGGAGAAAGTGGCCATGTTTATTTGGAAAGATCATGAAAGAATTCATCAGAGTATGATACTTGAATTGAATGTGAGAAGATGAGGCAGGGTTTGCCTGGAAGCAAGAGTCTGGAGTACATTTCAGGAATAGTATTATTGTGGAAGTCAACTTTTTAAACTAATATAAAGAAAGGGGGACTTCAATTTTTTAAAAAGTGGATGGTGATGGTATGTATGTGCGGTTGGAGGCCAGGGGATAGTCAGCAGTCAAATGGTTCAGAAAAAAGTAAAATAAGCCTTGAAAAAAATTTGGTTGGATTTATAATATCAAGTTTATTAGTGATATTCTTTGTTGGCACAAGGTAGATTCTGTAGCTGGGTATGAGCCAGGATGATAGAATGTCATGGTGGAAGACAAGGAGATGAAATATAGACTCATTTTCCTATGGGCTTGGTATTAAGAGAAGGACAGACATAGGATGTAACTAATAAAAAGTTGACTGTTTTCTTATAAAAGGAAAGGTAGCCCTAACTGGTTTGGCTCAGTGGATAGACCATCAGCCTGCAGACTGAAGGGTTCCAGGTTCGATTCCCCAAGAGCATGTATCTTGTAGGCATATCCCCAGTTGGGGGTGGGCAAGAGGCAGCTGATCAATGTTTCTCTCTCATCGATGTTTCTGATTCTCTATCCCTCTCCCTTCCTTTCAGTAAAAGTCAATAAAATGTTTTTTTTTGTTTTTTTTTTTTAAGGGAGAGGCATTGAGCATAATTGCAGGCTGTGGAAAAGGAGGTAGGGGAGAGGGGAGGGTTGAACATGCAGATAACTGTAGGGAGCTACTTCCTCCAGTGAGCTCAACAGTGCAGCTACAGGCACAGAAGTGGTGGATGATTAGGTTGGTCTAGGAGTTGGATTTGTTGAATAGGATTAATGGAAAGGCTAGGGGAGAAGAACATTGAAGGACCCTCAAAGCAGAGAGGGGTTGGAATCACAGACGTCAGATCCTAAGTTGAACAGGAAAGTGAGTAAAGTATGAGGGGAACATCATGGCCTCAGAAAAGAGTAGATATTTTAAGGTCAGTAGATATTATGAGGTCAGTATATGGAAACCTGTTCATGGTCAGGTGCACCTAAATAAAATTTGGTGAAGCTCATTTACATCTATTGGGGTTTATTAGAATTAATTTCAGAACAAAACAGAAGAAACAGTCTACTTTACAAATGGAATATAGTTCTCTGATTTTTCTCTGCCTTTTTGAGTAATCAAAACAGTTTTCTCAAATCGGAAATAATTTTATATTTCTATTACTACAAGCCTTTGAAAGTGTCATCTGGAGAGTGACATAGGAACACCATCCTTACTCACAAAAGACAGTATTCATCTGGACGTTCAATGACTAGAACTTATGGCCCACATCTCCTCAGGTTTCACCAACACCTGTGTGTGCACAAGGTCCCGCCAGCAGCAGCACCTGAAATTTCAATGGCATATCACAGCTGCCTGTGTGATATCCTCAAGAACTCCAGCCTCCCTGCCTATACCATGCCACCCTTGAAGCCTCTCATATGGACCTGTAAACATTTCTCCCAGATGCCTTGCCTATGGTAATGTCTCCCAGCATCTCCCAGCTGTAAATCCACCTGCTGCCAATGTGATACACTGTTTATTTCAGTAGAAGCAGATAGGGAAAATGCCCCTCCCTTACTCTGCCTGCCACTTTGTCACCTGGACTATGAAGCACAGTCTTTCAGGAAGCCTTCCCAAGCCTCTCTTTCATCAGGGTCTCAGATGAGTTTGGTGTCAGACTCCATCTCCTCGTCCTATGGCTTTTCTCTCTTCCCACGGATAACCACACACAAATTATCCTTTTCACAGGTATCCTTTCCCTTAAGACAATCTAAGATTTCCACAGTGTAGTAGCTCATCAGGGCATCTCACAGGGTGATTTTGATTTCATTCTAGTCTTACCCAGAAACCCCCATTAAATTCTTAAAGTAGTGTGAATATGCCTATAGGGCCTTTTAAGTTTGCAGCCCTATCAGCAAATCTCCCTAATAAGAAATTCTCACAGGTGTAGTTGTATCTTTTTTTTCTAGTTATGTTTTTCAGGTCTGAGAATTTTAATTTAATTACTCACAAATGGCTGCTTATATCTGATAAAACTCATTAGAAGAAGGAGCTTGTGGTGGGAAGGGCAAAGACAAGTGAGTGAAGAGCAGAGAGAGATGTTTTGGAACCTGATTATATTAGTTTGCTAGGGTTGTCAAAACAAAATATCACAGACTGGGAGTCTTAAACAACAGCATTTTATTTTCTTACAGTCCCAGAGGCTGGAAGTCCAAGATCCAGGTGTCAGCAGAGTTAGTTTCTCTCTTGGTTTGTAGATGGCCATCTTTTCTCTGTATCTTTACATAGCCTTTCCTCTGTATGTCTTCTTCTTATAAGGACACAAATTGGTTTAGGGCTGAGACATTTGACTTTATTTTTACTTAATCACCTTTTAAATGGATCTATCTCCAAACAGTTACACTTGGAGGTTCTGGGGGTTAGGACTTGAACATATGAACTTGAGGGAACACATTCCAGCTCATAACACTGGCTTGAGGTGGTCAAAGAGAGGTGGAGGCAAGGAAGGGGCTTTATGTGATACCTAAAGTCTGCTGGGCTGAGGAACCCTGCATGGGTTCAGTGGCAGGCTGAGCTGGGGAAGTGTTCTGCTATCCTCCACTCTGCCTGCCTTGCCATCTTATCATGGGCTGAACTAAAAGTGTGTAACTCTATGTCCGAGAAAGGGTTCGGTAAATCCCTGTGGAATCATGGATTTTACTTAAGTAAAGGCTTCCCAGAGATTTATCATCATTGATTAAACAGATGACTTTGTGACTACGGGGAGCGCTAAAGGACAGAAACGGACTAGTGGATATCCTCAACCTTGTGACTCAGGACCAGAAAGGCATAAAGTGTTTGAACAGATACAGAACATGCAGACCTCTTCATAGCGCTAATGTCCTTGAAACTATCGGAAGAGTTTGAAGTGAGTGAGGAATAGTAAATAAAAACTGTACATGGACTATATTCTCATTTAAGGACTGATAAATGCCAACTCCAATCTATTGATTTATTGTGCTACTTTTACTGTTTTATTTTACTGGGAAAAAAAACAACAACCTGTACACAGTTAAGTAGGTTTACTTGGTACCCAAATCCTAAACTCTATTTTCCCTATGAAAACATTAGTTCCAAAGTGGCACATGCTCATGTGTAGCTATGGCTGGGACAGGATTCAATGGTACATTTGAGACACAAGTCCAAGATACTATTTTGGAGGAGAGTCACAGACTTGAGATATATGGTCTCAAGTGAGGAGTGAATACCAATCCAGTCTTTACTCCTCATTTATTAAATAAATTTCATTAAGTAACTTCTGTATACCAGAAATTGCATCCCCAGACATGAACACAAAAGACAGGCCTCTTTCCAGAGGATTTGTAGTATTAAGTGCCCAGGATGACATGATAGGGAGGGGAGGTGACAGGGAAAGAACAGTATGATTAGATGGAGAAGTGAGCAGAACTGAATCATGCAATGGGAACCCAGGATGCTTTAACGCATAAGACTGATAAACTTCATTTCCTATTTTCAAAAATCATTTGAACTGCTGTGTGAACAAATGACTGTCTGAGGTCAATGCTGAGCAGAGGAGTGAGTTCGGACACTATAGAGAGAAAATGTGCATGTCTTCCATGAGGGCATAGGAAAGAGGCTAGAAAGTCAGTCATGTGTTGAATGAGTTAGGGTGGCCCTTCGAGGAGAAAAGGAACTGAAATGAAAAACCTGAAGTTGCCCTGGGCATTCATTCCAATCTGTGGCATTTTATGTGTACACTGGCTGAGCTCCTTCCCACTGTGTTGTCCCATATGGACATCCACTAATGACATGTGGCCACTGAAATCTAAAATTGTTAAATTAAATTGAAAATTCAGATCTTCAGTCATGCTAGCAACATTTCAAGTCCTTAAGTGCCACATGTAGCTAGTGGCCACTCATTGGTTAGCATTGCTGCAGAATGTTTCCATCATTAAGGAAGTTCTATTGGACAGCGTGGCCATAGACAGATCAAATATCTCCAGGAATATTTCTAGGCACTACCTGATAATCCCAGCTTCATATTACCAATTATCTGTTGCTGACCTTTTTGTTTTGGTGTGGTCTGTATTCATATGTTGAGATCCCAACTTCCAAGGTTATGACATTAGGAAGTAGGGTTATGGGTGATTAGACCACGAGGGTGGAGCCTTCATAAAAGAGACATCAGAGGCCTTCTCACCTCTTCCACCATATAAGGACACAGCAAAAAGCTGGCCATCTATGAATCATAAAGTGGAATCTTACAAGACACCAAATCTGCCAGGGCTTGCCTTGATCTGGGATTGCCAGATTTCAGAGTTGATAAAGAAATTTCTATTGTTTATTACTCATCCAGCAGTGGTATTTGTTACAGCAGTCTGTATGAGCTCATACAAGTGTCCTGTCTGCTTTCCTAAGCCATCCATCCTTGACCATATTTAGTGCCTGGTTTGCCCTCTTCAGGGATATGGACCCCAGGTCCTCTTTATTCTAAGTTCCACAATCACACACCAGTCCTGTCTACTCCCAGGCCAAAAATTAGCTCTTGCATTTCCTGGCTCAGCTGTGAGCCCCATTTGCAAAGTTCAGCAGGTAGCACATTCCAGAAGAGGCTGTGATCAGGAAGCAGAGAGCTTTGAATGGGAATCACATGCTGGTCCAGAGATGCTGGCTGGGTTCTTAAGCATGAGTATTGAGGAGCAGGAGGCAGCAACCCATAGAGGGAAATTGATGGGGAGGAAATGCCATTCTCTAGGTTGTAAAGAAGTTCAAGACTCAGAAGAGAAACACTAAATAAAACAAAAGGTGCAATAATTTTGTGCTTTCCCTGTACTTCAGAGAGCAGACTTCATATATATTTCAACACCCAGTGTCCTAAAAAATGGAGCAGACATGCACATGCCTGCAAAACCAAAACACAGCTGGTGGCTCTAATTTTATGGCGCCAAGCATTGGTAGTGTCCCTCTATCCAGTGAGCTCTGTGTGATCTCCCGGAGGCTGTGCCAAGAGCTGGACTCAACTGAATGTACTGAAAGTCCCATGGGCAAATGGTGATGTGGTGCTTTTCTGAGCCTGAGTTCCCTAGGACAGGACAGGAGGCTAGCCTACTCAGATGTGACCTCTTAGGATCAGGGAAAAGACAGCTCTTGTCACAGGCCTGCTCTTGGGCCTCAACTTGTTTTGGATACCTCTGAGAAAGCAGTCCGAAAGGGGGTCTTAGAAAAAATACACAACTCCAGGCTTGTCTGGTGGGCTAAGTGGGGACATTCAGAGAAAGAATGTTTTCTGGGAATAGCAGTTCCATGGAACATTATTCTCCATTTTGCCTGAATAATTAGAAAAATAGGGACCTAGCTGACAGAAGCTTCAGGAATCATGCTGCTTGGGTTAGAATCTGGTTCTGTCATTATATTAGTTATATGACTTTGGGTGAGTTACTTAATCTCTCAGTGTCTTAGTTCCCTAATTTGTAAAATGATGCTAATAGTTTTTGTCTTGCAATGCAACCCTGTAGGGTTGTTGAGGAGGGTAAATGAGGTGATGCATGTGATGTTAGAATACTGCCTGGCATATAGCAAACAGTAACTATTGGTTAGTATAATTAACTATTATTCTGATTTGAGGCACATGGCATTAGTATGATGAGATAGCAAAGGATAGTAGTGAAATGTGTTTGCTAGGATCAAAGCCCACTTCCATCCCTAATCAGTTATGTGAACTTAAGCAAGTTATAGTTAAGCTCTCCTTGTCTCAGTATTTTCATTGACAAAATGAAGTTAATACTATTGGCAAATTAATAGTACCTTCTCCAGACAATAGTTAGGAAGATTAAAGGAGCTAATATATGTGGAACAGAAGAAGGCCTGATATTACGGAGTAGGAACTTCATAAGAGCAAGTGGTTATTATTATTATTATATAGATCCTCAACTTTCAAAGAAAAGAATGCAATAAAGTTCTCTAAAGGCTTAAATAAGACTAAGCCTCATGTACTCTTGCTTTGAGAAAGCAGAGAGAACTGTAGGATCTTCCAGGTACCAGTTCAGTTCATCAGCAAATATTTGTAGAACATGTACAATGTGTCCAGAACTAATCGTTGTTGTAAACATCCAAGAACACTGTGCTGGCAAGTTGCTGACTAATGAAGTTGTCAACATTGCTGCCAACACAGAGTTCAATCTAGTCCCGTGTTGCTTGCCAAGGCAAAGTGTTCTTGATGTACAAGTATTGTGTTATCGCTAAAACATCACCAGTCTCAAAAGCAAGAACAAAATAAGGAAGAACTAGTCTTTGACTTTTGCACACCCCTAACTCAAAGTGTAGCCATGGTCCTAAGGACCCCTGATTGCAAGTGTAGCCAAAGCCTGGCACAAGGAGACAGAATCAAGTTGAGAATGTGATATTTCCTGGGCCTCCCTCTCCCACCCCTATGCCTTTTCCTGTCACAATGACGTTCTGTTGTATTGCATAGATGACAAAACGAAGGCAGGAGACTGAAGAAGTTAACGATGATGGTGATCCTGATGTTCCTGTGTCACTCCTAAGGATCTGTCTGTGCTCAGGAACCTTGTCAGTGGCAGGTGATGCAGCAATAAGACAGAGGAGGTCACAAAGGGCCCTTCCTCCTTCAGCATGCACAGCTGCCTCACCCTGCCCCATGCCATGCTGTTGACTGGCTGAAGGATAGGTTTATAAGTCATGATTCACATGGGCCAATGATACCCACTCTGTGAAGTGAAAGCCAAAGGCAAGAACACAGGTGTGTATTCTCTGCAGGATCCTTGTCGGCTTTGGCTGCCCTGTCCCACCTACACACATTCTTTTTTGTCAGCACTCTCCTTTCTCTCTGGAGAGGACCTCCAACCTGGATCCATCATCTAGTTCTGAGGGAGAGGAGGATGGGAAGGGAAGCTTGCCAGGTAAACCATAGGAATGAATGGAGCTTCTGGCACTTCAGATGCAAATATAACCCTAGAAAGCCCAGTCCCTGTCCTCTTTGGTACTTTCTTTGCCCCAGTTAGACCAGCCCCACTTTCTAGGGCCTTCACACCTCCCAGTACTATGAGCCTCAACTCCAAAGAGCAAGACTGAACAGCCAGAAAGTGGTCAACAGGCATAGAGACCTGTTAGATTCCCAAGCCCATCTTCTGCAAGAGTTAGGGAAAACAAGGGAATGGACTTGGGATTTCCCTTTCTGGCTCAGAATGGAAAAGGAAGGCCATTTCTCAGGCTCAGGGCTGACATGGAAATAGCACCATTCCCATTCTTTTTCTCTTTTGGCTGCTTTCAATTTAAGTCAATTAGAAAATAAGATTGCAGAGCCTATAGCTGAACATGCTTGGGGTTCTTATTTACCTAGTTATGTATTCACTTATTTGCCTTTTTTTTTCTCCTTCTCCCTCCAGCACCTTGTTCTTGAAACTTGTCTGGTTCAACATTTCACCAGATTGGTTAAGTCTCTTGTAAGGAAATCATTTATAATAAAGCTGGGATGCTTGGGTTTATCGTTTCTAAGTGTGGGTCAGGGTTTAGTTCGCTGTGTTAAACTCTCCATGCTGCATGTGATTTGTCAAGCTTTGTCAGGAACAAAAAGTTCCGGGATGTGCAAAGCAGGACTGCTTGGTTTCCATGGAGATACTGCTAGTTAGGCTATGGAAATCCTGAAAAGGCCAGAGGATGAGTGACAATACAAGGATTTAGCGGCTGATCTGAAGAGCCAGACTGAATTAATGAGATATTTCACAGAGCGTTATTAGCAAGCTCATACCGTATGGCTCTCCGGCCCTCCTTTTCTCTGCTGCAATCTTGGAAAACAGAAATGGAAAGATTTAATTGCTGTTTTTTAAACCCTTTAAGATTATTTTAACCTACAACATTTTAAGGTCATAATAAAGAAAGATTGTGTGTGTGTGTGTGTGTGTGTGTGTGTGTTGTTTTTTATTTTTCATCACTCGACTACTGTTATTTCTATGTTTTTGGTGGTGGTTGCTTTCTATCTGCATGGAGATGGGAAATTCAATAGCACTTATTATATTGAGCAGTTAATTCCCACATACTGTGAACACATTATTGTTCAAAGTAGGTTATCTGGAGTTCCATTTAGAGCCGAGGGAGAGATACCATGTCACTGGCTTTACATCTCCTAGGGCTATATTAATTATTTATTATAGACTGCTGATGTAAACTGTTAGCTCCGGCAGGTCACAATTTGTTCATGTATCTATCTGGCACTCGAGTTTTTGGAGTTTGAATGTGGATTTCTGAAAAGGAGCAATTTGTATTTAATTCCATGTGCTGCTGGTGCATGTAACACCAAATGAAAGAAATTTAGAAAGAACTTTCCCAACCATCATTAGGTGGCAATTTCATCTGAAGTTTGGGAGCCATGCTGTGTCTCCCCTTTCTTTGCAAGAACTGAGCGCAGAAATGATGGGTGTGATTATCCGGTTGCCTTGCCTTTTCATCTCCAACATGTTTCCTTCACCAACTTGGTAAAATGCCAGTCTCTGCCACCTCTTGCAGCCAGACTGCCTGGTGCAAGGAAGCAGCAGGCCAGGCGCTGTTCTTTCCTGCTGGTCTGCGGAAGGGCACGTGCCCATATGTTCCTGGGAGATGGAAAACCATCCTGTTGCTGCTGAGTAATCACAACAAAAGCACATGCAGCCGCATTCCCCGGATTCCTGTACAGTAGACTAATCCACTTAATCCCACTGTTAGCTTCCCCAGACGGGAATTTCACAGTCTCTTTTGATTTAGTGGTTTGTAAAATCTCTGATTAAGTGCCTCTACCCACCCATTATTGTCTCTCTATTCCCTAAATGATTTTGTGAGGAAGATACCCAGGAAGTTGAAACAGGGGTCAACATGCCCTCTTCCTTTTCTATCTGATTTTTCTTTATTTTTGCTATTTTTCAATTTTAAGCTTTTTTTTTTTATTGACTGTGCTATCATATGACTGTATTTTATTTTTTTAAATGATCAAATGTGCAATCTATGCAAGGTCTTCCCAGCTAAGCTGATCTCAAATTTAGCTGTCTTGGATTTGTATATTACCATTTTCAATTGGCATCTAAGAATCTAATACTCTGTGTGTCTTTAGAAAGGCAGTGGTAAGAGCAGGGGTGATGAAGTAAGATAGCTTGGCCTTAAGACCTTGTCTTGTCATTGGCTAGCTGTGTGGTTATGCACAAGTCACTTAATCTCTATGGTCTTAATTTCCTCAGCCAAAAGTGAAAATTAAATGCCATAGTATATATAAAGTACCTACTAGTACATACCTACACATAGTAAATACTCAACAAATTATGACAACCATAGCTATCATTCATATGTGTGCACATACTGTGCACAGCAATGTTTTGTTTGGGGCATTGTATTAAGCACTTTGATGTGCTTTTTCTCGTATGTCAATTTAGAGTAAGCTTTTTTAAGTTAAGAGCCTGAGCTTTCTAATTATGTTGTAATTGATAATTGCATTTAGTTTGTTCCATTGTCTGCATGATTCTCTGCCTCTTAAAAATGCTGATCAAAACATTTGGGAAAATTTAACTTGGACCAAGTAGTATAAATTATAGAAATAATAGATATTTAGTTGAAAAGATGCTAGTTATATTAAGGTTCCTACTGAAATTTTAAGTTGAATAGGAAAACAGTTGAATTTGTGCCCACTCTAAAGGAGAAATTCAAGATTCAAAGCAAACAAACAAAATAACAAAAAATGCAAAGAAGAAAAGCCAAAGAAAAGGGGTTTTTGCTATTGTTTGTTTTGTTGTTGTTGTTTTTCTCATGTAATTATCTTCAAGACCTTCCAGACTAATGAAAGCATTTCTACTGCTTCTCAGAGAATGTTCCTCCTTTTTCCATATACTCCCAACCAAAGGGAATTTGGAGTTTTTTTCATTGACACCAGCTGTACACCTATGTGTAAAGTACTCCGTGCATGTTACAGACTGGTCACTTAAGACAAGCTCAGTCCCAGTGGACCTTCATGTGGAACTGTACTTCAATAATATAGTCACCCCAAATCCACAGGCCATTCCCACCAGAGAATTAGCTGCCTCCCTGTAGCAGAATGGGGACAAAGTTTTTTCTACTCACTCAACTGTCCAGTTTTAGGTCTCTCTCTTTCTCTATCTCTCTCTGCCAATAACTTCCTTGGCAACCCAGTTTTATAGTTTGAGGGCCATAGTCTTTAAGCAAAAGTCTATTACTTCTCCCTTGGAGCAAAAGATGTTCCACCTGCAGATATGGCTAAAGAGTTTGATATGACCCGACCATTTATTACATGTTCATCTGCATGTAAAATGATGCTATTTTGAGACAGTGACTGAGAGCTTGAAATCTTAACTCTGTTTAGGACTCTAGACTCTTAAAACTACCCTGCAGCTGCACATTAGGCAAATTTTTGGATTAATTTTGGTCCCAGGCATTCTTTTTTTAGCTTCAGCAGACAACCAACACATAAAATATAGCACAAAAAAAACAGTTTAAAACTGTCACTTCTCTCTTGCACACCCAGCAGCGGGAAAGAGCTACCGTTCTCAACACAGATCCTCTTGGTAAAGGGGAAAAGGAAATCACCAGTAGTATTTCTGACTTTCTTGGGACTCTATTCCAACTTATAAAAATAAAAACTAATCTTTGTTGTGTTCACCTGTGCTTCAGGTATTTTTCTAAGTACTTGAAATGTATTAACTTTTTTGATAACATAATAATTATGTGAAATAGTGTTATGGGTTGAATGTTTGTGTGTCTCTAATTCCTATGTTAAAACCCTACACCAAAGTGTGATGGGGTCAGGAGGTGAGCCTTTTGGGGGTGATTAGGTCATGAGGCAGAGCCTTCTGGGTAAGATTAATGCCCTTGCCTAAGAGACCCAGAGAGCTTGTTTCCTTTCTCTTGCTCTCAGCCAGGAGAGGACACAGCAATAAGGCATCTGCAACCCAGGCAGAGTCTCTCAGAAGAATCCAACCCTATGGGCACTCTGATCTCAAACTTTCAGTCTCCAGAACTGTGAGAAATAAATATCTATTGTTTAAACCACACATTCTATTGTATTTTCTTATACCAGCCCTGACAGGCAGAAAATGTAATCTGCCCCACACTACTGATAAGAATACAGGCAGAGAACAGTTGAGTTTTCTGACAAAAATCACACCAGCAGGGATGCCAGCAAGTAGGGCTCTTTCCAGAGCCCTGCCTTTACACACAAACATTAGACAAGACACAAACAACAAATGTCATGTCACCCACAGTCTTGGCATCTTCAGTTTTGGAAGGTCGAGAAGGGCACCTGGAGTGTGGAGATTTCTCTGCAGCACCCGCTCTGTGTGAGAGATTGGCTGTGCAACAGAAGGAAGCCCAGTGATTCAGTTCTTAAGTCTAGGACAGTGAGGGACAGAAAGGGTGGTCCCTTCTTTATCTCTTGGGGACAGTGGCTGGTTAGCAGAGTTGTAGATTTTGTTTGTGGGGGGAAAAAGCATCACAGAGAAGTGTACACATTGGTTAATTAATGTTGAAGCAACAATGACAAGTTTGTTAACAAACTTCTCTCATTGCCCAGTGATTCCCCCTGCTCCCTCCTCTTGCCTTGCATCAGAAAGGCTATTTACTGAGCTCTCAGCGGTAAACGTAATAAAGATTGATATCAGCAACAAATTCTGTCAACTTCCATGCTGCAAAACTTAGTCACTGTGCAAAATGGACCAAGGAAAATAAATAAGCCACGGAATGACGGAGTGTGTAAATATTGAAGTGGACGCTGGGTGCAGGGAAGTTTGATGAAGCAGAAGAGACTTAGTGACTGCAAGTTCCTGCACCCAGACTGAGTGTGGAGAGATCTGGTCACATCCACTTCATTCTCCAGTAGTATTTTCAGGGTGGGAGTGTATGCTGGGCTAAGCTATAAGTTCTTAGATTCCAAAATATCTCTCTAGAAAAAAGAAATGTTTTAATTGGATAAAAATTACTATTACAAAAATAGTACTGTATACAGAAAAATTTAAATATATACTGGAATAATTATAATAATAAGAGATACCCACAACTCCATCACCCAAAATACTAGCTCTGAGCATTTTCCAGAATTTTTCTCCATGCTTAGAGCCAAGTTTTTCAAAGTTTGGTATTCCTGAAAATAGATAGAATTTATAGTACATATACTGAGGCAGCATTCCCTTTTGTCCAAAAAAGGCTGCTATTAAGTTAACTAGAAGCCTGGTGCATGAAAATTCATGCACTGGAGTGGGGCTCCTTCAGCCCAGCCTGCCCCCTCTCACAGTCTGGGAGCCCTCAGGGGCAGGAGGTGACCTGGTGATCAGGGGAAGGCAACACTCCCATCACACTTCTGCTGCTGCCAGTGCCAGCAACACAAGCCTTGGCTGGTCCTGGTTACCTGAGCCTTGGTTGGCCCTGGGCAGCTGAGCAGCCACCATCTGAGGCTTGTCTGCACCTCAGGCTGGCCCTCGGTGACTGGGGGTTGAGGAGACTGGGCACCATCTTGTGGCTGTGGGCACTGCCATCTTCGAGGGCATGGCAGCAATTAGCATATTCCCTCCTTATTGGCTGTGGGCACCACCATCTTTGAGGGAAGGGCAGTCAATTAGCATATTCCCTCTTTATTAGATAAGATGTTGTTTCTTATAAATGATGGCATCTTAAAACCAAAGAAATATGTGGGTCATATATTTGTAGAAAATATATTGTACATACTAATTTTTTCTTTTTTCTTTTTCATTGTGGTATAGTACATAACATAAAACTGATTATTTTAACCATTCTAAGTGTATAATTCAGTGGCATTAAGAACATGCACAATGCTGTGTAACTATCACCAATGTCTATTTTCTGAACTTTTCACCATCACAAACAGAAACTCCATATGCATTAAATAATAACTTTCTCTTCTCCCTCCTCTTAGGCCCTGATAATCTCTATGCTACTTTCTGTCTTGATGAATTTGCCTATTCTGGATACCTCATATAAGTGGGATAACACAATATTTGCCATTTTGTGTCTGGCTTATTTTACTTAGCACAATGTTTTCAAATTTCATCCATGTTGTAACCTGTATTATCCTTTCATTCTTTTTTACAGTTGAATAATGTACCACATTTTGTTTATCTGTTGTGAGCACTTGGACTAATTGCACTTTTTAACAATTGTTAATAATGCTGCTATGAACATTGATGTACAGTATCTGTTTGAATTCCTATTTGTTTTTTCTTTATTTATTTTATTATTTTATTTTTATATTTTTTATTATTAATTTTTATACATATCTCCCCATTCCCCCCTCCCTCCCAGGTATACCCCAACCCCCCAGTGTCTATGTTCATTGGTTATGCTTATATGCATGCATATAAGTCCTTTGATTGATCTCTTATCTACCCCACCTAACCTTAATCTTCCTGCTGTAATTGCACAGTCTGTTTGATGCTTTACTGCCTCTGTATCTATCCTTTTGTTCATCAGTTAATAATGTTCTTTATTATCCACAAATGAGTGAGATCATGTGATGCTTCTCCTTCATTGACTGGCTTATTTTACTAAGCATAAGGTGCTCCAGTTCCATCCAGGTTGCTGCAAATGGTAAGAATTCCTTTTTTTTATTTTTTTAATGGCAGCATAGAATTCCATTGTGTAGATGTACCATAATTTTCTGATCCACTCATCTGCTGACAGACACCTAGGCTGTTTCCAAATTGTAGCTATTGTAAATTGTGCTGCTATGAATATAAGGGTGCATAAATCCTTTCTGATTGGTGTTTGTGATTTCTTAGGATAAATTCCTAAGAGTGGGATTACAGGGTCAAATGGGAGATCCATTTCTAGATTTTTGAGGAAACTCCATACTGTTCTCCACAGTGGCTGCACCAGTCTGCATTCCCACCAACAGTGCACGAGGGTTCCTTTTTCTCTGCATCCTCTTCAACACTGGTCGTTTGTTGATTTGTTGATGATTGCCATTCTGACAAGTGTAAGATGGTATCGCATTGTCGTTTTGATTTGCATCTCTAGGATAATTAGTGACTTTGAACATGTTTTCATGTGTCTCTTGGCCTTCCTTCAGTCATCTTTTGAAAAAGTTCTATTTAGGTCCTTTGCCCATTTTTTTATTGGATCCTTTATCTTCCTTTTATTGAGTTGTATAAGTTGGCTGTAGATGTTGGAGATTAAACCTTTATCAGTGATAACATTGGCAAATATATTCTCCCATACAGTGGTCTTTCTTGTTATTTTGTTGATGGTTTCTTTTGCTGTGCAAAAGCTTTTTATTTTGATGTAGTCCCATTTAGCTTCCATTGCCTTTGGAGCAGTATCAGTGAAGAAGTTCTTTCGGCATATGTCTGAGATTGTGCTGCCTGTGGATTCCTCTAGTATTTTTATGGTTTCCCTTCTAATGTTTAAGTCCTATATCCATTTTGAGTTTATTTTTGTATTTGGTGTAAGTTGGTGGTCCAGTTTCATTTTTTTGCATGTGTCTGTCCAATTTTCCCAACACCATTTACTGAAAATGCTATCTTGTCTCCATTGTATGTTCATGCCTCCTTTGTCAAATATTAGTTGAGCATAGTGGTTTGGGTGGATATCTGGGTTCTCTATTCTATTCCATTGGTCTATATGTCTGTTCTTGTGCCAGTACCAGGCTGTTTTGAGAACAATTGCTTTGTAATACAGCTTGAAATCTGGTATTGAGATCCCACCTACTTTATTTTTCTTTCTCAGAATTGCTGCGGCTATTCGTGGTCTTTTTTTGTTCCAGATGAATCTATGAAGAATTCTTTGTAGGTATGTGAAATATGTCGTTGGTGTTTTAATGGGTAGTGCATTGAATCTGTAGATTGCTTTGGGTAGTATGGACATTTTAATGATGTTGATTCTCCCAATCCATGAGCTTGGTATGCTCTTCCATCTGTTAACATCTTCCTCTATCTCTTTTTTTCAGTGTCCTGTCGTTTTCTAGATATAGGTCTTTTACCTCTTTAGTTAGGTTTATTCCTAGGTATCTTAATTTTTTTGGTGAGATGGTAAATGGGATTGCTTTTTTTAGTCTCTCTTTCTGTAATTTCACTATTAGTGCATAGAAATGCCACAGATTTCTTGGCATTAATTTTGTATCCTGCTACATTGCCAAATTCATTTATTAAGTCAATTAGTTTTAGGATGGAGTCCTTATGGTTTTTTATGTACAGTATCATGTCATCTGCAAATAAGGACAGCTTTACTTCTACTTTTCCAATTTGGATGCCTTTTATTTCTTCTTCTTGTCTAATTGCAATGGCTAATACTTCCAGTACTATGTCAAACAGGAGAGGTGAGAGTGGGCATCCCTGTCTTGTTCCTGTTCTTAGGGGAAATGGTTTTAGTTTTTGCCCATTGAGTATGATGTTAGCTGTGGGTTTAACATATATGGCTTTTTTGATGTTGAGGTATAATTCTTCTATTCCCACTTTGCTGAGAGTTTTTATCAAGAAAGGGTATTGGATTTTGTCAAATGCTTTTTCTGCATCAATTGATAAGACTATGTGATTTTTATCTCTCAATTTGTTTGTATGATGTATCATGTTTATTGATTTGCAGATATTGTACCATCCCTGCATTCGTGGGATGAATCCTACTTGGTCATGGTGTATAATCTTTCTGATGTACTGCTGGATCCAATTTGCTAGAATTTTGTTGAGGATTTTGGCATCTATGTTCGTGAGAGATATTGGCCTATAATTTTCTTTCATTGTGTTGTCTTTATCTGGTTTTGGTATTAGGGTGATGCTGGCTTCATAGAAGGTGTTTGGAAGTGTTACTTCTTCTAGAATGTTTTTGAATAGTCTGAGGAGGTTACGTTTTAATTCTTCCTTGAATGTTTGGTAAAACTCTCTTGTGTAGCCATCTGGTCCCGGGCTTTTATTTGCTGGAAGCTTTTTGACGACTGCTTCAATTTCTTCCATAGTCATTGGACTATTGAGATGTTTAGATTCCTCCTCATTGAGTTTTGGAAGGTTATATTTTTGTGGGAAAATGTAAAGTGATTAAATGCTCCAGGATTAACCCGCTCCTTGCAGTTTGTCCAGTTTGTTGGAATAGAGTTATTCATAGTATTTTTTAACTCTCCTTTGTATTTCAGCGGGGTCTGTTGTTATTTCTCCTCTTTCATTTCTGATTTTGTTTATTTGGGTCTTCTTTCTTTGCTTCTTCGTGAGCGTGGCTAGAGGTCCATCAATCTTGTTTATCCTTTCAAAGAACCAGCTCTTCTTTTGTTGATCTTTTGAGTTGTTTTGTTGATCTCTGCTCTGATCTTTACTATTTCCTTCCTTCTACTTACACTGGGCTTTTCTTGTTGCTCTCTTTGTAGCTCTTTGAGTTGTAGGGTTAGGTAATTTATTACCATTGTTTCCTGTTTTTTGCAGTAGGCTTGTAGGGCTATGAACTTCCCTCTCAAGACTGCTTTCACTGTGTCCCATAAATTTTGTATTGTTGTGTTGTCATTGTCATTTGTGGTCATGATGTTTATTATTTCTTCCTTGATCTCTTTGGTTACCCAGTCGTTGTTTAATAGCATGCTGTTTAGTCTCCATGTGTTTTATTTCTTTCTATTGTTTTTATTGTAGTTGATTTCCAGTTTTATGCCACTGTGGTCTGAGAAAATGCTTGATATGATTTCTATCTTCTTGAATTTGAAGAGACTTTTCTTATGACTCAACATATGATCTATCTTTGAAAACAACCAATGTGCACTAGAGAAGAATGTATATTCTGTGGCTTTGGGGTGAAATGTTCTGAAGATGTCAATGAATTCCATCTGGTCTAGTGAGTCATTTAGGATTGATGTTTCTTTGCTGATTTTTTGTTTAGAGGATTTGTCCAATGGTGACAGTGGGGTATTAAAATCTCCTACTATGATTGTATTGCTGGTAATCTCTCCCTTAATATCCTCCAAGAGTTTTTTTATGTATTTAGCTGCTCCTATATTGGGTGCATATATGTTTACCAGAGTTATTTCTTCTTGTTGGATTGTTCCCTTTAGTATTATGAAGTGGCCTTCTTTATCTCTTGTTATGTCCTTCACTTTGATATCTAATTTGTCAGATATAAGTATTGCAACCCCAGCTTTTTTTTCATTTCCATTTGCCTCACATACCATTTCCATCCCTTCACCTTCAATCTGTGCACATCTCTTTTCCTGAGGTGGGTTTCTTGTAGACAGCAGATATATGGATCATGTTTTCTTATTCAATCAGTTACCCTATGTCTCTTGATTGGAGCATTTAATCTGTTTACATTTAAAGTTATTATTGATAGGTACTTATCTGTCACCATTTTTAGTCTTTACCCCAGAGTTCCTTCTTCGCTTCCTATTTCTTTTTATTACAGCAGACCCTTTAACATTTCTTGCATTGCTGGTTTGGTGGTAATATATTCCCTTAGTCCTTTTTTGTCTGTGAAGCTTCTGATTTCACCTTCAATTTTGATTAAAAGCCTTGCAGGTACAGTATTCTTGGATTCAGACCCTTCCTTTGCATGACTTTGTATATTTCATTCCATTCCCTTCTGGCCTGATGAGTTTCTGTTGAGAAATCAGTAGCTAGTCTTATAGGGTTCCTTTGTAGGTAACTTTCTGTTTCTCTCTGGCTGCTTTTAAGATTCTTACTTTGTCGTCGGTGCTTGCCAATTTAATTATAATGTGTCTTGGTGTCGGTTTTGTTGGGTTCATTTTGCTTGGGACTCTGTGAGCTTCTTGGATTTGTGTGGGTTTTTTCTTTCCTATATTGGGGAAATTTTCTGTCATTATTTCTTCAAACAGGTTCTCTAATCCTTGCTCAGTTTTCACTCTTTCTGGAACCCCAATTATACGGATGTTGTTTTGTTTTGTGTTATGCCAAAGTTCCCTTAGGCTCTCCTCTTGCTTTTTAATTTTTTTTTTCTAGAAGCTGCTGTACTTGGGTATTTTTTTCTACCATGTCTTCTAGCTCACTGATGCGTTTCTTTGCTTCTTCTAATCTACTTTTGATGCTTTCTATTGAGTTCTTTAAAGCAGTGATGTCATTTTTCATTTCTTATTGCATTTCTTCTTGTTTCTTCTTCATTTCCTCTTGGCTCTTACTCACATTGTCAATTTTGTCTTCCATTCTTTTCATCCATCTTATGATCATTTCTCTGAACTCTTTCTCTGGCAGGCTTATTTCTGCTTGTATTTCCCTTACTTCCTTTTCTGGTGATACCTGCCTTTCTGTCGTATGCGGGCTGTTTCTTCTTCTGCCCACTGTCTTTCTTCTTTGGGTGTCTGGTTATGTAGTTCTCTCTCCTTTCCATGTGCCATGTGGATCTCCTCTGAGTCTGTGTGTCTGCAGTGATTGGAGAGCGGTGTTCTGGGTCCCCAGCTGTTCGGTGAGTGTTGCAGCTGCAGCTTTCAGACCGCTGCAGACATCTACCTCCCTCTGCAAGGTGGCGCGGTCTCTGCGTTCGCGCTGGTGGCTCCGACAGACAAAAACCCCATGGCAGTGGGGCTGCCTGGTCAGGAGAGCCCCGTCCAGCAGTCCCCCACCTTCTCCTGAAGGATAACTGACTCTTAACTTGCCAACAAACACTCCCAGTGCAACTCTCAGCTGCTCTCTCTCCCTCTGCCCAGCGACAAAGCTCCAGACACATCCGTCTATTCTGCTGCCATTTTTCCTCCTCCTCTGAATTCCTGTTTTCAAGTCTTTTAGTTATATATCTAGGAGTAGAATTGTTGGATCATGTGATAATTTATTTAACTTTTTGAGGAGCTGCCAAACTATTTTCCATAGTGGCCATACCATTGTGCATTTCCAGTGATTCATAAAGGTTCGAATTTTCCCATATCTTCACCAATATTTGTTATTTTCTGTTTTGTTTTTAATAACAATTATCCTATGGGTACGAAGTAGCTATACACACTATTTTGAAATCTGCTTTTTCCTGTTAGTGATATATCCTGAACATCTTTTCATGTCAGTTAATATTCTTCTATAATCCATATCAATTGTCATTTTAATGGGTGCATTCGGTTGTATGCATTGACATACATACTTTTTAAAAACAATTATCTATTGCCGAATTTTTGGCTTTTTCATATTATTAATTGAGACAAATATGAATATTTTATGGCTATTTTTTTGTGCTCATTCTTAGTTATTTTATTGGTATTAATTTCTCAATATGTTATTGTTGAATCAAAGATGTAAATGTATAAGGCTTTTAATGCATAATTCTAAATTGCTTTCACTTAGTTTTAAAAGGAAAAATCAACAGCACTTCAGTGAAGAACCACTGACCACCACAGACCCTGTAGAGTTAACTGAAAATATCCACACTTATGAGGAATAAAGAACATGATATGAGAATGTGGTAGGTAACATAAAAAATATAGTCAGTCAGCTCTTTTGCAAGATGGCTTGACAATTCTGGAAAGATGAATTTCTTTATAATATTCATCTGGGGTCTGGGATATACTTTTTCCAACGAAATGTGATTACTTCCTTTGTAACCCTATTTTCAGATTTCTCCTCTGCCATTTTTGTCTGGGATACAGTAGGAGAATGAAAAGAAAATCTAGTAAAAGTAGACACTCCACAGAGAGTTTCTCTAGCAGTAACTTAAACTTGAAATTCTAGATAATCTGTGCAAAATTTCTGTAGAAAAGAAACAAAAACTTTTTGATAGGTATGTATAACTAATACATACAATGCACCAAACCTATACTGTACTAATTCTCTGGGGGAATTTTCTTACCTCTGAAAAATTGCATGATTTTTACCGAAAGCATCACATTTCATCCCTCATTGCTCATTAGGGTAGATGCTGCAACACTGATCAGAGGACAGGTATGAAAGCCATCATCCTAAGATTAGAATTATCTGCTCTACCTAATTCACTTGTCTTAGTCCATTTGGACTGCTGTGGCAGAATACCATAGACTTCCCATAGCTCTGGAGGCTGGGAATTTCAAGGTTAAGGCTCTGGCAGGCTTGGTTTCTGTTTAGAGCCTATTTGCTGCTTCAAAGATCTCTATTTTTTCACTATAACCTCACATGGTGGGATGAACAAGGAAGATCTCTGGGTATCTTTTATAAAAACTTTTATCTAGATCATGAGTACTCTGCCCTCCTGACCTAATCACCTCCCAAGCCTCACCTCCTAATGTCATCGAATTGGGAATTAGATTTCAGCATATGAATTTGGGAGAATACAAGCATTTATCCTGTAGCATTATCATATTAAAAACATTGTGATCCTGTCCAGCCAGTGTGGCTCAATGGTTGAGAGTCGACAAGAAACAGGATGTCATGGTTTGATTCCCAGTTGGGACACATGACCAGGTTGCGGGTTCGATCCCCAGTTGTGGGCATGCAGGAGGCATTTGA
This sequence comes from Lasiurus cinereus, assembly GCA_011751065.1. NCBI lineage: Eukaryota > Metazoa > Chordata > Mammalia > Chiroptera > Vespertilionidae > Lasiurus > Lasiurus cinereus. The sequence continues at coordinate 10,883,949 of JAAGEH010000392.1, forward strand.
TCAATTATTCTTATCATTGATGTTTCTCTCTCTCTCTCTCCCTCTCCCTTCTTCTCTCTGAAATCAATAAAAACGTATTTAAAAACAACAACAATGAAAAAGTTGTATTCCTTAAAGCGGTGGATCTGAGACTTTTCAGTATGCATCAGAATCTCTGAGGGCTTTTGACACAGATCACTGGGCCCTCCCCACAGAGTGTCTGATTCATTGGTTTTCTGTGGGGCCTGCATATATGCATTCCTTACAACTTCCAAGGTGCTGTTGTGTAAGGACCACACTGTAAGAACCACCACCTTAGGTGATGTTGCCTCTCACTCACCTCTCTTAGAGCAGCTTTGATGATCATTAGATGAGTGTTTAAGAGCAAGGAAGCTGAATAATAAACAAAGCAACTATGTAGATTGTGATAATTATGGCATAGAATTAAAACTATGTTTATTCATGAGATATTCCCCCCCAAGAGAATTATTGGAATTTTCATACTTAGAACTGGCATGAACAGACAAGAAACTTTGCTGCACAGAAATTATTGGTGCCAATCTGGATCACGTAGTAATGCTAATAAATTGTTCATTGTGCTTTTTTCAGTGGCTCTTCTAATATTTTCATTGTGTGCTTAAATAATGCTGATGGATGGCTTGAAATCTTTTCAAAGATGTATGTTTGTGTGTTCCCAAATGATATATGTAGTCCTTATGGCAATGATCCTATTTTCTATAACTCCAGAGCACCTGGCATCTATCTGGTAAGTGTTCAATATATGTTGTTGATCAATTTCAGGTAAGGGAGTCAATCTCTAAGGTGCATTAGAGCCAGAAGGATATGAGACAAGGAAATTTTATGAAGGATGGGAGGTGCATAGACTGTCATTTGCCCTTGTATGACTCTGGACTTGACCATGTGACTTATTTTGGCCAATAGAACAGCAGAGATGTGATGGAACTGAGGCTAGATAAGCATTTGCACACTGGGGCTTGTCCTCTTGAAATTTTTTCTTAGAATCTATCTGCCATGCTATAAAGAAGCTTGGGCCAAATCACTGATTAATGAGCAACTCCATGAAGAAGGACCTCAGAGGATGAGGCCACTCAGGATGTTCCAGCTCCACCTCTCAGCTGTTGCACTTGGTTCTGAAAAACCAACTATTGAACCTTGACAACACAGACTCACAAGAAACTGATAAACCAATACGGGGGAGGAGGGTGGAGAGGTTGTTACAAAGTAATGGTAACCACAACAGGAGGAATGCAAGAGCAGTATATTTTAAAATCAAAAAAGTAATTAAATGATCTCAAGCGAGGAGATTTCCCTCAGGTCATTTCTGTGATGCTTGTACAATGTTGTCCTTTGTTGAAATCTGGAGGGGCGGGGGGCGACAACTACCTGTCATGAAAATTTCACTCACTTATTTATTCACTCAACTGTCTCCTGTTGACCTTCTATTGCATGCCAGGCTCCATGTGAATGGAGAATGGAGAAGAGGGGGAGGAAGTTAGAGTCAAGGAAGCCAGTAATCAGGTGCAGTGTGGTAAGTGCTGTGAAGGACCATACACAGCCATGGGGGAGGATGGGGAGGAAGGGCAGTGCTGAGGCAACTTCTCAAGACAGGCAATCCCAAAGGGAAAGATCTGGTTGGCTAAGGACTTCTATGAAACTCTGACTTCAGGTGATTTAACTCCAGGTGTCTTTATGGAAACTCAGGATAAACTATAAAAACAAAAATACCTGGAGAGGCAAACAAGGAGGAGAGACAAGATTCTATTATTTATATAACAATTTCAAACACAGCTCTTCACAAGATATGAGCAATCTTTCCTGGCTTCCTTAAAACACATCTTGGATGCGTAGCCAAGAAACTGTTTCCTTCAGTCCCTCGGTGAGAGAACGCCTCATGTGCTAATGCAGTGGTCCCTTCTTGACCCTCCCCAACACAGAAAGCCAGAGCTCAGATTCACACACCCTCGTCCCTGCCCCCGACACTAACAACCTGGGGATTACCAGTTGGAAAGCTGGGCATCTGTGGGAGCCACCACGAGAAAAACTGTCCCAGAAGAGAGGAACTAACTAGGTGAAGACATATGACTCTGAATGCCATGTCCTAATTCGAAGGGAGGAAGATTCTGGCATTGAGCCAGGAAACAGAGCTGGCATGAAAGGAAGAACTCACTTGGAGCTGCTGAAGTGGGTGTTTTCCAGCTTATTTAAACACAGAGATATGGAATTCAAGCAGGGAGGAGAAATCTGAGGACCAGATGGAGCTGCCGGGTGTCAGTGATGGAGTCAACAATGCCCGGCTGGGCACAAAAGGAAGCGTGCAGGGAAGCCATCGAAAGAACAGTGCTTGGATTGGGTGGTTTCACTTTATACTCAGTATTTTATTTCCATTCTGATCTTTCCGAGATAGAGGTTGAGGTTATTGGCTTAGCCCCACCTTAAAGAAAAACCACAATCTTCTTCACTAACAAGAATTTATTGAGTGCTTATTATGAGGCAGACACTGTGCTGAATTTTAGGAACACGTTGGGGAGTATCACTGACAGATTTCCTGCTCTCAGAGAATATCCATTCTAATTGCCATGGAACATGTGGAAGGTATGGAGGTGCGCAGAGCACAGGGAAGTCAGAGGTGAGCAGTGGTGTAGTGAGAAGCTACAGAAACTGTTTTGGAGTGCCCCTCGGCAGCTCACTGCTCTGTGACTTAGACAAACCTCTAAAACTCTTATTTTCCATCTGTAAATTAATAATAACAATACAGACCTTGAAGGATCTTATTGAGGAATCAGTGAGGCAATGTCAAGTAGTAACAGTTTGCTGGAGGGGGAGACAGGCTCCATGCTGTAGACCAAATGGGGATTGAGACCCTGTGTGTGGTAGCTCTCAGGGGATGTGACTGCCATGGATAAAAATGTGGGAATTAGACAGGAAAAAAAAAGTCAGGAAACTTAGAGGAAAGAGAGAGAACAAATATGCTGTTCACTTCCAGCATAATTCTGTAGAGTCTGGAATTCATTGCTTCTCCCTCAGTGTGATTTTGTGATTCATGTTTCTCTGGACATGATATAAGGTGCTCTGTGATGTTTATTGCACTGCATTTCAGGGATGGTGTACTGAGCCATATTCAATGTCAGAAATCTTGGAAAATAGTCCTTGGTTTAATCTTAACTCTTTATATAAATCATGTCCTAATTTGAAGATGGCTCTACACTTCCTCCTTCCCTTCACCCTCGTCTTCTGTCTGTAGTCCAATTGTCTCGCCTTTATCTCACATATGGACTTTGCAAATAAACATGGGTGATCTGTGTGCTCAGCTAACTTGAGAAGAGAAAAGGTATGTCAGCAAAGCAATCCAGCCAAGTCATGAACCTCTGCAGGAGGGGGCCACCTCCTCCTTTCTCATTATGAAATGTTATCACAGCAGGGGGATGGAGGGCCAGGCAGGGATTCACTCAACACAATGCAAACAACAGGCTGTCCCTCCCAGCCCCAGCTCCAGCTGTATTTTTTCTTCTTCTCTTAAACAGTAAGTCAAGTTCTCTCTTTTTGTGTAAATTAAGTGAAGTAGGAATGCTGCTTGTAGTTGAAAACTACCCTCTGTTTGTTATGGTTTTTCCCTCCTTAATTCCACACACCATCAAGGAGGTCGAGCCTCATTTAAATTTACAGGTGTGCCCGACATTGGACCACAGAAAAATAGAAACCACCCTCTCATTGCTCAGGCACAAACAAAGGATCTAAACTTCCTACTTGAGAGCCCACTCATAAGAAATGAATTTCAGTTACTTAACCCATTGTTTGGGTAGGAGTATGTCAAGCGGGAAGGGAGAGGAAGTTATGTGTGGGTGTGGTGGAATGAAGGGATGGGTAAGAAGCAGGGGTTAAAGTGTCCTGCCAGGTTTTGAGAAGCAGTAACCTAGGTCAGGGTTCAGCAAACTTTTTCTGTAAAGGGCCAGATAGTAAATAATGTGTTCTCTTTGTCAGCCAGTAAGTCTCTGTCACAACTACTCAACTCTGCCCTTGTAGAACAAAAGCGGCCACAGACAATTGGTAAATTAATGGGTGTGTGTGTGTGTGTGTTCCAATAAAAGATGGTTCACAACAGGCAGCCAACGGATTTGGTCTGTGGGCTACAATCTTCTGAGCTGGGACCTAGAAGAATGACCCTTCCCTTTGGCCCTTTCCATGGTTCTATTTAGCTAGCCATATCAGGCAGAGGAGGCCAGTTTGCCTCTCTGCTCCCCAAACCTTTCTGTGACTCTGCTTTCTCCACCCTGCTCCTTCAGTACAAACCCCAGGGCTGGAACTGGCCATTTACCTTCACAGGGTGACTGGGTGGTCTCCTAAATGAAAGCCAGCAGGGTGCTGTCTCCAGGTGTCATGATTTTGTTGATAAATTTCCCACCACTTGCAGGAACCAGACAGGTAAATATTATAGGTGCCGAAACTCACATCAGAAGAGGTGTAAGGACATTCAGAAGAGGTGTAAGGACATTCCTTAAGCAATTAGAATCAGAATTCTCTTATTTTCCACCTCTTTTTCTCTTTCCAGTTCTTTTATAATCTCAGTGTTGATACTGACTTTATCCTATTTGTTAGCTTTTCTTTTATATTTTCTATCACTTCACACATTCCCCTTCAGTCTAATATTCCAACCCATGGTTCCTTCTTTAGTTGCCTCCATTCCACCACTTTCTCCTTCCACTGTGATCTTTAATCCAACATGAGAACAGGAATAGTGGTCAGAGCCCGACTCAGAAATAGACTGTTCATCTTCAAATTCTACCTCTGTCTATAATTATAGGCGTTAGTTAACCTTTCTTTGTCCCAATAACCTCAGAGCACCTATCTGCCCAGCCGGTGTTGCTCAATGGTTGAACATGAACCTAGGGACCAGAAGGTCACTGTTGGATTCCAGTCAAGGCACATGTCCAGGTTTCAGGCTCTATCTAACATAGGGAGCATGCAAGAGGCAGCAGATTGATGATTCTCTCTCATCATTGATGTATTTCTCTCTTCCTCTCCCTTCCTCTCTGAAATCAATAAAAATTTAAACAATTAAAAAAGAATAGCACCTATCTCATGTTGTTGTGAGAAATAGATAAGTAATGTGTGTGGAGCACTTAAGACAGTGATATATCTGAACCCATGTTATTTTCATACCTACTGCTTCAACTTTTCTTATCTTTCTTCACACTGTTTCATATTGATATTACCTTTCTGTATTTCACCACTTACATTTATCATGATCAGTTTGAATCCCAGCCCTTCTAATATTTCTGCAACAGAGGATATTTATTGTGTGAGTTACAGTCTTTTTCGGCAGTAGGACTCCTCTGAGGTCTAGCTGTCCCCTTGGAATAGCTGCAGTTCTTCAATACTATGTGAGGTTAAGAAGGCATCACATAAGCCATGGGGAGTCCCCAATCACCCCAGGACCACTGTCTGTCATTCCACAAGAATCTCTCTGGTTAGCTTTGACTTTGACCACTTAGAGTGAATCTGCACGGGGAGGGGGAGGCGGCAGTCTTCAGATGGAGGAACACTGAGGGACTTGGGGTAGGGGAGTGAGAGCCTGGGGCTGGCTGCTCAGACATCATTACTCTCCCTTCCATTGGGGTTTCTTCTGCCAACACTTTGTCAATGTGGCCAATCTGTAATGTAAGGGCAGTCTACTAGAGGTGGGGGTGGGGTGGAGTGGGGTGGAATGGAGTAGAATTCCAAAGCTTTCTTTCAACCTCTTTCCCCACTGCCACTTCTGGTCACTCTCCCTAGCACCCAGACTTCAGTCCCCTGCCTCCCACATACACACCAAATGAAGATGAGTTTCATCAGCCAGTGACTACTTAAGGTTTTGTGTGGTTATTACTGTATTCAGTTCCCAGAATTCATCTTTCCATTCATGTCTATGGTTTCTTAAGGATTGATTTTGGTGGTGGGAGCTTTCACGCAGTGCTAATTCCCTATCTTAGGAAGAACCAGAAAGTAGAATCATAAAGTTCAAGGAAACTGAGATGCTGTCCGGCTCTCTGTCTTAGGTATGAATCTGCCATGATTTGTCAAATAAGATGCCTCTAGGGCTCTTCCACAACTTACAATAAGAACATGGACCTGTTCATTTTTTTAAAACTATTTACTTAAAAAGAAAACTATACATAACAGTGCACAGGTCATTTTTCACAAACAGAACACACCCAAATAACATGCATCCAAATTTAGAAACTTGGCAAGTGGACTTGCTAACTTTAATTCACTAATTGTTAGATAAGTTTTCTTTATTTTAGCCAAAAACTCCCTTCCTCTGATTCCCACCAACTGTTTGAGCACTATAGAGTTTCACAAAATAAATGCAATATTTTCTGATGTTTAAGCATTTGAAGTAAAATATCTGACTCCCCATACATTTTTCCTTTCAGTTATATAAAATCTTACTTCTTTCAATCAATTTTGTTATGATAAGATGGTATTGCCATGATGAAGTAAGGAAATGTAGAGAGCAGAAGACTCATTTAGGCAAAGAGATGTTTGGAGAACAGATGTTTGGGGACAGGAAGTGACTCTCCGGTCTAGTCGGGATCCATATATGGAGAAAACAGAAACAGGCTGGTGTCTGCCAGCAAAATGAATTGAGTTACTCTCGGTGGGGGTTTGATGGCCCTGGGCCTCCCAGATGGGGACATGAGATGGAGAGAAAGCAAGGGACCAGCTGCTGTCCACACAGATGTCTTCCTGGAGGCCTGATGCAAGGCAGTTGAAGCCCAAGAACCCAGGCAGGTATAATCAGAACCGACAGTGGGGAGATGACCCCTCATCTGAGGTGGAGCTAGGCACGTACTCCAGCTATTTCCAAGATTTGGCAGCCACTCTTCTGGGGGCTAAAAAGAGAAGCAAGTGGCTGTAGTTCTCACTGGACAGCCCAGGGGATGGGATAAAGCATTGAGTTTTGGGGGTGACACAGATTTAAGTTTATAGAATGAGGTACCCATAGAATTAATTCCCAGGGTATAAATACAGCCTAAATGCATGTGTGGACAACATGCAGTCTGCTTTTGGGCCTCTGCCAATACCTGGGGCCCTGCAGTAGGGCCCTGGAACAGGTGAAGGGACGGCCATGTGGGTCTGCAAAGGGAACGTACTCAGCCAGGACCTGTCTTAGCCTCTTTATGCCTGGGCTTGCAAAGGAGAGCATGAAGTTATCTGCTCCCCGAGACCCTGGGGAAAACCAGGGCCATCTTCTTGTTCTTCTCCCCTTCCTCCTTCTTTTCAAAACACTGGGTCAATTTAATACAAGATATAAAAAACAGGGGGAAAGAGTTCTTAAATTGTGTGTTCCCAGTTACCCATTATATTTATGTAGATGTTTGGTATGTTTCTTTTTACACTATTTCTCCTTCAATTTAATTGTTGTTCTTCCTATATGCAGTGAATGACTGAAAATGATAGTGGTGTGATTAGTCTCTCCCACGTACATAAAGTACCCTGCGTTTGCTAATAGGATATGTGTTTAAGATCCTCTTATGTATATACTTCTGGTCTTTGGTCTCCTGAATTATAGCCACTCTTGCTCAGGAGGAACTATCCATTTCTCTTTGCCACATGCTTAACTTGTTGCTAACGGATGTTTCCCCTAGCATTCCACAGCTAGACCACAGTTTAAAGTGTCACGGGCATTGGCTACGGAGTGTCCAAAAGACTGCTAGGAAAAATAATTGCTGGTTAAACAAAGCTAGAGTTTTTTGTTTGTTTGTTTGTTTGTTTTTACGTATTACAATAGAGGAATATCACTTTGATAAAATTTAGAAGCATCTCAGAAGGGAGAGGTCAGGTGTGAATTATTCAGGGTTCAGAACCTGTGTTGGGAGATTTTAAAGTGGGTCTTGCAAGGCAGAGAACTGGTTGGGATTAGACAGAGTGTCTGACATAACAGCTATGGATTGGTAGCACACAGAGGTGAGAATCTAAAAGTGAGCTATGATGAATGACCTGCTAGTCTTTGTAAGGTAGCTATTTTCATAGTTTCACAGTCTAATTTTTCAGGAGCAAGTATTCGTTAGAACAAGTAGCTAAGTTATTTTTGCCTGAACCCAGCATTGTTCAGCTCAAAACCAGGAAACTATACTTTATCCCAGAATTGTTTAACACAGGAACAGGAAAATATGTTAGTTTCAGTGCTTATGGGTTTGTAAAACTTGCTTACAATATAATTTATACATGCAGAGAAAATGCGGTTTTATTATTTTGCTCACAACTGCTCTGCTCTTCTGGGTGTGCTGGTTAATGGGGAAATAACGAAGTCAGTGATGCAGTCATTTAAGCAGCCCTTTAACTAATACTCAGTCTCTCTAAGTAAAAATGCCCAATCTTTTTAAATGTCACACTTCCACACTTCTCTCCAGCTCTGCTTCAAGATTGTGTCTGGGTGTATGAGGAAGCGATATGACTTGGATATTGTCTTAGACAGCTAAGGCTGGTTCCTGCGGCCTCCAGAACAATGACCCTTGGCCACCTGCTTGCTCCCTGCCCTGCTGGTCTTACAGCTAAGATTGATGGGCCAGGATAGCACTTGCTCTGATCCTCTCAGTTGGTTCAGGCCTGGCGGCTCTCTCTGGGTGAAATAGTCTCCTCTCAGTGTTGGCCATTTCTAACACATAACTTCATTGTTTCCCAGGAATAATGGCCTAAACTCTGTGTCTTAGTCTGTTGGGGCTACTATAAAATACCACAGACTGGGTGGCTTATAAACAGAAGTTTATTTATTACAGCTCTAGAGGTTGAAAGTCCAAGGTCAGGGTGCCAGCATGTTTGCATTCTGATGAAAGCTCTCTCTTGGGTTGCAGACTGCCGACTTCTCACTGTGTCGTCACGTGATGGAATGGGCAAGGGATCTCTGTGGGGTCTTTTTTATAAGATTAGTCACATTTATGAGGGATCCACTTCAAGACTCAAGCACCTCTCAAAGGCCCACCTGCTTATACCGTTGCATTGCCCATTAGGATTTAAACATATGCATTTTAGGAGGAGGTCACACACATTCAGTCCAAGGCATAAGGACCCTGATTAGTCCAACTGCTCCATTTTAAGCATCTCTACTGTAGAAATAAAAGCCCAAACAAATGAGTAAAGCAAAACCTATTTATTCTGAGCTTGTTGTAGCAAGTGAGCCAGCCACTATTACTTGCATTTTAGCAGAGACTCAAAGTCAGGCAGGGGAGTGGGGGAAAGGGAAAGGTTTCAGGGCTGTCCTGATTGAAGGAGGCAGTTGGCCTGGAGAGGCTATAGAATGGCTAACTAGAGGTAAGGTTTGCTATGTGACTGGTTAGAGGTGTATACTGAGCTTTCTCTGGTTGCATCTAAGTTGGAAAACAGAAACAAAAATTAGAGAAACTGTCAGTAATTAATCAGCTCTTGGCCATTTGGGCTGATTGTTACAGAAGTTTGTTGTTTATCTTCCTGGATTGTTACTAGAGATAGCAATCTAGTTTCCTACAAGACTGACTCATAGCAAGCTGCCTTTCTAGACTGATTATTATGGATAAGGGGTTGGTTTTCTGGGCAGACTGCTGCAGATGGTCGGTCTGAGTTCTATTTTTAAATATACTCTGTCCATTGTCTAATTGTATATTCCTAATCTCCCCAAACTAGAGCCTACCCTTAGGCCCACTCCATCCTCTTAACAAGCGGAGAGATCTTCTATTTCCTCTCAGTGCCCCCTGGCTCTTGACATATGCATCAACTCCTTTTAGATATTCTTGAATCAACTCCTCCCCTCTCCTCTCCTCATTCTTCTTCTCATCATTTCCTGGGACAAGAAGGGCAGGACTTTCCTGCCTTCCCATAGCATCTCCTCCTTCCATGGAGTAGCAAGCCTCAAGGCTTATGTATACCTTCAGAGGAATAACTTTTCTAAGAGCCTAGATGCCTCTGGTTGGTGCTTAATAGACCAAAGGAAGAAATTATCTCAGATAAAAACTAGTCTTCTTGAAAGACCATTAGCTTGCTTAAAATTTTATGTTGGCCAAAACCGGTTTGGCTCAGTGGATAGAGCGTCGGCTTGCGGACTGAAAGGTCCCGGGTTCGATTCCGGTTGGGGGCATGTACCTTGCTTGCGGGCACATCTCCACAGTGGGGTGTGCAGGAGGCAGCTGATCAATGTCTCTCTCTCATCGATGTTTCTGACTTTCTATCTCTCTCCCTTCCTCTCTGTAAAAAATCAATAAAATATATTTTTAAAAAAAATTATTTTGAATATCAAAAGCTGAATGTCAATATGTTTTTTTCTCTTTGCATATCATATATGACAGAGACCTCTGGGCAGATGACCCTAGGACCAATTAGGAAGAAGGACCTATACTTGTAAACTGAAACAGAAAATTATATTAATATTTGTTCAAAATATGGCTCTAATTCCAGAAAGCATTCTTCACTGTGTTCCTATAGAATTCTTTTATCCTGCTTGCTTCCATTGATTTTCTTTGGGGAAACAGAAGTTAATAGGGAGAAATGAAGCTATTTCTTGAGCCTGGTTCAGAAAAGATCTCTTTCTCTTCATTTTAAGTGCTGAAATACAAAGTCTCTTTTATCTTCTCAGTACAGAGTTCCATCTTCTCAAAAGGATCTTCACTGGAGTTTCTATTTCTTTCCCATTATTTGAGCTCCCCACCTCCACTTGCTTGAATCTTAATGGAAAACAGATCTGTACCCACCCTTTTTAAGGATCTTGTTCTTAGGGCTTCCTACTTACCTCTCCTTTACTGCAAACTCCCTTTAAAGTTTGTGTGCACATGTGTGTGTGTATAATAGGCCCTCCATCCCTTCCTTGCCTTGATCACTCTTACAAACTACATGTAAGAATAATTTTATATCTGACTTTGGCTGTTACTTCATTCCCTCTAGTTCTAACCCATTATTTTACATTTTCACAGGCTCATTATGACTCATTGGGCAGCCGAAAAACATAATGAGTCCAAGATGATTGCACATGGTGGTGCTCCACAAATAGATATTAAACAGCTCATGAAATCTATAAATGTCCTCACTATTCTGGATGCATTATATAGATATGAATCAATAATTCAGCCAAGTTCTTTTATCTTCTAAAAATTTATCCTTCTGGACTTTTTTTCTCCTGGAAATGGAAGCTATAAAATATTTAAAAAAGAAAACTGAGAGAGAGGAGGGAGGGGGAGAGAAAAAGAGGGGAATGCTAAGGGGAAAAAAGTAGAAAGTATTTTAATAGTATAAGACTTTTTTCACAGCTTTTTGTCAGTTGTCCAAATAAATGGTAGGCACAAGTAGGCACTCAAAAAGTATTTGTTGAATGAGAAAATAAGTTTACAATTACTTTTTATTGAATTTACACACATTGGTTTTGATAATAACCTTTATTGAATATTTATTCTGTGCCTATAACCATGCATGAATTTACTCATTAATTCTTAAATATGAGGAAGGACGTGATATTATCTTCATTATCTGAGTAATAAAAACAGAAGTCATTGAAGGAAGAGCAATATACAAGCCAAATATTTAATGAAAGCTAATAATCAGAGGAAATTCATTAGTACACTGAAAAGAATGAATGAAGAGGTAATTGAATTTGGATTCCCCTTTAGGCTTCCTGTTGACAAAATTATTTCACCATCTATCAACTTGCCTCATCTCTAAACCTGAGAATCATTCTAGACTCACTACTACCATAAGCAGTTCCCCATCTAATTCTCACTATTCCTCCTGTTCTCATATGCATCCACTCATATTCCACCACCACAGACAAATAACAAATTGTCATTTATCCTTGCCTTGGTCATTGAATAAACTTGCCAAGCAAACTTTCTGCTTCAATCCTGCTCTCATTCACACTGCTCATCCAGAGTAATCTAAAATACAAATCTGGCCATAACTGGTTTGGTTCAGTGGATAAAGTGTCAGCCTATGGACTGAAAGGTCCCAGGTTCGATTTTTGATGGCAGGCAAATCCCAGGTAGGAGGTGTGCAGAAGGCAGCTCATTGATGTTTCTAACTCTTTATCCCTCTCCTTTCCTCTCAGTAAAAATCAATAAATTATATTTTAAAAGCAAAACAAAATAAAATACAAACTTGATTATGAAATTCTTCTGTTTAAATTTTTTTTTCAATATTGCCTATTGTCTTCAGGATAGAATCCAAATTCACTAACATGTAAACCAAAATTCCAAAGAAGTGTAGAAAAGGAGAAACTATTCCGTGAAACAGTTTGCAAATTGGGGATATGCAGCCTCTAGTGGAAATTGAAAGTACACTCCACTGAGACAGAGAAGGATCATCTTTTAAATAAAATGTTCCTGCCCAGGAACTCAAATAGATACATGTTATGTAAATGAAGTATTCAAATCCATACTGTTCTGATTGGTCTTAATTGTGCAGTCTAATTGATTGATATTAATGCATTCTGATTGGTTGTTATGGAGCAGTTCTGATTGGATGGCACAGGTCTTTGTAGATAGGTCAAAAAATGAAACCAGGTTTTTTCTCAAATGGAATAAATGAACAGGGCATAGTATGAGAAGCCAAGAGTTCAGTTCGACCTTCTTTCTGGTGTATAAAGTACATGAGCCCCTGTCAGAAATTACTGCTAGACTGTAATCATTCATAAAATATGGGCCCTCAGTTGACTATCTCAGCAGATAAACTCCTTCTTAGGTTCACACCAAATGAATCTTTCTTCTTAGGGTCCACAAACGCAATATACAGAATCCTTCATGATCTTGCCCTTTCCTTTTCCCCTCTCCCAGCTTCATAGTTTACTATCCTCCTTGCACACCAGTTCTTCCCTCCAGTCATCTTGAATATTGCACCTTCCCCAGAAAACCCTTGTGTCTCTGAACATCCACATTTTACTCTCTTAAATGATCTCTCCTTTCTCATCATTTCTTTAGTGGACTGGTTGCAAGACATCTTTCAAGACTTAGCTTTGTTTTTCTCTGAGACTTCTTTTTGTTCATCTGTCTTGACCTTTCCCTCTCTTCATCTCACTATTGCCCTGACTACCTCTGAAGTACACATATCTCAAAAGTGGGTTTTATGCAGGCATTAGCCAGGGTCTCAACAGGAAACAGATGGCACACTCTGATCAGTCTAAATTTGAAGAGGAACTTCTTAGGAAATTGTGGGTGGGTATAAGTGGAACCACAGGAGCTGATGTAGAAACTAGGCCAGTAACAGCCACAAAGCTGCCACCATCCCTGGGTAAGAAGGGAATAGGTGAGGGAGAGAGTAGGTCGGTCATTCAGGATGAGCAATAACTTTTGATTGAGTTATCCTCCCAGTGAGGATATTTATTTAATACTCTGAGCTCCCATCCTCTCTCCTTCTGATCTTCTGAAATGGTCCTTTTTGATGAAAGCCAACAAGAAGCTAGAGGGCCCAGGAGTCTTTTTGCCATGGTCCATGTAGACTAGCCTCCTAGGGAAGACCAAAAGGTAGTAGGGAGAAAGAAAGACATTTCTTCTGCTCTTTTTTACCCCATTCTTCCACCTTTTTTAAAAATTAAATTTATAGGAGTGATAATGCTTAATAAGTTATACAGGTTTCAGTTATACAATTCTATAATACATCATCTGCATATTGTATTGTGTGTTTACCACCTCAAGTCAAATTTCCTTCCCTTACCATTTATCCCTCCTTTACCCACTTCTACCTCCCCACCCACTTCTCTCTGGCAATCACTATACAAATTATGTGGCTGGTCCTGAGAATTACAATGACAAAAGACAGATTAAGAGGAGAAAAACATGCATATTCTATTTGATGTCAATATCTTTACATGACACAGAAAGTTCATAGAAAAGAAATGAAGGCTTAAAAAGTGGATAGTCCTGAGAGCTTAAATACTATTTTCACAAAGAACAATAAATTGAGGCTATATGACAATACAAGGAAAAAAATGATCTGGGCTAGCATGATAAATTATGGGAAAGTGACTAGAAAATATATGGGAGAATGAAGTGGACAAAAAGGGGTTATTTTAGTAGGTTTCATCACATTTTGGGTGATAAAAGTATTCACATTCTTTTGTATAGGGAAAGTACTTTTCTCATGGGAAATTTGTATCTTACTTTTAAGGTAGAAGTTGAAAACAATTGATATGCCAAAGCTTAAGGTAGCTAGCTAGCCAGCTTGCTTTGCTAGAAAGCTATAGCTTCACACACATTCCAGTGGATCAAAGTATTGCCCCACCAGGAGTTAACACCTCTCTATTCCCCCTGATACTGGATTGAGGGAGTGGGGAGCAGAAGTAAGGAAATGAGCAATAGAAGTCAAAATGGCACAAGAGGATACACTGGACCATAGAGGCCAGTCAGTCTAACCTGAGAAAGGGGTTTTTGTCTAGGACAGTGGATGGCAAACTCATTAGTCAACAGAACCAAATATCAACAGTACAATTGAAATTTCTTTTGAGAGCCAAATTATTTAAACTTAAACTTCTTCTAATGCCACTTCTTCAAAATAGACTCTCCAAGGCTGTGGTATTTTGTGGAAGAGCCACACTCAAGGGGTCAAAGAACTGCATGGGGCTAGGAAATGGACCCATCAGAAGCCTAGGAAAGCTTGGGAAGCTGATTGATTATTTTGAGAAAGCTATTGGTTTTAACCCCAGGGGAACGAAGAAGCGCTCTCTCCCACCCAGTGACACACTCATCTGTTTGTTTCTTCACTCTCTTGCCCAGGAACATGACCACACAAGTCTAGCAGCTACCAGGGCCCTTGGCAGACCTCTAGGGTTCCAAAGGACTAAGCTTTAATATGAAACAGAAACTCTGGACTCTAGCCTTTGTTTTAGCCTCAATGAAGACAAATTAGACTTTTCCATGGTGGGACAGAGGGAGATGGGGCATTGGGTACCCAGGAGAACTCCTGTGACTTTGCATCACAAATAAATCTTGCAACCCTCAATCTCCCAGAGTATGGAGACTTGGAATGCTTTCCTCAAGATTCTGTGGAAGACTGATTTCTACCGTCAATAGCATGTTCCAATCCTCTTCAGTGGAGAAGAGGAGTTGATCAGGAGGGACACAGCATCCTTCTGTGACTGCTTGGGGTTACCAGTTGGGACTCCAGTTCTTTTTGCCAATGCATAAAATATTTTAAAATCAACAAAAATAAAAGTAAATCAAAATGTGGTTTATTAAAGATTCATTGCAAACAAGGAGCAAACCAATTGCAAGAGCAACAAAATGGCTCTGCTGCTTTAGCTCACTGGGAGGTTAGAAAAAGGGGGTCTTGGAGACAGGTTCAGGAGGTTAGCCTAGGGCAAGCTGCTGCTATCCATTTCTCCCTGGTTGCAAGTCTCATAAGGTCCCTCAGAAGTTGGAGGATGTGTGCCTGTGAGGGAATGGAAGGGGAAAGGGAATGGCATGGCCATGCTCCTTGGAGGTAGAGCATATGAGAAAGAGCATGGCCTTCAACTCTTGGGCTTAAAAGAGGGATTTTCTGGGTGGAGCCTTTCATTTGCATTTTAAGGATGATTGACAAAAACTATCTTTCCTCCCATAATGTATATAGAAAAACTCATGGGAGCGGAGTTAAAACTGAAATGCAAATTTTATTATAATTAGTCTAGGACCATAGTAAGGTCACATTGTCATTGAGGTCATGATGTTTTTCTCTGAGCTTGGGCCAGGAACCAGCTGGCTCCCAACCTGTCTTTTGGGCCACCCATAGAGAGGTAGTCTGAAGACAGTGTTGGTCCAACCCCTGTTCAAGGGTAGGCTCCAATCCAGCCACTTATATCTAACCTCCTACCTAACACTTCTTGTGTGCCCCTCAGTCTTCCATGCACACAACTGCAATCCCACACCCCCTGCTGAACTCATTGTTTAATGACTTGAATCTAGTGAGTTTGTTGGGAGTTGGGACTTTCATCTCTTTACCCCAGTGGCTACCACAGTGACTGGCATGTAATACATATTCAATAGCTATTCTCTGAAATGAAGTAACAAAATTTTGAATGTATACGGTGCCAGAATTATTAGAAACCTTATAAATAATTTAGTCCACTCTTCTAATTTCAAAAATGAAAAATAAGATTAAATTAAATTAATTTGGACCAAAAACAAAAATAGAAAAGAGAATGAAAAAAAGAAAAGAAAAAGAAAACCCAAGGGTTACAATTAATAAGTAGTAAATTCAGGACCAAACACTACTTCTCCCAATTCCCAGTCTTCCTCAACTAGTTAATTTTAACTGCAATCTCAGGCTATTTATAGGAAGGAAAAAAAAATCACATGAGTTTTTAATAAAACTAAGATTCCTATGTTTTGGCAACAAGATAGAGACAGTGAGAAGGGTTGGATCTGCCTGCTTTGAGCCCTTTGCCAAAAGCAATCTTGGAGCTCTCTGGATAATCAACACTCTCAAACCTAGCAAGGTGCCAGGAGCTGGAGTTGAGAAATGAAACAGGGCTCAGGAATAACGCATTTATACAAACTACCTCTGGGGGTGGGTGGTGAGGGTGGTTTTGCTTTAACATCCTGTTAGCACATTATCTTGAGTTTCCAAAGCCTTTCTTGGTTCCAAACCTACAGGTGGTGATGATGGGTGGGAGGGAGATGGGGTGAGATGTTCCCTAGTTGAGAAGCAGAGCTGTTGGTGCCTCCCCACATGATGATTCAGTGATTGGCTGGTGCTGCTGCTGCTAGTGCCTCTGATGTTTCCCTCCTGGGAAAAGCAGCCATTGCTTTGGAAGTGATTGCATGCCATGAACATAAGATGGGCGCATTTATCATATTGGATTAGAATCATCTGTTTATTTATCTGCCCTCAGAGAACTGTGTGCTTTTACTTCTTATTTTATTTTACTTTACTTGTTAATCTTCACCAGAGGATATTTTTTCCATTGATTTTTAGAGAGTGAAAGGGAGGGGAGAGATGAGAGAGAGAGAGAGAGAAAGAGAGAGAAAGAGAGAGAGAGACATCAATGTGAGAGAGACATCAATTGGTTGCCTCCACCTGATGGAACCTGCAACTGAGGTACATACCCGCAACTGGAATCAAACCTGGGACAATTCAGTACACAGGTTGACACTCTATCCACTGAGCCAAACTGGCTAGGGTGAGAACTGTATGCTTTTAGAGAGCAGTGATCTTGTATTTTGTCTGGGTAATACTAGACCCCAGTCAAGTGTCTGATGCATAGTTGATGCCCAAAGAAAAAAAGAAGAAACTACTGGGTGGGCTTTAGGTCATGGATTTAATGATGAGGGGTTAGATCCTTAGACCTGGCATTCTTCTTAGTGCTCCAATGTCCCTCCACATCTCTAACAGAGGTGATTTCTCACTGTCATGTGGCTGTGAAGATTCTAGAAAATCACATGCTTGAAATTCCATGGGATATGAACTGCAAAGGTTGGATACAGCTGGCAAATGTGGTTTAGTTGGTTTAGCATTTTCCATGCACCAAAGAGTCACAGATTCAATTCCTAGTCAGGGCACATGCCTGGTTGGGGGCTCAATCCCCAGTAGGTGGTGTGCAGGAAGCAGCTGATCAATCTTCTCTCTCTCTCTCTCCCTCTCTCTTTTTCTCTCTCTCCTTTCCTCTTGAAAATCAATAAGAAATTACAAAATTTCTACCCAGAAGCTATTGTATGACTTTGGACAAATTAAACCACTTATATATGAAACTCAGTAGTAAAATGAGGAGTTTACAAACTATGACTTATAATGTCCTTTTTTCTCTGAAATTCTCTTAAATTTCTCTGCTGTTAAACACTTCAGTTTTCTTCTTTGGCAGATAGAAGCCAGTCTATGGAGCCCGCACTAAAAAGGATGCAGGGTGAACCATGGATTTATGATCATAACCAGTTTTGTGACTGCCAAAAGAAAAGCAGACTGTTTTTCTTAGTTTCTTAGAGGACATGCAATGTTTAAAAATTATTTTCCTTCTCCCATTTTCAAAAAAGAATAAAAAATGGAAGAGCTATGAATATCCTCTGCATAACTTCTCTACTTACAGACAACATTTTTAATGCATTTCGTCTTTTCTGGAGGTGTAAGGGAGAATTCCCATAGCTGGAGGAGTGTGGAAGTCAGGGGACTGTGGGAGAATGCAAGTGTGACTGTGGGACTACACTTAATTCATTAAAATGGTTTATGAAAACCATTTTGCCAAAAATGAGCTCTGTGGGAAGGAGAAGGCAACAGGGATATGGATGTGTCAGGGCAAAGGAAGGAATAAGAAGAGCTTAGAGAGAAGGTAGTCTTATTTTTGCTAAATGTTGAATCCCACATAAGAATGTGTCGTGAGCCATTTTAAGGAAATTAAAATGCAAATTGGGGGAATGCAAATCTATTAGGCACAGTTATTATGTAGTGGCATTATTATTGTTTCATTTTTCTACTAATTGTGAGTATCCTCCAATGACTGTAGAAAGCTTGGGGAAACTTCTTTTGAGTTATCCTCCCTTCTCAGTTTTTATCTTTTCTCAAATGAAATGGCAATAAGAATAACATGGTACTTTATTCCTTTCTGCCTATACTGTGATTTATTTCAGAAACCAATGGCATTAGTTGGGGTAACTGTAGCTGTGGTAACAAATAAACCCAAACTCTAGTGACCTGCACAACAGAAATTTATTTCTCATTCACAGAACAGTTCAATGCAGGTGTTCCTGGTGAGGACACAACTTTCCTCAATGAGATCACTCAAGGGTGAGGCACTTTACATCTCATAGCTTTACTATCTTATAGGAATTGGATGTCCTTGGTATCTAAATACAAAAAGAGCCTGGCTGGCATGACTCAGTGGTTGAGTTTCGACCTATGAACCAGGAGGTCATGGTGTACTGTATTTTTCCATGTATAAGACACTATTTTCTTTTTAAATCTTTAGACTAAAACTTGAGGGGTGTCTTATACATGGAAGTCAGCCAAGGAGAGAACCATGAGGTTAGTAGCTGCCCATACCTTGTCAAACAGGCTTCCTCCAATCGGGAGCCTTATTGTTACTGACATCAGCTGATGCCTAATTGGAGGTGGAAATGGAGAGTGCGCAGATGCAACAGGGACTAGAGCATTCAAAAAAAAAATACTGTACCTGTACCGGTAAGTGATTGTCTTACTCTGCAAAATTCAAATGGAATGTAATCAGCTATGCAAAAGAGCATGGAAATATAGCTGCAGAGAGATGATTTGGACCTCCTCTCACTGAGTGTATGATCAGATAGTGGAGAAAACAGGAAGAACAACTACTTAAGATGCCAAAAAAGAAGAAGGCCTTAAGAGGAAAACCATCAAACTGCTTAAAAGATTGATTTCTTAATTTTGGGTTGGAAAAATTCAGTAAATTCCCAATCAGGGCATATGTCTGGGTTGCAGGCTCTTTCTTAAATGTGGGGTGAGCTGTGCAGGAGGCAACCCATCAATGATTCTCTCATTGATGTTTCTATCTCCCTCTCCCTCTCCCTTCCTCTCTGAAATCAATAAAAATATTTTTTTATAAAAGAATAGCTCCCCTTTATTAAAAAATAATAAAATAAAAATTTTAAAAATAAACATAGAGAGAGAAAATGAGGGTGAAGAAGTTATACTTACTTCTCAATTGCCTGGGCTCAGAGAGACAAATACTACTTCTCCACCCTTGAGTTTGGCCACATTCACTCAGATAGGCACTTTCACATCAGTGACCTGTGAGACCAGCAACCAGAGTGGGGCAGTGGGAGGGGCAACTAGTCCTGGGATAAACCCTTGATTCTAACTTCAGGAATCCGCACCATAGCCTCTTTTTTTGTCTACCTGAATAAAACTTACTTGCTTTGCTCTCACTCAAACTCATTCTCAAGTTCTTCCCTGCACAAGTCTAGATCTTGGAGGGATCCCAGTTCGCAACTGGTCTGGTAACACTGAGACTCCACTGATGTTTTTTTCATGCTATGGTGCAAACTTAAGAGCACACGGGCATGTGAGCCAATACCAGTAGACATTCAACCCCTATGGAAGAGATACTTAAGTAAATACATTTATACATATACTACATGTGCTTTCTTTTTTTCTTTTTGGTCATCCTAGCATTTCAATTTCCCATTGGAATCTTTTTATTTCTTAGAACCTGAAATGTTAATTTAGGTTCCCACAAATTTTTATTAGGGCATAGTATTTGGTGGGTGACTAGTCAGTACTTGGTTCCTTTTTTTTCCCCTCACAAAACTAGTACTGACAAAAATTTATAATAGCATAAAAATACCTAGAAATAAAGTTATTAAATATATACAAGATAACAAAGTCAGAAAATGCAAATATTACTGAAAGAAATTTAAAAAGACCTAAGTAAATATAAAAATGCATCATGCTTATGAATGGGAAGACTTATTGTAAAATTTCTCCAAATTGATTTACAGAGTCAGCCAATTCAAGTCTCAAGAAGCTGTTTTGAGGGAATTGTCAAGTTCATTGCAAAATTTACATGAAGACGCAATGTTTCAGGAAGAAAAATAAAGTGAGAGGATACCATGACTTGCTGGAAAAATGCACCAACTTAAACAAAGTAGTGTTGGTCATGGCTAGAAAAATGGACCAAAACAAAGAAAAAATGACATGAAACAGAAAATCCAGAAACCAATACATGCATGTCCATATATTTGATATATGACACTACAGGACCGGGGGAATAGATAATCTTTTCAATACATGATAATGGCTTAGTTGAATATACATATAGAAAAATGAATCTTGGTCTGTAACACATACCACATGGAAATGCCAATATCAAATGTGAAAGGAAAAATAATAAAACTTCTAGAACAAGGTTTGGCAAATATTTTCTGTGAAGAGCCAGATAGTAAACATTTTGTTTTTTGCAGGCCATACTGTCTGCCATTATAGAGCAAAAACAGTTGTAGAAAATATGTAAATAAGTGAGAATGACTTTGTTCCAATAAAACAGGATTCGACCATCATCAGTAGTTTGTCAACCTTTGTCCTAGGAGACAACATTAAGAAGATTCTTAAATAGACATAAAAACTACTAATCATAAAGAAAAAGATACATTGTATTCCTCTAAATTTGAGATTGTCGGTTCATAAAAAATACCACTAAAAGAGTGAAGAAACAATCTGCAGAGTGGAAGAAGCTATTTGCAATGCATATGACACATATCAGGAATATATAACTACAAATCAATAAAAAAAAGGCAAATACCAGATTACATAACCAGATACTTCACAAAAGAAAGAGGCCAGATTCACAATAAACATTTTAAAACATACCCAACCTCATTAATTGTCAGGGAAATGAACATCAAAACCCCAATGAGATACTACCATATACCTACCAGAATTATCATAATTTAAAAGACTGACAATACCAAATGTTAGCAAGAATTTTGAGCATTCACACTATGGTGGAAGTGTAAATTGGCACACTCATTTTGGAAAACTCATTGGCAAGTTTCTCTAAGCTGAATGTATGAATTATCTCTGCCTCAGAAATTTCACTCCTAGTCTGTTCCTCCCATAAATGTGTGCCAAAAACATGTATAAGAATTTCATGGCAGAAATATTCATTATAGCCGCAAACTGTAAACAACCTAAATGTCCATTAAATGAACAATAAGATAAATATATTATGGTTTATTTAGAGAATGGAATATTATATAGCAATGAAAAGAAATAAACTCCTATTACACACAAATACATGGAAACTTTCAAATATAATGCTAAGTAGAAATAGCCAAAACAGAAAGAACATATAACATTTAATTCTACTGGTATGTGGCCCAAACAGATAAAATTAACCTATGGTGTTATAAGCCAGGAGTCAGAGAGAGGGTGATAATTGGAGGGAGAATGCCAAAGAGGAATTTTGGGGGTACTAATAATGCTCTATTATTTGACCTGATTGGTACTTACATAGGCATTTTCACTTTGTGACAGGTCATTGTGCAATACACAGATATGTGTGCTTTTCTGTGTGTATTAAATCATCAAAAGGTTTTTAAATCTATTGGAGGGAAGAAAAGTCCAACAACTAACTACTTGCTAGTATTTTCCAACTCTGTGTTTCAACCCCAAGATTTGGGCAAGACATAGTAGCTGTACAAATGCTTAAGTAAGATTGAAAAGAAGCTGGACAAAGAAATATGACTTGGGCCCTGGCCAGGTAGCTCGATTGGTTGGAGTGTCCTTACAATTCACAAATATTGTGGATTTGATCCTGGTTAGAGCACAGACAGGTATCAGCCAATGAATGCATCAGTTAAGTAGAACAATAAATCTCTCTCTTGGTCTCTCCCTCTTTCTCAAATCAATAAAAATCTAACTAACTAACTAAAAAATAAATGTGACTTGAAAATGCCCACATAGCAAAGACCCAGATGCCTCCAATATATTACACTTTAAAGATCATCTGGTCTAGTGACTACCACACTGAAGGAATTGTTTCTGGAAACATGCAGAGGGATTCATCTCAGCACTATCTGGTCAAGAAACAAGGTCATGAAGTCAGAACTGACACACAATTCTGTTCTTCTAGCAACTGGTCTCCCTCTTTCCTATTGCTATCTATGGTTAAGTCTTGCAGAAAGTGTTTTTACTCACAGGACAAATGGCTCTCTACACCAGGCATCTTACACTTAGCTTTCTCTAAAGATGAGATGGACTGATTGAACATATTTAGGGCTCTGTTGTATTTTAATATATAATAGCTGAGAACTCTATTCATGAATGAGTGCTGGAACTTTATTCTTTGTAAGATAAATAAAGGGAGTTTTTATCTCTTTAAACATAGTAGAAGAAGAATTATTCAATTTCTTTCATGTGCTTAAAGTCTTAGGAGCTCTAAAACCTAAGTGAGATCTCCTAAATTCACTTCCTGTAGGTATTCCACATGAGCTAGAACTATATTGGTATTGAGCACTTTTTGATGGAGATACAATTGCTCTTCTGTCAGGGTCCAAGGGAAGCTAACCCTCATGCTTTGTTTTCATAAACTTCAGGGGCTCAGAGAATGCCAACAGTATGGCAAGCAGGAGCAGCTTCAAACTTGTCCCTCTAGTGTAGCTTAATAGAAAAACCACAGGTTTTAGAGTCAAACAGTTTTAAACTCAAATACAAGGTCCAGAATCACTAGATGCTTGATCATGGACAAATTATTTAATTTCTCAGATTCAGTTTCCTCAGTTATACCAGTAAAATAAACAAAATAGTGTTTACTTTATATAAAACATAAGACAATCTACATAAAGTTTCAACTATGATGACTGACTTAGAGTAATAATAATTACTACTAATAATAACAATAACGCTTAAATAGTATTTACTATGCACCAGGCATTGTTATATGTGCTATGTGCATGTTAATGCATTTACTTGTCAGAAAAGCCCCTGAGCTAGGTCTTGTTAATATTACCAATTTATAAATGGGGAGCCATAGCACGAAAAGGTTAGCTAATTTGCTCGAGGTCAGACAGCTTGAACGTGGCAGAATGGGGACGCTGACCCACCCAGTCTGGCCAGTGAGACCATGTTCTTATCCATAATACCAAACTGGTTTCTTGCCCCCCAAAGTGGAGGCAATAAACATGGTTATATCTATCTCACAAATCTTAATGGCATATAATCAATTTTTAGAGTTAAAAAGAGAGAAGTAAAAGAGATCCCTACCTGTTTTCCTCCATTTAACAGCTTCTATTTCTGTTTTTTTTCTCCTCAGGGAAAAATTATAGAGAGCTTTGGTTAGTTCCCCTTTTATTAACAAGCACACAATGACCACCTTATGCCAAACACTGTGCTACGTGATAGGGAAACAAAGGGTCACTCATCTGCTTCCCCCATTCACCCCATTCTCCCCAGATCACATGGAAGCACTGGGTTGTAAAGACAGAAGAATCAGCTTTGGACTATTGATGGACCACTGCAGACAGCCCTGCCTCCTCATTCAGCTTTCAGTGAGGCTTGTGTGAATCCACACCAACCTAACCCTGGATTATGTCAAGATAGCCTTCTCCAGCCTGGATTTGCTTTGCTGGTTTGCTCCTGAAATAGCAATCACATTGTTCCTAACTCCTGGACACATTTGCCAGCTACAACTCCTGAACTTACAGAAATTGCTTTGCTTTTGTGTAACAGGCTTTCATTTTAACACCCATCCTCTTTTTCTTTTCCATAAACAATTAATGAAATCACCACTACAAGCACAGAATTCACTCACTGTGATTGGCAAGAATGAAAAGAGAAAAAAATAAATAAAAGGACAGCTCATCATTTGCCATACCTGGCAGAGTCCTGGAGAGTTTTGCTAAAGTTGGAATTCAAGACAATCCCTCCTCCAACCCAAACACTCCCCCTGAGGGCATAGGTGTGCTTCTCTGGGCTCCTGCAAGTCTGCGGGTCAAGGGAAAAGGCCAGTCTCTGAGGGTATCCCTGGAACAACTTGAAATAACTCACTACACAAGACAAATTTTGTTGCTACTCAGAGCCTTCTTCTTTCCTCTCCTTCACTCCATCTTTCTCCTTCCCACGTTACTTCTTTCCCTGACAAACCTGAGAAACCTCCCTAGAAATAGAACTTTTTGTGACCATCCAGATTCCAGTCCACCTTTAAGAGGCCACCAGGTTTTGACAGATGAAACTCAATATAATAACTGGAACTTGGAGAGCTTTATCCACACTTCTCTTCCTGCCTTACTGCAACTCCCCACCCCCACCCCCAACCCTAATATAAGTGGTGTGTACCGAGATGGAAGAACTCAAAGGACTTCTGAGTATTTGCCTATCTTCTGAGTATTTGCCTATAGGCTTTCAAACCAAGCTTATAGCTGCAGAATTTTTCCAGCGATGGGCCAAGAGCAACAGTGATTACAATAAATCCAAACTGTTTAGTGATCTGTGGGCAGTTTCCTAGGATGCATGTGATGGTGAAATAAATGTTGGCATTTCTTCTAAACTAGATGCTCTTAGAGTTTATGTAAGGGTAGAACTGTAGTTCCTCAATTTGCACCATTTGCTTCCCTCATTGCACCCTGTCCACTGCTGTTTGCTCTGTGGAGCAAAGGAGTTAATTCCAGGGCAAGTTAGTTCCAAGGCTCGAAGGGCTGGAAGGCAGGAGAGAATTGACAGCTCCCGGCATGGGAATCTGAGAGGTTTCTGCACAGTTTTCTTGAGCTACAAGATTGATTTTCTGCTGGTCTCCCCAAGTGTCAGGGAATCTGCAGTTCTCCTTCTAGGAAAGAGCAGACTCTGGGGACACAGTAAGAAAGGAACAAAAACTATATTTGAAAAGTTTTCCAGAGTTGGTAAATGCCATATAAGGTCCCAATTGACTTTGATTTTTCTTGGATTAGAGGGAGGGGGAGCATGAGGTGACTGAGTGGTTAGAAGCTTTGGCCAAGACTAGTTAGTCTGAATTAAAGCTGCGGAGGCAGAATCTCCCCCAGGGCCCTGGAGCTGACTTTGAATTGAGCTCTGGCAGAAGGCTCTGTGGAGTGGGAAAGCAGTTGTCTGTTATGCTTGTGTAACAGGTTGATAGGTTCTTTCACACTGAGAATCTTTATGAGATGACCTAGGAAGCCCGAACTTTAAAGAGATGAGAAGCATATGTGCTGAAGGGAAGCTGGATAAATTCTTAGTCTTAGAACAAATATTGCCTCTTGTGCCTTGTCTTATGTCCTAGATTGGATTCCCCAAAACAGCCCTGAGGGATCTATTTAAGGAATGTTCCCAGTAAAACCCACTACATGGTTTGGGCAGTTGTCTGCTGAAAGGAAGAATGCCAGGTAAGGTGAAGCATTATGCATAGCCCCATGGAAGGAAGTGAGGACATGTGACTTTAACACTCTCTTCAGAGCTTCCTGAGACTCTCATTGTGGTCCTGGTGAGGGGCCAGGGAAGCTGGAGTATTATGCCCACCTCCCACCTGTCATTAACTGATTGAGGGCTGTCATCCCTGGGAGAATGCAAATCCCCATTGTTGCTTTCTATAAGCAGGCAAAGTCACTCCAGGTCCCTCAGGGCAACCCTTTGACCAAGAGACACAGCTGGAGCTGGTATGCGCTAAAATTATAAAGGTTTCCAAAGGATGTGGACAGAGTACCAATTGCATCGGCCATCTCTTGTCTCAACCCAATAGCCTAGGCTGGGAGGCCATCACTTGGGATCAGGTGTACACAGAGTAAGTACAATTATCTGTATGAGAAATTCTGCTGACGCAGTGCATGGGGCCAAAGGGACGAAAGGAGCCAGGTGGCCACCATGAGTGCTCAGACCCTGTCATTGATCTCAGAGTCACTGCCAGCCAGTGATCCTCTGGGTTCATGCTCTTCATCTTACCTCAAAATGTTATGCACCACACACACCCTCTCCCCCCACACACACACCTGTTTGTACGGAGGGATGTGTATGGGAGGAAGGTATCAAACTAGGTGGAGAACAGCAATATACATCTCTGTTTTCTCCTCTCTACACCGAAAGAAAGCATAAAACCAGATACCAAAAAAACAGTGTATCTTTCTAAACTTTCTGGCCATCCTCAGTCTGGAGTTTCTACAGTGGAGTAGGAAACATCTGGACTCTAGCTGTCCAGCCAGCCTGTTCACATGACCCAAAGATTCGACTTGAGCTCAGAGTCGTTAGCACTGCAGCTGAAACTTTGGAAATCACAGACCTTGTCACTTTATAGCAAGAAAGAACTTCTTGAAGCATGCAGCTCAGTTTTGGCCTCTCAGTGGTGGCATGCCTTGTGGTGGTAGCCTGTCAACCTGGACAGGAGCAGAGACATCAGATGAAAAGGCAGGTCTGGGATCCGTTTTGTGCAGCCTTTGGAGATTATATGGGAGTGAGAGAGACGAGGCAACAGC
Source organism: Lasiurus cinereus (assembly GCA_011751065.1). Lineage (NCBI taxonomy): Eukaryota > Metazoa > Chordata > Mammalia > Chiroptera > Vespertilionidae > Lasiurus > Lasiurus cinereus. Next base: position 10,910,765 of record JAAGEH010000392.1, read on the forward strand.
CCAGAAGCAGAAGTGCCTAAGCTGTTGGTTTTGTGCAGGTGAGAATCCTGCTGGTTCTGCCACCATGGAGCTTCTCAATCCTCCTCAAACCTCTTCCTCAGACTAAAAATAATTTTTCACATATAAACAAACATCAATATATTTAAATCTGCCTCAGAAAACCACCTTCCTGTTGGGGTTCAAGGCTCTCTACAAGCCAACTAGCAGATCACAAAAGCAACTGCAACTGCTTGGAACTTTCCACCATATATGGGTAATTATGACCTCAGGTGACATCTAATTGTGGGTATGAAAGTGACTTTGGGTTTAGGATTAGAATCTCTAACTGCTTTGTGGTTTCATAAGGCAAGAGAGGGCAGAACCTAAGGGAGGGGTGAGAGCTTAAAAATGCAGGGTGACTAGCTCTCACAGACCCATGAATTGCGAGGGTCATTTGTGTGGCTTCCTGGGGAAAGTTTCATTCCATTGAAACGTTTGCCAGCAGAAGCCCATCAGTCAGCCTGCCCCTCACTGTCTGGTGGCTTCCAGATGGGGATGGCGTGTTCCCCTTTGAGGGCAGGCAGAGATGGAAGAGGAACTGACCAACTGACACCGATCTGAAAGAATTTGACATAAAAAAATTATTTCTTTTAAAGACACACCCATGGCAAATGATCCCTAAGGGACAGCTTCTATCTAATAAAATACCACTGTGTTTCTGCCAAAGTAGGCTTTTTCTAACTCACTGATCAGATATCAGGCACCTCTTTCCTCTTCTTGACTCTTATTATCATTCCATGAAAGGAAGAGAGTGGCTCAAATAAGGATTTGCAATGAGAGGACATTGTGTGCATGTATGGTCCACATCCCCAGGAGGCAGGGATAGGAATAATTATAAAAACGTGTGGGATGAAAAAAACAGAGAAGAGAGGAGCTAAGACGCACACAAAGGCAAAGGGCTCAGAGCTAGTTAAGTGGCTCAGGCATTTTGCTGGGCACCAAAGTTTCGGTTGCTTGACTCTTCAGGGTTGCTTTGGTGAAGACCTAACACAGTGGTTGGCAAACTGCAGCTCGCAAGCTGCAGTTTGCTGCTCTGTTGACTAAAGAGTTTGCCGACCACTGCCTTAAGGATAAACATTTAAAAAACATCTTAATAATGCACTAAAGTCTTTAATCTGAAGTCAAAACTTCTGGGTAAGGGTAATGCCTTACACAGTGGCAAACTCATTAGTCAACAGAGCAGCAAACTGTGGCTCGCGAGCCTCATGTGGCTCGTGAGCCACAGTTTGCTGACCACTGACCTAACGCTTCCTGCTCTGATGAAATGGTGGAAGCTCAGTCCAGCGAAATAAGCAAGAAGCATGCTCAGGAAGACATACTTTGACCTCCCAATTCCAAGTCCCTTCTCAGCCTCCCATCTCTGTTTGAGTGGTTCCCCTACTTTGGACCTTCAGCCCCAAGAAGGTAATTTCTTTGTGAGTAAAAGAGGAATACCTTGCAAGTGCCAACATCACCCCTCTTTTTCTCACCTCAAGGAGAGAGCAGGCAGGAGGTGAGACCAGGCCTGGGCTGCCCAGAGATGGAGTTTTGAGACGTGAGGTAATGTTGGTTCCCCATCCATGGTTGCAACCAAGGGAAGCTTGGCAGGAGCCATGAGGGAGGAGAGTGCAGGCTTTAAGATTTCATTATGTTTGGTCTGGACTTATTCCAAATACAAATTAAACTCAAATGAAAACTTTATAAATTTTACATTGCCCAAATGTGCCTATGTATGTTTTAGAAGAGTAATGATAAAGGGAAAGGGATCAACAGCAGGGGAGAGGGGAGCAGCTGTGATTCAGCTAAATAACTATACCTTAACTACAAAGGTGCTCAGAGCATCCGGGTGCTCAGGGTCCCCACTAAGAGGCGGGATCTTTACCACCGATTCTCTGATTTTGTGTTTCAATAGCACACCAATCCAGGAGTGTGACTGGTACACCTGAGCTCCAGGTTACTCACTTTCCTTATCTCTTTACTTCCTTGACCCCCAACTTCTCCAATTGTAAATTAGAGGTATGAGTCAGAGAACAGACATATTCCCATTCAAAGAGTTCAGTTCCAGAGCAGTCAACAGACCATGTGATTCCTAAATATCAGCTGCCCATGCTGCCAAGATGGATTTGAAAAATGAAAAATGTTGAATGGTTCAATGCATTTCATTTCTGTCTTTTTCAAAGGACGCTTCCCATTTCAGGCAACTGCCTCTGCAGTGGGTATGTGTTTGTGAAAGCATATGTTTGCAAAACAGATGAAACATTTGCGTATAATAGCATTTCCACAGCAGTTAGTATAAACTTATCTTCTGCAAGTGATTAGGAGAGGCTTTTGGTGGGTGTCTGTGAAATGACATATTGTGCAATTTTTAGGGGGGAAATGTGTGTAGGAAAAAATCCTACAGGCAATAATATTTTGACCTTAAGGGGGAAAATATGCTAGTTTGTTTATAGAAAATAAATTTCACTCCAAAGTTTACATTCAAAAGAACCTTGGTTGCTTGCTCATAAATAAATTGAGAGCAGAACTGTTGATTACTGAGGTTAATGTTCTTTTACTAAAGTGAAAATATTGTATGTAATTAGGTTAAGAAGAGATTTCAGAAGAAAGGGTGACGATTTGAATAATCTCAAAGTCAATGCAAGCACATTTGGATTTTATTAGCTAGCTATTAGAGCAGAGTTTGGCATTTTATGTGTGACACGCAGTGTTAGGATGTTGCTATTGAAAGTCATTTGTGTCCGCTGTCTGGACTAATTGAGCGACAATAATAAAACGCTGTTTTTAGATAAACAATGGGTGGCGGAGCTCCATTGGTCCCTGCAGGGAGCATGTTTATGCCTTTCAAAGAGAGACTGGCTGAGCTCACATGCCACAGTCATTTCACAGAGGAAAGTCAAGTCCTTTAAATCAAGTAAATTGATCGCAGTTTTGAAATGGAAATCAGTAATCGCAGTTTGAAACTAGCTGCCTCATTGTCAATGGGAAGCTAGAGGCACAGATTGCGGTCGGGTTCTGTCCCATATCTCATTCAAAGGCAGGAGGCCCCAGAGCAACATAGATTGCAAGTTATCAATACAAGGAAATAAAATACCAAGTCATATGTTTTGTGTAGTGTGTAGGTGCCCAATAGGCTGATATGGAAATAGCACCATAAACCCAGCTGTCCACGCGACTCCCTCTCTCCTGTGCAGAAACAAGATGGGCCCAAGACAGATGGACAAGCAGAAGGCTCCAAGGAGGATGGAAGTGATAGCTTGCTGCTGCCCTCATTCAACAGGAAAGCATTTCTCTTTAGGAGCAAGAGCGTTTACCTACTGTCTCTCTCCCCCTCCTTCCTTCTCTCTCTGTTCCCTTTGGAATAAAGCATGTCTGGAGATGAATCTCAACTTTGTGTAGAGATTAAGATCTGTGGTCACACACTAAGAATAGAATGGCATTTACAGTTTGGTCCCCATAAAGGCACACTTTATCTCAACACAGGCTCATAGAATCTACAGGCTTGTGTAACTGACATAGGGCATGGCAGGGGTGGGGGGGAGGTCAGCATGGTTAACATCTCCCTCTTCTCAGCCATCAGACTTACCCAAGCCAACTCAAACAACCACATAATCTAGGTAAGAGCAGTGTGCTTGCTTGGCAAACATAGTGTCAAGATAAGTTTGCTGCACACCACACAAACTAAATTGTATCCCCCCACCCCTTATACACTATACAATTTTGTTGTAACCACTGGGCTTTAGGAAGTTGGGTGCAGTCCACTCTCCACTGATGATTTATGTTTTTATGCAACAACTGTTGCTTGAGCACCTGCTGGCAACAGGTCCTATGCTGGCTGCTGAGGAGACATATTTCAAAAAGACCAGCCTATGGACCTTGAAGTCTTGGGACACAGAGAGGCAGAGAGTACAGTGCAGTAGAATATTGCTCTGTGAAGCATGTTTAGGAGGCCGTGAGGGGCTTATTCTGGGTCTTAGCTCAGGCTTCTGTAACAAAATACCACAGTCTGGGTGGCGTAAATAACAGACACTTATTTCTCACAGTTCTGGAGGCTGGAAGTCCAAGACCAAGATGCTAACAGATTCAGGCCTCATGACCACATCTAAGCCTAATTACCTCCCAGAGGTGCCACCACTACCCTGGGGGGTAGGGCTTCAATGTATGAGTTTGGGGAGGGGCATAAAAACATTTGCCCTGTACTGCTAGTATATCTACCCAACCACAGATCAGCCAGTTCTCTTTTAGGGTTCCTCTTTGTGTCAGTCAGAGCCAACTTTCTAGTCATCCCTGTTTCCTACCCTATATGCCAGAGCAAATTTCCTTGCTTCCAGATTGCTGACCACCCAGTCTTTCTGTCCATTCCTCTGACCCAAAACCACTGTGACAAATTAAGAATACTCTTTATCCAATCATCAATCGATGATCCCTGTGTGTCTTGCCGCATTGATACATCATAGCTCGAAGACAAACAGCCAGGAAGACTTCTCCACCTTCTCTTACAAGTGCCTCTTTCTGACAATGCCCCATTCTGGACATATTATAATACTTATTCAAAAAGTATCTGTGATAGTTAATTTAATGTGTCAACTTGGCTAGGCTGGTGTGTTCTGTAGATGTGGTTAACCTATAAATCGGTAGACTTTGAGAGAAGCAGACTGCTCTTGATAATATGTATGGACTCGGAAGATACTGCATGGAGTTAAAAAGGATTCTTCTCAAGCCTTAAAATGTAGTGGAATTTATTCTGCTAGTTTTCAAACTTGCTTGGGAGCCACCATCCTTTTTCCTTCTGATCCCTTTCTTTTGGAATAGGGATGTCTATCCCACAACTGCATTACATTTTGGAAGCAGATAACTTGATGTCTGTTTCACCAGATCACAGATCGCTCCTGGGTGAATCATATTATGAGTCTCACCCATAACTGATGTAGAAGAGGTTTAGGATTTAGAGTTGATTATGAAATAGGTTAAGATTTTGGGGAATGTTGGGTGAGTATAATTTTGCATGTGAATAGGATATGAATTTGGAGAACCAACGGATGTACTGTTATGGATTGAAATGTATCCCCCTGAATTCATGTGTTGATGGCTTAACTTCAGAATCTGACTGTATTTAGAAGTAGAGTCATTGCAGATACAATTATTTGAGGAGGTCATACTGGAACATGGTGTCCTTATAGAAAGGGGTAATTTTCATACACACACACACACACACACACACACACACACACACACACACACAAACATTTGAAGATTGGAGCTATGCTGCCACAACCCCAAAACTGCTGGAAGATAAAGGAGCGTTCTGGGGCAGATTCTCCCCTAGTGCTGTCAGAGGAAACATGGCCCTGCGAAGACCTTGATCTCAGACTTCTAATCTCCAGAACTGTAAGACAGATTCTGTTGTCCAAGCCACCTGTTGGTAGTACAGAGTGGGCCTGCCTCTCAGTCCACGTCCCTTACCCCTGTGAATTCTCTACCCCGCCACTAGCACAAATATCAACATGCATAGGTTGCAGCCACAGAGGGATTGCTCTGGCAAGCACTCTTACAAAATTAAAACAAAAAAATGTTACTGGCTTATGGACATTAGCATCTGAGATATAAGGATCACATTCCTACTGAAACACACATTAGTGTAAAAATAGTGAAAGGAGAGAACACAGCCTCAAAAGTTATTCTTGTCTTTACTGAAAATGCTGGCAACTTTAGGTCCAAGTTACCCAAAAAGGCCCAGGTGCTTCTTAAATTAACTAGCTCTGAAAAGAAAGACCCAGTTTGTTTCCTCTTCAAGTGAATGTTTGTAATAAATTAGGAACATGGAACAGGGCAAAAGCACCAGTTCAGGAGTTCAGGACCTATGTACACATTCTGGTTGGATCTCCGACTAGCTAGAGATCATAGATAAATAAATGACTCATAAAACTCACTGATGATCATCTTTTTTTTTTTAAATTTATAAATGAAAGCAAAAAAGCCTAACTCTGGGATGTACAAACTTTTCGTTACCTATTCTGTCAGGCCTCTGGCTCCTGGAATGGAGTGAGTATTTTGAAATTACCCAAATAATTTTTGGTATGAAATATTCTAATTCTGCCATGAGAACCCATCATTATCACAGGAAGATGGTTTGCCTTACATATGCTCCACTCTGATGAATATGAAACACTTCAGACTGAAGCCTAGAATCATATTTTGTGGAGCCCTGAGCTTAATCAAGTTGGGGCTCTTTTGAAGGAGTAGAAATCCTAAATACAAATAATAAAGTAGGCACAGGGCCTTGAAAGGATGAATCCAACCAGTGACCATTAAAGACACCAGGAGAATAGTGCCAGGACTTTGGGCCACAGAAAGAGAAGGGAAAAGAAGAGCAATGAAAATAATTAACCAAAAGGACAACCTTCTAAAGCTGATTTAGAGTAACCGAGTGTCAATAAGTGTCTGCATTCAAGTACTTGTGACTACTAACAAGATTACGTTCCTTTGTTTGTTTGTTTCCTGCTAACTGCCCAGAACTAAATGCCTGCTCAAGCTAAAAATATTTTGTCTATCTATTTCTTTCTTTCTTTTTAATATATTTTATTGATTTTTTACAGAGAGGAAGGGAGAGAGATAGAAAGTCAGAAACATCGATGAGAGAGAGACATTGATCAGCCCCCTTCTGCACCCCCCACAGTGGAGATGTGCCCGCAAGCAAGGTACACGCCCCGGACAGGAATCGAACCTGGGACCTTTCAGTCCTCAAGCTGACCCTTTATCCACTGAGCCAAACCGGTCTCGGCTATTTCTTTCTTTTATAAGGTGATAATAAGGGTGGGTTTGATGTGATAAAACTCCCTCATATGGTCAGGGCTCCACTTGTGGATCCTTCCCCACTGGTCATAGTAAACCTAGGCTGATGACCTGGGCCTGTTTGCAGGAAGCCTGGGGCAGTTCCTCCTGCACAGGAAGAAGCCAAATGCTGAGAATTTGACCTCTAAAGACACCCGATGTGAGAAGGAAGGAGCAATGCAGACATTGATTCAGCACATATTTACTGAAATATGCTTAAGTCCACAATTACAATTCTGAAGCCCTTGAGGCCAGATGAATTTCAGAATGCAGAATGTTTCAGATTTTAGGAGACAATACAGTGTACATACACCAATATTATATACTATCCCAGAGGGGTCTGAGGCAATACCATGTGAATCAAACACAATATTTCCACAGTCCCATATCAGTAAAATGTATGAATATTCACACTAAGTGGTATAAATGGAGCCTTATAGCCCTTCACATGATTATTTTTATAACCAACACTGTAATAAAAATATTTCTGTTTTCAGAGACTTTGGAACTTCAGAATATGGACACGAACAAGACTGTGGACCTGGGCCAGGTGCCAGGTGGAATTTGAAGTGCTGGGGAAACATGGACCAGGTTCCTGAAGGAGCTGGAGGGTCTGAATGGGGAATGGTTTCTTAGCTGGGCCACATCAGATATAGGTTTAAACACCATGGGGAGAAGGCAGATTTTAAAGAGAAGAAAACAAAACAAAATAATAGAAACAGTGTCCCATTAAAAGCCTTATAAAATAGTGCAGTGTAAGTTTGAGTACCTTTAAAAAGTCTCCAGCCCAGCCAGCATGCTCAGTGGTTGAGCATCAACCTATGAACCAGAAGGTCATTGTCAGGGCACATCTCCTGGTTGTGGGCTTGATCCCTAGTAGGGGACATACAGGAGACAGCCAATTAATGATTCTTTCTCATCTCTCTCTTTCTCCCTCCCCCTTCCTCTCTGAAATCAAAAAAATATATTTAAAAAATAAAAATAAGTCTCCAACAGAGCTCTGGTCAGGTAGCTCAGTTGGTTAGAGCATGGTCTGATAGGTCTCCAGTCAGTGCACAACAAGCACGAAGCAACCAATGAATGCATAAACAAATCCATGTTCTCTCTCTCTCTCTCTCTCTCTCTCTTTCTCTCTTCCTCTCCTGTTTCTCCCTTTCTAAAAAACAGTAAATAAAATTATTTTAAAAGTCTCCAACAGAAAATCACACAGAAAAATCATATTCCTCCATCCTGTCATCAATAGAAGGCTCAGTGGTTCTAATACCCTGAGGGCCAAGGGCATCAGCTGTGGATGGAGATATGTCTGGCAGACCAGGCAGAGCGCAGCTGATGCCAAACAGAAATAAGTAGACCCCCCTGGAGGAGACCCACTTCTAGTGATGTGTGCACAAATGTGAGTGTCAGGGTGGGGATGACAAAGAGGCATTGTAGGATGGGTACCAGAATATTTTCAGGTCTGAGAGGGCCTATAGGTACTGTCAGTTAGTGAATATGTGTGTGTGTGTGTGTGTGTGTGTGTGTGTGTGTGTGTACATGAACTTATATATCTAAAATGTTTACATATAAATGCTTATTTATATATATGTAAGTTTATATGTTTATATTTGTGTATATTTGTATACTAGTGGCCCAGTGCATGAAATTCATGCATGGGTGAAGGGAGGGTTCTCCCTCAACATAGCCTGCACCCTCTCCTATCTGGGACCCTTTGGGGGATGTCTGACTACTGGTTTAGGCCCACTCTCACAAGGAGTCAGACATTCTTCTCAGAATCCAGGACCACTGAATCCTAACCATTCACTTGCCCACCAGCCTGATCAACCCTAACTGCCTCTGCCACAGCCACACTACCATGGCTTTCTCTGGAAGGATGTCCAGAAGGTCTCTCAGAAGGTATCCCAGTCTAATTAGCATATTACCCTTTCATTAGTATAGATATAGACCCTTGGGAGAAGACTTTCTCTCTATCCACTTCGGTTTGAGTGGGCAGGGACTGCAAATTGCCTGCCAAACCAGATTCATGAAAGGAAAGAAAGGCCTGTTTGCTTCTCAGTAATGAGTAATGCAGTGAACCCTCAGAGGTAAAGGTTTATATACCAACTTAATCAAAAGTGTATAAGGGCCGAGACCGGCTTGGCTCAGTGGATAGAGCGTCGGCTTGAGGACTTAAAGGTCCTGGGTTCGATTCCAGTTGGGGGCACGTACCTTGCTTGCGGGCACATCTCCACAGTGGGGCGTGCAGAAGGAGGCTGATCGATGTCTCTCTCTCATCGATGTTTCTGGCTTTCTATCTCTCTCCTTCCTCTCTGTAAAAAATCAATAAAAATATATTTTTTAAAAAGTGCATAAGGAATATTTAGGGGTTCAGTGAAGAAGTAGGGAAGGTTTGTTGGGTTTTTCTTGATGTTAATGGGGATGGATGGTCTGTCTCTTTTCTGGAAATGACAGGAAACTTTCTTGGAGGGGGGTAGGTTGCAGCTGTATTTTTCAGAAAGCTCTGCTTTCATCAGATAAAGAAAGTTCATATAAGGTTTCAAATATTTTCACTTTAAAATAATTTTTGTGCCAATTATACATATACATATGTGTGTGTGTGTGTGTGTGTGTGTGTGTACTAGAGGCCCAGTGCATGAATTCATGCACAGGTGGGGTCTGGCCAGTCTGCCCCAATCAGGGCCAATCAGGTTGGTCTGGCAGTGGGGAGGAGCTGCAGGTAGTTGGCTGGCTGGCACTGCCCCCAATTAGAGTGGGTGGGCTGATAGAGGGCAGAGCTGGCCAGTGGGAGGGGTCAAACACCCAGTTGAGGGAACAATTTGCTTTTTATTATATAGGATACACACACACACACACACACACACATATGCATATATATACACACATGTATGTGTACACATATAAAATATACATTATCTTAGCTAATAATAGACAAACATGTAAATTGACCATGCCTCCACTATACCCATAGCCAATCAAAGTGAGTATGCAAATTAGAAGGCCAAAGGTGGTGGATGCCTAGCTGCTTCAGGCATGGAGTGGCCAGGTTGGGCAGGGAGGGAGGGCAGGAGGCGAAGGGATCTACAAGAGCAGAGTGCTGCAGTGAAGACAAGACTGCAGACTCCAGAGTCTGCAGTGAAGACAAAGATGGCAGACTGGCTCAAGGAAGGCCTATTGCATGAATCTCTTCGTACAACGAGCCTCTAGTATAAATATATAGGTGTGTAAAGATAGATGGATAGGTAGTAGATAGATGATAGATGATTGATAGATAGATAGATAGATAGATAGATAGATAGATAGATAGATAGATTTAAGGAAAGAAATAAGTGTTTCTATTGATCAATCATGAGCACATTGATTCGGGTGGGTGGGTTATAGCATTTCTAGACCTTCCAGGTCCATATTGAATTAGCCTCAGATGAATGCTATAGATCACTATTGATGACAATTTTTAAAATCTCCATCTTTTTTTTCTCTGTTTCCTCAACCTCTCCCAAGACGCTATTCCAATCTCTGGGGCCTGTGAGACCAGGAATGAGAGACAACTGAGTGGGGGGAAGAGCAGGTATGAGTTTGGGTGATTGGCTGAGGGTTCTTCTATGCTACGATGGGCCATGCTAGTCTCATAGGTCCACCATGAACATTAGAGGAGATCAATTACTTGTGCCTCCAGGCCTTTGTCATCGAGGCCACTTTCCCAGGGAATCTCAGAATGCCAGCATGGGAGGAGACACTTTTCCATAAGCAGCTGTGAAGATGCAGGCATGATGAGCTCAGGCATTCACTGGAGCTCCACAGACTACAAACTCAGGGTGCAGACGCCCTGCTGCAGAGCCCCAGAGGATCTCAGAACTTTCCCTTTCCTGCATCAGCCCCCCCCCTCCCCGAACCCCCGCCCAGTGCTCCCAGAGATGGTTCTGGATATATCTTTTTTTTTCATATATTTATTGATTTTTTGCAGAGAGGAAGGGAAAGGGATAGAGAGTTAGAAACATCAATGAGAGAGAAACATCTATCAGCTGCTTCCTCTCACCCCCTACTGGGGATGTACCCACAACCAAGGTACATGCCCTTGACCAGAATCCAACGGGGGACCCTTCAGTCCACAGGCTTACACTCTATCCACTGAACCAAACTGGTTAGGGCAGTGGTCTGCAAATTGTGGCTTGCAAGCCACATGCGGCTCTTTGGCCCCTTGAGTGTGGCTCTTCCACAAAATATCATGTGCAGGCACGCACAAACAGTGTGATTGAAACTTTGTCGTCCATGTGCAGAAGTCAGTTTTCTGCTCTCAAAAGAAATTTCAATCGTTGTACTGTTGATATTTGGCTCTGTTGACTAATGAGTTTGTGGACCACTGGACTAGGGCATATATTTCTAGGAATTAGTGTAGGGACATTTCTCTTTTCTCTCCTCCTAGGGTACAGCATATATGGACTTACCCCTTGAGCTCTGCCTCTCTCCCCAAGTACCTTATCTCATTGCTCAGCCCCATATCATTTCCCACACCACCCACATTCCCATCATTTAGCAGGGATTTCACCAACAAAGGGAACAACTCTGTCTAGAGGCTGATTTGTTACTGAAAAAAGGTGAAGGAAGTTCTGAAGAATAGTTCAATTTGGGAAGGGAAAAGCAGCTCTGGTCACACTTGTGGCCCAGTTTCTTGCTAGTGTTTTGGTTCTCTTGGTAGACTGCTTCTGCTACTGTTTATCCAGCACTGGGAAGCGCTTTGAATAGATGTCTTGGCTGACATGGATCCCTTCCCTTTGTGAATAGGGCAATTACTAAACAATGAAGCTATTACATAAGGAGCAGGGAGCTGGTTAGAGCCAACAAATCTTGTACTCTAGGTTTACAGAGCTATAATTATCCCAAGTTTTAAAACACAATGGTATCTGCTGAAAGGGAACATCTGGGAGGGAACCAAGCCATCCCAATTAAATGAATCATGCGCATCCCAGGGATTGCATGACTCCACATTAATGGGGTGGCGATTTTTGTCAATGTCACTCAAGTTAACAAATGTGCTGAAATGTTTAAGCAGAACAAATGCACAGGGAGGGGGAGGAAATCAGATCAAGGGGAGAGGTCTGTTTTATAAGATCAACTACAAATTGGCTGGAGAAAGCATTCCAGGCTGCTGTCGTGAACACTAATCAAGAGAGAGAAATGCTTTAAAAAGCTTTTCCCCCAATTGCCATTTCATTTCAAAATAAACTCTTTTAACCTCCAGGAGACCCTGTGTGAAAGAGTGGGATAGGGTGGGGCGGTGTCAGTGGATAGGACTGAGTTGAGTAGTGTTCTGGGACACACCATAAAGATCAGTGGAAATCAGTCCTTATGAGATTTTGGAGCCTTTATCCTAAAGATAGATTGGCCCAGATAGTAGCATTGGATTCTACTATGAGAATGAAAGTTACAATATGTTCTCTTCCAAATGATCTGTCCCAAAACTAAGTGTGGTCTACATGCTCCTAAGTACTACCTGCAGTCTAAAGGTCTCCGCCCATCTATCCCTTCTGCTTGGGGCAGTTCTTTTAGGTAAAAAATGAAAATAACAGTTATAAGGGCAACAACACAAACAGACTGAAAAGACTCTCATGCATCACCTTACATCTAAGAAAATGTTAGCTTTGAGGAGGGGTGAGCGTTTCAGGTGGGAGTGGCTGCTATATGGTGGGGATTGCTCTTTCTATTGTCCTTCTTTACCATCTGCTTGTGGGGGTGGCAGCAGGGACACCCAGGAGCTGGTTCAGTTCTGAAATCAGAAATGATTTGGGTCCTATGGCTGATGATACAGCAGGACTGACAATAGGCATAGCAGGATTTCCCTCGTTGTCCTCCCTGGTCTTTTGCCAATTCCCCTGCTTCAAGGGGTCCCCTCAGTGTCCTGTTAATTCCCTCCTGTGATATTATCCATAAGCACAACAGAATGTGCTGGCAGAGCCTTTGATCCACTGGGTGAAAAAGTTGAAAGCTATTTAACAACTTTTCTTAATTGTGGCAAAAAATAATATTATAGAAACATGAAACAATTAATAATTAAAAACAGTTAACAGCCGAAACCAGTTTGGCTCAGTGGACAGAGCGTCGGCCTGGGGACTGAAAGGTGTCAGGTTCGATTCCGGTCAAGGGCATGTATTTTGGTTGAGGGCACATCCCCAGTGGGGGGCGTGCAGGAGGCGGCTGATCCATGTCTCTCTCATCGATGTTTCTGACTCTCTATACCTCTCCCTTCCTCTCTGTAAAAAATCAATAAAAATATATTTAAAAAACAAAACAAAACAAAAAACCGGTTACCAATTAATCCACCAGACTTGAGCCTGTTCTCTGAGCTATGCCTGACTTTTCTATCCTGCATTGTTAGAAATTTGCCTATTTCTAAGTTTCGTATTAAAAATAATACCTCGACAACATATGCATCATTTTTAGCTTTTATGAAAAATCTGCCTAGAAATTTTTGACACTGATGCATAATGTTATTGACTGAATTATGTCACCCCCAGATTCATGGTATAGTCATAATCCCCAATATTATTGAATTTGGAGATAGAGGGTGATTAGGTTAAATGAGATCATAAGGGGGCCTTAATCTGATATGACTGGTATCCATATAAGAAGAGGTAGAGATGCCAGAGATATCACTCGCTCTCTCCCACACACACAGAGAAAAAGCCTTTTGAGGACACAGCAAGAATGGAGACATCTGCAAATGAAGGAGAGAGGTCTCACCAGAAACCAACCCTGCTGACATCTTGATCTTGGACTTCCAGCCTCCAGAACTGTCCTATCTAATATGAGTAATATGCAAATTGATCATACATCCACTACACTCACAAGCCATGCCCACCACCAACACCCACCAGCAAATCAGAGCGAGTATGCAAATTAACCCAACCAAGATGGTTACAGTCACAGAGAGAGCAAGAGGGAGGCTTGGGTTGCCCCTGGTGATGGAGGAAGCCAAACTTTCTGCACACCCTGGCCAGTGCTTAATGCAACAAAGTTTCAATGGCTATGCCAGCAGAAGGCTTGGCTCTGCTCCAGGCTACAAAGTTTTAATTGTAGAAGATAAATCCCAGATACCAGAGCCTCTGCTTGAGATATGGGAGGCATGGCCGGCCTGCAAACCACCACAGGCCCCTCGCCCAGGCCACCCCACATCCCAAGGGAACACCCACCCTGATCCAGGACACCCTTGAGGGCAAACCTGGCCCCCACCCATGCACCAGGCCTCTATCCTACCTAATAAAAGAGTAATATGCAGATTGACCATCACTCCAGCACAGAAGATGACTTCCCCCATGTGATCACAAGATCCTGCCCCTATGTGGACACAAGATGGCCACCACAAGATGACGAGCAGGGGAAGGCAGTTGGCAGGGACCAGGCCTGCAAGGGATGGCAGTTGAGGGTGATCAAGCCTGCAGGGGAAGGAAGTTAGGGGTGACCAGGCCCACAGAGCAGGGCAGTGAGGGGCAAACAGGCTAATAGGGGAGCAGTTAGGCATCAATCAGGCTGGCAGGGGAGTGGTTAGGGAGTGATCAGGCTAGGAGGCAGAAGTGGTTAGGGGCAATCAGGAAGGCAAGCAAGTGAGCAGTTGGGAGCCAGTAGTCCTGGATTATGAGAGTGATGTCCAATTGCCCATTTAGGCCTGGTCCTACCTGGCAAAATTAAAATATACTACCTGGATTGGGCTTAAACGAGCAGTTGGACATCCCTCAAGGGGTCCCAGATTGGAGACGGAACAGGCTGGGCTGAAGAACACCCCCTTTCCCCGTGCATGAATTGCATGCACAGGGCCTCAAGTGAGAAATAAATGTCTATTATTTCAGGCCCCCAGTCTGTAGTATTTTATTATGGCTGCCCCAGCTGACTAGTATGCATAGGGTTTAGGTTGAAAGATAAGAAAGAGAAAAGCAGTTCTGGACATCCTGGAGCCGGCCTCATGCTTACAGTTCTCCTGTGGAAAATAAACAATTTTATAGCACCAAACACCAAACAAGGCCATTCTGAGTCCATGATGGATCAGGACAAAAGCAAGATGACTCCATAATCATGCCTATACCCAGAAAAAATTGGAACATTGTCCAAACCACAAAATTGATCAAACACGTTTCTGTCCTGGGTAATATGAGTACCTGTTACTTCTTTACCAATTCTAGCTTTAGCCTCACAAAATTGATCAAACACGTTTCTGTCCTGGGTAATATGAGTACCTGTTGCTTCTTTACCAATTCTAGCTTTAGCCTCACTGTATTCTTTCCTCCTTCTAGATGAGATTTATTCACAAATTGCCCTTACTTCCCAACAACATCCAATCCAAAACAAAGCCTCACTTCCTTAAATCCTCTCCCAAACACCAAACACAGGCCAAAATCCTATTCTAAGACCTATCTGAAATTCTTATTATGCCTCTCCATGGTTCCTCATAAACCTTAAACTCAACATGGTCAAATACTGATGATCAATGCCTGGATGGTGTTGACAAAGGTTTACATATTTTAATTTTTTTTTTAAATAAGTATTTAACATTGCTTATTGTTATGAGCTGAATGTTTGTATATCCCTCAAATGTGTGTGTTGAAGCACTAGTGGAATGGCTTTTGGAGGTGAGCGCTTTGAGCAATAATTAGCTTTAGATGAGGTGATAAGGGTGGAACCCTTATGATGGGATTCATGCCCTTATAAGAAGAGGAAGACAGAGCTCTTGCTTTCTCCATGGGGATGTACCCAGGAAAGGCCATGTAAGGATACAGAAAGAAGGCAGCCATCTCTAAGTAAAGAAAAAAGTTTTCCCCAGCAACTAAATCCACCAGCACCTTGATATTGGACCTCCTAACCTCCAAAACTGTGAGAAATAAATGTTTTAATAGTTTGGTTATAGTACCTAGTGACACATCTGTCAGAATGGTACCTGACTGTGTTTGACAGTTCACAAAAATGCTGAAAGATATCACATGCATACTCATCCATCTTCTTGCTTCTCATACGTGGTTGATTATGAGGATAAATGGAGATACTTTACATATCTCTATTACCAGATCAGGTAATGGACTGTATCAGTTCTGTCTTTACTACTAAAAATAGAGTCACTAGCATCTTTAAATCTAATCAAATTAGAGAGTTAATTCCCAGAACCAATTATGAAAACTCATCCTTAAAATTCTGTTCCTTTAGAACTACTCTCAGTAGTGGTGATGGTTGCACAATGTTGTACCATTGAGATGTACACTTAAAAATAAGTTAAAATAGTGAGTATTATATTATGTATGTTTACCACAATGATAAAACATAATTATAAAAAAAGAAAAGAAGTAACTCAGGGCCTAAATCAGGTATATAGGTGGCAGAAATACCTTGAATTCAGAGTTTAAATCAATAGAAAATGCTAATCAATTTGTTGGCTGTATGAGAGTAAAAACTCAAAAGTTTTAGAGTTTTAAGAAGTAAATGTGAGCCTTAGGTTTTCTGTTTTTAATTTTACATTCATGTTTCTTCCTCTTCTCTCTCTTTTCAGTAGTTTGGTTTTATGATTCTATGCTAATGTGCACTTACATTTTAACATCTGTAGCATAATTTTCTTCATAGCAAAATTAAAATATAAAGATTCAATATTAACTTACTTCTCCAAGTATAGATATAGAGAATAACAAACATGGCTCTCAGAAATTTCACACGTGTACCTTCTAATGTAAATTCTGAACTGTGCCAAAGAACTAGCTTCACCACATGCCCATAATGTTGTGGTTCAGGCTGAAATCTCTCCTCTGCTCCCATCTCACCCAGCATTTTCTTTTTGCCTATTTTTTCAGAGCTCACAGGGGTAATCCTGGGTTGTGATTTAAGTCCCAAAGTCATTGGCACTTGCTAGTCTGCTCCCTGCTGTCTCTTTGGGGTTTAGTAGACAGGACTAAAAAGAGTAAGAAGGCCACTGGCAGTTGAAATACTCTTACTTTTCTTTCTGACTCACAGGAATCTGCAAAGTGGTTTGCAGGGAATGCACTTTTCCCAGCTTCATGTTAGGTGTGCTTTCTGTCTTAGGTACAATCTTTTCCAAATGCTTGAGGGTCACAGTATGATTTTCCCATTCTGAAAATCTATTTAAAAAATTCTTCACTCCTCTCCATCCACCGGCAGGCACTGCAGATGGCAATTAGCACGCTACACAGCCCTCCCCATAATATCATCAATTTTTGCCTGCAATGCATCTACATCTACTTCACAGCTCAAGACATGCCAAATCACACACCTCCTAAGTACTTGTTGCTAGCAACAAATCTATCCTCCTAAATGGCCAGCCACAGGCTATATTTGGAAAGTCAAAGCACTTTACTCCTCCCTGGCCCACTTCCTTGAGCTGAGATATCTTCACATCTTAAAGCAACCTCATCTATGGTTTTTGGTTCTACTTTTTAAGAGAAAGTTCCGGCCCTAGCTAATTTGGCTCAGTGAATAGAGAGAGCATCAGCTTGTGTACTGACGGGCCTCAGGCTCCATTCTGGTCAAGGGCACATGCCTGGGTTGTGGGCTTGATCCCCAGTAGGGGGCATGCAGGAGGCAGCCAATCAATGATTATCTCTCTCATCATTGATGTTTCTATCTCTCTCCCTCTCCATTATTCTCTGAAATCAATAAAAATATATATTTATTTAAAAAAGAGAGACAGCTTCGTATCAACTCTGCAAAACACAAGTGACACAAAGACAGAAATGATCCGTTTCTTTCCCTCAACTCCTTTCTTTTCTACAAAAATGAATATTATTAGTTAATCCTTACCTTATGGGACAACAGTGAATATTTAATGAGATCATCAAATATTAAAAATGGGCAGAGTATGGAGACTGAAGATTTGGCACATGGTCTGCATTCCACACTTAGATACTGTTAGGTATTTCTACTCTTTTTCTCAACCTCTCTCTATTTCAGTGGTTCTCAACCTTTCTAATGCCGAGACCCTTTAACACAGTTCCTCATGTTGTAGTGACCCCTAACCATAAAATTATTTTCGTTGCTACTTCATAACTATCATTGTGCTACTGTTAATGAATCGTAATGTAAATATATGATATGCAAGATGTCTTAGGTGACCCCGTGAAAGGGTTGTTTGACCCCAAAGGGGTCACGACCCACAGGTTGAGAACCGCTGCTCTATTTCTTTTAAATTGAAGAAGTCACATGATATAAATACAACCATTTCAAAGTAAACAGTTCAATAGTATTTAGTACTTTTACAACATTGTATAATAATATCTCTGTTTAGTTTTAAAATATTTCTATCATTATGAAAGGAAAGCCTGATCCTGCCAGCATGGCTCAATAGGTGAGCATCGACCTATGAACCCGGAGGTCATGGTTTGATTCCCAGTCAGGGCACATGCCAGGGTTGCAGATTTTATCCCCAGTAGAGGTGTGCAGGAAGTGGCCCATCAGTGACTCTCTTTCATCATAGATGTTTCTATTTCTCTCTCCCTTTCTCTCCAAAATCAACAAAAATATACTAAAAACAAAACAAAACAAAACAAAAGGAAAGCCTGTACCCACTAAGTAGGCATTCCCCATTCCCTTGTTCCTCTTGCAAACAATAACCTTCTCTCTGCCACCACAAAGTTATCTACTCTAGATATTTCATACAAATCAAATCATACAATACATAGTCTTTTGTATCTGGCTTCTTTCACTCAGTATAATGTTTTGAGATTCATGCATGTTGTTTCATGTATCAGTACTTAATTCCTTTTTATGGCTAAATAATATTCTGTTGTATGGATATATCATCATTTGTCCATTGATGAAATTTTGGGTTGTTTTCACATTTCAGCTTTTTTGTTTAAGTAAGCATCTGTTCTCAATTCTTTTCAATATATATCTAAGAATAGAGTTGCTACTCTCTCTTTTATTTCTAATTCTTCTCTCCGTGATCCATGTCTACAGGATCTATAATGATGTCCTGTTTTAAAAGCCTGGCATTGTTTACTTGTGCTTCTTCTCTATTTTAACTGATAAGCCTTACCAGTAATTCTAAATTTTATTAGTATTTTAATGAATCAATCTGTCATTTTTGTGGATCTTATCTATTTATACATTTGCATTTTTTTTCAATTATCGTATTCCCTTTAGGTCTGTATTCCCTTTCTGTAACTCCGAGAGAGGGCTGTTAGGCTAACGCTATTGAGACTCTGCCCTATGCCCTGGATCCCCTTGCTGATCCCATGAACACCAACCTGACTTCCAAGGGATTCTTTGTCCGAGAGCTCCCCTCAAACTGCCTGAACACACTCAGTTTATAAACACAGTGGACTAGATGTACCTAGGAAGTAACATATCTCTGGGGAAACCCTTAACCAAAGATCAATGGCTATCAGGATATAAACAACCCACCTTCTTGTCTTTTGTCCAAGATAATTCTGAAAGATAGTTTTCTAGAGTTTTCCTTGGCAATCTAACTGCAGTTTCCTGATGCTGTGACACTTTAATAACATACCTTTTATTAGCTACCTTCCTTTCCCTGTCTCAGTTTCTGTCTCTTCATCCAGAAACTTCAAGTTATAAGCTGAACTGTGCCTCCCCTCCCCCTGCAACATTCATATGTTGAAGTCTTAACCCCAATACCTTAAAAGGTGACAGTATTTTTGAAGATAGAGTTTTTAGGGAGGTGATTATGTTAAAATGAGGTAATTGGGATGTGCCTTAATCCAATATGATTCTTGTCATTATAAAAACAGGAGATTAGGACACACACACACAGCAGGAAGATCATGTGAGGACACAGGGAAAAGGCTACTAACAACAATCCAAGGAAAGAGGTCTCAGAAGAAACCAACACTGCTGACACCTTGATGTCAGACTTCTAGAAACCAGAATTATGAAGAAATAAATTTCTGTTGTTTAACCCATCCAGTCTATGTTACTTTGTTAGAGCAGTCCTTAAAAGCTGATCCACTCCTAATAAACTGTTTGCCCTTGAATCCTTGATTTGGTCTATGTCTGTGGAATCTAAACTAAGATTCAAAGTTTATTGATATCCCAGCTTGTCTTCTTTCCTAATATGTATTTGAAGCTATGCATTTTCTTTTAATCATGGCTATAGCTTTGACATGTTGTATTTGTAATATAATGATTAAGTTTTGACATATAGTATTATAACTTTATTTGAAGTTTTTCTATATTCCATGGGAATATCTTCTTTGACTTATGGATTATTATGACTTAGAAGGGTCTCATTGATATTATATATACTCTAGCCATGACATGTGTCATTTCTGCTCACAACTCAATAGCCAGAACTAATCATAGGGCTTCACCCAGCCACAGGGAAGCAAAGCACAAACTACTATATTCTGGTTTTAATTTGTCTTTCCCAAATAGTCAAGTTAATATAGTCTCTTTTACACCACTTGTCCCATGGTCAGTTTTTAATTTATAAAAATTAATGGCTGTTTTTTATAGTTAATATTGAGAATTAAGATCTTGGCTGGATATTTCAAGTCTTTTTCTCCATTCTCATGCCTTATAAGGGTTTTCTGAGATGAATTTCATGAATATGGCTGGGTCCAATGGTCCCAAAAGACTTATTCTGCATTTCGGCTGCATAGCAGTTCACAGAGAAAAAGCTAGGGATATTTCTGAATTACATGCACATCTCTAACCAGTGGTTCAAAAACACCCATATTACCCACTATCTGAATACACTTGTGACATGCTTTACAAAATGATTTGTCCAGAACAGTGAATATTAGGTACATGTTGTATGGAAAAAGAAAAAATTCAAATGACAATAAGTCTTTTGTCATCTATATAATAAAAGTCTAAGCGACCCTTATGGAGAAATAACCAGAACGATTGGTTGCTATGATATGCACTGACCACCAGGGGGCAGATACTCAGGGAGCTGCCATTGATGGTCAGTGTGCTCCCACAGGGGGAGCATCACTCAGCCAAAAGACAGGCTCATGGCTGGTGAGCACAGTGGCAGTGGCAGGATCCTTTCCTGCCTCTGTGGCAACACTAAAGAGCAGTGAGCCAAGTGGTAAGGGGAGGTGAGCAGGTGGGAGGTAAGGAATGAAGGATTCTGGACTGCTAGAGAGATGTCTAACTGCTGGCTTATGGGGTGCGGGCCTAAGCCAGCAGGCCGATATCCTCCAAGGGGTCCCTGACTGGGAGAGGGCACAGGCCAGGCTAAGGGACACTTCCTCCCCCCAACCCCCAGTGCACACATTTTGTGCACAGGGCCTCTAGTTAAAATATAAAGAGAAATACTCAAGAAGGTCATGACACTTATTTTTTATTTTTTTATTTTTTTATTAAATCTTTATTATTCAGATTATTACATTTGTTTCTCTTTTTCCCCCTCCATATCTCCTCTCCACTCGGCTCCCACACTTCCCCTACCCTTACCTCCCTCCCATTGACCTCATCCATGGGTGTATGATTTTTGTCCAGTCTCTCCCTGTATACCCCTCACCCCTTTCCCCCTGAGAATTATCAGTTCACTCCCTTTCTGTGCTCCTGATTCTATTATATTCACTAGTTTATTCTGTTGATCAAATCTTCAATTCCCTTAATTTTCAGATTCACTTGTTGATAGAAAAGTATTTGTTGTTCATAATTTTTTATCTTTTACCTTTTTCTTCTTCCTCTTGTTAAAGAGTACCTTTTAGCATTTCATATATTACTGGTTTGGAGTTGATGAACTCCTTTAGCTTTTTCTTATCTGTGAAGTTCTTTATCTGCCCTTCAATTCTGAATGATAACTTTGCTGGATAGAGTATTCTTGGTTGTAGGTTCTTGCTATTCATCACTTTGAATATTTTTTGCCACTCCTGTCTGGCCTGCATCGTATCTGTTGAGAAATCAGCTGACAGTTGTATGGGTGCTCCCTTGTAGGTAATGAACTGTTTTTCTCTTGCTGCTTTTAATATTCTCTCTTTGTCTTTTGCTCTTGGTATTTTAATTATGATGTGTCTCGGTGTAGTCTTCTTTAGATTCCTTTTATATGGGGTTCTATGTGCTTCCTGGACTTGTAAGTCTATTTCTTTTACCAGATGTGGGAAGTTTTCAGTCAATATTTCTTTAAATAGGTTTTCAGTATCTTGCTCTCTCTCTTCTGGCACCCCCACAATTCTGATGTTGGTACTCTGGAAGCTGTCCCAGAGGCTCCTTACATTATCTTAACAATTTTGGATTCTTTTCTCTTCTTGCTTTTCCAGTTGAGTGTTTTCTGCTTCTTTATATTTCAAATTTTTGACTTGATTCTTGTCTTCCTCTAGTCTGCTGTTAGGTCTCTGTACAATATTTTTTAATTCAGTCAGTGTATGTTTAAATTTTAGTTGGTTCTTTTTTATCTCTAGTTGGATCTTTTTCATCTCCTCTTGGGTCTTGCTAAATTTATCCATCTTTTCTAGGATATTCTTGAAAAAACCTTATAAGCATGGTTTTGAACTCTATATCCAGTCGTTTGTTTTCCTCCATTTCTTTTGTTTGTGATCCTTTCCCTTGACTCGGCATTTTCACTATGCCGGAAGAACTTCTGTGTTGGATTCAGCCTTATGAACCAGACTTGTAAAACTGCAGAAGCCACTCTATTGAGCTTGGGATGGGTGGAGTCTCAGGGCTTAAGGGAATGCCTTGCCTTCCAGTAGGCCCCGCCCTCCAGAGTCTCACTTGACTGGGTAATCGCTGAAGTAGTCCCTTGCGTGTGCGCACACGCTCTGGCAGTGCCTCTAGACTGCTGCCTTTCCAGCTCCCCTGTGCTCTGGGACCATATGAGTCTGGGTCCCCAGGGTTTCGCCTGAAACTGGGGTTTAGTGGAGTTAGAAATGACGCAGTTGGGAGGGTCCGTCTCCTGCCCACTCGCAAAAAGCCAGCAGCACAATCAGCAGCCGGTCCTCTGCACGCAATGCCGTGCACATCACCAGACTTCTGATCTCTTGCAACTCCCCTAAATTTCCGTGCACTTCTCCCTTTTCACAGTCCAAACTCCCCCCGTATGAGTTTCGGCTGGACCTGGGGTTTAGTGTCATAGGATAAGGGGTTCAATGCCATTGAGAGTCTCCGTCTCCCTCCTGCCAGAGAAAGTCAGCCAGGTTCTCTGGCATCGGCTCTCTCCAGGAACGCATCTCCATACCTCAGCTTTTTGCAGCTCCTCTGGGTTTCTGTGAGCCCCTCTCTTTCCTTCTAGTTGTAGAACTTTCACTTAGCCAGCTTTCGTGTGGTTCTGGATGATGCCCGTTCTGTCTTTTAGTTGTAGTTTTGAAATTGTTGTGCAAGGCAGTAGTGTAGGTGTTTACCTATGCCGCCATATTGGATTCTCCCTCCCATGACATTTTTCTTTGGAAGATTTTTATGTGTTGAAAGGGATGAAGTGGCCCTATGAGACAAAACAGAGAACTGGGAATATCTGAGAAAATTGTTTGTAAACAAGTCCCCCAAGCTGATCTTGGACACATTCAGGTGATGTAACAGTGACACAAGCCCTGGGACTTATCTGACTTGGCAAGCTGATACAATGGTGCCTCAGCATCACTACACTTGGTCTTCTCTCAAATGCTCTGGAGTCTATTCAGTTTGCAATCCAACGCTTGCTACTTTCTCATTTTGGTCAAGTAGAAAACCACATTTGAGTCAAATAAGTCTCTCAGGCCTGCATTCTCCTCCACTTGCTATTACTCTCAGGTTTGGAGATTCAGATGACTTCCACATTGTGCATTAATCTTATCTCTCAATAGCAGAGATTTTATTCTATCCTTGAACAATTTTTGTTTGTTTTTATGCAATGTATTTATTGATATTGTCAACTTAGTTTATTGTAGAATATAAAATTAGATCCTGCATTCTCCCAAAGGTTGAAAAGAACCTTCATTTTGTGAACATTTTCAATAGATTGCTTTCAAGGCCACAGAGTGGGAAATTCAAGAAAAATGGTATCAAGGCAATTTTTTTTTCTCCTTTTACTTTTGTTGGTGGAAACATTTATATCAATGAAGGTAATTTACTTTCATTTTACCAGATCCAGAGGTGCTATGGTGCCTTTGTTACCAATTCTGTATTCATAATTATTTTAGTATCAAGAGACCTCATTGTAGCAATTATTGATGAAAACAAAAGCTGGTGGCTTTTTGAAAGAAGTGGCAGATGCTCTCAAGAGAGTTGCCTCACAGTCATGCTTTCTGTCTAAAGCTTCTAATTGTCTTTTTGAGAGTTTGTGTCTGAATTATCCTTACACTTACTGGCCACCAACTGTGAAAGAAAGAGGAAAAGACAAGAAGATGTCTAATGTATTTCTGGGATTGGTGCAAAAATTAAAATCTTCCCTTCTTCCATCCATATTTTATCTTAATTCACATTTTTAAGGTAAATAATTTCAGGTTTTAGTAAGCCACTACAGCATATAAGCCCAGGCTTTTAATGAAGTAGAAGTAATTCTTATGATAATTGTCATAATGTTATTTCTGAATCGCATGCACACTGATATCTCTTGAGAGGTAGAGACAAACAAGCATTTGAAACCTGGGAGTGAATAAGAAAAATCCATTTATCCATGAATATTTATTGAATACTTACTATTTTAAAGGCATTGGTTCACTACACTGGGGGATGAATAAAAAATTATTAAAAAGTAGATGAATACAAAAATTGGTAACTGTTTGAATAAAGACTGAGGAGAAGTGAAGGATTCTGTGTCTTAGGTGATTCCAAAGGCAGATAAACTGTACAGATCAGTTTCAAAGACAGTTGTTCACCTTCTCTCCCATCGAGCTCCACCATGGTTCTACCTTGCCCCTTAGAGATTCAAGTTTCACTTATATTTCAGAGAGGAAACCAAAATTGATTTTTCCTTAGGACCAAAAATGGGAACATGTATTTTATTCGAATTCTCTGTTTAGGTAAATGAGTTTTTTGCTTGTTTGTTTTGCTTTTACCTCATGCTAAGGTTCAATGTTGTCTTTGGATCTATGATTAACACCTCCTGAGCAAAAATCTAGGGGTGTGTGTGTGTGTGTGTGTGTGTGTGTGTGTGTGTTTATGGAGGAGTGTAGGAAGCTTATTTCTAGAATTAAATTGCAAAGTTCTTTCCTTACATAATAATTTTCATTTTTGCTAATTCTGAATGAATCTAAACTATTTTACCTAAAAGTTTATTTTCCTCAGTATTCTTTTTTAGAAGATTTTTAAAGATAAGGTAAGTTTTGAACTAGCCTACAAACTACTTACTCAACAAAAATCTTTTATTTGGAAAATGAAATAATGGCTATTTGCATCAGAATTGACTTAATCATTAAAACATATTCCACTTCTAATCCATTTGTAGTGGAAAATTTTTGCATTTATTTATTTGATTGGGGGGAGGCACTTCTTATCATGTGTTTTGGCCATCTGCATATAGTTATAGAGTCACTGTCTCTCAGGATATTTTTTCACCTTTCCTGAGCTAGTGAAACCTAGGGGAATTATTAGAATAAAGTTGTCTCTATTCATTTGGGTGTATTTTGCAGGGAATCCTTTGTATCAGCTGAATCATTCACATTAAAATATCCATGGGAAGTTCACATAACCTCATTTCCCTCTGTTAATGTTCCTGAGTTCAGCACATGACAGAAATATACTTAGAAAATATATGGCTTCCTCTCAATCAGAGCCTAGAGTACAGAAACAGAGCCCCTCGGGACAATGCAAGACACTCATGAACTCTGGCCACTGGAAGACAAACAATGAGGACCTTATTCTTAATTTAGTTTCTAAGTAAAGGTTTTCCTGATAACTTTCTTTCTCTGGAGCATTCACACTGCCCATTGATGGATTAGCATACCCTGGTACCATAAGTTCCCGCTTTGCTTTGCCTTCCATTTTCTTTCAGCATACCCAGATTTTTTCTTCTCATTACACATTTCCTTCATAATTCTTTATAATAGCAATGAAAAATAATTTCCTTCCTCTTAAAACCAGATAACCAGTTGACTAGAAGAAGAGCTAAAGCTTGGTATAAGTTGAAATGGTCTCCATATGGTGTCATGCCAGCAATAATCCCAAAGTTGATCTCATAGTGAGGACAACACAAGGCCTAACACACTTAGAAAACCACCCAGCTGTGATGATGATTAGCTGGATGTAGCTATTTATTCCACTGAAACCCATGAGCCATGGGTGATTCACACAATTTATCTGGGGTGAAAGTTCTCACCAAAGGTGCGCAGCACCAACTTCTTCCTTCAAGGAAGTCTTTACTGAACCATGTCTACTGCCTCATCTTGTGAAATGAGGAAAGTCTCTGATAAGAGAATTGGAAAAGAGGAAAGAAGAAGGGGTGTGCAGAAGGATTGAAAGGGTGGGGAAGGTGGTTTATTTAAATACCCAGAGCTCCTTATGCTCTCATCTGCTGTTGATCTAGAAGAGTAGTGACTAAATTATAACCTGTATATAATTTTATTGACCAGCGTCACCCCAATAAATAAATCTAAAGGAAGCACAAATAATTCCACAGCTGCCCATTAAAGCCCCAGAGGCACCAAACTATCAGCTTTCTTCTATCAAGGAAGATACCTTAATCCACTCACAAATACCACTATATCTATGCTTTGCATGTATTAAACCATCTTTCAATGGAGCCAACACAGACAGTTTTTTCCATTTTTTTCCATTTTTGTAGCACATCTCTATTTCTCTCCTTAAGCACCAGATAAAGTAGTTGGTGTGCATATAAGGACCAGGCTGTGCAAAAATATGGTTGTGGTGGTTGTTGAATGTGTGTTGGATGTATGTAAGTTGAATGTGAGTTTGGTACATCTCCACTGTAATGCAAAAAGGTATGGGACCTATCTCTCCTGGTCCTGGAGAACCCAAACAGAATATTTGTAATTTCTAAGGTATATTTTTTATGGTCACATAAAAATTCTGTTAGTTGACAGACAGAATTACACTTTCCTCCTTCCCCAGGAAATGCCTGGTATTCATTCTATGTTAAATCAGTTTGATTCCAAAGATCTACTGGTTTACTTGTAGCTCTCCTCTACTTCTCTTATCCAAATGGTGTCTCATTCTAATTATTCGCCCAGGAAAAGTCAACATTTGAGAACCTGTTCAAGCAGGTCAGGCTTGGATTTCCATTACAACCCTTGGAATTCCTATATGAGCACTTTATATCACAGAGGAGGAAGTCTGGAGGACAGGACAGAGATATCTCAGAGAGGTCTCTACCAATGTTTACTCAGATTTTATGAGAAAATATTCCCCCTTGCTCTTTCTTCTTTTTTAAACACAGACATTCGGAGAGATGAACATTATTTTCATTGACTGTTGCCACACATACAGAATGGAGATAGCAAGACTAATCTATAGATCTTCCACAAAATCTGGGGAGATATAATGTAGTAAAAATAAAATATGTACAATATTTTTTGCATATTGTGATTTGTCAATAATGCTGATTGAACTGAATTAGATAAAAATAAATATTATACATATTTTCTCCTGCCAATATGCTTTAGAAGTAGAATTTGTTTCATTTTCTCTGTCATCTTGCAACATCTCCAAATATGAATCCAAATTTGTGTAACTCCAACATATATTTTGTATTGATGTCATATTGTGTTATAAAGGTTGTCACAGTTTTCTGATCAATTTCAAGGCTGATATAAATATTGAATTAGAAAGAGTAAATACAGATGGGTGACAAAAATTAAAATTGGAGGTTGAGATACATTTGCCCAGTCCAAATCCTGTTTTCAATCAAGGTTTTGGCATATTGTTTTAGCGAATTCCCAACCAAGATAGCATGAAATAAAAGCCAGATGAGTGAAACAAATACAGAGCTATGGGAATGCAAAGGAAGAGATGATCATGTTTGTGAGAAAGTTCTGAGAACACTTTCACAGATAAGATAATATTGAAACAAAGGGCATAGTTTTGCCTTACATAGAGTACCTAGAGCCAAGTTTAACAATTAGTAAATTTTCAATAAGTAGTTGTTGAATGTAAAATGGAAAAGGAAAGATTAAGAGATGACAATCAAAGTTGTAATATTGGAAAATATCCATGTCAGGGGGCAGGCAAAGGATTTCAAAGAAGATTTCAAAGACATGAAAAAGGAAAAAGAGTAGAAAATTATGCAAAGTATGAAGACATGTCCAAGAGAACTTGTTTGACAATATTTCCTAGTACAATAGAATAATACAATTCATAGTGTGGTCCTCAAACCAGCAGTATAAGTATCAACTGGGAAATTGCTAGAAATGCATGTTCTTGTGCAAATTCCTGTTCTACTGAGTCAGAATCTTTTGAAGTGGGGGCCAAAATATCTGTGTGGAATAAACTTACAAAATGATCTTTATGCAAACTAGAATTTGGAAAACAATGTATAGCATATTTCTGAAGATGTGTTGCTATGGGTATAACTAAGTTTTCTGATTCTGAGATTTCAAGATTTTGGTTCTAGATTATTCCCAGAATTAAGTTGCAGAGAAGTTATTATATTAAATTCCTAAAGTTTACATTATATTTAAGCCATTCAAGGTAAGCAGTTTATGCCATGCTTTATTTCATAAAATCTATCTTAGAATGCCTCACTTCATTTAGAATGAGAAGGAAAGCAAGGCTAACTTTACTCAGCCATACCTAAACATCACTCAGATTTATTATTAGATAACTCAGCTCACCTTGTTAGCTACAGTGTCTAGGAAAATTAGAACATATTTTGAATTATACAAAAATAAAAATGTAACATTTTTAAACTGGTTGACTAACGATGAAGCAATGCTTGGAGAAATATTCATAACATTAAATTATTTATTAGAAAAGAAGAAAGACTTCAATTAAAAATTAACTTTTTATGTTAACAAACTAGAAGGAAACAACTTGGGGTGATAAATACACAATACAATACACAGATGATGTGTTATAGAGTTTTCAGAAATAAGGCAAGCTCCACAATCAGGGGTCCTGGCAGAACACAAAGTATACTCAAGGCAAATATCTTTACTCCTGCAGGAGGGTACACACACACACAACTTCTGGCAGCATGTGCACTGAACTGAGGTCTGCTCTGGGCTTTATCCCTGATGCAGTCAAATGTCTCTCACTCTTGATTGGAAGAGCTTAGGCTCAGTCTTGCACAATTGGTAATTTAAAGGAACAAAAGAGGGGTTGACCTTTGCTGTTTCAAAATGGCAGACCCCAGGGGAACTGTAAGTCACACAAGCCAAAATGGAGGCTGCCTAAATCCCCTTCTTTGACAGAAAAGATTACTTGTTTATTCTCACATAATGTACACCTGAAACCTGTATATAATTTTATTGACCAGTGTCACCCCAATAAATTCAGTAAAGAGGTAAAAACAAACAAACAAACAAAAACCTAGGAAAATAAATCTAAAGGAAGCACAAAGAAAAATACAATAAAGATAAGAATAAGAATAGAAATTGATGAAATTCATATATTTAAAAAATAAAATTAATGAAATAATTTTTTTAAAAGATCAATAAAATTAATACCATTCTAACCAATATGACAAAGGAAAAAAGAGAGAGGACACAAATTGCTGTTATCAGGGATACTAGAGGGCACACAGTTATAAACCCCAGAGACATTATAAGATAAAGGGGTATTACAAAGAACTTTACAAACATAAATCAAATAACTCTGATAAAAGGGACCAACTATTTGAAAGACACAAGCTACCAAACTCACCCAAAAAGGAAAGGAAACTTAAAGAGTGAAGGGACCAAAATTGTGTCTCCTGAAGTTGCTCTTTTTTTTTTTTTTTTTGGATATCGATCTTAAGGTTTTTATTAAAAAACAAAGACTCAGAAAAAAACCTTGGTACCTTCCCACCAACCCCCCCTTGCCCTCTTTTCTCCCTACCGCCCTGCTTTTCTGCCCAAAAGATTCAGACAGAGAAACCTGCTTCAGGAAGGAGATCTCAAGATGCTGCCTTAGCCTAATTTAAACTAAGTTGGTAAACAAAAGGGCTTCATGCTGCTGTCTGCTACTAAATATCCCCTATGGACCATTGTTTCTGAGTCACCTAGCAAGGACATTCCTGCCATGCATATTCTTCCACTCACTCAACTACCTGTAAACCTCCCATTCTCACTTCTGAGATCTAAGACCCCATTCTCCACCCTTTCTCTTTTGTACAAAATGTCTTACATACCCAATGTTGCCTCAATCTTTTCAGAATTTTCATGGAATGATCATGCCTTTGTGAATTTCCATGCACATGTACTAAATGTTGATGTTCTCCTGTTAATCTGTCAATTTGATTATTGGCCAAGTCAGAAGAACTTAGAATATGGGAGGGAAAGTATTAATATTTTTGTAGCCCCCACAATGGCTTTGTACTTACTAAAGAAATTGAGTTCATAGTTTAAATTTTCCCAAAAAGAAATATCCAGACTCATATGATTTTACTCATTAATTCTATCAAACATTTAAAAATGAAATTATGCCAATTCTATATAAATTTCCATGAAAATTAAAAAGTACAACCTAATTTCCAAACCATTCTTTTAGGTCACCAATATTCTACTGTTAAAAATACCAAACAAACAGATAAAAACAGTTAAAAAAAAAAAAAGACCAATGGGGAAGACTATCCCCATTAACATGGATTTTAAAAATCCTCAAAAAATACTAGTAAATCAAATCTAAATATACATATAAATCATAATCAACATAATCAAATAGATTATCTGAGTAAACCAAGAATTGTTTACTATTTTTTAATTTTAATTAAATCTTTATTAATCAGATTATTACATTTGTTTCTCTTTTTTCCCCTCCATAGCTCCCCTCCACCCAGCTCCCACCCCTCCCTCTACTCTTACCTCCCCCACATTGACCTCATTCATAGGTGTATGATTTTTGTCCAGTCTCTCCCTGTACACCCCTCACCCCTTTCCCCCTGAGAATTATCAGTCCACTGTCTTTCTGTGCTCCAGATTCTATTATATTCATCAATTTATTTTGTTGATCAAATTTTTAATTCACTTAATTTTTAGATTCACTTGTTGATAGTTATGTATTTGTTGTTCATAATTTTTTATCTTTTACCTTTTTCTTCTTCCTCTTCTTAAAGAGTACCTTTCAGCATTTCATATAATACTGGTTTGGTGTTGATGAACTCCTTTAGCTTTTTCTTATCTGTGAAGCTCTTTATCTGCCTTTCAATTCTGAATGATAGCTTTGCTGGATAGATTATTCTTGGTTGGAGGTTTTGCTCTTCATCACGTTGAATATTTCTTGCCACTCCTGTCTCGCCTGCATCGTTTCTGTTGAGAAATCAGCTGACAGTCGTAATGGTGCTCCCTTGTAGGTAATGAACTGTTTTTCTCTTGCTGCTTTGAAGATTCTCTCTTTGTCCTTTGCTCTTGGTATTTTAATTATGATGTGTCTTGGTGTAGTCCTCTTTGGATTCTTTTTATATGGGGTTCTGTGTGCTTCCTGGACTTGTAAGTCTATTTCTTTCACCAGATGTGGAAAGTTTTTGGTCATTATTTCTTCAAATAGGTTGTCAGTATGTTGCTCTCTCTCTTTTTCTGGAACCCCCACAATTCTGATGTTGGTATGCTTGAAGCTGTCCCAGAGCTCCTTACATTATCTTCACATTTTTGTATTCT
This sequence comes from Lasiurus cinereus, assembly GCA_011751065.1. Lineage (NCBI taxonomy): Eukaryota > Metazoa > Chordata > Mammalia > Chiroptera > Vespertilionidae > Lasiurus > Lasiurus cinereus. The sequence continues at coordinate 10,942,222 of JAAGEH010000392.1, forward strand.
TTTTTCTTCTTGCTTTTCCAGTTGATTGTTTTCTGATTCTTTATAATTCAAATTTTGACTTGATTCTTGAGTTCCTCTAGTCTGCTGTTTGGTATCTGTATAATATTTTTATTTTAGTCAGTGTATGTTTAATTTCTAGTTGGTCCTTTTTCATCTCCTCTTGGGTCTTACTAAATTTATCCATCTTTTCTAGGATATTCTTGAAAAACCTTATAAGCATGTTTTTGAACTCTATATCCAATTGTTTGTTTCCCTCCATTTCTTTTGTTTGTGATCTCTTTCTTTGTCTCTGCATTTTCACTATGCCAGGAGAACTTCTGTGTTGGATTCAGCCTTATGATACAAGACTTGCAAAACTGTAAAAGCCTCTCTGTTGAGCTTGGAATGGGTGGAGTCTCAGGGCTTAATGGACCACCTTGTCTTCCAGTTGGCCCTGCCCTCCATGGCCTTTGGGTCTCACATGACTCTGGGAAATCACTGGAATGGTCCCTATGCGTGCTCTCTCGCAGTGTCTCTACACCTCTGCCTTTCTGGCTCCCCTGCGCTCTGGGACCATATGAATCTGGGTCCCCACGGTTTTGCCTGAAACTGGGGTTTAGTGGAATTAGAAGTGGCGCAGTTGGGAGGCTCTGTCTCTTGCCCACTCGTGAAAGCCAGTGGCACAATCACCAGTCGGTCTTCTGCGCACCACCAGACTTCTGCCCTTTTGCGACTCCCCTAAATTTCCGTGCACTTCTCTCTTTTCACAGTCCAAACTCCCCCTCTATGGGTCTTGCCTGGACCTGAGGTTCAGTGCCGTAGGATAAGGGTTCAATGCAGTTGGGAGTCTCCGTCTCCCTCCCGCCAGAGAAAGCCAGCTCTCTCCATGCCTGTATCTCTGTACCTCAGCTTTTTGCAGTTTCTTTGGGTCTTTGTGAGTCCCTCTCTTTCCTTCTAGTTGTAGAATTTCCACTCAGCCAGCTTTCCAGTGGTTCTGTATGCTGTCTATTCTTTTAGTTGTAGTTTTGAAATTGTTGTACAAGGCAGCAGTGTAGGTGTTTACCTATGCCACCATCTTGGATTCTCCCAAAATCAAGAATTGTTTACTATTATGAAGCCAATCAATATAATCAATTATATTCAATAGATAAAAAAAGAAGAAAAAAAAGAACAGCCACACTGTCATCTTGATTGATGTAGAAGAGTTATTTGAAAAAACTCAACATCCAAAAATTCTCAACAAAGTAGTAAAGGAAGAGAACTTTCTTAACTTTATGATTGGCTTTTTCTATGCTATATTCAGAAGACTCAATAACTAGCTAATTATGACAAAGGCATAAAAATGTTCTAAAATTTAAATGGAAAGTCAAAGAAAACAAACACAGAAACTATAAAGTTGACAGACTGACACTAATTTCAAAAGTCATAATGTGCTTATTGTCTTGCAAATATTGTTTGCAATGTGCTCATACTGGAAAAACAGAAAAACAACTATTATCCTTGGCCTGAAGCAACTCAATTTGGTGTATACTCATCCTCAGTTTCACACTGTGATTCCTTTTCTTTTATGTTCACAAATACTTGTGTGCCTCTGCTACCCAACAGGCGAAACTAAATACCATATGAATGTATTTGAAAGTTTTAGAAAGATCTATTCCTTGGGTAGGCACCATTTTATTTGAGCTAATGCCTACCAGGTCTGCCTGCTCTGAACACTAGAATCTTGACCAAACTTTAATTGGATACTCTGAATTTGGCTTAAACAATGCATTAGTGCAACACTACTGAGAATATTTTGCAGTGTTTACATTTGGATTGGAATATGATATTATCTCTGTCTTCATGGGCTTCCCAACTTAGTGAAGAACTCAAATCACAAATAAAGAGATTAGTGAATAATTTAGATGGTACTAGAAAACAGGTCCAAGACCAGTAATGGAAGCCCTTTATTGTCATGCTAAACAGTTGTAATTTTATCATATAATGATGATAAACCATTGAATATTTTAAACATGGGAGAGCTCTTGCTGATGCCTCAATTCACTTATCCACCCATTTATTCAATAAATGATCATTATTTACCAAATATTAGATGCTATTCAAGATTCAGAAATACAAAGGAAACTCAGCCATTACCCTGCCTCCAGCAAATTCACAATACCAAGAAACACTCTACTCTGTGTGTGATGCTGATTGGTTTACAAGCAGGATATTATTTTTATTACCTCTCTTGACCCTCCCTCCATTCAACATGCTTTAGGTTAGCATCCTCTGGTTGAAAGCAGAAATAGGCTAATGTACTTCCTGGCTTTTGTTTTCATAAGCCTAAGCCCCAAAGGGGGAGAATATTATAGACAAATATTGATGGTCAGAGGGAGGTTTAAGCTAAAAGGTAAAAGTTTTTCCTCCCTACCCTCTCTCTACCAGACAAGAACCATCCTCATGTTGCAGGAAGGAGGAAAGTGGAGGGGGAAGAAAGTGTGAGTCTCAGAAGAGCCAAGCCAGACCTAACTCCCCCGCACCCTGCTGTGACAGTGGAAAGACTGCAGAGAGAAATGGATGCATCAATTGCCCATGCAGCATATGAGACCCAAGGCAAATTTGCAAAGATGTTTTCATCCCAAGCATGCACAAAAGCAGCAGGATGCCAATGCACCTATATAGAGACAGACAGTGGTATTCAGGGATACACTATATAAACAGAGAGGTTCCATCTTCTTCCCACCCCAGCACTGTGGCACAGTCCAGGGGTGGGGAGAGCTGATCCCATCAATAACAGATAATACTTTAAGATCCTTACCAATGACTAGGAGAACACTTGACAATCAAGCACTTCTCTGTATAAGACCAGTTATAATTCAGGGTATTGCTACTCATCCCCATTGGGCTCATTTTGACTTCTTTGAGAACAAGAACAACTTCAAACTCTAGGTCTGCCCTATGTTCATCATGGACAGCTGTGATGAGTTGACACCAGAGTATTTCAACTTCATGTATAATGTGATTGACTCTAAGGACCTGCCCCTGAACATCTCCTGAGAAATGCTCCAGCAGAGCAAAATCTTGAAGGTCACTCATAAAAACATTGTTAAGAAGCACCTTGAGCTCTTCTGTGAACTGGCGGAAGGCAAGGAACTCCATTAGCATTTTCTAAAAACCTAAAGCTTGGAATCCACGAGAATTGTTAATTGTCAACTCCCTTCTGAGCTTCTGAGCTATCACACCTCCCAGTCTGGAGATGACTTCTCTCCCATGAAGGAGACCCAGAAGTCCATCTGTTGCATCACTGGTGAGAGCAAAGGGCAAGTTGCCAACTCTGCTTTTGTGGAACCAGTGTGAAGGTGAACAACTTGTTCAAACCCCTCAAAAGGTGATGAGAACTAGGATCTCCCCCAAAAAAATGTTTAATGGAGAAGTGAATTGCATTGCCTCTGGTTAGAATTTCAACTCCAATCCTTGCTATTGACATTAACCTCTCTGGGCTTCCATTGTTTCACAAGTAAAATCTGACTAATAATAATATACTGTATAGAGTGTTGTGAGGATTGAATGAGTTATGTGTATAAAGTGCTAGAAGATTATCTGTAGACCATAATAAGTGCTACATAAGCATTAGCTACTATTATTTATTTTTAACCATTTTTTTATTTTGAATAAATTTTAAACCTATCTAAAAGTTTCAAAAAAAAGTAGTACAATGAACATTATATACTTTTTAGCTAAATTTACTAACTGTTAACATATACCACATTTACTCTATCTCCCTCTGAGTGATTGTTTTGTTTCTTTGTTATTGGATCATTTCAGTATTAGTTATATCTTCACCTCTACACACTTCTCTATATAATGTCCTACATAGTCATAAAAAATTGCCATATTCATGAAATTTAATACTTATACAATTCTATTTTCTAATAAGTGGTTCATGTTCAGTTCTGTCCAAATGTCCCAAATATGTCCTTTAGCTTTTTAAAAAACCATAATCCAGTCAAAAATTGGGTATTACATTTAATTGTCATATCTTTTTAGCCTCTTTAATCTGGAAACATTCACTAAGCTTTTTTTATCTTTTATTACATTGGCATTTTTGAGGAGTCCAGACCATTTTTTGCATAATCTACCCCTATTTAGATTTGTCTGATTTTCCTCAAGATTAAATTCAAGTTTAACATTTCTGACAGATATATTATTCAGATGATGTGGTTTTTCAGAATATCACCTGAGGGGACACATGATGTCAGTTTGTCCCATTATTCCCATTTAGTTAATGTGGTGCCTGCTACCTTCCCCCTTGGTTATTAGTAAGTCATCTGTGGTGTCATATTCTGAGATTGTGTGAATTTTCTAGATAGTCTTTCACCTGGTGATGTTAGCATCATGGTTGCTTTTGTTATCTCACAATGGGCATGGCATGGTCAACAAAATGAACAAAGAAGATTACTTTGGTTCAAAAAAAAAAGATTGCCATAGGGTACAGTGGGAGCATATAGCCAGTAGTTAGCTCTACTTAGTAAAAAAATTTACAAGCTTTGGTAAAAATGCAAATATCTGACAATTAGCTGAATGACACTGGGTAAATTTCCTTAAATTTAATCTCCCATAGAATGGGAATTATAATTTCTGTTTAATAGAGTTCATTTGTGTATTAATACAAAGAGAAACTTGAAGATAATGATGATGGCTGCATTATTACAGGATGAATTTGATTAAGTTATAAACATTATTGGATTAATGAAGATGGTACAATTAATCAGATGTTGACTCTAAGATATACAAGATGTCATTGCAATTAATGCATTGCCTCCTGGGTTTGGAAAATTAGGAAGGGTAGAAGTAGCCAGAAGGAAATAGAATAGTTTGATCTTTGTCATATTCAGACTTTGTCATAATTGGTGGTGATGCATCTAGTCTGAAATGGATGCTGAAGTGGTAAGATTCAATGTTTTACTGTTTACATAACAATCACCTAAGAAAACTATAAAAACTGTAAGTTTCTAAGCTAAGCTGACCCCTCAGAGATTGGGTGAGATTTTGGCCCACTGCTAGGGTAGATAAAGTGTTACATGAATTTGAAAGGTCAGCTCAGAGGAGGAAAGTCAATTTGTGTGTCATCAGATTATAGATAGTAATCATATACTTGCATGTAATAGCATTGGTCTGAATCCCTGTCCTTTGTGCATAGATTAAGGAAATTCAACATGTACATTGCTCTGAGAGAGTTGACACAAGATTATGCAGAGAGGTCTGCAGCCAATTCTGAGAGTTGTACTTCAGATCTATGCTGTCCAATATGTGGTCACTAGCCACAAGTGATTCAACTTGAATGAAAGAAGCAATAGTTAATACTTTTATGATATACTTCTCTAAATTCTCAAGTATTTTTTTTTTAGTTTAAGGTCCTGGCCAGTGTAGTTCAGTTGATTGGAGCATGGTCCCATAAACCAAGGAGTCCTGGGTTTTATTCCAAGTCAGGGCACATTCAGGAGACAGCCAGTGCATTGATGCTTCTCTCACATTGATATTTCTCTCTCTCTCTCTCCCTTTCTCTTTCTATATATATACTAGTGGCCCAGTGCATAAAATTTGTGCATAGGGGGGTGTCCTTCAGCCCTCTGCCTGTACCCTTTCTAATCTGGGACTGCCCTCAGGGGATTTCCAACTGTCAGTTTAGGTCCAATCCCAATCTGTCCTAAACCGGCAGTCAGACATCCCTCTCACAATTTGGGAACACTAGCTCCTAACTCGAAACACCAGGAGTCTTTCTTTATTTTATTTATTTAATTATTTTTTTAGGGCAAAAGTCTATGATTTTTCATTGAAACTGAAAAACTGTCAGGGACAGGTATTGCAGAGGACCCATCCTAAGTGGATGGGACCTAGGGGTGAGGAGTGAGGACTTTGTTGACTCAGTTGTCAGAATTCAAATGGGTTCTGTGGATTGAACCTTAATAACATTTGAATGGAGATTTCCTCATGTGGTTGGGTGAAGAATTATTTAGTAGGAGTGTCTGCTTTTGGGAAATACACAGGGGAGCATCCTGTCATGTGTAGAGCATACTCTCACACAGCTCAAAAAAGACTAGGGGAAATGGGCATATACATGTATAAATGCACAAACTCACACACAATCTAACATTGCAGTTATCATCTCCACCTTTGTGTACCTGCCTACTTGCTAAAATCCATAACTACAGAATAAAGGCTTGCAAAGCTTCCTTGGCCACTGGGCCACAGCCAGGGTGCAGGAACCCTGCAGACAAACCCACAGGAACAATCCCAGCTGAGGTCCAACAGGTGCTACTGTGTTCTTGTTTCCACTCCAGTATGTGAACTGGGGTCTGTTTTATGACAGGTTCCGTTGGGGCTTTGGCATTTCTGTGCTTTCTGGTGGTGTCTGGCTGTGTGGGATGGCCAAGCTGACACTCCAGTAGCTGCCGGTTCTCTGAGCCCGAGAAGATTATGTGGTAAAATACAGAGAAAAGATCGAGTCATAAGCAGTTCAAGCTGCCCTGTTTCAACCTTAAGGAATCAACAGCATCACATATGGTGTCCTTTCAATGGAAACACAGAGAGTGCTACTCTGAGCACATACCCTGGTGCCGCCTCATGAGGGCCCACAGACCAGTAGCAATGGCCACTTGTGGGTGACGTCGTGCAATTGTAACTTTGAGGCGACGTAGGTGGTAAGTCTGGCTGCCAAGGCCACAAAACTGGCCTATATCCGGGGCTACGCTCCACAATGAAGCCGGAGGTTGGGCACAGACAGGAAACTCAGGGAACTAACATAGCCATGTCAGTTCTGACTCAGTTTCTCTATGCACTTTTAAACTATCTGTGTTCTTCTGGAAAGAAGGTGCCTGAAGACTTGGGGCCTACCTGGCACCCCAACCTTGCTGACTCTGCAGGCCACTGTCCTAACAGCTCCATACCTCTGTGGCCCTCCACACAGCCTGCTGGCACCATTCAGCATGGTATGTCCAGCATAGTCAATCTATATACACAGCCCCCAAAACCACCCGGCCACACAGGCTCAGGAGACTGATGCATGGACTCTGCTTTCCTGGGCCTGGCGATGGGCCCAGTGCACCTGCATGGAACTCTGGTCCGAACTCCACTTTCCCGTGCCTGGCAGTGGGTCCAGTGTGCCTGTGCAGAGCTCCCACCTGGACCGGTCATCTGTCCAGCCGTGACAGCCCTAGTTTAATATTCATTAGTATATATACTAATGAATTCATGCATGGGTGGAGTTCAACCAGCCTGGTCAGGGGAAGAGGACATGGGCGGTTGGCATCACCACAGCCGACTGCCAAGATGGTTGGCAGTGCCCAGGTATGAACTCCTGGTCAAGGGGACAATTTGCATATTAGCCTTTTATTTTATAGGATATACACTGAGTGTCCAGATTATTAGGCGTTCAGAGATCATAATAATCTGGCCACTCTGTGTGTGTATGTATGTGTAAATATATATATATGGAAAACAAAACTTTAATTTAATTTTAAATTTATTAAAATAATATAAAATTAGGAATTTAGTTCCTCTGTGTTTTTTTAAATTAATTTTTTATACATATCTCCCCATTGCCCCCCCTCCCTCCCAGGCAAAACCAACCCCCCAGTGTCTATATTCATTGGTTACGCTTATATGCATGCATACAAGTCCTTTGATTGATCTCTTATCTACCTCACCTAACTTTAATCTTTCTGCTGTAATTTCACAGTCTGTTTGAAGCTTTACTGCCTCTGTATCTATCCTTTGTTCATTAGTTTATAATGTTCTTTATTATCCACAAATGAGTGAGATCATGTGATGCGTCTTCTTCATTGACTGGCTTATTTCGGAGGTGATCCCTAGTTCCTCTGTTAAATAACTCATTTTAAGTGCTCAACAGGCATACATGGCTAGTGGCTATTCCAATCGGACAGTGTAGATATAGAACATTTTCATCACCACAGAAAGTTCTATTAGCACTGCTGAGAAGCGTTGATAACTTGCCAAAAACCCATGCATGGTAGAAAATGGTTGTTACTGGTCTCACTCTAAAGACCAAGAAAGATGTCTAGTGAATAAAAGACTATTTTTTTTGTCTTATTGCCAATTAAAGGAAAAAAGACTGTAGCAATTCAGGAATGTTTGATGAAGAAATGGCATCTATTTATACTCACCCCTGCTCTCTAATTTGGGGAGGGTGAGCTTCTAAACCCTAAATTTCCCGAGAAGCAAGCTACCTAGAATATTCTCTCTTAAGGGACTATTTTCTATACACCATTGTTGGATTCTACTCTCCTTCTGGCCCCTTCCTTCCCAGACAGCTGACTGCCAAGATGGTTGGCAGTGCCCAGGTGTGATACCAGGTAGCTGTTTTTCCTCTCTGTGTGCCGTGTTGGCCCTCTCTAAGTGTAGTTTGCATCCATCTGCTCCTTTTGCCCTTCTATGCTGCAGAGTTAGGTGTTGTTTTGTCCCCTGGAGGAAGCCCATATTCTATTCCTACCACAGAAAAAACAAATCAGGAGTAACAAGAAAAAATATGGGGTGTAAGCATGTGTTTCCAGGTCATCAACATGCAAGCAAACGTGCATGAAAATAAGTGTTAATTTACTGCACGATTCAGTGTTTGCAAGACTATCAAGTCATTTCCCATAGGCAGCCCAACAGTCATCACAAGGTAATGAATTTTTATTATAACTATGTATGATGGTTGAACCAGCAAACAAATGATCAAAGAAAAGAATAAAATAATAACAATGGTGATAACAATAATGATAGTGTAATAATTAACTGGCAAAGCATCTGTAACAGGGGTCAACTGACTGATATAATTGTCTGGGGCAGTTATAATAGATCTGACATTCTTATTTTAACATTTTTGGTTTCTGCCTTTATTTAAAAACATTTCTGCAATGAAAATAGAAAAAGTTGAATGGATAGTAGTTTGTGTTTTTATTTATGTTTTCCATATTGGGTTTTGAGGCCCTTTAAATTTTATCTGGAATATTTTGCAGAAGTTATTAGACCACAAAAAGACTACTGCTTCTTGGAATTTTATGTTTGTTTGTTTGTTTGTTTAATATACTTTATTGATTTTTTAAAGAGACGAAGGGAGAAGGATAGAGTTAGTAACATCATTGAGAGAGGAACATTGATCAGCTGCCTCCTGCACACTCCCTATAGAGGATGTGCCCACGCCAAGGTAACATGCCCTTAACTGGAATCAAACCTGGGACCCTTCAGTCTACAGGCCGACACTCTATCCATTGAGCCAAACCAGTTAGGGCTATGTTTGGTTTTGAATTATCATCATCATTCCCAGTTTTCTCATTCATGCTTACACATCATTGATGTTGCTTTCATTACCTGCAAAATTCAGGTTGGATTGTGCTTTCACATTGACCAAACCATTCAGAAGTAAGACCATTTCAAAGATAAAAAGGTATTTTAAAAATTCATTTTATTCCTCTTTACTACTTTTTTAGTGTCATATTTTATTTTATTATTTTTCTTAGTTGTGGTCAAGTCTATTATAATATTTGATGAAAGGAGAGTTGATCTGATTCTAGCCATGTAAAAGTATATATGAATTCAGCTTGTCCAAAAGAGAATTCTGAACAATGTAAATAGAGTTTAATGTTTAGTTAGCTCTTTTTCTTGCAAAGTTGTCCAGTTCATGCTCATTTTCTTTTCTGAAGTGTTGTTAGTAATCTCATTTTAGCAAGTATCCTCTAGAAGTTCTCAGTCAAAACAAATATTTATAGTTAAGTCCTAAACTCTGGAAAATGGCTTTGTATGTATGCTGCCAGTGTATGTGTGTGTAGGGGGGAAGGGGATGGTTAAATGGAAAGGCTGACTTTGTCTTGACTTTAGAAACACAAAAGGAGCCACCGCAAAACATCATTCAAAGATACTCACATGGATATTTATTAGAAGAAGTTCCCCTCAGTTAAACTAAGGCAGAGGGTTAAGAGGCTGTGGGGGCTGTAATCACACATAACTAATGGGCACACTTTTCCCAGACAGAAGGGCCATGCGTTAGTCATAGTGGTAAATCTGTAGTGACAGACGTTTGTTCTGTATTTGCGAATGGCCTGATTTGGCATGCATGCAGCTCGTTCTACTGACAATAATGGTAACATGGTGTGAGGGAGAGGGAGGGAAGAAAGGAACTGGAATTAGGAGAGGAGGTGTGGTAGAGGGAAGAGAGAAACCCAGACAGAGAAAGGGAGATGGGGAAAGGACTATTAAACAGTGAAATATCAGAAGTATCTAAGGGTGATTCAAGGGCAACCTGCCTTAAAAAGAGCATCATTTTCATTTGGGAGAAATTCTAATGTATTGGGGAGAATCACCTTTCTTTCCTCCATGTTCCCTCCCCCTTTCCCTTCTCTCTCCTTCAATCTCTGGGGAAGATGGATATTCAGACAGCTGTCAACTGGTACAAGATGCTTTTGCATCAAGGAATCCCTTGTAATTTGCAAAACTTGCCTGGCCCTTTACCATTTGCTGCAATTCTGCAACCTCTTCAGGTAAGAAAGAAACTGGCCCAGAGTGATGAAAAGAACGAAGGCTGTCAATAATTAGAAGAGAAGTAGCATTATGCCCTCTGCTCTCTCCCTCCCCTCAAGCCATTCATTCTTAAAGCAACAAAAATAATCCATGGCAAGAGCAATTATGATATGCAAGGACACCTCTGTTGAGGGTGAACTAGGAATGGTGGGAAGAGCAGGAATCCTTCGTACTGCTACAGACTTGCTGTGTGATCATGGATAAGTCACTGCCCCTCTCTGGCCTGTTTCCTAAACTGTAAAAAAATAATTAAAAAGAAGACCTCTAGGGGCCTTTGAGCATCAAAAATCACAATTTTCATGGTAAGTACATAGATAGGTAAGTAGGTAGCCCTAGTGCCACCTCTTCAGTCATCTTTCCTGACCTGACTTGCCATCATCTGAAACATTTTGTTAATTTTTTATAGCTATTTCATTAACTGACTAGGATGCAAGCTTCATGCAAGTAGGAACAGAGTCTACCTTATACACAATTTTTTTCTTTAGGGAAGAGTATACATATTCTTTATGTTATTTATATCTCTATAAAATAAATGTTGTGGAGTATTGAACAACTTTATCCAGTTATTTTTCTATGTTGAGAATTTTCTGTTTGCAAGCAATAGACACATACTGCCCTCAGTGAGTGGGCATTTATAAGGAATACACAAGCAAGGAAGGGGTTGAGAAACTCTTCCAAGTCCAGAAGGAGGCTCCCCTGGGAAAGGGAGAGTGGCTATTACCACTGAGGATCCAGTTAGAGTTTTATACCTTGGCAGTCCCTCTGGCAATACAGCATTTACTCTTCCTGTCACTTTGATCAAGCATCCTTGCTCTCTGCTCCAGGCTATGCCATTTCAGTGAGATAGTCTCTTATTCACCACTTCCCCTGATTGGACTCCCCAGCATCACCATGCAAGGTGGGGTCTGAAGTCAAACTTCTCCAAAAAGGCTTAATTGGTTTACCTAATCACTATCCAGTATACAGAACCCCATCAGGGCAAAATTGCCCTGGTACCAGTACAAAGGTAGCACATCAAAAGCAACTGTATAGCTTTTTCAAAGTATACTTCCTAGGAACCCATTGATAGGTAATTAATTAGAATCTCCATCTGGTGTTGCATTGGGCATCTAGTTTTTTTAAAAGACTCTCCAAGTGATTCTTCTGTGCACCTCTAGACCAGAGACATTGCTTTGGGGCCAGGTGCTCAACCTTGGTCCAATCATGATATCGAGCTAAAGGGGTTTGTCTAATGAAACACAAACAGGAGTTTGCAGCAAAGAAAGTAAAGGTTTATTTAAGAAAATGGCACCAAACCAGGAGTCATGGGAGAGCTGGTTCTCTGATGGCTACTAGGGGAGAGTTATATAGGGGTAAAAGTATTAATCATGGTGGAGTTAGATTCATGGTCTCTATTGATTGATCAGCAGTAGGGTAGGAAGTAGTTGATCATTGCATCTGGCCCTGATGTCAGCCATGGCATCTGGTTTCACAAAGGCCAGTGGGGTGATTTTTTTTTTTCTGGATCTGGAGCTAAACACAACTGAGGCCTAGATGTTATATTTAGTTTGAGTAAAACTTTGTTTCTCTGGTCAATAGACCAGGGCTTTGTTCCCAAGATTATTTGATGTTGAACCAAGACCTTATTGTTCAGAAGGCTTAATGATTAAAGGAGTGGACATGCAAAGGAGATGTGAATAAGTCAGAGTGCTCCTGGCTAAACAAGGCCAGTGTGAATCAAAAGGAAAGAAAGAAAAAAGGTCATATTAAAAAACTAAAGTTTCTGCATGGCTACAATCAACTCTTCCCAGGAAGTAGAGTCTGGGGTACAAAGCATGGCAAGCACTCAGAACTCCATAGAATCCTTTTAGATGTCCTATCTACCTTTCCATCAATCTTCTATCTTTTCTGCTATCTATTGACATACTACGTGCCACCACAAGTGAGAGGGTTTCTAAAAACTGGAAACTGAGGAGGTATATTCCAGCTGTAACAGAGAACATAGAGCACGTAATTATATATTTCATCTCAGGATTAGAATTTAGCTTCTCAAAATAATAATTCTTTATTCTACAGTTTTTCGCAATTACACTACCACCAAGGCAGTAGTACCTAGAAAGGAATTTATTCTTTTCTGAGTCACATGAGAGCAACTTACTGAATGACTTATGAAATAAAACTGCTGTTCATTTCCTTTATCAAAAAGAAGCCAAGGAAAACAAAGATGAAGAAGGAGAAGAAGAGAAAGGAAAAGAAAAACAGGAGGAAAAGGAGAAAAACAACAACAGACAGGCTAATTTCCATGGCTGACATTCGGAGGTCCTTGGAAAAAGATAGGCTACCGGAAGTGAGGAAAACTGGGTACTTATTTATCCAATGTAATGTTTCCTATGCTCCAATTTGTATAATGTGTAAAAGAAATAGAAGATACAACCTTTCACTGAACTGAACATCCAATAAGGAATATACATGGAAAGGATCTACAATATTAAATAATATATATTAAGAATATAACCCAGTCAAAGTTGCTCAATGATTAAGCATTGACCTATGAACCAGGAGGTCACAATTCAATTCCTAGTCAGGACATATGCCCAGGTTGCAGGCTCCATCCCCAGTAGGGGCATGTAAGAGGCAGCCAATCAATGATTCTCTCTCATCATTGATGTTTCTATTTCTTTCCCTCTTGCTTCCTCTCTGAAATCAATAAAAATATATATTTTTAAATGAATATAATATGTTCCAAGACTACTATGGTCTCAATAGATGCTAGTTCCCTTTTACCTTAGATAAATAAGTTGATTAAACACTAACTGTCTGTATCAGACGTGCCTAACTTTCAGTCCAACTTTCTTCTCCTTTGCCTACCTCTCCTTGATTTTCCAGGTTACCTTGCAGCTAGGATGGGGAAGTCTTCTGGTATTTTTCTCTACCCTTTTGTACTATGTTGAATAATGTCCCAAAATAATTAATGTCTACCTATAAATGTGACCTTAGTTAGAAGTAAGATTTTTGCAGATGTAATTAAAATGAGATTCTACTGGATTCGTATGGGCACTAAATCACTCATGTCCTTATAAGAAGAGGGAAATTTGGACACAGAAGTGCTGACACAGAGGAGAGAAGGCCATTTGAAGATGGAGGCAAAGATTGGAGTGATGTATCTACTTTGGGAATACCAAGGATTGCTGGAAAGACCAGAAGCTAGAAGAGGCAAGAAAGGATTCTTCCTTATACACTTTAGAGGGAGGATGGATTTCCAGCCTCCAGAACTGTGAGAGAAAAAATATATTGTTTTAAGCCTCCCAGTTTGTGGTACTTTGTTATGGCAATCCCAGGAAACACCCTCTTTTTACTTCCTACTATGAGGCTAGGAAGTTGCCTTGAGGAATAGCAGATATTTTATGAGGACCTACACCATATTCTAAGTAAGGATGGTAGGCCAGAAAGACAGTAGAAACCTGCTTCCTTGGGGTAAATTCCTTAGACTCTAGATAAATAAATCATAGGTGTTTCAATTATTGTCACTCAGGTTTTCTTGGTGAAGAAGAAATGACATGAAAATAACCTGAATTCATGTCTCAGCCATTTTATTAGGCAGATGGGTAGCCCTAGGAAAGTCATAAAAACTTCTTAAATGTCATTTTATCCCTCTGTAGAACAGAAACAATAATATCTTTAAATGAGATAGTTTGAGAAAGCCAAGGGTCATCAATAAGAAAGAGGAAGCTAATACCAATTACCAAGACTGGGATTTCAAGGGACCTGGGTCCCGTGTTGAGTATCAATATACAAGCAATATAAAGACTACTTTCCCCACCTTTATCCTTGCTGGGACAACCAAAATCTCCCCCCATCCACCCCCGCCCCAGTAAGGAGTTTTTAACAGCCCTGGTAAAGGTACTTTATAAAATATAAAGAATCATACCAACATTGCGGGTTAATTACAAATCAAATAGCTCCACCACACAAATTATATAAGAAATGTTACTGGGCCAACCTGGTGTGGCTTGAACACCAATCTATTTGATTCCTGAGCAGGGCATGTGCCCGGGTTGTAGACTCCATCCCCTGTGGGAGCTATGCAGGAAGTGGCCAATCAATGGTTCTTATTCATCATTGATGTTCCGATCTCTCTCTCCCTCTCTCTTCCTTGCAGAAATGTTACTGGGATAAAGGGTTCCACATGCTCTCATCCATTCAAAGAGAGCAGAGGTGTGGGTTTTTTTTTCAAGTTCTTTCTGGGATAGATCTATCCCATCAACTTCCTAAACCTTGTCTTTCTTGCCCAAAGTATGTCCTTCCCATCCCTGAACACTTCCTTTGGTTGTGAGCAAATACAAGACATGAGTTAATAGCCTGTGGTGTCAAACTTCCCAGTTAGAACTAACAGCAGAAAAGATAAGGATAGACACTTGTTCCAAAAGCCAGTGTCTTAATGTAATTAAATGGCAAACTTCAGGGGAGGCCACAGAAGCACACAAAACTTCATGGAAGTATGAAGTAGTTGCTGATCTTTCTCAGAAGGGCGTGTTCAACAGTCTACCTCTTTACTCACATCCCACTTCATAGCAAGGGCTCTTCATGAGGAAGCTCGGCTTTTATGAAGGGCTGTACCTTCCCAATGTATATTGCATCAAGACACAGTCCCATTCTTGTCCTGGGTTCCCAGCTGCATCTGTGTCTTGCTCTCATAATTCAGTTCAAATATCTTGTTTGTCAATTCAAGTCTAAAAACAAGCAGGCCCTTGTCTGTCTTTTTCCCTCCCTTACACCTTTTCATACCCTCTCACTACTGTGGAGCTAAGTGAATACAGTTTTCCAAATATAATTCTGCAGCCCCGTGTGTTAATCCTTCTAATGAATGATGATAATTGCTCTTGCTATTTTCCAAAATGAAAATCAACCTCTGAAGAGCAGCTGGTTTGTTATAATGTTCTTCTCCCTCCGATTACATCCTTCATTCCTACAAGTCAGTCAAAGCCTAGCCTTGACTGCTTCATCTGTGAGCAGGGCCTGTGGGACACACTGGAGGAATGTGCTGATGGCAGGGAAATGGAATAAGTGTGCTATTGTGTACTTTATTATATTTAAGGGAATAGGGAGTAGAAAGGGGGAAGATCTATTTTAACTTTTGATTTCTAAGATATCTGTTATGTGTTGTGCTTATTGATCTATCTAAAAGATAACCAGGCTTTTGGATGGCAGAGCAAAGCTGTTTCCACCCTTCTTTTTTCACTTCAAAACAACTAAGAGAACACGAAGCAAAAACAGAAACCCTGTATTCTTTAAGGACAAGAGACATCTGTAATCTGGAACCACAACATATGAAGATGAGAAACAGATGAAGGAAGGCACTTAGTAGATCTATGGAAAATCAGATCTAACCGCCTGAGGGTGACATCATAAGGAGTCAAGCCCATTCACTCTGCACAGCACAGGAGCCTCCAGGAATTGAGAGGCCCACATGGCGCAGTAGGCCAGGGAAAACATGGCCCTGCAAACAACCCACATGGGAAAAGGGTAATAATATCAGCTACCATTTGTGAAGCATTTGTTGGTGCCTGGTCCTTTACACACATTCTCTACTGCAATCCTCATAATTAATAGCATTTTATAGATGCAAACACTAAGGCCTAGAGGGATATAGTAATTTGTCCTAGGTAACAAGAGAAAGATATTAAACCAATGTTTAGCTGACCCTTGAACAACACAGGTTTGAACTGCATAGGACCACTTATAATTATTTCAGTCAACAAATCACATAACCTAAAATAGACAATGTAAGTTTACGGTATCAGTAAATACAGCTCAGTACTATAAGTGTATTTTCTCTTTCTTATGATTTGCTTGATAACATTTTATTTCTCTAGCTCACTTTATTATAAAAATAGAGTATTTAATACATAAACAAAATATGTGGTAATGGGCTGTTATGTTACTATTAAGACTTCTGGTCAACAATAGGCTATTAATAGTTAAGTTTTTGGGGGAATCAAAAGTTATATGTGGATTTTTGACTGTGCAGGGTTTGGTGCCCCTAACCCCCCATTATTCAAGGGTCAATTGTTTTTAGCTCAAAGCCTTAGCAGTAGCCTCCACCACCTCTCTACGTGAAACCAAGCCATGAGTTGTGTTGACTATGTGGCCAGGTTGTCATATAATTGGTAGAAATGATAGCAAGTGCTGTGCAGAGCTGCTGCTGTCTGGGATCAGGCTTCACTGTTTTGTTTAAGAAGCTTGTTGTTTTGAAAATTCCTATAGAAACAAAAGTGTTACTACCTCCCTGCTTGCCATCCTCAACAGGATCTAGTCTGGAGGAGACCTCCTACAGGGATGAAAGTGTGCCTAGAAAGTGAGTCTTCCGAGGACCACAGTAGCTGAGGGTCCATCAGACACACTGGCCTATGTCCTGAGAGGGAGGGTGGGGTATAATGGGAACTGCTAATCTCTTCTTACACTTGCCTGTTTGTTACTGCCCTGCTACCTATCCTGGTATATACCCCACTGCTGCTTTTTGCTCCAACAGGTCACCCACAGCACAAAAATCTGGGTCATGAAGAAACAAAGCATCCAGTGTTAAAACTGCAAAACACTGCAGTGTTTATTCTCTATCTTATTTATGTTTTCTATTCATGGCTCAAAAATCAGTCATCAGACACTTGATGAGAATGTTTGGTGCCATGGAAGTAAGAAAGACAGAGGGCATCATGTCTGCTCACAAAAGGCATAAGCAGCCAGAGAGCTACAACATCAGTCCTGCAAAGGGATAGGCAGGGATGAGGTGTGTGCAACTGAGAGCTAGTGAGGAGGCCTCAGTGTTATTGAAATGGTCTCACTGCCTTTTTGTAGCTCTGGATCTTCCATTAAATTGTGATTCTTTTTCTTTTTTGTCAAAGGCCTTATTTGTGTTATTTCTGAAACCAGTTGCCAAAAAACACAGCAGTATTACTGCAGAGTGAAGACTTTTCCTACCCAGATCTGAAGACCCCTCCTCTTACACATAATGTGATTGTTCTCAAGGTCCCCACTTCAATTTCAGCTAAAGAATTAACTGTTTCCTTTCTACCTCTCACATTTGCCCAGTTTCCACCCTGAAATGAAAACCTGTGGGAGAAGATCCGAATCCTTCAGTTGTGAAGTCCCTTGAAAAGGAGCTGCTTTTGATTTATAATGTAACGAGGCATTGACTCATCTACACTAGTGTATAGAAAGTCTCAGAATGAGCCCAGGATGGGTCAGCTGGGGTTCAGGCCTGCTGGGACACATCCAGACAACTGAAGTTTATTTGCACAAGGGCTGAGTAGCCTCCTGGGAGAACATTAAGGGAGAAATAAACCAGGCACAATGAATTTGACTCAATAAAAAGTCTTAATCATTCTAAGCAATGGGCAGTTCTCTCAGTAATGTGATCTCTGTCATATAGATGTGTCTCCTGTTCCAATACCCACTGGCCACTTGTTTGCATCCTATGAGGAGTGGCAATGGGGATATGTGTAAATAAAAATAAAAAGAGCTGTTTCTTGAAATTCTTAAAATCTTAAAGCCCAAGTGACACTGTTTATAAATAGATAAAGACATTCTTTCTGTCAAGCTGCAAGGCTTTGGTTCTGCAAGTGCTCATGGTGCTGGGGATGCTGCTGCTCAGGCATGAGCAGTAGCACTAATTCCAGGAGCGCTGTTTAAATGGAGTAGCCATACCACCCACCTGCTGGGCAGAGCAGTGATGGTGTGGGACCATCAACCAGCAAAAGACAAGATGGCCTGGTGGAGCAGCAGACGTGATGGCCGGCAGCAGGGATTTTGGTGTCAGCAGGGGACAATGGAACCAAATGAAGCAGCAGGGGAAGCACAGTAGTATCTGCATGGATATAAATAAGACCACCTACTGGCCTTCTCTGGGGAGGGGGATGTAGAAGTGGGGGCTGGGAAGGGGTGAGGGAAGAGCTAGGTAGGGGGAGGGTAGGAAAGCCTTGGGGGCTGCCATTCTGTGTGAGGCTTATCACTGGAAGAACTAGGGACATTTGCTCTCATTCTTAGTCATGGATTTGTATCTATTCATACAAACACACATAAACGCACATACTGACATGTTTATCCTATCAAAGATGTACTATGGATGTAAATGCTTATATGTATCAAGGCGCTGCTTGTATATGCATTATAAATTGTTAAAATCAAGTGGGGATGAGTAACAGTTGTGTGAGGGGGTCTAAATGGGTGAGTATTAGGGTCTTGACATCTGGCTTCACCCAGAGAAGTCTGCTTTCACACATTATATGCTTTGTGCTGCTGCCTAAAATTTTTATTAGGAAAGGTTACCATGTTAAAAATAATTTTTTGAAGACTCATTTGATATAATCCAACCAAATGAGAAAATGGGAATAGAGATCTCAAATGACTCGCCTGAGGTTGAAAAGACAACAGTAATGGATTAATGGCTCAAGTCCAATTTTTTGTTTTATTTTATTTTCCTATTACACCATACAGAGAAAGTATATACACTGGAACAATGAAGTCTGGAGGATATTGTACAGAACTCTCGGTTTTAAATGGTTAGATGTTTGAGAACTGGCTTATTAGATCTTTAATTCTTCTAGCTATAATTTTATAGCAAGAAAAATATTAGGTATGGGGTCAGTAAAGTAGATTAAATTAATATAATTTTGTATCAAATGACCATAGTTAATACAATTTTATATTCAACTTTAAAGTTGAATTTAGAGTCTACTAGACATGTTGTACTAATCAGAAATGTAGAACAAAATGAGATCATTGTGTTTCAGAATGGGCTTTGAAAAACAATGGTCCAATTTTTTAAGCACAAAAGGAGAGCAAAAAAAGATGACAAGAAAGTCATTAGTAATGTTCATGAATAAATGTTGAGAGAATAGAATTATTCACTGAAAAAGAGAAATCAAAAGAGATTAAATCATTTCCAGGGATGTAAAGAATCTCTTAGCAGAGATGAACTACATTTCTACCTGACAAGGAAGATAGAATAATCGTAGATCCTTAGAAACACCATGAGAGTGAGGTGGTAGAGTCAATAGAATTGAAATGATGATACACACCTTTCAGATTCTCTAGGCCTTGCAGAGTTGTAAAGCTCAGAGGTAGTAGATGTTAAGTGATCAGTCCAGGAAGGAAATGGTGGCTAAATAAATGACTACTGGTCACTGTTATTATTTCAGAAAATATCTAGTGTCACCGTATGTTGAAAGCTAAAGGTAATTTATTAAGGAGGAATATGGGTAGGGAGGAGTCTGAGGGCACCACTTTCCATATGTATGTTATGATGGTCACTTGGAATGTCAGCTCACAATGCACAGCTGGCTTCCTGATCAGGTTTGAGTGTTCTTCTATACTCTGCTCCTGCCCTTCCTGCTCTCCAATTAGATTCTCAGCTACTGGATGGTTCTGTGACTGAAGTCCATGAAATTAGAAGTAAGATAAAAAACTTAATAAAACAACAACAAATGTTAGGACTTCCAGTCAAAATGGCAGAGTAGGCCTTCCACAATCAAATTACAATTAATTTGAATGTAGTTGTAGCTCAGCAATTGAACTTTGATGGAACCAAGAGGTGGCAGGTTGATTCACAGTCATGCTCAGGTTGGTTTCTAGATTCCCAGTGGGAAGTGTGCAGCAGGCAGCTAATCGATAATGTTTCTCTCTCATTAATATTTCTATCTCTCGATCCCTCTCCTTTTTTCTCCCTCTAAAATATCAATAAAAACATATTTTTACAAGTACAACTAAATTATAGAAAACAACCCTTAAGAACCACTTAAAGACTAAGTGAACAGAATTTCTGTAACTAAAGATATAAAAAAGAAGCCACATTGAGACTAGTAGGAGAGACAGAAAAATAAAATGGGCTAGTCACATAACCACTGTGACAGCTAAGAATTAGAAGAGATATCTCAACTGTGAAGGGTTTCCCTAAAGAGCTAGGGGACACAGCTCCACACCAGACTCTCCAATCCAAAGGACCACTGTCAGGAAGAGGAGTCCCCACAACAGCTAGCTGTGAAAATCATCAGGGACTCAGCCAGGGTGAGATGGAGGGCTCATGCATCCTCTTAAAGGGCCCAGTCATAGACTCATTCACTCGTACTTTCCTTAAGCTCCAGAAAAGGAATAGCAGCTCAAAAAAAAAAAAGACATTGTGGCAGGAACTGAATTATCTGGCTTCAGAGCAAGGGCTGGAGAAACAAGAAACAGCTCTCTCTCTCTGGGACTGAAGTGCTGGCAGGTGTCATTTTTCATTTGTTGAGTCCTCTCTCCATCCATCTGGTAGGTTCCATTGTTCCTTTCCTGAGCCCTCCTCCTCCACAGTCTGCAGACACAGGTGGGTGCCAAATCTGAGTCTCCATTAAACTGGCTAACACTGCTCTTGCCCAAATCAGGTGATACTTTGAGATCCTGCACAGTCAAGTCACACACCGATCCTGAGCCCCTTTCAGAGGATAATCCACACAGGCAGCTGGGCTGGGTCCATACTGTGGACTTTTCTAAAATCTCTCAAAGGTACACAAACTCCAAACAAGCAGTGACTGGCCTCAGCATGCCCTGTACATCTTGCTTCAAGCCTGGCAATAGTGACAACCAGCCTCAGAAAACTACTCCCAGACACCTCTAAGCTCAGCACAGGCATCTACCAGCTGCATAAATCTGGTAGATCCTACAGGTGGCCCTGGGCCAGACACAGGCAGTGGCTGACCTTGGTCTGCACTGAGTTACTCCTAAGACACCACAGAACCACACCCCTAGTGGCCAGTTTCAGACCACATCAGAGCCCCACACAATTAGCACCACAAGTGACAAAAATAAAGGATTATCTTGACAGACACCGGAGCCTGGCTAAAGCCAATCCTTCTCTGTGGGGTCTGCTATAGTCATGGCCAGTCCTCACAGCCAGTCAGCCCAAAAGTCAATCTCACCAATTGATGTTCCAGGAACAATCAAGGTTTGACTATATCAGAAGAGCAAGAGCACATACAACCTACCAAAGAGACACTCCTGAAGCACCTAGCTCATGTGAACAGAAAGACTGTGCCATTGGGCCCCGTAGGACACCTACAACATGAGGCCTACATAATACATAGAAACAACAGAGATTAATTCAAAATGGAAACAAAGAGCACGTCACAAATAGAAAAACAAAACAAAACTTCAGAGAAATAAATAAACAAAATGGAGGTAAATAATGTATCTGACACAGCATTAAAAACACTGGTTATAAGGATGCTCAAGGGAACATAGAATAGCTCATTTCAGTGAGAAATTCAACACAGAAATAGAAAATTTTTAAAAAGAGACATGGAAAACATAACAAAGAATCAATTAGAAATGAAGAATACAATAACTGAAATGAAGATTACATTACATTAGAGGGAATCAGTAACAGATTGGGTGAAGCAGAGAATAGAATCAGCAGTTTGGCAGACAAGTTGGGATGAAACATCCAATAGGAACAGCAAAAAGAAAAAAGAATCCAAAAAATAAGGATAATTTAAGGGACTTTTGAGACAATATCAAGAATTACAACCTTCATTTCATAAGGGTTCCAGTAGAAGAGAGAGCAAGCAATGGATTGAAAACCAATTTAAAGAAATAATGACTAAAAACTTCCCTTACTTGGTGAAGAAAAAAGACACACAAGTCCAAGAAGTGTGGAGAGTCTCAAACAATAAGCTTACACCAAGACACATCATAATTAAAATGCTAGTGGTTAAAGACAGAGAGAATCTTAAAAGCAGCAAAAGATAATCAGTTAGTTACCTACAAGGAGGCTCCCAAAAGACCGTCAACTCATTTCTCAACAAAAACTTTTCAGGCTAGAAGGTACTGGAACAAAATATTCAAAGTGATGAAAGGCCAGGATCTACAATCAAGATTCCTCTACCTAGTAAAACTATAATTTAGGATCAAAGGAGCAATAAAGAGTTTCTCAGACAAGAGAAACCTGAAGGAGTGTAATGCTGGTTTCTTGTAACCAGCATTACAAGAAATGTCAAAGGAATTTCCTTAAGAAGAAGAAAAAAATTATGCATAAGAAAACATAACAAAGAAAAAATTCTCACTGACAGAAGCAAAGACATAATAAAAGAAGTGGATCAATCAACACTAAAGTTAGTATAAAGATTACAGGGCAAAAGTAGTAAGATTGTGTGCAATTACAATAGTAAATTAAGGGATACACACACACACACACACAGTAAAAAATAATTATAATGAAAACCTAAACATGGAGAGGGTGAGTCAAAAATGCTGGGGATTTTACAGTGCCTTCAAACTTAAATGACCATCATCTTAAAATAGACTACTATAAACATGACTTCATGTAAATGAAGCACATAGTAACCACAGCCAAAAAATCTGTAAGATATAAACAAGAAATAAAGAGAAAGAATCCAAACATATCACTATAGAAAGTTACCAGCATACAAAAGAAGAGATTAGAAAAAGAGAAACAAAAAAGAACTATAAAAACAATCAGGAAATGACTGATAAAATAGCAATAGTTTCATATCTACCAATAATTTTAAATGTATATGGATTAAATGTTCCAATCAAAAGATGAATGGCCAAAACCGGTTTGGCTCAGTGGATAGAGCGTCGGTCTGCAGACTGAAAGGTCCCAGGTTCAATTCCAGTCAAGGGCATGTACCTTGGTTGTGGGCACATCCCCAGTAGGGGGTGTGCAAGAGGCAGCTGATCGATGTCTCTCTCTCATCGATGTTTCTAACTCTCTATCCCTCTCCCTTCCTCTCTGTAAAAAAATCAATAAAAATATATTTTTTAAAAAAAGATGAATGGATAAAGAAGATGTGTTCTATGGTGTGGGGGCCAGATATGTCATGGGGGCCAGATATGTTGGGATCTTCCTCTTCCATGTCCCTCATGGAAAAAGAGATGAACCGATTCTGAATGGAGGCAGCTGGGAATTGAGAAGAAGGAAGGAAGGAAGGAAGGAAGGAAGGAAGGAAGGAAGGAAGGAAGGGAGGGAGGGAGGGAGGGAGGGAGGGAGGGAGGGAGAGAGAGAGAAAGAAAGAAAGAAAGAAAGAAAGAAAGAAAGAAAGAAAGAAAGAAAGAAAGAAAGAAAGGAAGAAAGAAAGCACAAGATTCAGAGATAGACACAAAGCTGGGACCCGGGTGGAACGCTGCCTTTTTCTTCTGGAGAGACAGTAGACCCAGAGCCGAGGCAGCATGTTTATTTATATTCCAAAATGTAAGGGGGTTTCACCAAAAACTAGGATCAAAGAAGCTTGGGTGGGCCCAGGTCCTATTCATTCTCTCATTCCTGGTGCTAGACTGGATTTACATATTAAAGCCTGCTCCTGACACCTGGGCAAAGTTAGGAGTCAGTACTGATAACACATCCACCTTTTTGGCAAGATGTGTATCCAAGAAGCAGCTTTGCCTGTCACTTCGGACTCAGCTGACTATAATTTAAAGAATGCCCATATGTCTTCCCAGAGGCCCTCTACAGTGTTCCATATCTACAATGGAATATTACTCAGCCATAAAAAAGAATGAAATCTTACCCTTTGTAACAACATGGATGGACCCAGAGTGTATTATGCTAAGTGAAATCAACCAGACAAAGACAAATACTATATGATTTCTCATAGATGTGGCATCTTAGAAACAAATAAATGAACAAACAAAATAGAAACAAACTCATAAATAGAGAACAAACTGATAGTTCTCAGGTAAAGGGGTTGTGGGATGGGTGAAAAAGGTGAAGAGATTAGAAAGTACAAATTGGCAGTTACAAATCAGTCATGGGGTTGTAGAGTTCAGCATAGGAATTATAGTCAATAATATCATAATAACTATATGCAACATAATGTGGATGCTAGATTTAGGCAGACAACTTCATAAGTTATATAAATGTCTAAATACTATGCTGTACAACCTAAAACTAATGTAATATTGAATGTCAAATTTAATTTTAAAAATTTAAATTAAAATTTTTTAAATAAAAATACTTTGGGGTGTCTAACTTATTTCACTTAGTATAAAACTATTGCACTTTAATATGTATTCACTGTGGGTTGCCACCACCCCTACTTCATTTTTGGCAGTGGTCAGGAGGTTGTTGGACTGCGTGTCACCTAGGAAGGTAGGTCATTTTGGCCATGACAATGTGTATTATGCTAAGTAAAAAAAGTCAGACAGGGAAAAATAAATAGTGTGATTTCACTTGCATGTGAAGGTTAAAAAATGAATAAAATAAAACAGCAACACAGTCATGGATACAGAGAACAAATCAATGGTCACCAGAGGGGAGTGGTGGAAGGTTGGGCAGAAAAGGTGAAGGGGAATGAGAGGCACAAACTGCCAGTTAAAAAAATGAGTCACAGAGATGTCATATAGAGCATAGGGGGTATACTAGTAGTCAATAATATCCTCATAACTTTGTATGGTGACAGATGGTTACTAAACTTATTGTGGTGAGCACTTCATCTTACCTAATAATAGACAAACATGTAAATTGTCCATAGCTCTGCTATGCCCACAGCCAATCAGGAGTAGGTATGCAAATTAACCCACTAAAGATGGCAGATTAATTTGCATATGTAGGCACAGAGCAGCCCAGGGGGGTGGGATGCCTACTATGAGGAGGGAATGAGGTGGCGGAGGGAGCTACAGGAGCGGTGCTCCGGCCAGGATGAGGACTTGCAGGTTCCTGGGCCACTAGAAGCAAAGCCAGGGGAAGGAAGGCCTATTGCATAAATATCGTGCAACAGGCCTGTAATAGGTATATAAATGTCAAATCACTATTCTGTACACCTGAAAGTAATATAAGTATGTCAACTATAATTTAAAAATTAAGGGCTTGGGACAGGGGCAATCATGGTACCAACCTATAAGGACCTGCTTCCCTGGCAAATATCTGTGTAACATGGAGAAGGGAAGCCCAGGTAGCTGGACCTGCACCCAGCAGGGCTATTTCTTTTCCTCACAGCAAGAATGGGGACTTCCTAGTGTGTCTGTCAAGACCTGTCACCAGCAAGGTCTGTAGCTTCATTCATGCTTTGCCAAAGTACACACCCTTTTTGTGAGATCCACACAACTTACAAAATCTTTTCAAGTAACTAGCCTCAAGGAAGATATCTGAGCTACTGAAAAAGACAAGATTGAAATTTACAATGGTTTTCAAGTAGGTGACATTGTCTTGGGCAAAGTGACCTCTCTAGGTGAAACATGCCTAAAATGAATAAGGGGTGGTGGTGGCCACTGTGATTCAGGTATCCAGATGGATCCCATCAGTTGGTGTGAGATGCAGTGCCCTAAGACCCACACAAAAGAATTCTGGAAAGTGGCCCTTATACAACCTGGATTTTTGTAGACAATACCCAGGGAGAGAGGTATTCTGTTTCTAAGAGCAGAGGTATGAAAGGAACAGTAAGATGCTATTGTCTTTATTCAAACACCTGGGGTCAGATAACTACCAGCTCTAGAAAAGTCTTCAGGAAACTTATGGTACTCTGTAGATGCAACAATTTTCTTATGAACCTTTCAGTGGAAGGAAATCTTAGGTGATAAATTTCTCTTCTGGAGGCTCCATAAAAAAAAATAAAAATAAAAGGTATAATGTTGAAAATAGCCTATTCCTTCTGACAGTCTTATACTAGTAAATATATAATTTTTGCTGTGACAAAAAAAATACATTTTTATGAAAATAATGTCATGGTAAAAATTCTACACAATAAAGAGGTAATATGCAAATTGATCGTTACTCCAACACACAAAATGGCCAACCTCATGTGGTCAAAAATGGCCCCATGTAGACACAAGATGACCACTATAAGATGTCTGGCAGGGGAGGGCAGTTGTGGGCAATCAGGTAGCAGGGGAGGGCAGTTGTGGGGGACCAAGCCTGCAAGGGAGAGCAGTTGGAGGCAACCAGGCCTGCAGGGGAAGGCAGTTGAGGGTTACCAGGTCAGCAGGGGAGGGCAGTTAGGGGTAATTGGGCTGGCAGGGGAGCAGTTAGGCATCATTCAGGCTGGCAGGGGAGTGGTTAGGAAGTGATCAGGGTGGCAGGCAGAAGTGGTTAGTGGCAATCAGGCAGGCAGGTGAGCAGTTGGGACCCAGCAGTCCTGGATTGTGAGAGGGATGTCCAACTGCCGATTGAGGGGCTCCAGATTGAAGAGAGTGCAGGCTGGGCTGAGGGCACTCTCCCCATGCATGAATTTCATGCACTGTGCCTCTACTCAATTAATAAAAAGACTTTAGGTTCATATAATGTCTTAATCTCTTAATATGCTTTAATAAATATCTGAAACATTATAATTAATGCCACCCCCTGTTTCACCTTTTTGTCTTATTAGAGAAGGAATTTGAAGCTGGTGGCAGTGGGGAAGTGATATAGGAAGTGGAAACTCCTTTGATGCGGTTTTGATAAGATACATACTCATATGCAAAGTGACTGAGATGGTACTAACAGGCTTTCCTAGCCTAATCCTTAGTACTTGGTCAGTGTCCCTAACAGGAGAACAGGACATGATCCATTGTTTGCTTGTCCATTTTCCTTTCCTTCTCAGTCCAGGTGTCATGTTGATATATCATATCTGTGTCTAGCCTTGCAGCCCCAGGTCCCAGTGGTAGTAAATATTTGTAAAGAGAAAAGAAATCAGAAATACAGTTATATTTCACGTTAATTTTAATGAACCTAGTAGATGTATTAAAATCTTATAAAATAAAAGGGTTATTTATGATTAGAGAAAGATTTTCACACAATTAACCCGAAGACATTGGCATAACAAGAAAGTTAAATCTAAGATTTCATAAAGGTGCATTTGCAAGTTATTAATTATAAAAACAACCAAACAAGCTGACTTGACAATGAAACTTCAGATGCCCTAAGATTCTTGGATGACTTGGTGTCAGGTGTCACACTCACTTTCAGAAAGAAAGCAATGAGCAGCTGAGACGGGCTCCCCAGGACAGACTCTGACTGATTCTTTTGTTATTCACACCTTTCTCAGTCCTGGTAAAGTCATTAGTTGGAAAATTCAGTTTTGGCTGGTAAGGCACTGTCTTGCAAATTCCAGGGATGTGGAAGGAGTGGGTATTAATCATTTCAATGCCTGGTGGTGACTCAGGTCTCTACAGACTGGCTGTTTCATTTGCACATGTCCCTTCCAGGGTCTCACATGCTCCTTCAGGGCTATTAGACACACCTCTATCTTCATGCCTCTAGAAGTATGAGACACCCAGAGGGAAGCACAGGTCCCTTTGAGTGTAAGTTGTTGAATCTGCCTGCTTTGACTGGTTTTCTGTCACAAGTTCTCTGTTGAGAGCAGCCGTGCCCAAAATAACTCAGGCTGGGAAAATGACAGCTTCTGCAGATTTACTTGGAGACATCATCCGGAAGCATCTATATGTTCTCCCACTTTGGCATGTGGAAAAGGATTAAGAGACGTTCTGTATACCGCTATATTTGAAAGGTCTGATTAATTATAGCAATTTTCTATGGATTTTAAAAATTGACATTTTAGAGAGTGACCTGTGCAATTATTTCACTGGTTATTAATGTGAAACAAAAAGGGAGAAAAGGGCGACAAGATTTTAGGTTAAAGATAGAGCAGAAATCATGATGGTGGACAAAAAAATTGTAATAGTATAAAATATTTTTTAAGTAAGATACTAAAATAAGGAAGAATGTTGGTTAAAATTTATTTAAAGGCTAATTAAAACTTTACTCCCTTCAAGTGGAATTTCATTCCTAGTATGTAGCAAACTATTTTTCTCTCTCACTCTCCCAGTAAGAATCCCTCATAACCAACCCATATATCTTCTCTTTTCCCCAAGTATTCAAATAGCTCAAGCTCAGTTACTACTCAACCTAAGCCTACTACCTCACTCCTTTTCTCACCTCCTTGCTAAATTCTATCCCACTAGAAAGACCCTTCCTAACACACATCACTCCAGCCAGTCTTGGTTTCTCTAAGTTCTGCCCCACATCCCAATTCTACACAGACTCATGGGCCAAAGGAGCAGCACAAAATCCTTTTGGCTAGATGGAAAAGGGATAGGCTATGAATAATTACTGCTTAATTTTTTTTCTGTCATACATGCAAAGGCCTAGTACAGTGCCTGGTCCAGAGTAAGGAAGATAATTTCTTTTAAAATTTATTTACTTATGTATTTATTTAATTAGTTAGTTAGTTATTTTAATCCTCACCTGAGAATATATTTTTCCATTGACTTTTTTAAGAGACAGTGGAAGGAAGGGGGAGAGAGAAACATTGATGTGAGAGAGACTTATCGACTAGTTACCTCCTGCATGCACTGGGGATGGAGCCTGCAACCGTATTAGGTGACCTAGCTTGAGAATCAAACCCATACCCAAAGCTCTAATCACTGAGAAACACGGGGCAAAAATTTATTAATATTAGTTGATAGACACATAGAATCAGCCAGTAACATCTCCCCAGTTATGCCAGCCCTATCAATATCATCATTATTAAAACCTTTTCCACTGATAGATATTCTTCTGTGGTCTCCCTTTTCCCTTCTTTCCTCTTTCCCTTACTTCCTTCTTCCCTCTTTTCTAACTTTTTGTCACTGTTTTAATCCAATCACACTGCTATAATAAACTACCACAGAATGGGTGCTTTTAAACAATAGAAATTATTTCTCATAGTTTTAGAGACTGGGAAGTCCAATATCAAGACACTGATTTCCTGTCTGTCAGAGTCTGCTTGGTTCATGGACACCTGTCTTTTATTGTGTCCTCACTTGATGGATGAGGTAAGGGAGCTCTCTGAAGTCTCTTTTACAAGGGGATTGGTCCCATTCATAAGGGCTCCACCCTCACGACCTAATCACCTCCAAAAGGCTCCATCTTCTAATAACACACTGGGGTTAAACTTTCAACATATAAATTCTGGAGGGACACAAACAGCATGTAGCAATCACCTGCAAGGACATTCAAGAATAAAGATGTTGGATGAAAGTAGGGTTTCCAGACAGTGTGATTTGTCTGATTTTTTTAAATACTCATAAATTGGGCTTCTTCAAATGAGAGGAAGAAAAATAGTGTTTTCTATTGATTGCATACATACCACATCTTATCCTGTGCCCTAGAAAAGCACTAACCCTCTCACTCCTTACAACAATCATGTGAGGTGTGTATGCAATTACAATGGAGTTGCATGATGCATGCATTTAAACTCATTCAATGTATACTTCACAAAGGGAGGGATATAGGAGAAAGAGAGAGAATAAATTTAATATCATGGGTACAATGATTTTGCTTCCAATTCCATTTAGTAAACTTAGGTCCCAGAATACACAGGAGTTATAAGCTCCCTCAAGCTATCTCTGTTCTTATCGTACCTCCCATGGTGTTAGTACTGAAAATGATTCTGGTGATTAAATATACAACACAATTTTTCCCCCATCCAAAATGGTCCATAAACTGAGGCCAAGAATTTCATCTGTTTTACGGTTGGAGAAAAATCTGGCTGTATTAGATCCACTGAGAAAGAATTTGGGAGAGAAACTTTGGAGGCATTTTGAAGCATTATCAAGAATAAATTTTGATATGAGCTATATGCTGCCTCGTGTGTTTCATTTTGTCTGATATGTGCGACTCCACCTCCATTTTACAGAGGGGAAAACTGAGGCTTGGAGAAGTTAAGTAACTTGCCTCAGGCCAGACATCTGGGACTGAGATGAGTTCTGAGCCAAGTCAGTCTTGGTTCCACAGCACATATTCTTCCCCTTCTGCCCAAATACAACTCATATCTCTCCTTGAGTCTCAGTTTCAAATGGTCATCGAGCCTATGGTCATCTCCTGGCTGTCTGCATCATCTCTCTTCTCCTTTGTCTCTAAAGCCTCAGTTCAGAACTATTTTGACCATCACCAGGGGCCAGGAGATGTTCAGTAACCCACACAGTACTATCATTCTGGTTATTTTGGGCTTCCACTTATTCCATGACTGCACTGCCATTTCAGTTGGTCAGACATCCCTCCTGGTACCTATACTTTACTGACTGTTGTATATTTTGAATATTGCTCTGGTCATACCTTTCACAAGACTGTAGAGAGATCCATATATGACAGAAGCAATATTCTAAGTAAATTTATAATATTTTTGCTACATGAGCCATTGACAGTCACTGATATCTTCATTTTCCAGAGCCATGAACTGAGGTCCAAAGGGCATAGCTTGCCCATGGCCATAAGAAGGTAAGGTTCAGACCTGAATACTCCTGACTGCATTGCCTTATGCTGGTTTCTATGCACAGTCCTGGAGTGCCCACAGCCAGCTGCCTCGGTCTTTGCTGAGAATTTAGAGTGACAATTGATGAAACTCTCTTTATGAGAATGATCAGTTGCAGGTGAATCCTGTGAGAACAAATGAGAATTTGATTATCTTTATTCGGAAATTTGTGCCATAGACATAATGCCATGTGGGGTCCAGAGTCACTGATGGCATCAGGACCTCTTAGGGACTGTGCATTTGCTTTGTTTTGATCCATCCTACTGGCCTCACTAATTGCACTGGCACGTGGGTGGCCCAAACTCTTCACTTGCAAAAGGACTTCCCAGGGAGGAGCAAGGTCTCCTGCCAAAATGTCCGATGTCACCATGTAGAATATTAAAACTGAGTTAAGATTGTGTTGAAAAATGTTTTCCTTTCCAGTATGCTAATAAGAACAAGATGATATCAAATGGATGTGAGTTGTGGCAGGATTTTTCTGTGGCTGTCTTCTAATGAGCTGTTCTGTAATGAGGGCTAGATGTGCACATGTATCTGTGCACTAGTCAAAGTTGAAAGACCTTTATTTTCCTGCTACTCTCACCCTCTTCTAAGCCCTGGCTTTAATTCTTTTAAACAGTAACATTAATTGGCTGTTAAGTAAAACAGGAGAGAACACAATAGATTTATGATATTTTGAGAAGCTCTGCCAGTTCTCAAACATTTGGAGAAACAGACTTGGCTTTATGGGGTAATTATGATTTAGTGTTTTCTCTCGCCCTGTTGAGTCTGTGGCCTGCCTCTAAAATGGATCTGGGATGAATGTCAACGTCAGGATTTACAGTCAAACCTTTTCAACATATAAAGCCCAGGACAAGTTTATTGTTTTATTTTTTCTAAGCAATATTTCTGTCTGCATTTCTGTGCTGTTAGGTTTTGTAGGGTCCTCCCACCCTCCCACCTCACCCCCTGCCTTTGAAATGGCATCTATAAATCTCTTCTCCTGATAAGGCTGCTGTATCATCAAAAAGTGATTGTTTTTGCAAGCAATCACAAGAGAGCATGCCAATTTAAATAATTCCTTTCGTTTCCTCTCCCTTCTCACCCCACCCCCACCCCTGCTCTGTCTTTATAGGAGAACTGCTATCATCTCAGATTTTCTACCCTTTCAGAAATGAGCAGCAACCAACGAAGCCTGATGAGCCTTAGGAGTAAGATCTTTATGCTTCTTCTTTCAGTATCTTTTTTCCTGGTCTCTCTTTGAAAACGACATGTGTTCAGCGGTTGCCTTCAGGGGAGCAGACCCCAGATATCTTTGGGCTCTATGGGTTTCTGACTTGGCTCCCTACTGACATGAGATCTTAAGCAGTTGCTTTTCCTCTGGGAGCCTTCCTTCTTTTCCTTAATTTATAAAATAAAACAGGATGGTTTCTAAGGACTCTTCCAACTCAAAAATATTAACATATCCTATATATGGCCCAGCAGTACTATATTAGACCAAGTTGGTACATGCTGTTGAAGGGGAAATGTTAGCCCAAAATATGCCACTTTGGCACATTATTTTAAGTAAAAGACATTTCAGTTCCTCCCTAAAGAATTCAGTTGTCATAAATCTCCTTGCTGGGGGTGATTCTAATCTTCTTTTCTGGAAGATGTAAAGTGAGCACCACACTCAGATAGACTCAGTCACATAGCTACCATATATCACATTTGTTCTCCTAAGGGCCCATTTACTTTTCCAAATAATTATATGTTTTCTCATAAGTTTCCTTTCCCCTTCTTTCTCCTATTAAAATAATATGTAACCTCCAAATTCTAATCACCTCTTCAAATTACATTTTTCTGTAAACTCCCATGAATGTATGTATGTGAATAAAAATCTGATTTCCCCTTGTTGATCTATCTTGGTGGTTTAATTGGCAGAGCCCTAATAATAGAACATGAGGGGAGAGGAAAACGTTTTGTGTTTTCTTCTTGATATTTTTGTGTGCATGTATTTTACAGAAGCTAGGAATAGTATTTTCTTTAAATAATCATTTTTATGAGAGAGCTCAGTGAGGGAAGGTTCACTCAGCATAGTTGTTATCTCCATCAGGAATCTTTCCACACCATCCTTGAAGGTATAGCCCTTCCATCCCAGGAAAGGGTGGAAGCACAACATAGGCTAGTGTTTTGAGTGGGGTTGAGAGGTGAAGAGGGAGATAGGAATTCATGCCAATTCAAGAGCAATGATATTTCAGTACAGGCCCTGGCCACAGCCATATATATATATATATATTATGCTAATGGTCATGTTGCCCTCACACCATAACTACCAATCAGCAGGAGACTGCGTGCATGAGCTTGTGAGCGGCAGGGCAGAGCCGCCACATTGCTCCAGAGACAGGGTGGAAGTCAGGAGGTGCCTTGAGGAGACAGGACCATCTATGGTAGAGAGGGAGGGGGTGAGAATCTATAGCAACCCCCTCACCAGTCCTTCACATCCCACTGCTCACACTCAGAGCACCCGGCAGCCCACCTGCCAGGGGAAGGAGCACAGTACAGCAGGCAAGAGGCTTCCGTACTCTCCTTCAGCTCCATAATAGGGCAGAGCCACCGAGTTGCTCTGGAGATGGGGCAGAAGCAGGGAGGTGTCCAGAGGAAATGGGACCAGCTTGAGGCGACTCACAGGACCGAGGGCAGGGCTTGAAGAGACCAGAGAAGGTTGGAAGGGTTGGGGGCAGGGCCAGGTGTGGAGAGGTTAGGGTGTCATGGTGGGGCAGCATATAGGCAGACAGGGATGCATAATTTCGCATGCCGGGTCACTAGTGTATATATGTATATATGTATATATGTATGTGTGTGTGTGTGTGTGTGTGTGTGTGTGTGTGTATGCCTAATATGAAAATTTTCCCCACAGTAGTTCGACAGGGTGACCAATCGCTTGCTATGATGTGCACTGACCACTAGTGGGCAGAGCAGAACAAAAGAATGCCCCAGCCAACAGCTGCAGCTGGGGAAGGAAGGTCCTAGCTGGCAGCCGGAAGACCCTGATTGGCCCTGATCGCCAGCCAGGCCCAGGGACCCTACCCATCCACTAATTTTGTGCACTGGGCCTCTAGTTTAATTATAAATAATTTTTTTCTTTATTTAGTTTTGTTTCCTAACTCACTGAACAATTCTTAGTAGTTGTATCCAGCAAGTTGAGAAAAGGACAGCTGTACCTCTGACCTATTTTCTGATGTATTTTCATGGAGGAGACCATGTAGTGACTCAGATAAGAGTCCAGAAAGAGCCCCCAACATTTGATTACATATTCTATGCAATATATTATGTATTATATACAGCACCATCAACTGTGTAATGCACCTAAGTGTCATACTATATTATATACAGCTTTATAATATGACATAATTTATTGGAACTACAATTATTGAATATTAACTGTATTCCAGGCATGCTATTAAGCTTTTATTTTATGTTTTCTCATTTAGTTTAGATGATGTAGTTTATATAAATGGTAATTTCAAACAACATTTGGTGCTAATTATTTCTTCCAAGCATTTCTCCTGTCTTCAGGATAAAGAAGTTAAGATACATGGAAAGGAACCTAACAATAAGAATGTCTTTGCAAATAGATGAGAATAATGAAATAAGGATCATTAGCAATTCTAACCCTTCCTTCTCCCACTCCTGACCAAACATGAGCACACATACACATTTTTAAAGGTCCAGTATGGAATAATTTAAGGGTCCCATTATATTCTAAAATCTTCCTACCTGGGATAAACTGGCTTTGGAGACTCCCTTATCCCCACGACTCTCTCTCATATGCCAATATCTTTAACACATAGATAATTTATGAAAACAGAGAAGACACTTTTTAATAATTAAATGATAGATAATAAGTGTGTGTGTGTGTGTGTGTGTGTGTGTGTATCTGTTTAATAAAAAAGCTGTAAGAGCTTTGGAAAGGAATAGAGACTACTATGGTTCGTAATTCAGGCATTTATTTGGAACAACTGAAAAAGACTCTGCATCTTGTACCCCATTACCCATAACTGGAGGACCCTCCACATTTGTCTGTTTGCTAGTTGGGGTCTTTTCCAGAAGGCGTTTGGGAGCCACCATCATTCAGAGGGAGAGCCAGATGCCTGCCCCATGCTCAATCACCAAGCATCACCCACTCTATTCTCTCCAAATTACAGTGAAAACAATAACACAGGTACAATTAGCCAAGGCACTAATTATAAAGCATAAATGTGTAAAGGATATAGAATGATAAATGGCAAATGCAGAACATGTTGTGTCATATCAAGTGATC
The DNA here is from genome assembly GCA_011751065.1 of Lasiurus cinereus. Lineage (NCBI taxonomy): Eukaryota > Metazoa > Chordata > Mammalia > Chiroptera > Vespertilionidae > Lasiurus > Lasiurus cinereus. The sequence goes on from JAAGEH010000392.1 coordinate 10,977,271, forward strand.
TCTCTGGCTGTTGAGCCCAGAAACAAAGGGAGAATTGTACTCTGTTTGTCTAACATGCTCTATATTACAAATTGGAAATCCTTCTTAATTAAGATATTGTTGAATGTCCTTTGTTAGCAGATTTTAACAATGTTAATTAGGAGGTTAGAATGATCATTGTTTGACTAGCAAACAATTAGGGTGATTTGCACTGTAGCTTTGGAGAGACTTCTGAGCAAACCAGAAGTTTCCTTTCTTTAGGGAGGGAAGCTGTGAAGCAAAGGAGGGAACAGAAGCTGGGAGAAAGGGCAATGTTTCTCTTAAAATTTTAGGCTGTGGGCCAAGGCAAAGCCATGAGGAAATGTTAGCTGTGGGCCTGGCAGCTGTTAGAAAGCAGTGTTGGCCTTGACCTAGTGGGAAAACTGAATTTGTGAATGTAAAGCCTATACCCACCATGGTTCTTGTCTTGATAATTCAGGAGAGTGTGGCCAGAGAAAGAAAAGTCATCAGGTCTCTTAATCATCTGGTCAAATAAGGGTGCAGATGGGTTACAGGATATGCTATCTCAAAGTATGGCAACTTGCCATGTTGAATATTTTAAGCTGAAGGAGCTTCAAGAAACAGCAGAGGCAGAAGGTCACTCTGACCTTCTCATACCCTTCTCCCCTGAAAGAGGTCATGAGACACTCTCCATACCTGGAGGAGAGAATCAACCTTGTCCCCAGACACAAGGGCCTTGTATCTCTCCCCCAGCTCACTGTGGACACCTCTGACCCTCTGTCCCACCACTTATCCACCACTGCTCACTCTCCATCCATCCAACTTTATATAATGATAACTTTTTTTTCAGGTCTTCATCTCTCTCTCTTTTTTTTAATATGTTTTATTGATTTTTTATAGAGAGGAAGGGAGAGGGATAGAAAGTCAGAAACATCGATGAGAGAGAGGCATCGATCAGCTGCCTCCTGCATGCCCCACACTGGAGATGTGCCCGCAAGCAAGGTACATGTCCTTGACCGGAATCGAACCTGGGACCCTTCAGTCTGCAGGCCAACGCTCTATCCACTGAGCCAAACCGGTCTCGGCGCAGGTCTTCATCTCTTTATCAAGTCTCCTGCATCATATAAAACTTATATAAATGAATATTTATGGTTTTCTCCTATTAATTTTTCTTTGTTTAATTCTCAGACCTAGCCAAGGACTTTAAAAGAGTCAAGGAAACTGGGCCAGGTTGGCTCAGTGGTTGAGCATCACCCTATGAACCAGGAGGTCATGGTTCAATTCCCAGTCAAGGCACATGCCTAAGTTGCCAGTTCCATCTCCAGTGTGGGGTGTGCAGGAGGCAACCGATCAATAATTATCTCTCATCACTGATGTTTCTATCTCTCTCTTCCTCTCTTAACTCAATAAAAATATATATTTTTTAAAGTCAAGGAAAATTTTTTTCTCCCCTACAGTGTCTTCCTAAAATAAGAGAACAATGTCCTGTCATCATTTTTCAAAGTTTTCTATTATTTTAGCACCATGTGAGTCAGAGCCCCTTTGTTATAGCCCCCAACTCATTCCACCTTTGTGACTTCAACACACATAATGCAAAACAGTGGGCACGTTTTTTTTTCTCCTTTTCTTTCGAAGGGGAGCAGAACATGCCACCCAAAATGTGACTGTGGGAGTTCATGACAAGCTACCCCCAAATATTCTGCTTTGGTATAATGATGATTTTGAGATGCTGGCACTTGAAAAACAGCAACGGCAGGGAGAGGCTTTCTCTGAACTCCCCTTATCTGCCTAAAGATGGAGCCTCCAAATGGAATAAATTGTCATAAGCTCCATTCCTCCCCTCCTAGCAGTTCCAGCATCCAGGGAGACTAGAAGTCAATATCACAACCAGACAAACTGTCACAAATGCTCATATCTCACCTATTCATCTTTTCTGAAAGTCCTTTACTCTTTCTTAAGAGGCCTCCTCCTCCCCTTTCCCTGTTTAGATGGTATTCAAGCCTGAATTCTAAGCCATTCAAAGAAATACTCATTTTCCCCTTGGTATCTCCCATATTTACATGAGTTATCCATGTTTAATAAACTTTTGTTTGTTTTTCTCTTGTTAATCTGTCTTCTATTATGAGGGCCCCAGCTAAGAAATCAGAAGGGGAGAGGAAAAGTTATTTTTTTTCTCCCCTCTACTGTCTTTCCTTTTTAAGAAAAATGTATTTTTATTGATTTCAGAGAGGGAGAGGAAGACAGAGATAGAACATCAATGATGAGAAGGAATCATTGATTGGCTGCTCCCTGCATGTCCCCTACTGGGGACTTAGCTCACAACCCAGGCATGTGCCCTTGACCGGAATGCAACCTGGCCCAAACTGAGCCAAACCAGGTAGGGCTGTCTCTCCTTTTTTATCACCCCAGAATGATAAAGGAGGTGATAGGCCAAAAAAAGAAGGAAGGATGCAAGGAAGGAACCAAGGAAGGAAAAAGGAAGGGAACTTTGACACTGCAAATATGAAAGCAAAGTATATTTAGAGAGGAGGCAAGAATTACTGGTTGTTTAAAAATTATCTGAGAACTTGAGTGGCTTTAAGAATCTCATTCTCTTTGGCAAAGGTGCTTGTGAAGGAGGGCAGGCATCACAGCAAGAGAGGCATTGATTGGAAATTAAATACAGAAACTCTGGATTCTATTCTTAGCTTCATCAATGATTTATCAATACAAATTAAGGAAGAAACACTTAACAAAACTCACACCTGCTTGGAGATGGTATTCTAGTAGTTAGTGATTTCCTAACTACTCACACTCAACTCTAGAGGATAAAACATCTAACTGATTTCTGGCAGCTACTCTGGGCCAGGCACTGTGTTAGATACTTTACATAAATTTAATCACAGCTAGCACTTAGCTTCAATCTAAATGGCCCCGAGGCCCATTTAAATGGCTCTCAAGTCTCTTTTATCCTTGGGGGACTCCATCTGCTGGGGGGATAAAAAGCCCTTTTATGTTCTATAACTTCACAGACCACCCACCCCAACAATTTGCACTTTGTCAAAAAACCCTCCATCCAATTAACAGAACACAATTTTGAAGACATACTGATGAAATAAATTATTCATGCATGTCAGAAATCAAATATAGATCAGGTCACCTTATAAACTGTTACGATGTCTATAATTTGCTTTAGCACAGACAATGTAATATCATCTATGTGTTAGCCTAATTCACAACCTTAATGTAGGAATTGCTCTAATAGGAATCTACCTTTAAGGGGTGGGAAGTCAGAGCTCTCATTGGGAAGTCCAGCTATAGTAGTCCCCCTTATCTGTGAGAGATACCTTCCAAGACCCCCAGTGAATGCCTGAATCTATAGATAATTCTGAACCCTATATATACTGTGTTTTTTCCTATATACACATACCTATGATGAAGTTTAATTTATGAATTAGGCACAGTAATAGATTAATGATAATAACTACTAGTAAAATAGAATAATTATAACAATATATTGTAATAAAAGTTATGTGAATATGGTCTCTCTCTCTCTTTGATAACCAAAATGGCCACTCAGTGACTAATGGTTGGGCGAGCAGTACAGTGTGGCTACACAGAACAAAGGGATGATTCTCATCCTGGGCAGAATTACATCACACTACTCAGAATGGCTTGCAATTTAAAACTTATGAATTGCTTTTTTCTTTAATTTTCCATTTTATATTTTCAGACCATTGTTGACTATGGAAAACTAAAAGCTTGGGAAGTGCAACTGTGGATAAGGGGAAACTACTGCCATACAAATTCACTTCCATTATCTTATCTTGATCAATACTGGATAGTTTTCGAAAGATCATGGCCAAGGCCGGGAAATGGGTCTTCATTGGTCACGTTAGTGGCTTGTAAAAACACACTGGCTGTTATAAATGGTATCTCATTGGTAAAATTTGATCAGAGAGTCACATAGCAGTTAAGTGTAGAAATGAATTCAGTTTTCTGTCTCTGCAATGGTATAAATACAAACTCATGTGTGCCTTTGTTCTCCTAGCCTGCCACCTCTGTTGGTTCCCATTAAGGTATCGAGTGCCTGGCACAGAATAGGTACTCAACCCACATCCCTTGAATGAATGATAAAAATTGTCTATCACAACTGGGGAAAATTCATCTAGCGTGGAAAACCTGATGGAAAGACTTGACAGGTGTGTATTTTAGTTTTCAAATTTCCAGATAGGATGCTCATGAGATGATAAGTGTTTCAGTTGAACCCTTCAAAAACACTGGAAAACCGTTCACTTCCACTTAGAATTCTTGGTCAACCTGAAGCAGGTCAACTTTTTCATCTCTTTATCCAAGAACAGCAAAGAAAACCATCAACTCATCCAAATGTAGGCACACTATACACAAAGAGAGTGGAGAGAATATTCAGGCTATGAAATGCTGGTGGCTCATTACCATGACAAAGGTTGTAACAACTTGGACAGGCAGCTGAACAAAAGGCATCCAACATTCTATTTGTAATTCTAGGATTGTATTTGTAATCTCTCATTCCAGGAGAAAGAGGCTGCCAATAAAGGCTGAAGCACAATAGGAATGGAGAATCCACAATGCTGGGAGATACCTAAAGAATCAGTGACCATGCTCACACACAAGATGTGTGTGTCTTCCCTGTGTGTGGACACAGTTGACAAGACTAAATTACTGTCATGGGTAAGAGTTTAACATTATTAACCTATAAGATGGCTTTTAAAAATATATGCAACATGGCTGGAATGCCAATTTGAAGTAAAGAAGCATTTAAGGAAAATGAATAGGCTGAGCAACAGTATTTTCATGGATCAGAGCAAGCCTTTTTTAATTTGTTCGTTGCAGTCTGAGAGTAAACTAACATTGTAACCTGCTAAGTAAGGCACCGTGAATGTGATTAATAATTCAGAGGGGGAAGCTCCAGAGTTATTGTGCTCTGTAGGTTTTGGTGTCAGGGAAGCATTAATTGTTCCAAGTCACTGACAATTTTGATTAACAAGTGATACAAATGGAACAGGTCATTCTGTTGTTCTGTGGGGCCCTCCTTCTCTATTTGCTCAATGCTTCAAATTCAGATTCATTGCCGTTTGATCCCCTTTTGTTAGCTATCTAGCGGGTAACTTTTGTTGGAAAATGTGTGTTGCATTGTTCCTGGAGTTAGAGGAGCAAAACCATTGCTTTTGTTCAGCTGAAAAAGAATACAAACCACTGCAATCTAGTCTATTGTCCCACTGTAAGACCAGGCTTTTAATTGGCACTTTGGCATTTGGCATCAGTATTTAAAGAGGTGTACAATGAGAGCTTGGAAGTAAGGTATCATTGGGCAAAAGTAACTTCACCTCTGGGTTAACCTTGCCTTGAAATTTTCCCTATTCCTAGGAAATGTGTGTGGTTGTCAGTGGAGAGCAGAGAGGGCTGCTCTTAGATTTCAGGGCTGCAGTTAATATGCTGCACTAACTATAATCTCTGATGCATTGATCTTCCTTCCACCTTTCTGGCCCCTGATGGACATTAACAAAGTGGCTCCTAACTATACTTCTTATTCTGCTTCCTTTGGTTTCCATCTTATTAGGTGCACATGAATACAAATGTCAGCTTGTCAATCCCATTTATGCTTACTAAGTGAACACCTGAGGATGAGACAGACAATTAACATTGAGCAAATTCAATGCAACAAACATTTATTGAACCTCTGACTGTAATTGATCGAAAGTGCTGAGTCATTAAAAAAAGCACTTTGGTGACTTTCACTACCAAGTCAAGGTGATTCTTCTAGTTAGCCAGGAGGTTATGTGTTTATGTCTGCCAACTGAGTCTGAGAAGTTTGGTGTTGATATCTAATTGTGAGAATTAAGAATCCTGTAGTTCATGTAAACTCAGGTGAGTATCTGCTTGCAATCTCTTAACCCACATTAAGGGTGACTCTGAGTTTATATGATCAGAATTGGTGGAATGCTATAATATGGATAACTGTGGAGAGTATTTCTTTGTGACAAAAGTATTGAATGTATAGATTTCACAATTGGGGTATTTATTCTACTTCTAGTCTTTGTTACATCTAGCTTGCCAGTTCTCCAACACTAAGCATCAACTCTCTTTATACTCATTTAAGGGAATAAAAAATCTTTTCCTCCTATCCTTCTAGGCTTTATAGCTGAGGCATTGTAAATTAGAATAACCAAAGACAGATTAATAAGAGAGAAGCATACATATTTGCTTAATATACTGGTAAGTTTTATATGACATAGAAACCTTCATAAGGAGATGAAGACCCAAAGAAACAAGTGTTTATATACTAGGCTTGATAAAGAATGGGTAATTGTGGAAAAAACATAATTGGATAAGTGTATGAGCTATAGGTTGTAAACTGGGGGAAATTAGTAAGGCTTTTTTCATTTGGATTAATCACAGGGTGCATCCAACTTTGGGGATAAGGATGTATTTTTACTCCATGTATAAAGAGGGCACTATTCCATGAGGGTCTTATGACCTATTTCAGGGCAGAAGGGGGAGGTCAGAGACCCCCTCCAGCATTTGCTGTTTCTATGATTTTCAACTTAAAATGCTCAATATGCCAAGTTGCCATATTTTGGTGTAGTGTGTTCTGAACCCCATCAACATTATATATATTCTTTATTTTTTTAGTAAATCTTAATTATTCAGATTATTACAATTATTCCTCTTTTTTCCCTCATAACTCCCCTCCACCAGATTTCCATCTCACCCTCTGCCCTTACCACCCTCCCCAGTGTCCTCATCCATAGGTATACCATTTTTGTCCAGCCTCTTCCTGTACCCCCTTCACCCTTTTCCACCTGAGAATTGTCAGTCCACTCCCTTTCTATGCCCCTGATTCTATTATATTCACCAGTTTATTCTGTTCATCAGATTTTTTTTATTCACTTGATTTTTAGATTCACTTGTTGATAGATATGTATTTGTTGTTCATAATTTTTATCTTTACCCTTTTCTTCTTCTTCCTCTTCTTAAAGAATACCTTTCAGAATTTTATATAATACTGGTTTGGTGGTGATGAACTCCCTTAGCTTTTTCTTATCTATGAAGCTCCTTATCTGCCCTTCAATTCTGAATGATAACTTTGGTGGATAGAGTAATCTTGGCTGTAGGTTCTTGCTATTCCGCACTTTGAATATTTCTTGCCACTCCTATCTGGCCTGCATAGTTTCTGTTGAGAAATCAGATGATAGTTGTATGGGTGCTCCCTTGTAGGTAATTAACTGTTTTTCTCTTGCTGCTTTTAATATTTTCTCTTTGTCTTTTGCTCTTGGCATTTTAATTATGATGTGTCTAGGTGTGGTTCTCTTTGGATTCCTTTTGTTTGGGGTTCTGTGTGCTTCCCAGACTTTTAAGTCTATTTCTTTCACCAGGTGGGGGAAGTTTTTGGTCATTATTTCTTCAAATAAGTTTTCAGTATCTTGTTCTTTTTTTCTTCTGGCACCTCCATAATTCTGATATTGGTATGCTTAAAATTGTCCTAGAGGCTCTTTATATTATCTTCATATTTTTGCTTTTTGCTTTTCCGGTTGAATGTTTTTTGGTTCTTTGTATTTCAAATCTTTGACTTGATTCTTGTGATCCTCTAGTCTGCTGTTAGATCTCTGTATAGTATTTTTTTTATTTCAGTCAGTGTATGCTTAATTTCTAGTTGGTCCTTTTTCATATCCTTGAGGGTCTTGCTAAATTTATCAGCCTTTTTTAGAAAATTCTTGAAAACCTTATAATAGTGGTTTTGAACTCTATATCCAATTGTTTGCTTTCCTCCATTTCTTTCATTTGTAATCTGTTTCTTTGTCTCTGCATTTTGGCTGCTTCCCTGAGTTGGTAGAGTGGCTTTGTGTGCTAGGTGTCCTAAAGTTCCCAGTGGCTCAGCCTCCCCAGGTGGACACTCTTGGTGCACCCTTTATGCACAGTTTTGTTGTAGTTAAGCCTTGATTGTTGTTGGTATCACTGGGAGGAATTGATCTCCAGACCAATTGGCTGTGAGGATCCGCTGTGTCTACACTGGGAGAACTCTATATATATTCTTTAATAAATCATCTGTTCCTGAAATATCTTTACTCTTGGGTAAGGCTGTATCCATTTTATAGTAGACTGGTGAATTAAAGAGAAATACACTAAATTAAAAAATGTATATAAAGAGAATTTTCTTTAAAGCCAAAAGGATAGAATTGAGTTGTTTGTTTACTCTTATTAATACCTCTGGACTAACAACATTTTTCTTGCAAGCTTAATTCTGGAAATAGAAGATTCAGAGTGTTTATTAGCATGTGAAACCAATATAAGCTGATAAACATATGCTTCTACTATCATAGCACTTGTGTTAACTGGTGTATTTTCTAAAAAGCAGCTTATTCATAAGCATCAGAGGTCTTTTAAAAATGTGCACACCTATGTACTTAGTAATTCTCCTCTTAAAAGTTTTTTAGAGGGAAATAACTGGACAAATAGACAAAGACATATGACTAAAGACATCAGTGTAGACTTTTTTATAGTGGGACACATTAGGAAACTCTTTTAATGCCCATCAATATAGAATTGGTTGAATAAACCATGATATATTCATTCAATACAATCTTGAAAATAAAACCCTAATATGCAAATCGACCAAAAGGCAGAACAACCGGTTGCTATGACACACACTGACCACCAACACAGGAACTTCCCCCTGGTGGTCAGCATGCTCCCACAGGCTGAGTGCCACTCAGCCAGAAACTGGGTTCATGGCTAGCGAGTGCCGTGGTGGTGGTGGGAGCCTCTCCCTCCTCTGTGGCAGCGCTAAGGACCCCTCGGTGGTGGACTGCAAGAGGGTGCAGGCCAGGCTGAGGGACTCCTCCCTGCAGTGCATGAATGTCATGCACCAGGCCTATATAATTAAGAATGCTGTTATAGTAGAAGTAAATATATTATCTTGGAATAATTCACATAGCATGTGGTGAAGTACAAATGTCAAGTTGCAAAGTTCTCTATAGTGTGACTCCATTGTTGTAAGTAAAATATAGGACAGTTGCACATAAAAAGTTAATAGCAATACTGAAAACCAGTGAGTTGAAAATAAAAATAATCTTGAAACAAATAAAAGTGAAAACATGACATATCACAATTTATGAGATACAACCAAAGTAGTTCTAAGAGGAAAGTTTATAATGATTAACGTTTAAATTTAGAAAAAAAGAAAGATCTCAAATAAACAACCTTAACTTTATACCTCAAAGAAGAAAAACCAAGCCCGATGTTAGTAGAAGAAAAGAGATAACATAGATCATAGCAGTAATGATAATACCATTATAATTAACTAGGTATTATTAATAAGAAAGGAGCAAAAGGGAGGACATACATTATAAGCATGGCCCTACATCATGCTCCCCAGGGAACCACCATCTCATTCCTTGTAGAGCACCAGAGGAAGGGACTGGACAAAGGGGAGATGGAGGCATGCCTGTTAATCCAAACTGGAAACAGAGATCATTGGCCAGAATAGGCAGAGCCAATGCAAGCCTGAAAAATTTTGGAAATACATAATCCCCTAAAAAAGAGGTTTTTGATCTTGTTGCTCTTCCCTCTTGGCTCTCTTGTATCAGTATAGCCCATGGCCATGCAGACCCCACACACAGTGGACTAATGGACTGCAGCAGGAAACATAAGCTAAACTAGGCTGATGCTGGACTGGACTTGGCTTCAATATGGAAAGGAAACTCTGAACACTGGCTCTGATTATAGTTCTGCTGAAACCCCTGTTCCTTGGGGTATAAGAGGGGGTACAAATGGAAATGTAACTTTGGAAACTCAGAGGTTTGATTCTATAGAAATAAGGCTGTCTACAATATCTCATCTCCTGTGCAAGTCTCAGAAAATTTTCTCTCAGTATATCATAAGAAATCCATCCCCCCGAGCAACCAGATTGGATGAGGACCTCTCTCCACTGAGTAATAAGTGGGTAAAGAAAAAAATAAATAAAATAAAAAAGGTGAATAAGAGTAAGAGTTTATTTTTTTAAAAAATAAATAAAATTGACATATCTTTAGCTATACTTACCAAAAAAAAGAGAGGGAGGACCATGTAAATAAAATTATAAATCATAGAAATACAAAAGATTCTAAGAGAATACTATGAATAATTATATGCTAATAAATTGAACAACCTACCAAGATAGAATCATGAAGAAATAGAAAATCTGAGCAAACCAACAATAAATAAAGTGACTGAATTAGTAATAAAAAATTCTTCAATAAAGGAAAGTCCAGGACCAAACAGCTTCACTGGTGAATTCTGCCAAATATTTAAAGAAGAATTAGTGCCAAATACATATTTTACTCTTCCAAAAAAAATTCAAGAGACAGGGACACTCTTAATTTCATTTTACAAAGTTAAAAAAGCCAGATAAAGATATTACCGAAGGAAGGAAGGAAGGAAGGAAGGAAGGAAAGAAGGAAGGAAGGAAGGAAGGAAGGAAGGGAGAAAGGGAGGAAAGGAAAGGAAAGGAAAGGAAAGAAAAGGAAAGCAAACTGCAAGCCAATATCCCTGATGAATATAGATGCAAAATTTTCAACAAAATACTAGCAAACTGAATTCAACAGCACATTAAAGGGATTATACAACATAGTCAAATGAAATTTACCCTTGGAATGCAAAGATAATTCAACATATGCAAATCTATATGTTAATACAATGAAATATAAAAATCACATGATTAGCTCAATAGAAGCAGAAAAAGTATTTGACAAATTTAAAATTATTTGATGATAAAAACTCTCAATATAGTGGGTCTATAAGGGACATACCTGAATATAATAAAGGTCATATATAACAAGCCCATAGTTAATATCAATGGTCAAAGGTTGAAAGCTTTCCCTAAAAGGTCAAGAATAAAGCAAATGTGTCCACTCTTACCACTACCATTCACCCTAGTACTAGAAGTCCTAGCCGGAGCAATGAGGCAAATCCTATATAATAAAGAGGTAGTATGCAAATTGACCAGCAAGCCCTCACAAGATGGCTGCCTATGACCAGGCCAGCAGGAGGGTTAGTGAGGGACAACCAAATGACTGAACAACCAGGATACATGGGGCAACCAGGCCAGAGGTGGGTGGAGGGGGTTGTGAGGGGAATCTAGGTCAGCAAGGGGGGCAGTTGGGGGTGACCAGGCCAGAAGGGAGGCACAGTTGGGAGTGACCAGGCTGGCAGGGGAGGGCAGTGAGAGGTGACTAGGCCAGTGAGCAGGGTGGGTTGAGGATGACCAGGCCAGCATGGGAGGACAGTTAGGGGCAACCAGGCAAGCAGAGGAAGGAAGTTGGGAATGACCAGGCCAGCATGCAGAGGCAATAATGAGCAATTAGGCTGACAAGATTGGGAGGGGGCAGTTAGGAGTGACCAGGCAAGCAGGCAGGTGAGCAGTTAGGAGCCAGTGGTCCAGGATTGTAAGAGGGATGTCTGACTGCCAGCTTAGGCCCGATCTCTGGGATCAGGTCTAAACCAGCAGTCAGACATCCCCCAAGGGGTCTGGGATTGGAGAGGGTACAGGCTGGAATGAGGGGACCCCACCCCACTGTGTACAAATTTCATGTACTGGGCCTATAGTAAACAAATAAGTAAATACAATTATCTTTGTTTTCAGATGACATCATCTTGTACACAGAAAATCCTTAAGACTTCACCAAACACACAGTTAGAACTAATATTTGAATTCAGTAAAGTTGCAGGTTGAAGCATAGGTTGAAAATTACTACTCTTATAACTTGATCTACACATTGGTAACTAAGTTATCACAGGAGTGGCATTGTTTGGTGAAGCAGCAATATCCCTTGCTTCATCCATCATTTGAGGAGACATCAGCTGCCTGGCTATATGTACTTGATGGTCTGGCTATTGCACAGTTAATAGGGCAACATAAAATCTGAATCTGACTGACGCCAACTGGCTTTCAATAATAAATACCTTGGGTCCAGCAAGGCCTGGGGTTTCTTCACTGCTGGTATAGATCAAGAGACATCCTTAATGTGCCTTCTCTGTATCGCTACCACCCAACAACCCTTAGGAAACTAGCTTTAGCTATATCTTTGTTAAAGGAGGGAGTTGTGAGAGCCAGGAGTGTGATCAGCCTCATAAATACTCACCAAGCAAAAGAAACTGAAGCTTTGTGAAGTAAAGATGGTGTTTCACTTTCCATCACTTCCTCAGTATCTAGCACAGTCCCAAGTATCTGCTGGGCTCTGAGTTAACTATTGTTGAATAACTGGATGAAAAAATGACTGAATGGTAGTTCTTCAGATTTAAGGGAAGTCAGCACAGGTTCAGAAATTAAAATCGAACTTCAGAGGGTGTCAGATAATGTTGTGCAAGGATATAGGTACAGCAGCTTTAATTATCACTTACTGGTTCATCTGCAGCCCTGTGAGGCAGTCTGATACAGCCATGAGGTTTTCACACCATCACTGTATCACATACATCACTCAGATGGTCCCTGGTTTCTACTCACCCAAGTCACTCTCTATGCAAACCACAAGTAAAACAATTGAGGAAAACATCAGAAGTGAAATAGCAGACTTTTCTATATTTTGTTAAGAAGCCAGGCAGAGGAATGTATAAAAATTGAGGGTAAAATTGAAGTAGATGTAACAAATACTGTTCTTGTATCTGTATTTGTGTGTGTGCCATGTGCACATTCTTAAATAAGATAATTTAAGAGATGGCAATTGACAAAGGAGAAACATCTATTTTTAATGGATTCTCCACTAAGCAAAAACAAACATTAGACAAAAACCAGTGTATGCTCATCTGTTCCTCTGCCTTCCTGCCTGGTGTCTTCCCAGCCCACTGTCTGTAAAAAGCCCTTGAGAAATATTCTATTTAACAAAACATCCAAATCTGACTTTGCCACGCTTTTATGGAAAGGCAATTTCCTTTATGCATCTCCTAACTGCGACCCCATATTTCTCTTGGCCTTCAACCTTACTTTCATTTTTCTTTTTATGCTATATTTCTTCAACTTCTTTTCCTCCCACTCAAGTATTATAAGGTCCTGTGGCTATTATCAATCATGCTCACATTTTCTAAAATAAAATGAGACATAGTCTGAGAAGTATAAATGCTGCCATGGGACTGTGTGGTTGGCTCCTTCAGGAAGTAGAGAGGCAGATGGAGTTAGAATGCAAGAGATTTATTAGGGTGATACTGTAAAAGATAAAAAGGAGTGGTGAGTGGTGGGGAGAGCCTTCAGGCTGCAGGTCTAATATTTGTGAAAGAAGAGTCAGGGTTCTACAGGAACTAGCAGGAGGTGTGTGTGTGTGTAATATATATATATATGAAGAGGGAAATTTATTTCAAGAAAATTGACCATGCAACACACAATCTTGTGGGCTGACAAGTTTAAAATGTGTGGGACAGGCCAGCAGGCTGAAATTCAGGCAGGATTTCATGCTTCCATCTCGAGGCAGAATTCTTTCTATGGGAAACTTGTTTTTGTTCTTAAGGACCTCAACTGATTAGATGAGGCCCATCTACATTAAGGGAAATAATCTCCTTTACTTAAAGTCATCTCATTGCAGATTGTTAACCATATCTACAAAGTACCTTCACACCTAGATTAGTGTTTGATTATCTAACTGGCAACTATGGCTTCGCCAGGTTGACATATAAAACTAACCATCATGGGGGGAAGGAAGGAAGATTGGTTAGGAAGAGACTCCATATAAAGGTCAGCTCTGAGAAAGTCTTAGCTAGCTAATGGGAAGTTCTGAGGCAGAGTCCATATTAGGCAAAACCCTAGACCTGCAAACTGCCAGGAAGAACATGGCCTCAATTCAATGACTATGGCAGGTGCCAAGGATTCTGCAGTTGGAAATGATCAACTGACTGCACACTTGACCAGAGAAGAGAAAGAGATCTGGAACATATAGTTATTATACGTTCCCATTTTCCATCCACTTCTCGTACCTTATTCTGACATCTAATTTCTCCCTTTCATGCTGTACATGAAACAGCATTTACAATCATGGTCTTCTCTCCTTCGTCCTCTTAATTATAGTCCAGTGTTTCCTCCAGGTCTTCTCTCCTCTTCTGCTCTCTTCATTTTTCTTCAATTTTCTCTCAGATCCCTTGCTGTTTATAAAGTCTACTGTGCCACCTCCCTTTGCTGACGCTTTAAGAGGAATGAGCTTCCTGGACCTACTGGTATGTGCTAGAAGAAGTTTCTCAACACTCCTTCTTAGCCATGGCTAAGAGGGGCAGGCTGGCAGCAACCCAAATGCATGCTTAAATAATGGGCACTCCAGTGCCAGAAAATTAAAACACAGCATGGAATTGCTGAATTCACAATTTTATTGTCACTGATTGCATGGTGCCTCTGCATATTGAGAAAATTTTCACAGCTTCTTCCATTTTCCAGGTCTTGGTTAATATGCAGATCATTCTAGTGGTAACTTTTTATCCCCCCTCAACCTATTTGTTTCTTCCTTCCCCTCCCAATCAGGCAAAACAGAGAAAAATAAATTCACAATCGTCATAAAAAGTGCTTCATATTTTAACTCATTGTTTACCTTTACTAGAATGATAATATTTTATAATTAAAAGATTCTTGAAAATCATCTATACCAGCTTCATTCACACTTTGCAGAGAAGGAAAGTGACTTGTTAAAGGTCACATAGAGAAGTTGTGTGAAAGAGAGCTAAAGTCGAGTTTTTGATCCCCTCGTGGGTGTTCATGTCTTCCTTAAACTCCTTCAGTTTAAAATGGATTAAATGGAGAGGTAGATTAGATAGATGTATTGTTTCCCATTTACAGATAAGGAAACTGAATATCAGCCCTCCTAAGGAAGACAAGGATATAATCAGGTCTCCTGACCCATTTATTGCTATTTTCAACATACGATTCTGGCCTTTGCTAAGCGTCAGAGTAGTTAGCTTCCTTGTTAAAATTAGAGGTGGAGCTGGACAACTTAACACACAGAAATAAAGCACCTGTGGCATCTCCCATGGAATAATATTCACATGGAATAATATCTATCATTTATCTAGTGATTCACAATTTTCAAAATCACCTTGTAATGTAATGTTTACTCCAATTTGCCAGCACAATCCCTCCAGGAGGTAGTTAGGCCATGTTTTAATAGCTCCATTTTTATGGTTAAGAAAACAAAGACTCAGAAAATAAATAATTTTTCCAAACCATTTATTAAGTGAGGAAATCAGGATTGGAAGCCTGGATCTTCTGACATACAGTGCTCTTTATATCCATCAACTAGCTTTGTAGCTGCTGGAGATTTCTGGTAGAATACTCTTCCACATGCAGCATGAAATGTTGGTAATGGCCTACTTCTATCCTCAATGCCATCATTCTGTTTCATGCCACTGTCATTTCTACTTGAATCCGCACAACAGCTTCCTGCAAGCCTCCTTGCCTCCACCCTTGTTACCGCCAGTCCACATTCCTGCTATCCTGTGCTGCAGCCAGCGTGACCTACCTGAAGCAATCTTCCCTGTACTCTCAAATACGCATCTTTATAAAGTGGATGCACATACTCTTGTTACCATAGTGAGTGCAGGTATAAAACATGCACAGAACTAGAAAAATTCTGTTTTTTCCAGCTAATACCTACTGGTACCTCAGGTCTCCAATTAAGCTTAGCTTCCTGTGGAAGTCTGTCCTGCATCCTCTGAGATGAGATCAGGGGCTTCTGGGGTCCCTTCAGTAGCACTTACCACACTGAAAAGTCACTTTCATTTTCTATTTACGTGCCTTTATTTCCCAGTAGATCCTGAGTTTCTTGAGGGCAAAGTTTGGGATTTGCTGACCATTTATTCTCCAGTGCTATCAAAGTGCCAACTGTGTCACAACTATTTGTTAAAGGAATCAATGAATATCTGCTCTCAGACTCACTGTTTCTATTCAGTGGGGAATAGGGAATGCAGCCAGATTCTCCATTACATAGTTCTCATAGAGGTGTAATATTTTGGACATCAACTTTCTCTTTTAAACTGCCCAGCAGGGGATCTTCCCCTTATCTGGGAATTAAAATGTGGATAAACCATCCCCTATGACTTTCTGTTCACTCTGAGGCAATAGGAAAATCACACAGTCCTTTTAAGTCTCAATCATGTCTCAAATAATTTAGTAAGTAATGGTGTACACCAATACACCAAGCAACTTCAAAATTCACAAGAAGATTACCGGGGAGAAAAAGTTTTCATCCATTCCACAGGGTTCCTGGCTGGGTCTGAACATTAGTCTGACAAAGACAGATTAACAGGAGAAAAGTGTGCAAATGTATATAACGTAAGGGTTACATGACATGGAGCCTTCATGAGGAAATGAAGACTCAAAGGAACAGTTAAACCTGGGTGTTTTGTGCTGGGTGTGATGGAGAGTGGGTGTTCATGGATAAGTGAGATAGAGAGTATGAGGTCAGTGCAGTGGAGCCAGGGGAAACAGCAAGACCTGCGTGTCCAGATTTTTCACAATGTCTCTATGTTCTTGGATACATGGTTGATCCTCTCTGAGTGTGGGGAAAGCACCTCTTACCTGAGGATTTTATGACATGTTTCTGGGAAGAAACGTGGGGAAAAGGACAGAGTGACCTTCCTTCCTTTGTCATTTCCTCAAACTTCTTCAGTTTAAAATACTTGGGGTAAAGTGTTCTGAACCCCAGTGAGATACAACATTTGCTTCTACACCAACTGTACTTGCTGGGAATGAAAACATGAAATCCAGGATTTGGAGAACCCAGGAGCTCACCAGAAGGAGGTTGGCAGAGGTGTCTTTAGCACCTCTTTCTACCCTGTGAATGCACAATTCTATTAAAAGGAAGAGATTACAACAGTCTAAATTTCCTGTCTTGATTACTGAAAAATTGGGTTAAAAGAGTTAAGGTGAAGGGAAGCCTTCCCTGCCAGATCTTCTCTAGAATTGACCTTTCTAAATTGCAGATAATTTCCCTAAAATTTCAAGTCAAGGATTCAGTTGAGAAGACTGTGATCTGCATCCCATTTATCAATGCTCTATCTCTTGCTTACCTAAAAGGTGAAATTTTCCATAGTGATCAGATTGACTTTTAAAAATTCAGTTAACGACTTTTAAAAAAACAGTCATCTTAAATGGACTGATCTGTCCCCTTAATGCTGGCATTTATTATTCCATTCCTCAGGATGTGTTGCAAGATAACAGTTTTATGTGGAACCCCTCTAAGGCAACTATGGCAAGATGAGACTTCCTGCCTTTTATAGTAGAAAAATATTTTCAGGGGCATTGCTTAATAGCCAGTTTTAAAAGACCCAATGAAGTCATAAAATGCATGCATATCTCTAACAGTATGTTCATAAGGATATCATGAAAAGGCCTTACTAAAATACTTACAGTCTAAAAGTGGGAAAATGAAGGCATTTTCTCCTTGAAAGCAGCAGCGGGTTCTTTGTTTCTCAATTTAATGGAATTCTAATACAAAAACACCCTGTGATATGAACCATTTAAATAACAATGCCAGGTCTGACAGAAAAATTCACAAAAACAAGGAAATTAACACTTAAGCTGAGAACTCAGGGCAGCCATGCTGCCTTCAGTTCAGACTATTGAGCCAACAAATTAAAGACAGAGACCTGAGGGAAGGCAAAAACATGTCACTGTGATTACTAGACACATGTAAGAATCTAGGCTTTGACACTAGTTAGAATATTTACTCCTTAAAGAAATATTTTGGAGCACTAAACGCAATTCTTTTGTTTTATTTGATGAGAAGGAGTGTGTGTGTGTGTGTGTGTGTGTGTGTTTAAAACTAAATGGCATTTTAGAGATTTAAGTGTTCGAGTCCTCAAAAAGTGAATAGACCATATGGTCTATTGTAGAATAAGTAATCATGGACTTATTAAAAGTACATGTTAATTTTACTCACTGACATTCCATGATAATGACTTCTTCAGGATCTCATCCATTATGCCAATTACATTTACCCACTTCTGGTGCAAGAACATCTCATCCTGAGCAAGATTCAAGTTGATCCAGTCCTACTCCAAAATCTAAATCACTACTTTTCAGTGATGTAGACAATTTAGATGATTTTCTCTATTACCCTTTAAATTCTTATTTTTTAATTTTTTAATTGATTGGGGTGACATTGGTAAACATGAAAGATAGGTTACCTATGTTACAAGACTTGTATATTGAACCATGTGCCCACCACCCAAATTCAAATATTCTCCTGTCACCTCATATTAGGCCCCCCATTCTGTTGCCCTTCAAATTCTTGTTTCAAGCCAGAAGCAGATAAAGCAGAAAAGAAGTTTCTGCTCCCCTCAACATCTTAAATTGAAGGAAAAAAAAAACAAAACACCAAACAATCATTTCACAAGGGGTAAGACAGAAATTTTCTTGAGTATCTTCCTTAAAATATATAGTACTTATGTAGGCTAACCAGCCCCAAATAAAAAACTGATACTTGAACATGGGTATCAGTGGGGCTAAAAATAATATTAATCATTTTCCTCCAACCTTCAAAGTTCTGACTGGGCCAGAAACCAAATTAACAGAGACAGATTAACAGGAGAAAATAAAAATCTAATATATATGCACAGGGAATTCACACAGACATGATAATTCCATGAAAATTTCAAAGACAGTGAGGCAACATTGGGTATATAAGACATTTTTGGACCAAAGAAAAAGGTTGTAGGGCAGGGGGAGGTATTAGATTTTAGAAGTGAGAATGGATGATTTACAGGTAATTGAGGAAGAGCTTAACTACACACATGGCAGGAAAACCCTTGCTAGGCAACTCAGAAACAGTGAGACAGGAGTGCAGGGGAGATCAAGCTAACAGATACTAGCCTGACACCTTCTTATTTACCATACTAAATCCAAAATAGGCTAAGTCAGCATCCTAAAGATGAAAATATATAGTACTTATGAATCTCCTAGGCAGGAAAAGGGAGTGTCAAAGTTTCTTTTATTGGTAAAAGTAGAGTTCCTAAAGTGGAGTTCTTGGGGTGCTGAGAGGAAAATAATTTTCTGAGACACCCCCCAAAGAGGATGGGATTTCATAGAAAGAAAACTTTATTGATTATGTAAAATTAAGGTGATTTCCCCTCTTAGGTCCCATCACTGTCTGACTTGCCATGATAAAAGTCCAATCTTGTCTTCAGCAGGGCCAGAATTAAGGCTCCTGCTCAGAATTTCTGCTCCATATAAAAGTTCAATCCAGTCCAGTATCTGGCTATTTTAGGTAATGCTCCCAACTGCAGTCTAATGCATGTGAGGTCCACATAACATGGACAATGTGGCCCCTTAAAGACACAGACTATAGAGAGAGAACAGATGAGCGCATGGGCGAGTGCTGGTCATGGAGCAAAAGAAGACAAAAGCAGAAGAGAGGGAACTCTTTGGGGATTTTAACTTTCCAAGATTTTGATGGGGTCTACCTGTAGGCAACCCATTGTTCTTTAGGCTAGAGTGACAGACAAGCACCTTCCCCAAATCACCCTGACTTCACTGGCATGTGCCCATTTCCCCCTTTGTTGGATCTCTTCTCCCAGTGACCTGCAGGGAATGGACTGGTGGTTCCCAGGGCTTGTGAAGCTCTAGTTTCTTGGTGAAGCTGTCCAGGTGAACATGCTTATTAATATCTGCCCTCCCCTTTGCTCTCTTCCTATTACTAATATTAACTAGTAATTACAATGCTAACAGTCTCAGTCTTCTGTTTCCTAATAAACAGCTTAAAATCAATATCCTCCAAAGCCGCTAAGGGTGGCAAAATTTTGGTCCTTTTAGTGGATTGTTGCTTGAATGCAGATTATAACCCAGGCTTTAACTCAGAATATTAAACTTCATTTTCTTAGACTTTCTTTCTTTAATCATTAAAGTCTCTTTAGAGTTGTTCAATTCCACCGAGAGATCCTGGTCATCTATGTAGTACCTACCATTCTAGAATAGAATTACAGAATATAGTTCTCACAACCTGAGCATACCAGTCATTAAATTTAGATAAATAAATCACCAAAGTTTTGTTGACTCTGAGTATATAAAAGTCAAATCAAAGCCACGTTTCTTCTTTAATGGAAATATATTTATTATTTTGATGACGATAAATACTATATGTGCCTAGTAAAAAAAAATCAAACAAGAAATAATCTCATGTGTATTCTTCCAGAGGCTATTTAAATTTCTATTTCAGCAAGATATAATACATCATGAACATTTGAATAGTTGAAGCATCAAATATGAACCCTGAAACAAGACTTACTACATGCATCATGTATTGAGTATCTGCTTTGATGAGCATCTATCTACTAGTATGTGCTTTTGTGGTATTATGCACTTTACACATTGTGGTGGTCAGGGTTCCTGGATTCAAGAAAAGACACTAACTTATTAACTCTGAGCTGAAAAGGAATGCATTGGAACAGACTCAGAAGTTCACTGAACTGAAGACAAGAAAACTTGGAAAATAGGCAGAAACCAAGGAAGGCTGGACAGTAGGGACTCATCCTTGATCTTGTCACAGGATCTGTTCCCAGCCTCACCATGGTTACTGGAACTCCAGTGTTTTTCCTTGAATATGCCTGCCCACCTGCATGTACTAGCTCAAAGAAATAAGAAAATAATAGTATAATATTGATTTGGCCAAATTGGAGGCAAGGAGCGCATGTTTCTAAAAACCTGACTCCCGAATATTGTATAGGTTACAGATTATATATAGAGCAAAATTACAAGACACCATGGGTTAGGGGTTTAGGGTGGTGCTGGAAGCTGATTCGTAGGAAGTATGGTAAGGTTCACAAATCATTTCTTCAAGTCTTGAGGACCTCTGTCAGGTCTTTTCCTGCATCCCTCTGTCTGGTCCACTAGAAAAGTAGCAAAGGGGTCATTCCAACTCCAAGCTCAGGAGATATTATCCTTAGTCTACCAGAGGTCCAGACCATGTGATCATTAGTCAGGTCCTGGCTACTGTCTTCTAATGCTGTGGGGGTTGCCGATTATTTGGGGGAAAACTCAGGTCTCTGAAAGGTTTATATATAAAGGGAGAGATGATTTCTAGAGCTAGGATTTAAAGCTAAATTTAATCAAAGTCATACAGATCTTCAATTTTACAACTATCAGATTCTAGACCACCTGAAGTGATTTTGTAGCTCTACCTGAGATAGGAAAGCCTGAGGAATAGAATATTGAATCCTGCTTTCTCATCAGAACTCACACAATAATAGATTCCCAAAGGGTATCTACAAAACCAAACAAAGCCTACCACTTCTCATTATTTTGTTTAATCCTAACAACAAACTGGTAATGAGATTCAGGACATGCTACCACAGAATATGGCACCTTGGCATACTGCCTACTTTAAGTTGAAGAAATTTGAGAAATGGCAGGTTTGGGAAAAACTAACTTTCTGACCTTCCCCTGAAGCAAGTCACAAGACTCTCATGTGAGAGTTGTCCTTCCCATACCTGGAGGAGAGGGGCATCCTTATCTATGTAATAAAAGGCTAATATGCTAATTAGACCAGACATCTCCTGGACAAAGAGAAGGTGGCAGGAGCTGAGGCAGAGGCAGTTAGGAGTGATCAGGCCAGCAGAGGAAGGCAGTTAGGGGGTGATCAGGCTGGCAAGGGAGGGTAGTTAGGGGGCAATCAGGCTGGTAGGCACAGGTGGTTAGGAGCAGGCAATCGATTAAGAGCCAGTGACCCCAGATTGCAAAAGGGATATCTGATTATTGATTTAGGTCCAAAACCTCAGGGATCAGGCCTAAACCAGCAGTCAGACATCCCCTGAGGGGTACTGGATTGGAGAGGGTGCAGGCTGGGCTGAGGGACCTCCACTGTGCACAAATTTTGTGCACCAGACTCTGGTCCTACATAATAAAAGGGTAATATACAAATTGACCAAACTGTAGAATGACTGGTTGCTATGATGTACACTGACCACCAGGGGGCAGACACTCAATTCAGGAGCTGCTCCCCCTGTGGGAGCGCAGATCAGCCAGAAGCTAGGATCACGGATCGTGAGCATAGCGGCAATGGCAGGAGATTCTTTCTCTTCTGTGGCAGTGCTAAGAATGTCTGACTGACAGCATAAGCCCACTCCCTATGGGAAACGAACCTGTGTTGTCAATGGAACATCCCCCAAGGGCTCCCAGTCTGTGAGAGGGCATAGGCCAAACTGATGGACCCCCCAGAGTGCATGAATTTCATGCACCAAGTCTCCCTTGAGAACTTAGGAGATTAGGAAGAATCCTAAAACTTAGGAGGAAAAATATATTTGTTCTCCCCATATACTGGGGAGGCTGAGTTAAGTATTGCCGTTTTTAAGAAGAGGATCCTGGGTCCTAGAGGTGAAGTGTCCAGGAAGAGAAAGGAAACCTTAACATTCTCTCACCCCAAAGCCTTATTTTCTTTTAAGCTCACTTCTCACTCTAGGTGGAGGGAATTGCATGTTGTGTATGTTTTGGATCATAATCTTTATTTATTTATTTTCATTAATTTTTTTATACGTATCTCCCTATTGCCCCCTCTCCCTCCCAGACATACCCCAACCCCCCAGTGTCTATGTTCATTGGTTATGCTTATATGCATGTATACAAGTCCTTGGATTGATCTCTTATCTACCTCACCTAACTTTAGTCTTCCTGCTGTAATTTCACAGTCTGATGCTTTACTGCCTCCGTATCTATCCTTTTGTTCATCAGTTTATAATGTTCTTTATTATCCACAAATGAGTGAGATCATGTGATGCTTCTCCTTCATTGACTGGCTTATTTCACTAAGCATAAGGCTCTCCAGTTCCATCCAGGTTGCTGCAAATGGTAAGAATTCCTTCTTTTTAATGGCAGCATAGAATTCCATTGTGTAGATGTACCACAGTTTTCTGATCCACTCATCTGCTGACGGGCACCTAGGCTGTTTCCAAATTGTAGCTATTGTAAATTGTGCTGCTATGAACATAGGGGTGCATAAATCCTTTCTGATTGGTGTTTGTGCTTTCTTAGGATAAATTCCTAAGAGTGGGATTACAGGGTCAAATGGGAGATCCATTTTTAGTTCTTTTGAGGAAGCTCCATACTGTTCTCCACAATGGCTGCACCAGTCTGCATTCCCACCAACAGTGCACAAGGGTTCCTTTTTCTCCGCATCCTCGCCAACACTTGTCATTTGTTGATTTGTTGATGATTGCCATTCTGACCGGTGTAAGATGGTATCGCATTGTCGTTTTGATTTACATCTCTCAGATGATTGATGACTTTGAACATGTTTTCATGTGTCTCTTGGCCTTCCTTCTAGATTTCAAGCTATATTACAAAGCAACTGTTCTCAAAACAGCCTAGTACTGGCACAAGAACAGGCATATAGACCAATGGAATAGAATACAGAACCCAGATATCCACCCAAACCACTATGCTCAACTAATATTTGACAAAGGAGGCATGAACATTCAATGGAGCCAAGATAGCCTCTTCAATAAATGGTGTTGGGAAAATTGGACAGATACATACAAAAAAAATGAAACTGGACCACCAACTTACATCAAATACAAAAATAAACTCAAAATGGATACAGGACTTAAACATTAGAAGGGAAACCATAAAAATACTAGAGGAATCCACAGGCAGCACAATCTCAGACATATGCCGAAAGAACTTCTTCACTGATACTGCTCCAAAGGCAATTGAAGCTAAAGAAAAAATAAGCAAATGGGACTACATCAAAATAAAAAGCTTTTGCACAGCAAAAGAAACCATCAACAAAACAACAAGAAAGCCCACTGTATGGGAGAACATATTTGCAAATGTTATCACTGATAAAGGTTTAATCTCCAACATCTACAGCCAACTTATACAACTTAATAAAAGGAAGATAAATGATCCAATAAAAAAAATGGGCAACGGACCTAAATTGGATCATAATCTTAATAATGTCCTGAAGATCAGGAGAAGAAAAGCCCAAACAAAATTAAGGAATTGACCCCTTTTGCCATGCAACCTCCCCACCCCTCCCTTGCTGTCAATCTTTCCATCTCTGAGAGAAGCTAGATGGAGGAGAATTAAAGCTGCAACTGGACATGCCCACTATCCCTTCCTTTGTTTCCTTCCCTGACCCATTTTAGCACAATATTGCATTAGTAATTTCACAGAGAATTTAGGCATCTCCAAGGGAAATTTTCTTCCTTCTTCCCCTCCCTGCAAATAGTCACCACCAGTTTCACCTTATGAAATGTATTCACAAATAAAGTTCTCAAAAATGTCCCTTTGCTACCATGGAGGCAGCATTTTGATGAAAGCCTTTTGGCAGTAACAATGGCCCTCAAGAGAGTGACTTGTTATTCTAAGGGAACTTCTGGTCCAGACTTCATCTGAAGAGTTGGCTTTGTTTTAAGTCACTAAACCAGGATAGAGGGTGCTTGTTATGAACTGAAGTCTGTGGTTCTGGGTCTGGCCAGCCAGGGAACTTCATTAAAATACCTTAGAAAAAGAGAAATACTTCATATATTTCCTAAAGCCTGGAAATGAAATCCCTTCCTCCCACCCCCTCACCCTCCCTCCCCCGACACACACACCATTACTTTCAGAGTGGTCTAGATTTCTTTCTTTTTGAGCTTTATTCCACTTTTATAGGGAAAATAATGCTTGGATCAGCACAAAAGATTAATACATCAGCAATTCTGTTATTGTGTATATTGATTCTCAAGGGGCCAGAACAGAACCTCAAAGGAAAGTGTACGTGGAAAATACAGGTAGGAAATATTCTACTAGCCATATTTATGAGGTATTTAGAGGGTACCAGAGGGCTGCAGTTTAAAATCTATCAAAGCTTTGGGTTTTACTCTTTCCCACAAAAAAAAAAATGTCAACAAGTGTTCATTTTGCAACTTTCTGTAGGATTTGAATGCTTCTCATGAATGGTACCTAGAAGGGAAATAGCAACTGCCTGTCTATAATGGAAATGCCTGCAGGGGTCCAGGAGAGAAAACCTGAGGTGCTTTAGTTTTTCATTTTGTACTTACCATTTTAGGCTTAGATTGTGCATGTCCCAGCCATAATATACACAGTTACCTTCAGTCTTATGTATAGTGAGTTTTACTGTAGTCGGTGAACAGGCTACATTTTAAGAACCAAAGTGTTGAATCCAATTTCTTTAATTTGTCCTTGTCCTTTTTATGATCTCCTCATTGTTTAGAATGGTCTCTAATATCAAGTCCCAAGAAATAGGCTTGCTGAATGATGCAAAACCAAGCCAGGCTATTTAAGGATGGGTCCGGTCGTTCCCATTGATACATTCATCCACAAACATTTATGCAGTGTTCTCCTTGTGCCAGATTTTATTCCAAGGTCTTGAGGTTCAGAAATAGCCTTTAAAAAGCTCACCGTCCTGAGGCAATGACAGAGTGGGCAGCGTGATCACAGAGCAGTGTGGGAAGTGTTATAAAAATAACTGCTCTTGAGCATTTACTATTCTGGTACTTCACGTGGTACTGCATGCTGTCTCTGATCCTCCCACTACTCTCCACTAAGTTTTCTTTTTCCCTTTGTTTTAGGAAATAGACTGAGAGATGTTCAAAAACTTGCCTACGGATACATCGCTATAAATATTAGCACTGGGATCCAAAGTGGGGTTTTGTATGCTCTCAAAAACTCCTGTTCTTTGCATGTTGCTGCTATGTGTGTGAAGAGAACGAAGACAAAGAATCCATACCCTGCGGAGGCTCCGGCCAAGTTGTCAGGAGGAGGAAGAGGAGCCCCCTTTCTCCTCACCTCCCCATCACCCCCTTAGACAAAGCCTTAGAAAAACTTGCCCAGACTCCTGAGTTTTGGGAAAAGGAAGGTGACAATCCCACCTCCATTGGTTGCTATAGGAAAAGTAATAACTGGGTCGGGGGTAGGGAGGGGGGCAGGCAAAGGCAATAATCAGGAGGCATTTGAGGGCTGAAGAAAAGGTGACAGTTTCTCTTGGCCATATTGGGTCCAGAAGAGAAGTTGTCTGTGGTAATGGCACCCTCGAAACTGTCTAGGAACAGATAACTTTAGCTTTGTCACTTTGAACAAGCACATCTCCTTCCCTAGGCTTTGGCTAACGGATTCTCACATGGCTCAAGATAGCCCTGAGGAACCAGAATTAAACAGAGTAAAAGCTTATTATTTTGAAGGACAGGAAACTGTGAGTCTCATTTGAAATGATTTCTGAAACACCTTCTTACTTTAGGATTTGTTAAAAAGAAATAGTAACAATTATGTTACAACATTTCTCCTTTTTTTAAACTATAAACTCAGAAATGAATGGAGCACTAATAAACAAAATAAACTAAATGAATCTAAGATTACAATTTATACAGACACTATTATGTGTGCAAATCTCATAAAAGTACAGATTTCTAAATTGCAACCCTTCATTCAAATTTCTTAGCCAATAAAATCACTGTATTTTAATTAATATAAATTCCAAAATGCTGTGTCCAATCGAGGCAAGTCATAAGGCAAGTTGTTGTAATACTATACTTACATTAAGAATCAACTCTCCGAAAAGTGGTATCAAAGTTGTTTGAAGCCACTCAAAGCAATGGAAAGGAGTAAAGTTAGGGTAGGCCATAAGTAGGTTTGCAGTTGTTCATATGGAAAATAATACAATAATCAATAAAAATAATAATAATACAAATATGAGCCTGGCCCAGACATTAAGACACACACAAGTTGAAGGTACGACTTGACTCTCACACATAAATACTGTGTGTGAAAAGCAAAACACACATAATTTCCATTGTCCTGTGGCCCCATTTTCCTGGAGAGTGAGTTGAGTACTTTGGTAGATAAATTTACTATAGAAAGAAAGGTGACAGTGGCTGAGAATTATCACAGCATTTCTCCAGCACCCAATGCATAGGAGAAACACCAGGGCAGACTAATCAGGCTTTTGTATCCAGACTGACCTTTCTCTTGGCTTATAGTGTCTTTGGATCCAAAGCAAATTAAAACTTTTTTCAACTGTGCCAAAATTAAGTGTATCTGAGTAATTTACCTGAATGTTCTGGCAAACTCAGTTTGCTTGATTTTCTGAAGGCCATTGGGAAGGGTCATGGGAAAGAGTGAGGAAGTTTTCAGGATCCAGTTCTCTGT
The DNA here is from genome assembly GCA_011751065.1 of Lasiurus cinereus. Classification (NCBI taxonomy): domain Eukaryota; kingdom Metazoa; phylum Chordata; class Mammalia; order Chiroptera; family Vespertilionidae; genus Lasiurus; species Lasiurus cinereus. The sequence continues at coordinate 11,004,350 of JAAGEH010000392.1, forward strand.
TCATTTTACCTAAAGATTGAGGAGGGTCCTGGAGTGTTGTTTAGGAGTTAGTTAAAATTCACACCTTGATGTCTATTCTATTCCCATTTAATTTGTCCTCCTCAGAGCCCTCCTGAGAAGTTTAACCCAATCCCTACCACCAGTATCTACCCTGGCCCAGTGCTCCTCAGAGCATTGCCCTTTGCTATCCACCCCAGGGGCAGACCTCTTTTCCCCTTTAACCCGGAATTGTGCTTGCACCCAAGTGTTGAGTGTTGGCTGGAGTCTTTCCTGAGAGGGGATCCCCACACTCCTGAGGAGGGGAGCCCCACATGCCTGGGAGGAAGGCCCACACTCCTGAGCTGGGAGGCACACATTCCTGAAGTAGTCTAGGGAGCTATTCCCTCTGCTGCCCCCTCACTCTCTCTTCCCATTCCATGGCTTCCTTTTTAATGCCCATTTTCTAATTAAACCTGAGTCATGACAGATGATGATGTGGGCTGGTTAGTACACACTTTGGGAGCATCCTACAGCACCTGAGGGATACATTCATAAGAAAGGGCTTCAGCTTCAGCTGAAATGGCTCCCTGTGATCACAAATAAATTGAAATAAGAGGAGCATATGAGGAGGGGAATAGAGGGAGAGATGGGGAGGGGAGGGAGTACACACCAACACTCCATTGCTTCAATATTTTTTTAAGTATCTTTTTTTAATTACGTTAATTTTAAACCAATCTCAATCCACAACTTAACAGTAAGGAGAGCTGAAGGAAGGCAAAAAATGACTTTCACACCCCACTGCACTGACCATTGCCTCCGCCCAGTTTAGTTTCTAGCAATCTTGAACTGCATAAGGAGGCAAAAGCCTTTCATAGAAGGAATAAATCAACTTGTACCCTCCAAACTGCTGCTGGGGTTGCTGACAATGGACAGAACTATGCCTCCATCTCAGCCAGCACTCTCACTGAGTGGTTTTGATAAGTTTTTTTCACACATTCCAATCCAATGCCAAAAGTTGCCAATAATTTTTTGTCTCTTATTTACAGGAGGCCTCACCTCTCCTGCCCCTCCCTGCCACCTCTTCATCATGTGTATGCCCACATGCACACACATTCCCCTCCCATCCAGATTTGCAACATGATTCATTTGTTTTTTCAATATATGGCTTAATCTACTTATTCTTAAAACAAATACTTATGAAACACCTATTAATGTTAGATTTTGAGTTGGGCCCTACCCCAGAGATGTTAAAAATTTATAAGTGGTAGGAAAGCTGTCACCAGCCAACTTTAGGTTACTTGAACTCTCTACTCTCAATTTGTTTACTTCTACAATAGGCATCTGCTAACACACATCTGAAAAGACTGTTCTTATTAGTAAATGTGATAATAGAATTATAAAATATGTACACATGTTAGGCCCTTTATTGATTCATTAAGATGATTTCCAGATAATACACTTCATATTAGAGTTTTCTGATCTGTCTCTTCAAAGTTGCCTCCTTCTCTTTATGAAAATACCTTTGTCCTTCTTAGCACTTCCTCTTTCTTCACCTTCCCCATTTGTAACAGAGCTATGTTTTCTTCTTCCTCTTCCTTCTCTTTCCCCTTCATTTTTATCTTTTTATTAGTATTACTGTTATTATTATTTACTATTATTAGCCAAAGTCCAAATGTCACAGATCTATCATAGTTTAAGCATAGACCTAGAAGAGGCAAATAAGCAGAGGAGATGGAAAACCTGGTAGTCAAGGGCACAGTCACCAGACTGGTGGCCAAGTTATTAGAATTGAATACCTTTAAGATAAAACTACTTGAACTTTCTTTGGACAATTTACTAACAATAAAAATGATGCATTATTTCTGCCCTGGCTTTCAGCCAGACCAGCTTTGGGATGTGTGATTTATCTCTCTGATGAACTTGACATCCAGAAGTCAAGCTACACCTCTTGAAGAATTTCCTTCTGCCCACTAAAAATTTGCAGAAGTACAAATATTTGACAGTTATGAAATGAATAATGCAGCCTTCAGCTCACCAATCATGCCAACATTTCAAGACCTTCCCGGTCACATGAAGTCAGCTCTTGTACTTCCCTTCTCCATCCATAGAGTAGCTTGTTCTCTCTTCCAGAGTCCCCTATGTGAGGAGTGGGCTGGATAGCCCTGCTGCACTCAAAAAGCCATTTGCACATCAGCTGCTACTAATAGGAGGGATGGACCTTCTTCTAATTCACACAAAGGCTTCCTGATATGAGCTAGAATCAGCCTACTCTTCCTCCATATTCTGTGGAAAAAATAGCCTTATGAAAACCACCTTCCTCTTGCTTATTCTTGGGCATGTTTTAAACCATATAAATATTTATCCATTTTTCTCCTTCTAGGCAGCATGTGTAGTGGAGAAAGTGTAACCATTTGGATTTAGACTGAACCTGGCTTGATTTCTACATCCACCACTTTCCATCTAGATGACCTTGTGTAAATGACAGGCTTCCCTGAACTTTATGTTTCCATCCAAATAATGGACACAGTAATAGTTATTCTGAAAGAATTTCTGGAGGATTAAAAATAGTATAATTTATATACCTCACACAGAAGAAAAACAGCCTTTTACAGTCAGCAGATCACCAGGAATGAAAAAATAACTTTCTGGAAGTTTCTAAGGAAAAAAAAATTTGTGCCTGGCCCCTACCTTAAACAAACTACACCAACATGAGCAGCTTTTAAAAACTTGTTGTATTTCATGTTAAATCTGATTATGCAAAAGTACAGATTTGCCAAACAAAAGTATGTTGCCTCCTTTTTAAATTCTAAATTCATTTATAAAAATGAATGCAGTCTACTACTTGAAAGTCCATTTTCAGTTTTGTTTGTTGCTTTTCCAACAAACATATAGCTCATAATAAAGTCTACATCTGGATTTTGGATGTGTGCATGTCTCTCACAGAACTGAACATTACTAACAATGATAAAGGTAAAGCGTCTACAGATGACAAATGAATCAGAGGTTCAGAAACAAAACCAACTGATTAAGTCATATATCACCAGGAAAACTTGGGACATAGAATAAGAAAAACAAGTCAATACCTCAAACGTTCAAAATGGGCCTCAGAGTTCATTTGTCTATAGAGGGGAATGAAAAGAAGGACTTGGTTAAATTGGTGAAATATCAGAGCTCAGAAGGACCTAATGATCACATGGCCCAACCTCCTGGTTGAACACATGGGGAAACTGAGGCCCAGGGAGTCAACATCTTATTTATGTGGTGATGCTAGTGCCACCACCCATGATTTCTGACACTGAAGATATCTCCATTTTATTCACAGCAGTATCAGGTATTTTCCTAAGAGAGCCACATGATTTTGATGGTCTTGGACAGGAATTTCAGGCCTAAATCTTCCTGGTCTGCTGTTGTTCAGAAGAGGTGTGAGAAGACATATCCTGTAAGATGGACTTTCCCTCACCCCAGTTTTCTGTGTGGCTCACCATGTCTTCATGTGACCATGCTGTTTGGTGCATAGTAGGCATTTAGTAAATCTTCACTGGATGAACAATTTTTGAGTGTGCACTTTGAAATCTTATCAGTTTTAGAAGGGTAAAAATGATGAATATGGACTATCATTGGCTACAAGAAAAGAGAGCAAAGATGGGAGGGACAATGTACAATATACATATAAGTAAAAAGATAAGGGGTTCAGCAGCCAAAAGGAATAATTTTCAATCTCAGCCTTAGCCCACACTGCCAGATGACCCTTTGTGAACTTGGTTTTTCTCAACTGCAAAATAGAATAATAATGTTTATTTCACATGGTTTTATGAAGGCTTCCCATGAAAATATTTATTAACTCTTTGGAATCATATCTGGCATAGAGTAGGAGAAACAATAACTGAGACAGGAAGAGAAGAAGATATTGTGGCAAAATGTCCTATTTAAAAGAATGGTGTGCAGAGAAGTAGCACTGTATTATAGCATCATATTCCAACAAATCGGACTCATCTCCACATCCAATCAAATCCTTAGGTTTAATATGAAGAGCCCACTCCTACCCACTTCTGGTCTCAAACCACTTCACTTGTTTTCACTTTCTCCTCCCACGTCCATCATGACTGCATTTGCAAGCTTGAGTGCTCCTTCTGATCAGGTCTCTGATGTACACCATGATCACCACGATCAGGAGAATGGAGTCAAGGCCTGGGTCCCACGTCATGGTCCAGTTTTGATCCAGGGGAGACTCTTCCCCAAGGCATAACAGTCTTATATCTCTGCTAAGGACTCAGACTGGGAGATGCTCAGGGAAAATTTCACAAAGCAGGCACCACTCAGAGGGCAGAGCCACTGGGACAAATCTCCAAGCAACTCAGTAATATTTTCTAGTGTGACCAGGGTAACACTCAAGCCACCAGCCCCACCACAAGCCATCATTTCCACTCCCCCCAATAGTCAACTATTGCAACGGCTTGGATTGTTTCCCTTTTTGAGAACTCGGTTTGAGCAAGCACTTAAAAAAAAAAAGCAGAGGGGGTAGCTTGTGGCAGTGTGAGATCCACAATGACAGCAGGCCATAAGCCTATACTTGCACAGTACAGCTACGGGGCGGCAGGAGCCAGCCACTTGATGAACGTGCTCAGGAAAGATTCAAACCATGGCTGGTAATACCATACTCTTGGCCTGAGAAACCACATTGGAAAGAGAGGCTTGCCATGAAATCCACCCTGCCATAACAACTTATAAGCAAGGGGGCTCACAACTCCCACTCCTCCCAAGTTATAAGGATTTGGACCCAACATCTAAAGCCCCACCTTTTAAGAGTTCCACTTGAGGGAAAGGCCCCCCAGACACCTTGCTCTGAAAGTCAGTGGGGCTTGTGTCCATGAGACCACAAAACTACAGCAAACACCACAGAATTCATTGTTTAGCAAAGTTAGAATTTAAACCCAGGTCTGACTTACTCCCGATTCACAGTGTCATCACAATACTGGGCCTTCTCCATTTCCTTGGACTTAATTTTTATTCTCAGTAATAGAGGAAATCAGTAGTATAAGGGTTTGAATGGTGGCTCCCTCAAAGAATATGTCCACTGGAACCTTGGATTATGACCTTAATGAGAAGAAGGTCTCTGAAGATGCAATAAAGTTAAGGATCTTGAGATGAGATCATCCTGGTTTCTCCTGACTCCTAAGTCCAGACAAATGTCCTTACAAGAGAAAGGCAGAGGATGATTTGAGATAGACAGAAGAGGTGAAGACACACAGAAAGTAGTGTAGAGATGGAGACAAAGGTTGGAGTGATGCAGCCACAAGGCAAGGAACGCCTGGAGCTGGAAAACACAAGGAGAGATCCTCCCCTGGGGCCTCCAGGTAGAGCCTGACCCTACGGACATGGATTCACATTTACAGCCACCCTCATTGTGAGATATAAATTTCTTTTGCTTTAAGCCACCCTGTTTGTGATAGTCTGTTACAGCAGCCACAGGCAAGAGAGAAAGCTCTTGTTTCCACTCCCCATTTTGTACATGCTTAGGCCTCAGGCACAGGAATGAATGTGGGTCACACTGGACCACCAGCTTCTAGACTAAGCTGACCCCTGAGTAAGCCCGGTGTTGTCATCAGCAATGTTGCCTGGAGAGAAAATTCTCTGTGGATGGGGCAGGTAGGAGCGAGGTGGCCCATCCATGGCCCTAGTCTAGGGCTGTGCTGTGGCTAGGACTGAACCGATCTGGATTGCTCACAATTGCACAGATTCCTCAAGGATCAACTGACCAGAGAAAGGAGCCATGGAGACTTGGGGAGAGAGATTGCACAGAATGGTCAGCAACACCTGGATGCTTCTCAGGAAGGCCCAGCTTGTCCTCTGCTGGGGTTAGCACTCTGGATAGGCCCTGCTTTCTGCTGTTTGGTGGAGAGTTCACAGTGGCAAAGCAAGGCTTTTTCTATAGGAGAACATCTCAGAAACCAGGGGACTGCCTATGTTGCCAGTGGCATCCTGTTGGAAAGATCCATAGCTCTTGGCAGAGAAGCACTGGAAATGCCTGTGAGAATGAAGGCCCTCACGCCAGAGCTCTGTTATTTCTCAAACTCCACAAGGGAGCCTTGTTTCCAGACCCAGGGCCCAATTGCTGGCTGCAGCTGAGCACGACCCAGTTCCCCAGCAACCCCAGAGTGTGGATCTGCGTTTCTCTATACTGTGTGCTCTTTATATGACTAATGGTCCTAAGCTTTCCTGTGCATTGATAAACAGAGGCACACCATCTTGTATCCAGGTTTTTAAAGCTCTCCCCTCAGCACTGTGTGGTCCTCATTCAGACTCACAGTCACGCTGGCAATAACAAGGTGGCAGCGGGGAAGAGCTATGGTTTAATAAAGCCCGGGCCCAGCATCCTCCCAGTGCCCACACTCAGGGCTCTAATAAAGCCCTTTCATCATCCCAGAGCTACTGTCTCCACCCCAGTGCTGGGAATGGCTTTCCCAACTGACAGGATATGCTTTATTAGGACTCAGGACACAACTGAGAGTGGCCACAGATTCCAGCCGCCTGGTGGGAAAGGGCATCAGTATGGTGTGGGATTGCACTCTGAGAACCTCCAACCTAATCAGGTGGCAGGACTTGCTGTGAATAGTGAAGGTTCTAGAAGTTTCTAGTGTGGCTCCTGTCCAAGTTTGCCTTCAGTAAGTAATCCAGGCAGGCTTCATCACTCCCTTTAAAACATAGCTAACTTGTTTCTCCAACCCTCTTTCTATGCAGAGAACAGTCTTTTCCCTCCCCCTCTGAAATCAGTAGACTGGAAAGGAGCCCCCAGGGGTGTCCCTTTCTCCAGATCTCATAGCACTTTATAGGATGAGAGCCAAGAACTTTCATTACCCTTGTATATATTTACTCAGTGAGTCGCTTGTGCTATTACTATGTATGTTTTTGTGAAGTGTTTTTATGTGTTTTTATAAAGTGTTACTTTTTAAATTACGAAGTCATTCATCACATTGGTTAAAAATTCAAGTGTTCATGAAATGTTATGAGTTAGAGACTGAAAGAACCCTGTAATCACACACTCCGGAGGTCTGTGAGGTTTTAATTTTAATTTTCCATCTTAGTCATGGGGAAAACAAAGGGATGCTGCCGGATGGGAAATCGACAGGAAATCCACACTAGAACCAGGTAATTCTTCTTAGCACACCAGACTGGGCTTTGTTCAGTTCCTGCAAAGCAGGGGCGGGGTGGAGGGTGCGGGGGTAGATTCTGATTCCTGTAAACACTTTATCCACCAGGTAACACCACCTGCTTTCAGCTGGCAGGGCCCCCAGATTCTTGGCAGGTGTGAATGAAGGTGAGTGTAGTGTTAGGTTGTGTGCTGAAATCGGGGTACTATGGACTGAATTATGTTCCCACACATTCACATGTTGGAGCCCTAACATTTATGTGACTGTATTTGGAGATAAGACCTTTATAGAAGTAATTAAGGTTAAACGAAGTCATAAACGAAGGACCCTGATCCGACAGGTTAGTGTCCTTATAAGAAGGGACACCAGAGAGCTCGCTCACTCTCTCTTTGCTATATGAGCACCTGAAAGAAGTCAGCCATCTTCCCACCAGGAAGAGGACTGTCACTAAAACTTGATGGTGCTGACATCCTAACTTTGAACTTTCAGCCTTCAGAACTGTGAGGAAATAAATATCTAGTGTTTAAGCCATGCAGTCTATGGTACTTTGTTACAACAGCTGAGCTGACTAAGACAGAACAGGGGAGAAATCATTGCACTCAGCCTAGCTGTGCCTCAGCCAGCCCTGCCCATTATCGGTCTACTCACATTTGCTTCCTTGCTGCCACCAATGGGATTGAGGGGTGGGAGTGTCCTCTTACAGACATGTATGTCTCTGGACTCAATCTCCTCCTCCCAGTGGAGGCATCAGCTTCTCCTTTCTCTGCTGCAGTCCAGGGGCCAGATGGTCTCCAGGTGACACTGAACCTGACTCCAAGGGAAACAAAGCATACACAAGACACCTCTGAATTGTATTCACAGTGGGTTCCATATTCCCAGCTGGTTTAGCTCAGATATACATTCAACCAGCAAAGCCAATGCCTATAGCAGACTTAGTTTAAAGTTTAAAAGTTCTCCTTGTAACTCGTGAAAATTCCAAGCCTGTTCTAAGACTAAATTATTGAATTATTAATTATTTAGCCTCTCCACCTCCCTCTTGTCCCCACAGGATCAGTTGTGGGTTCCAGGTTTGCCCCATCAACTTTGGATCATGCAAACTCTACAACCAGCTCCTACAACAGGAGCCCATATGGAATTTAGAAAAGGAAATAAATTAGCCCAGGAGACATATAGAGTTGAAAGAAATATTTCTAGTTTTTGTTTTTGTTGTCAATCTTTAGTAAACACAACACCAGTACCACCTAGGTGTATTCCAAGATGCAGGGTATCTTTTGAAAGTGTCAATGAGTGGAAGAAGCTCAAGGAAGCTGAATAACATCAAGGAAAGGCCCCTAAATCGGTGCTGCTCAGGCTTTTCTGCTATAACCCACAAAAATAGACTTTATATCACCATTCAGTAGTATGTACACACACAACAACAACAACATGTTTCACAAAACATTACTATACACTGCTGCTTTCCTGGGTCTCCATCTTGCCGATGATGGATTATGGTATTCCTTGGCTTCCATAACTGCATAAGCCAATTCCTATAATAAAGGCCTTGCATAATTCTCTACATATTCTATCTGTTCTGTTTCTCTGAAGAACCCTAACTGCTATGAGATTTTATTCATAGACAGCAGTACTGGTTAGCATTTGCAAGGATGTAGAAAAGAACTGGTTTACATTTTAGGGACATACTTTGGTCAGAGGGAGCGTAGCACAGTAAATTAAGACCCCTTTTTTTGGAAGCTAGTGGTGGCACTGGGTTTGAGTCTCAGCTTTGCCCTTTCATCAGCTGCACAGACTTGGTTGGGTTCTCTAACATCTGTGTTCAATATTTCCTTACAAGGCTGTGATAATATTTTGAAAGATAAACTACCCAAAATGCTTAGTACAGCTTCCCATAAATAATAAACTCCTGGTGGAATAATAATAATTATTATTATCTAGAGGCCTGGTGCATGGATTCATGCATGGGTGGGGTCCCTTGGCCTGGCCAGTGATCAGGGCCAATTGGCCGTACCCCATCAGCAAGCTAACTTACTGGTTCAAGCATCTGCCCCCTGGTGGTCAGTACAAATCATAGTGACTATTTGAGGGATCAGACACCTAGCATATATGCTTTTATTATATAGGATGGACAAATGCCTAATAGGTCATTCAGGCATTGGTAGTTGCCAACTCCTGCAGGCTCTGAGCTTCTACTATTGGCTGGTCAGTCCCATGTGACAGGACAGGCAGTGAAGTCTCTTGCTGATGGGCTCCCAGGATGTGGGTGCTGCAATATCCTATATAGTAAAGAGCTAATATACTAATGGTTGTGATGTCCTCACGCCGTAATGACTCATCAGTAGGAGGCTGCATGTATGGCAGGCATAGGTGGGCGGGAACTTAACGATGCATCCCTGCCCAGTACCAGCCAGAGACATGATGCTGTGTTCCCGCCCAGTGCAAGCCAGACACTTGACATTGTGTCCCCTGCCAGTGGGGCTTGACGGGGGTAGGGCTGGCCAGGTCTGGGTCTCACCCAATGGGGGTGGGGCCAGCCAGGTCTGTGTCTCTTCCCTTTTAATGTGCACAAATTTTGTGCACTGGGCCACTAGTTTATTAATAATAATATATATATTTCCATTTTGTTCACTGCTAAGAAACTCAAGAACATGTGGGTCTTAACTCTTGGCTCTTGCTCTGCAATTTTGGGCCCTTTTCAGATACATGATCTCGTGGAGAATGGACATCAGGAAGCTGAATTCTAATTTTTCTCAGATGTTAATGTGTTAAGTGAACTTAAATAGGCATTTTGTTTTTCTGTGGGGTTTTACAATAATGGGAATCATAATACCTGCAGACTGAGTGGCATGATGAGTACATTTGAAAATATGGAAAGAGGCATTGAACCACTCATGGACAGGCATATTATCAATACAAAGGTTTTGCTATTTATCATTACTGTCTGTCCTGGGGATTCCATTGTGAAGATTTGTCGTTTGTACTTCATCTTTTTCCTTTTGAAAGGATAAAATTCATTTCTAACTACCTTTTGAAAGCCAATTTATGCTTTAGCCATTTGATTAATAGGAGGGGGAAGACCAGCTTTCCAATCAAAGCACTTGTGAATAATTCAATGCCTGATATTAAAAGAGAGGCGTTGCTGCCTGACACGGTTTACATATTTGTGGAGCAAATATGAGCTGCCCTTTCACACAGATGATGCCTGGCCCAGCCTCTCCACCTTCATTCTCTCCCTCTCGCTTGTCCTGAACTCTTTCCCAGTCCCACAGAACAGCCAGGGCTATCCCAAAACCTGTGACCTGCCTGGGGTTCAGATCACAGACCACAAGGAAGGGGATTCTTTTTCTAAATAGTCCACCCAGAGAGGGTGCCTTTTTCAAATTGGCACAAAGTCACTCTATAGAGTAATAGAAGCTCTGCTACTAAGTGAGAAATTTGGGGAAAATGCAAGTCCAGGAAGTTCTCTGCATAGACTCCATAGGTCATGACCACAGGTGCCTGGATGGAAGGGACCATGTACACTGCAAGTACCCCCCAGGCCAAGGAGAAGAGAGCAGAGCTGCTCTTCCCTTTGTCTTTCACAGGGCAGTGCCTGCAGTGGGTCATACTGTGGCCTCAGGTATGGAGCCCATCTGGGTGTCAATCGGGTTCAGGCCCTCAGAGGATTTGGAAGTTTAGCACTTCAGTGCCCTCATTTCAAAGTGTATTGTGTAGATTAAATGAGAGATGTGTGTAAATTACTTTCCATCAGCAACTACAGTGCTCAAGAAGTGCTAATGGCTGTTTCCTTCCCTGGGGACACTCCCTATCCATTCTCAACACTTCCCACTCCCACTTGCCATTTTTCTGCATTCCTCTTCCTATTCTTTCTCCTCTTCTCTCCTTCCCATGCCCAGGCCTCTGAAAGGTTCACATAGACTGCAGCTGGGTCCTGGATCTGTAATGATATCTGTATTTCAGTATTGTAACTGGCTTCATCCTCCCTTAGTTTTCTGACTTTCTTTTTTTTACCAACTTCTGTTAGTTTTAAGAAATAAATGAGAGTACATATAATGAATTTTTTCTCCTCCTATTGCAAGTACTTCAATGAATAATATCCTACGGTATTCATTATATTTTCCTAAAATGAGGTCAAGGTCTCCAAAGCCTTGATGTTGGTGATGGTGGCACCAGACCTTCAATGGCTGTGTAGTCTCCAAATCTGGCTGGGCCACTTTGGAAGCTGGTGATGAAGTTCCAATAACACTAAGCCAACTTGGAAACAGGAGGGTTAATGCTGGTGTTAGTCATGGTCGAAATCTTAGTTTTCAATATCGTACTTTTAGAGGCATAGCTAGAAGTCTGCTCTTGTCATTGAGTTCTTCCATGACAATTAAAGGTTGTCATAGAGTGTCTTGCTTTACAATTAAAATAATTATCACATTTTACTTTGGCTTCCTCATTCATCAAATTGTAGAGATTGGGGCAGACACTTCAGCCTAACTAATGACGACCTGTTTTACCAAAGTGTAAACTCTAAGGACAAAAATTGCTCTCTTTTCCACAGTTGTCTTAGCAGTATCTAGCAGAATGCCAACACATATGACTTCTTAACAAATGCTTATAGAATAAGTGAATCAATCGATCAATCAGTCAACCAACCAACTAATGGATAAATGGACAATTTGTGCTTAAAATGGTGCTGAACATCAGGGTGTACCAAGATGAGGAGGCTCAGAGTCCTCTCAAGCCAGCAATGGAGGCCATACAGACACACACCCACAGTCTGTTATTACTGCTATGATTGTATATATGAGTCTTATGGGAACATGAATGAGGATAATAAATTAAATTCTCTATGGAGTGGGGAGAGAGGAGGGGGCTTAAATATTCCATCTTTACAAGTCACACATATTTTTTTTAACCGAAAGAAAAATGTTTTAATTTAGAGGGTAAGTTATTTATAACACAATTCTCAAAATACAGTTAAAAGCGGGAGAACCAATCTATACCAAACTTTGGTGATAGGAAGGGGGAGAGGCTGCTCCCTTTGGCTATAGACCTCTGTGCATTGGCAGGCACTCAGGGCCAGTCCTCACAGTGGAAGTTACACTCTCCTGTGCCCAATATCCCAGTGAAAATACGCTCCACATTTCCTCTACAGTTCTCCTTCATTAAAACTGTAGAAAGACTTCAGGAATGAGCATTGCTAACCAGATGGGTATGGATGGATTTTTCTTCTTTTTTATTTTAAATATCTTTTATTTTTCTCCCTCTCCCTTACCCTTCCCATTGTAATTTTTAATGTTGTTTTATATTGCCCTAACCGGTTTGGCTCTGTGGTTGGGGCATCAACCTGTGGACTGAAGGGTCCCAGATTTGATTCTGGTCAAGGGCATGTACCACGGTTGCAGGCACATCCCCAGTGGGAGGTGTGCAAGAAGCAGCTGATTGATGTTTTCTCTCTCATCAATGTTTCTAACTCTCTATCCTTCTCCCTTCCTCTCTGTAAAAAATTAATAAATATATTTTAAAAAAAGATTGTTTTGTATTGGTTTCAGGTGTATAGCATAGTGGTTAAACTGGTTAGATTTTCTCATATTGTTATTCTAGCCTGTGGTAACCCAAAGCATCAGAATCACTAAGGATGCTTAATAAGAATGAAACTTACTGAATTTGAAGCTCTGGACACAGAACCCCAGAATCTACATTTTATTAACTCAAGTACCCTAGATGAGGTTCTTAAATTAATTGACTTTGTATTTAGGTTAAAATAAATAAATAAATAAAAACACTGAACAGTTAGCACTGAGTTTCCATATAACCCCCTGCTGGTGGCAAACATTTAAATAGTTTATTATTTTTTTCTGTTTGCTATTACAGATTTGCAAGTAATACTTCCATCTGCATATTTGTGATTGTTTCTTACAGGCATTATGTTCATTTGCTCAAGCAAAGAACCACAAGCTGAGTGGCTTAAACAGGAGGCTCTATTGTCTCACTGTTTAGAGGCTGGAAGTCCAAGACCAAGGTGTCAATGGAAAGGCCATGCTCTCTCTGAAGCCTCAATCCTAGGCTATGGCAGTTCCTTGGCTTGTGGTAGCACAAGGTCAATACAGATGTGATGTTCTCCATGTGTGGATGTCTCTGTGTCCAAATTTCCTTTTTATAAGGACGCCAGTCATGTTGGGTTAGGGGCTACCTTACTCCAGTATCACCTCATCTTAATCACATCTGAAATGACCCTATTTCCAAACAAGGTTACATTCTGAGGGGCTAAGGGATTAGGACTTAAATATATGAATTTGGGGGAGAACACAACTCACTTCATAATAGGCATTGATCTCTAAACGTCCATGATCATGCAACCTTATTATGTATGTATCAAAATAAATGTGTACTTAAGTATCTTAAGATTATATATATGTGCTTATGTGCTAATGTGTTCACTCTAAAACTTCCTTAAGTCAGTTCCCCAGGAAACAGACACTGAGGGTCTGAGATTATGCAACAACTTTCCCAGGGAAAGCAGGATGGAGCCTAGAGAGGGAGAACTGCAACCTGGGTGGCCCAAGGTGTCTCAGGAGTGTGGGGGTTAGGAAGGCCCTTTAGAGCTTTCTAGAATTTAGGCAAGGGGTAGATTGAGTACATCCACACTGACTAGTTACTGGATATAGGCTGCTCAGGGTATACAAGGCAGCTCTCCTGGGCCAAAGACAATCCCCTTGTAGTTTTGGGCAGTGGGTCCTGCCTGCTGGGGAACTGGTGCCTCTGCCCTGACAGAGCATCCAGGTGGCTCTACAGCACCCTCCACACAGACCCTTGAGAAGAAATTTAAAAAGGTGGCATAAAGTTAAATATAAATAGAAGTTATCCTATTTTCCTTAATATTCAATAAGTCTTACATATCCCCTGGGCTATACAGTAATGCTGGTGGATCTTTATCCAGCATCTAGAAGAGTTCAGCAATCTGGAGACATAGCCATGCATATATTAAGTAAGAGTCCAAAGATGAAAGGTAATTTTGAAAGGCATTGGAGATCAGAGGAGCTTTAGTTAAAGGAGCTAAGTTCTCCTTGTCTTGGGACCCTTTGCTTTTTATTAACAATTTTTTCCTAAGGCAAGGTGGAGATATATACTTCAAAGGGTAGGGTTTCCTACAGAAGTATTGTCAGATTGGGGAATAGCCTATGGCTGTTCAGGTATTTAGCCAGTAGGAGATAATAACATGTAGATTAAGATGCCCTGAACTGTCTGGCAGCAAACAACCATCCTATTCAGGTTTGGGGAAAATGCCTTCAGCCATTCCCAATAGGTGATAAAGTATGGGACTCAGCCCTTGTTGAGTCCCCAAGTTCCATCAACCTTTTGATGAAACTCTTGCAATTATGGCATGCTGGAACTGACTTCTGGCATCACAGACTCTGTCTTCTAGATCTCTGCTGAGCCATAGAGAATATGTGTTTTAAACTTTAATAGACACTGACTACTGCTGTCTTCTAAGTGGCTATACCATGTTAGACTCTCATCAGGAGTATGCAGTAGTACCTGGTTCATTTTCTCATATTCTCACCAAAACTTGATATTATCAAGCTTCTTGAATTTTTACCAATGTGGGACACAAAAACATCTCATCAGTTTAATTTGTATTTCCCTGATTCCCAGAAAGGTCAAAAATCTCTCTCTCTCTCTCTTTCTCTCTCTCTCTCTCTCTCTCTCTCTCTCTCTCTCTCTAATTTCTCTCATTCTTTGTCTTTTTATTACTGCTTTATAGGCATTACTTAGATTTTTGAACATTGGACCTTAATTCATTCTTAAGCATAGTAATATCCACACTCCTGTTCTTTCCCTCTCTACTCTCTTCCTGGCTTCCTGTGACAGGTTTCTCTATGAGTCTGACCAGACAACTCTGGTATCATCTATGTGGAGTTGAAACACCAGAGATCTCAGTCCTAGTTTTGTCATATACGAGTTGTGTGCTCTTGGGTGGTTAATTTGATGGTTGAACCCATTTTCACATAAGAAAAATGGAAATAATTCCACTTTGCAGGGTTGTTTTGAGGATTTAATGACATTCTATATGTGAGGGTCTTTATTATTATTATGGTTTATTTTTATTATAAAAATATGAAAGTCATATATTCTCTCCTCTCTGCCTGGAATTCATTCATTCCTGTATTACTCACTAAATGGAAATTTATTATTGCTAACCACTGTTGTGTTAAGCATCTATATATATATATATATATATATATATATATATATATATATATATACAGGTAATATGCAAATTAGCTAGGCATCATAACCAGCTAAAGGAGTCTGTATCACAAACACTCAGGAAGAGCTGTGTGTGCAGATAGGCAGGAGGGGACTGCATGCTGCCCCCAGCCCCAGTGGACATACACACACCAGTGGTGGGGGCATGCCCCAAGCAGCTGCACGGTGTGGCTCAGAGAATGCCCCCACTCCCACTCCAGCAGACACACACACCAAAAGTGGGGCATTCTCTGAGTAGCCCGTGTGGCACAGTGCAGCTCAGAGAACGCCCCCACCCCAGCAGGCACACACACACCAGGGGTAGGGCCGTGCTCCAAACCATGACATACATACCAGGGGTGGGGTTGTGCTCCAAGCTGTAACACACACCAGGGGTGGGGCATGCTCCAAGTGGCCACATAACACAGCTTGTAGCATGCCCTGATGGGTGGTGGCAGTGGCCAGAGTGAAGCAGCCCAAGTCCCATATGCCTGGCAGCAGCCAAAGCAAAGCAGCCCAGATCCAGAGGGAAACCGATGCCGGCGGCCAGGGAAAAAGAAGGCATATTCTTGCACTAATCTTGGTGCATTGGGCTTCTAGTTGATAGATAATATGTTTCCCATCCTGATGAAGAGAGATAGGGAAAATATAAAATATAAAATATGGAGTCCACTCTATTTTTAAGGATAATGGGGAAACTCTACATTTCTTTCCATGTTTTACTCTGACTCAAAGGAAGATATTTTCATCTTTCCAGTCTCGGGCTGAAGGAAGGGGGCATATTCACACATGCCTTCTGCATTGTGATGAATCAAAACTTGAAACATTCCCCAAGCTGTGCCTTAGCCCTGGGCCGGATTACTGTGCTATCAAAGGCACATAAGGAACTCCTGACTCTTGTCGAACATCCATTCTCCCTGTAGCTAACAGTTGAGGCAAACTGGCCATCTTTCCAGCTCTCTCTTCCCTTTTCTGCCAATATGTAGGTGGAGAAGGACACTGGCTGTGCCTGGGCAGCTGGTTGCTTAAGGGGATCTGGCATCTGCTCTGCAGGTCCAGCCTTATCCTCTCTCTGCATGTGCCCCAGGGTGTGAAAGCCATATATCAGATATTTGTGATGAAAGGGAGCACAGATTCAGCCCTGAAAGGAAATACCATTTTCTAACAATGTTTTTATCAGAGAGCCTTGCCTTTTTGGTAAGCAGGGTTTTTTTGTTTGGTTGGTTTTTGTTTGTTTGTTTTTGTTTTGTTAAGCAGGGTTTGTCCATCTCTTAATAAAGGATTGCTTTCCAATTTCTCTATCAGTCTTACCTTAGTACTCCACTGGCTATAAAGGCTTGGTCTGTATAGGAAATAGTGAGGAAATCCATGAAACTGAAGGTTCAATAGGGCCCACAGGGTGAAAGTACTAGAAAGATAAGTTTCAACCCAATTGTAGATGCATTCATATGCCAAACAATGTAGTAGTGGAAATCAAAATGTCTGCAATATGAGGTTTATTTTTTTTAATATTTTTTATTGATTTTTACAGAGAGGAAGGGAGAAGGATAGAGTTAGAAACATAGATGAGAGAGAGACATCCATCAGCTGCCTCCTACACGCCCCCTACCAGGAATGTGCCAGCAACCAGAATGCCCTTGATCGGAATCGAACCTGGGACCTTTCAGTCCACAGGCCGACGCTCTCTCCACTGAGCCAAACCAGTTTCGGCTAGGTTTATTTTTTGAGAAGAGAAAGACAGTGTTAGTGTCATAGAGTGACAGGTGGCCAGATGCTTCTATTGTCAACATGTTCTATTCTCCTCATTGAGCCCCATCTCTAGCTGACCACCACCCTACCCTCTCTTTGGTTAGGAAACCCAGGCAATTGAAACCCAGGCAAACTAAACAGCAAGAAAAGAATTACAAAACCTGTTTTCCTACGCAGCCGAGGGTCTAGTTTTCAAATGTCTTTCCCTTCACTCACAGTGGCTGATGCCCGGGCCTGAGCTGTGCAGGCACCTCTCAGGGCCTCTGTCCCACTCTCTCCAACTGCACTGCTAAACTCTTTCCACTCCTCTGAGATTTTAGTCTCTTCTGTTTTACTTTCCTTCTGGTCTGTTATAATTTTCCAGTGGTACATGTATGTTGGATATTATAGATGTTAATGACATTTAAAAAATGATCACTATGATAGTTTATTTAAAATGCTGATTTTATTATTATTCAGGTGTGGTAAGGCCAACAGATCCGAAGACTGCCATTGAAAAAATTGCTTATTATTCACAGCTTCCAAGAGGGGCAGGACAGGGCCTGTCTTGCCACAGGGCAGGGCGGGGGCACAGGGAAGCACCAGAATCTGAAGGAGCCAGAGAAAGAAAGGGAAAAACATGGGCAAAAGCCCTCATTGTGGTTTCTATGGGAAGAAATGGGAGAGGCAAGGTAAGCAGCCTGGCTGTCTTAGTTTGAACTGCTGTAACACAACACTATAATCTGGGTGGCTTAACAACGAAGATTTATTTCTCACAGCCCTGGAGGCCAGGAGTCAGGGGTCAGGATGCCAGCCTGCTGTTTTTCTAGGAGAGCCCTTTTCCAGGGCTGCAACCTTTCCTTGTATTCCCACGTGGCAGAAAGAGGGCAAGCTGGTTCCCTGTACTCTTCTTTAAGGGCATTAATTCCATCCTGACCTAATTACCTTGCCAAAGCCCCTCCAAATATCACATTGGGATTAGAATTCCAATATATGAACTTGGGGAAGGGAGCACAAGCGTTTAGCCTATTGCAGCATGGGGTGATTAGGGCAAGGGATGGTGGCCCAGAGTGTAAGAGCCCTAAAAATGAAGGTGGTTGGGGGATGGGCACTGGACTGATTGGTTTGCATATGAAAAGTGTTCTCCCAGGAGAGTCCTTTACTATCTCTGGAAATTGGCTAGAACTGGGAGGGACAGCCAGGCCCCAAGATGTCAATGCATTAGAATAAAAAACTATTACTATACCCTTATGATTACTACACTCAGATTCTTAACAGAATGGAGTTAAAAGGCAAGTACTTTTGTTTATTTAACACTATTTTTCTTTATGGGCCACTATCTTTCCTTTCTTAAATTTTTCTTTATCAGCCACAAAGTTAATTTTCTTTTAGAGGGTCCCTTTTCAAACAGCTCATGGCCTCCATCTCAGTACTATCTCTGTGCTGACTGTTTCATGTAACAAGACAAGAGCTTGCTGGGTATATCTGTTTATGATTGTTGTTAAAAACCATTTTTTTTTAATGTATCTGTCTTTCCCTAGATTGAGGGGAGAAGCCATGACTTGTTGATTTTGGTAACTCCAGCACTCTCCACACTACCTTGCATGTAGTCAGGGTTCAATAAAATTGGTTAAAATAAATGTTGATTAAGTAATACGTCATATGGTATCAGGCAAAGTTTCTTTTCTTTCTTTTTTTTTTTTTTGACCAATCATCTAGCTTTATTATTGAAAATAAAGTCTTAGAAAACACACCTTGCTCAAGGTTGTATAGTAGACTATGAGAGGTGATAGTAACCCATGTCTGTTGGAGATTACAGGTTGGAGTGACATTAAAAATGATCTCTATGATAGTTTA
Organism: Lasiurus cinereus; assembly: GCA_011751065.1. Lineage (NCBI taxonomy): Eukaryota > Metazoa > Chordata > Mammalia > Chiroptera > Vespertilionidae > Lasiurus > Lasiurus cinereus. The sequence continues at coordinate 11,023,297 of JAAGEH010000392.1, forward strand.
TTTAAGTATTTTTATGGTGTTTTAGCCAGAAGTTTTTAGAATACGCAAGTGCTGTCCTCAAGTAGTCTTACTTCTCTAACAAGTATGGAAAACAATTGCAAAGCTAAGGAACACTTTGTTTTCAGGTGAGATTTTAGTCTGTAAACACAGTGTGCCTCTATGGGCTGGGCCAAATCCTGCATAAGTACACTCTGCCTGGAATCACAGCAGACAGAGGTCAGGTGTCATTGTTTCTTCCCCTAAGCCTAAGCTGTCCTAGGTCAGCCAGAGTTCTGCTCAAGGGGAAGAAAAAACATCTAAATTGACAGTAAGAGAGGGATCAGTTTCACAGTAGTCCAGGGACAAGTCCATCTTTTACATGCAATGCCTCCATTCATTACACATACCTCCATGTTGGCCAATGAAATATCACCAAATATGACCAATGACAGTAACATCTCCTTTTGAGGCTGAAGTTCTCTCTACCCCATCCCAAACTCAAGGAAAGCCAGGAAAAGAAATAGGGTTTGAGTTATTTTTTCTAGAAGCCAAGAATCCAATATTTCTCCCTGCTCACCCCACTGGGCCACACCACCTCGCCTCAGTTTTGATTTTACTTTTGCCATGACTTATCCAGCACTCAGATTACCTGCTTTGTAATCAAGTTTTTCTGTTGATCAAAATAGGTGACTGTATTAAGGTTTCCATCTCCATAAAGAATTAAACATTTGTAGAAAACGCTGATGGTAAAAATCAACCATAATGCATACAAGGTAGTATTGAGATTCTTAAGCAATTGCTTATTTTGTGAGGCAGAAAATATCCTTAGATCTGGAAAATTAATGTTTGCTTTAGCCTATGCGTGTGATTCCACACTATGTGGAACACATCTGTTCTTACTTCCCAAATGCATTGGAAAGGTATATTCCCCTAGGGTACAGCACCTGCTATTTGTTTGTTTGTTGGTTGGTTTTGTTTTTACAAAGTTAACTTTTAGCCATTTCCTTTAGTTGTAAGGTTTTCTACCCTCTCTCCAATATTTACTCTATTGGACTTCCCCAGAAAATATTTTTTACTAATTCCCTCAGACTCACTTCATACAGCTATGCCAATCTCCTTTACCCACCTATTGTTTTTTTTTCCTTTTCTGAATCTGATTTTAACCCTAATGTTTGTACTTTAATCCCATTATAGAAATTTGAGAAACTAAATCTAGATTTTACTCCTCTGCACTTATAGCCCACACAATTTAGGTATCTTCTTGCTTTCTTCTTAGAATAGATTTTTCTAAAGACAGAGATAATTTCTGGGGCTTTGGTTAGAGACACCTAGTCAGGAGCAGTTATCTGCAGAGTGAGCATTAAGTAAACATTAAGGATTCATGGTGACAAAGTAAGTCAAGGTGCAGTTATAGTTGGTAGAAAACCATTAATTCTCCTCTCTACTTTTTTCTACATTTTAAAACCCTAGTTGCTTAGGTTATGTTTTTCCATTATTTTCTAGGAATCTTCCCTTAGGCAATATATTTTAAAGCTTAAATACTTTCTTCAGATGTTGGAAGTTATTGGACATGTAAAAACATATATTACCCTGAGCTAATTAAACAGCCTATTATAATAAGAAGCCAATTATTCTGCCCAATACAAATATATATATATATGAATTTTGTATTATGGGCAAATATTTAGTTATGGCCATGTACATATACATTGATTAAGTAGTCAAATGCCTAAATTAAAAATGGCAAGCTAAAAAAATTCTGAGTGCAAAGGTGTGATTATTTGAAAATAGTCCATTTAGAAAAGAGTTTGGCCTTTAATTGGCTAAGTTAAACAAAGTGCAATTACTACTAACTTGGTCCCCAAAGATTGGCTCTAATCGTGTCATGTTTAACTTGGCTGGTTAAGTTGCAAATAGTGTTCTCCTTTTCTCATTTGATTCATCTGGCTAGTATAATGCCTTTCTATGGCTGACATTTTCTTCCCTAACTTAGCCCTTCCTGCCAATGGAAACTTCACAGATTAGGAAATACTGTACCTTTTTATTTTCTCCAGAAAAAAAAAAACAAGAAAGAAAGAAACCCAGCAAAATGTATGTGTGGTTGTTATTTTTTAAAGATTTCTGATGCAGTTGTTCAAATGTCAGAGATCTATCATAAAATTCATGTGTATATGTCAAAGCTCTTTATAAATCTAATGTCTCAAAATACTCTTGCAGAATTTTGTTTTGCTTTGAGTTAATGGTGAAGAAGAATGTCCTATTTGCACCAACTTTAACCTCCTCTGTACTGAGAGATGAGAAGTTTAACATATATATTCAGTGTTCAATTAGCCGGCTCAAGGACCCTACATGGATACACAAGTGCATATAGGGAAGAATGGTTAAATATTTATCTCAATTTCTGGGAGCATCAGAATTCAGAGAAGGCCAATTTCTTTGTTCAGGACAGTTAGTTCCATACATGGTACATAAAAATAGCATCTCCCATGGAATGTATTAACCTAACAAAATAGGAAAACTTTTTCTCTGGTAGAGAAACATATATACACAGGTATGTATGTTAAACTTCCATTTATTTACTGGAAAACAATGAACATTTAAGGAGTTATTAAATATACTAGGTTCTATATTAGTCACCAGATATATAGACATTAGTAAGACAAAAATATTGCCTTTAAGAAGCCTTTTATATACACTGCTAGAGGTCCAATGCACAAAATTCTTGTAAGAGTAGGCCTTTCTTCCCCCAGCTCCTGGCACCAGCTTCCCTCTGGCTGTGGAGAGTGTCTATAGCATTCAGAGAGGATCAAGCTTTGGGCTGGCTTGTGGCAAAGCCACATACTATTACAAGTCCCAGCTTGGAGGCCAAAGCCCTCCCAAGGAGGATCCATGTAGGGTCCTTTAGCTGGCTAATTGAACACTGATTATATATGTTAAATGTTTCATCTCTCAGTACAGAGGAGGTTAAAGTTGGTGCAATTATAGCCAAAAGGCTATGGTTATAAGCTTGACCTTAGAGTCAGACCCTGCAGTCATAGGTAGCTAAAGGATGTGGACTATAGGGAGTGGGGGAGGGAGAGCTGCAGCAAGTGCTGCCTAAACAAAGCTTTATAGATTTCAGAGAATGGCAACAACAGGAAAGAAGCATATTTGAAATTCACAAGAACATTGTAAACATCTTGCCCTTGTTTTGCTTTGTGTGATCTGACTATAAAATAAAGCTTTAGCTTATAGGCTGTGGCACTGTTTCCTCATCCAGGCCAGTGATTCACCTGGTCCCAACTGTATTCTCTTGTCTGTTTTCTTTAATCCTTCAATGGCCCTCCTCAGGTTCACCCCTGGCCATACTAGACACGGTTCTTCTGGCACCTGGGACCTGAGCTTTTGTCTGCCCGCTGGCAGGTACCCAGTACCCAGGCCCCACTCCAGCCCCAGTTTTGTCCAGAAAGACATTTGGGAGGACATCTAGAATGATTTTTTGGTCTAATTAGCATATAACTCTTTTATTATTATAGATATATTTTTATTGTGTTATTTACAAGTGAACAAGTCAGGGACAAAATGGCTTCAGATTCTGAGTTTTAGCTTTTTATTCCTCATTTTCATTTATAATATAGGTTCAGTTTATTTTCAGCATCTTTCTTGAATATCACCATGCTATTCTGTTTACTGTTTCTCTCTCACTTTGAGTCCCACTAATCTCATGATCTCTCCAACCTCAAAAGCAACTCTTAGGAAAAAGCTAGTCTATCTTGTTAGAGCAAATCATCTAATAAGAATTCTCTGTATTTCCTCTCCATGGTAATTTATTTCAAGGCAGAGTCAGCAAAATCTTATGCTTATGAGAAATAATTTTCAGGTACCTTCAGGTATACTATTTTACTTAAGAATAAGCTACCTTTGCCGTGGTCGGAGCATTGTCCCATCACCAAAAGGTAAGATTTTGGGTTCCACATACCTAGGTTGTTAGTTTGATCCCCAATCAGGGAGCATATAAGAGGCAACAAATCAATGTGTTTCTTTCACATCAATGTTTTTCTCTCCCTTTCCCCCTTCCACTCTCTCTTTAAAGTCAATAAATGAGAGAGAGAGAGAGAGAGAAGAGAGAGAGAGAATAAATTACTTTCATCAAGTTATTTTAATCTAAAATTCTAGCACTTTCCACATTTTCTATTCCACCAAGTCAGGACCTGCTTTCAGAATAGAAAGTGATTGGGAGATGCCTAGCTACAGATTGGGCATTGGGATGGTCTAATCTGCTTATTTATTATCAAAAGTAATATCCTGATATGGCTTTATCTGATGTGTCATTTCTCAAGGTTTCAGGCTTATGGTCTAAAATGATAAATTCTATATGTCAACATATTGCTCTATTGTAATGCTTTACCTTTCAGTAATGCATGAACAATAATATGCATCTGAATATATAATGTCAGTTAGCCACATTGATCATTAAACATACCAGCAAGTGAGCCAATAAATAAAAGTCAGCCACCATATAATGAATAGAGCCTGTGGATTAGAAAGCACACCATTAAAGCAGTCAGTGATATAGGCTCTGTGCCATAAAGAATAATTTACAATTAAAACAGAATGCTTTCTTCTGGGATTCAGGAGAAGGTATCTGTATGACAGGAATGCCTGCCACCACAGCTATTTTTTATTGTTTTTGGAACAAACCTTTGCCAGAAACCCACTATGTAAATAGGTAAAGAAACGAGTGACCTTATCGAAGTTGGGAAAGAAGAGGCCATGCACCCCTCCCTCCAAATATACCCTATATGTGTACATGAGTCATATGTGTACACACAGATGCACACACTCACAGGCTGTGGCCCCTGAGGAGATTAACAAAACACAGTCAGAAGATCTCTGTTCTATATTTACCCCGATAGACTCTGAAGTAATCATAATTGGGCTTGACTTCCTTCTAAACTATAAATTTGTAATTATTTCCAGAAGAAAATGATACTCAAAGCAAAAATGAGCTTGGGAGAGAGAGCAGAATCTGATTTGGAATGTCTGCATATGTTTATAAAATCATATGAGGAATACTGAGAATCTTGAGTCCTAGATTTTAACTTTGGCCCTGACTAATCTGCATACCTTGAACAAGTCATGTAAGCTCTCTGTCCTTCAGTTTCCTCCTATTTATAATGAAGAATTGTAGGACAATATTTCTGCTTACAATCCTTCATGTGTGCTACCATATGTAGGAAAATACATTCCAAAGACAAATATTAGGGTGTCTAAAATTTCATTCCCATGAACATTCAGTTTATTGGGCAATAAATAAAAGAAGAAAACAAGATTATTCTGCAAAATACAGCCTGTGGTTTTGAATGATCTGACTCATCTTTCATCAAGTATTCCCTCTGGTGGTAGAACTAATTCTTGGATTTAGAAGAAATTTACCACATGGTGCTTCACCTTCATCAAATGTCTTAAGCCGCCATCCATATAAAAAAGGGGTCCAGGGGTGAAGCCAACCACACAGTCTGATACTACAAGTTCCAGCCATTCACTGTGTGTGTGGGAGTTGATTCTCCCCCTTTTCTGGATTTCCAGGTGGGTCAACCATACAGCAAGAATGAAGGCATTATTGGACAAGGGAAACATGCCATTGGAGTGGACCAAAGCAAAGTGGTGCTAATTTAGAGCTCCAAATGCATCAAGCATTCATTACACAACAATGTGAAACAACTTTATAGAACAGAACCCCTTGAAAGACCACAAACCATACTCAATTACTTTCTACCCAAAGTTATCTATTCAACTCCTATTGGAACTCTCTACCTTTATCAATCCTATTTGTTTAGCTACTGCCTTTTCACTCCAGCCTTTGTTTACCCCAAATAGAATAAAATATTTGAAATGTTGTTATCATGGAAAATGTTGACTATGTGTTTTGAATAAAAATGAAATCCATAGATATAAAAGACACACAGTCAACAAGCATATTGAAACATGCTTCAAGATGATTCCAAATATGTATATATGCAATTTGACTCACTTTCAACTAAACCACTCCTTTCGGGAAAGATCTTTTGAGACAATCTATTATAACAATTCTGATACTATTAATTTTGGGAATTATTTGAGAACCATCCTTACTTAATTAGCTTGGCTAATTGAAATTTTATATATAAGGTTAAGAATATTTCACCTTGACATTACTTTTTTTTGGTTTGTAGATTCAAATGAATAATCAGGATGTTTTATGTAATTTAAGATCATGCTGTATTTAAGAAAGAAGGAAAACTTAGGGTTTTCTTTCTTTAAAAAATATTGAAACCAATCAATCATTTATTTAATATTTCTCTAGCAATTATGTGCCAGGAACTGTGCTAGGTAGTGAGTAAACAGAAAGGAGTAAAATAGTCTATCCTTGTGAATCTTCTTTAGATGGGTATTTTGGTAATAGGCAACATGTTGAAGAGAAGTATAGATTTAAGAAGTTATATTTAGTCATGCATTCTCCAAGTTTTAGTGCCACTGAAATTCTATGTGATGGAAACAAGAACTCTATTTTATCAGAGATTATCAGTACAGCAAAAATGGGCTAAAAAATAAAACAGATGAAGGAAATTGTTAAGATTTAATAAATAAATTCCTATAATATTTGTTATTTTTATAAAAAATTCTCCTCTGAACTTAACATGTTTGTGACAAAGAAATGTTATCTAATAAAATAATCAAATTGAAACTATATGCCCTAAGACATAGAATGACATAATAAAAAGGCAATAGCTCATTCTTCTATTCCGGCATGAAGAATTATCCCAGAATCTCAGTGATAATCTCATTTTTCTCCTCAGTAAACTGAAGAAAGCTTTCTATTTCACCTTAAAATTAAGTAACATTTATAATTATTGTATTTTCTCCAAGACAGGCTAAATTTGTGAGGGCAGAGACCATATCTGTTGGCTCTCCCATGTTATCCTAGGGGACAACATGGATAATTTTGTTGAAAGACAGTCTTTTAAAAATTCTTGTGAGGTTGAGATGAGAAAACATATGACAAGTTATTTTAACATCATAAAACGTTATTTTTAAGTTAAAAACTCACTTTGAAACTTGGAGATTTTGCAGTTTGGGCAAATGCTTGACCTCTATTTGGGGATAACTAACTTACTTACTAGGAAGACCTTTGGACCCAAACTTTGAGAACAAAATCTGGCTAACTGCCCCAGAAGTTTTCCAGTCTTGCCCTGAGATGATCTCCAGTAATTTTAAAACAAGGTTTTAAAGTGAAGCTTTAACCAAATTGGCACCGAGATAGGATTTTATGATGTCCAGTGGCTGAGGTACATGCCCCAGGAGGTTTGTTGAGTTTGGCTTTGAAATAAGCTGCCTTTATGTGATGAATAGCCAGGATGCAAATCCACACAGACCCAAATTAAGAAAAGATCTGGACCACCTCTTCCGAACTTACTCACAGAGGTCATGTAGCTTGAACCAGTTGCCAATCCCACTCTGTTGCTATTGAGGAGAAACCAACTATTCCCCCAGCTACCTAGAACAGCATGTCTTCACCCAAATCCACTGTGGTTCGTTTCCTCCAAGTGAAGTGTTCATCACTGTCCCCACCACCCTTCTAACAGAATACCCTGTTGTTAATCACTCACAGCTCCAAGTGAGCTCAGCATTTCAAGTAAAAAAATTTCCTTGAAAGGTCCCTTCAAAACACCTGGCCTCACAAACACCTGTGACATCTCTGGCCCCTTACTCCCTGCCTTATTCCCCCCACCCACCCTCAAGAGGGTGCCTCATGTCTATGAGTCCCACATCTCTGTTATAGAAGACCAAGTCATCATCAGTCAGCAGGCTTTGCCTCATGACTTAGCCAGTTCCCAGACATGATCATCTCTCCACCAATTTCATCTCAAGGCAAATCTCGTGCAGACAGTGACCTGTCTTATTCTCATCACCAAGTCTCTGAGGCTGGCTCGAAACAGTTCCACATGACTGCCCAAAGCAAACCATGTGAGTCTGCAGCAGGATGACCATGCAGCCTGGTCTCATGGCTCAAGCGTTTCCTTTATTTCCCTTCTGGGACATCAATATGTATATTTTCTTACTCTAAGAATGCCCTATTAAAACCCTCAAGGGAGACAACTATCTGTGAAGGACTTTGACCACCAGTATACATGTTCCAAAGTTTGATGATGTGTCTGAGAGAAATACTCACAGATATTTTACACAGGCACCTCTAACTTCCTGAGAACCAGCATTGCCCTGCTCACACCTAGAGCCCCACCAAGTATTCCTGATTGACAATTGTACCCTGATGTCATGCCAAACCATTAATGCTCAGCTTCCTACTTTCTGGATGTGAAAGACTTGATAGAAGTGTCATGATTCCTTAGGGTGCTGGATGCTGAGTAATGTAGGACTGAGCCAGGACCCACCCACCCTGAGTGGAGAGAACTCGGTAACATTTGTCCTCACATATGTGCATATGTGTGCATGTGCACATATGAGTGCATGTCTATATGTTCATGTGTGTGTAAGGGGGATATTGTGAATTCTAGGAGGGAAGGGATAATTCTCTTGTCGTGCTAGGAAATCCAGAAGATATATCTGATAACACTTTTAAACCTGTTGCTGAAGGATGACAGAAGGCTGAGTTGTCCCCCTCACTTCTGTCTTCCCTCCTTCCCTCCATGTTATATTCAGGTCCTCCTGGAAGGGAGCAGGCTACTCTCCCAGCTAGCAGCCCAGGACAGCCCCTTGTTGCCATGGCCCTGGGAAATGTAAATAGACAGCCTGGCTTTCTGAGCAGGACTGCAGAAGCTCCCAGCCATGCAAACCACACCTGTCCATATAGACATGGAAGACCTCTTGGAGTGTCCACAGCCCGGGACAAACCCGGAGCAGCAAACACTCAGCAGCCAGGAGACTTAGGAAATGAACAGAGTAACCACAGGAAGAAGTTGAAGCTCACAATTTGTTGGAACAAAATGACATTTTATCAACTATTAGAAAAATGAGTAACTATTGCTTAGTTCTAAGGGGCTTATATGGTATTTACTTTTATTTTTAAATAATTTCAGGCTTAGAGAAAAGTTGTAATAGGACAAAAATTCCCATAATAGCTTCACCCAGTTTCCCAAAATGTTAGTAATTTGCCTTTCCACATTTGTTTTGTCTTTCTCTTTGGATGGATAAATAGACAATAGATGATAGATGATAGAAAGACAGATAGAGAGATGATAGATAGATGATAGATAGATAGATAGATAGATATAAATATATACATATGTGTGAAAACATATATAATTTTAATATTAATACTGTATCTAATAAAGTATATAATTTTCTTTTATAACTGTTTATGTTGAAGGAATTATACCCCTTTACCCCCAAGTCATCCTATATAATAAAAGCCAAATATGCTAAGTGTTCAGTCGTCTGGTTGGCCATTCAACCAATCAAAGTGTAATATGTTAATGATATGCTAAGGCCACTTAACTGCTCTCTATGACATGCACTGACCACCAGGGGGTAGATGCTCCAACCAGTAGATTAGCTTGCTGCTGGGGTCCAGCCAATCAGGGCTGAGCAAGATGAGCCAGACACATCCTGGAGCCTTCCTGTGGCCCCTCTCCAGCTCGCCAACCTCCCATATCCCTCTCCTGCTCCAATCATGCACCATGGGGTCCCTTAGCCTGGCTTGTACCCTCTCACAATCCAGGATTCCTTAGGAGATGACAGAGTCATTTTTGGCCCAATCCCACAGGCCAGGCCGAGGGATCCCACTTGTGCACAAATTCATGCACCAAGCCTCTAGTTTGAATAATATTATCTAATTGGTAAATCTTATCTAAATTTCTTTAATTGTTCTAATAGTAGCCTTTATAACAAAATGAATTTTTCTTTTTCAGGTTCAGGGATCAGTCAAGGATCATGTGCTGCATGTAGTCATCTTTTGATTCCCTTTAAACTGACATAGTTCTAAAGTCTTTGTCTTTCATGGCCTTGATATTGTTGTACAATGCTCCTGAATCTAGATTTGTCTCATGTTTCTCTTAATTATATTGAGATTATGCTCTTTTGGTGGGAATGTCACAAAGGGATATGTCCCCCTCAGACACTGTATCAGGAGGCACATGATATTAATTGGTCCCATTTGTGGTGAGGCTAATTTTGATCACTTGGTTCAAGTTCAGTATGTTTGGTGTTACTCCACTATCAAGTTACTGTGTTCCTTTTTGTAATTAATAATAACTTGGTGGGGAGACACTTTACAATTAAATTTGTCCTGAAGCTCTCACCTTCCAGTTTTAGCATCCATTGATGTTTCTTGAATAAATCAGTTGTAATTGTGATGTTCGCCAAATGATAATTTTCTAATTTCATCATTCCCTCTGCATTTATTAGATAGAATTCCACTTTCCTTTGTGTCCATTTTGCTTTTAGTGTTTAAAGTTATATCAGTTGACCTTTATAAAAGGCAAGTGGACTCATGGATTCTCATTTTAGTCAATGGATAATAATCTATTAATGTGAAATTTATTTTTAAACACTGCTAGTAATACATTAAGATCTGAGAGGCCACACAGAAGTTGTGTATGGCTTTTTCAAATTCCATGAATTTTTCTGGAATACATTTTCTTAGAGAATACTCAGCAATGAACTTGTTAGTGAGATTAGTTTGGATCATGGTCAATAAAGAAAATTGACTTTGGGGTCACACAGAATTGCCCAGTCTGCAGTTATTCATTGTAGTGGTGCTAAGAAATAACATCTCTCCCAGAGATCAAATGTTTTGGACCTTCAGATGGCTACTGTGACTGATGGAATGAATTTAGACATATAGGGGTTGAATGGTATATTGGCCAACTTGACATCTGTGAGATCAAGTCAGTAAAAACAACTAATTTTGGAACTCATTTGACCTCTATAAAAGGCAAGCTGACTGATCATGGAACTGTGAGTTGAAGATTACCAAAGGTCAGGGATCTAGAGCCTTCTGAAACAACTTCTGTGGCATTCTAGAGTCTAGACCTCTCTCATCATATGGACCACAGGAAACTAATATAGCTCCTTTCCTGAGGTGCAGTTGCATTATTCATCTTGGACTCAGGCAAGGGGGACTGTCTTGGTACCCTTGTTTTGGATCCGCTATCTTGGGATCCATGCTGTACCCCACTCTCATTCAAGCCTTTCTAAGAAGGGTTAAGGGATGCGCCCATCTGAAATCTTTACTCTCCCTTTCTAAACAATACTCCTAGTAACTAGGCCCCCTACATTCCCAGCCCAAATGTCCCAAGCCTACCTGGGTCTTGGTGAACCTCTTTCTGGGTCTGTCCTTTCAGAGCATTTCACTGTGTTAGTACATTTACTTCTAGGTCCAAAGAATAGGCTAGAGTGTTTGTTTTCAGAAGGTGAGGATGAGTTTGAATGGGTGGGCTGATGAGGTCCCTCAAAACACAGGATACACCAGGAAGTGAAGAGAAAACGGGTGAATCAGAGCCAGGGGCCAAATGACCTGCAATGGGAGTGTGGCTCTCCCTGGTCTGCATTTTCTGTCACAAAACTCTGAGAAGCCTAGCACTGCAGATTGTTTTCAAGGTGCACTTGTCAAGGTAGGACACCAGAACCTTAGTTTGACCATTTGTTAGCATGGTGTATAACTTTTAAATATGCAGACATCCACAATGTAGACCTTTATTGGTCCTTTTGATCCAAGCCACAAATGTCAAAGGCAGGCTGCCATGTTGTGTTTCTAACCTCAGTACCATGAGACATGTTCATCTTTGTATCACTAACCCTCCTTTCCAAAGGCAGGCTTGTCTTGGCTTCTTTCCTTTATAAAACGTTAGTGTCGCTCTTTAAAATATTAGGTCATTTTTGAGTTTGTGGTCATTATAAGCTACACTGGAGTGAATCTTAGTATGTATACTTTTGTGCATATCCACAATTATTTATTTCTTTAAAAAATATATTATAAAAATGGGATAGGGATAGTTAGAAACATTGATGAGAGAAACATCGATCAACTGCCTCTTACACACCTGCTACTGGGGATGTGCCTGCAAACAAGGTCATGTCCTTTACTGGAATCGAACCTGGGACCCTTCAGTCCACTGGCCGATGCTCTATCCACTGAACCAAACCGACTAGGGCCACAATTATTTCATTAAGATAAAGTATTAGAAAGGAATAACTAAATCAAGGGGTATACAGATTAATATAAAAGAGAATACCTATTCTCTCCATCCCTGTCAATAATTTAAAAATATCTTTCATGGGTTTTCTCTTTGAACTTCAGGTGCACTAAGTTCTTAGTGTAAATGAGTTCATCTGATCAATCTTTTGGTCAATGGAAGATTCTAGAAAATATTAGATCCTGAGTTTGGGCCATGTCCCATTTGCTTCAAGGGTTTGGAAGGAGTACACAGGTGTTCACAGGTGATGATATTGAGGACAATGAAGAGGAACCTCTCTTATCTCCCAGTCTTGTTCAGGCCCAGCACTGGCCTTCTACCTTGAGGTTTTCAGAGTCCCCACTCTCCTTTCATATGCTACTGATGTTTCAAACACCACTTTGGAAGAAGAATACCAGTGGCTCCTCTACATGGCCTGGACATCTGGTTTGTGTTTTCTGGGGAGGTATGGGGGGAATGAACGATCAAGGATGGCACAGAAGGTGTATGGCTGATGGGTCACAGTCACCAGCTTGGGGAGCTTGGGCCTCTTGAACGGGTTTGACAAGGGCTGTAAAAGCACACAGGTTAGAAGGGGGAAAGAGTCATCATTTCAAGACAAAGGGGAGTTGAAAACCTAAGATATTAATCATTAAGCTTTTCTGGGCAGTTAAGACCACCCTTATATTCTCCCAAATTCACACACACACACACACACACACACACACACACTCAAACACACAAATGAACTCTATGCACTTCTTCAGCCTCTGCCTGTGGAAACAAAATCAATATTGTGTTGCCCATAAAGCACCTATTTAATTTGAAATTGCATTTTATAGTCCATTTACCCCACTGGAGTAGCCCAAAGTCAGTTCCTTCTCTCGGTTCATTTCCAAGCCGCAGCTCACTTTCCATTGTTCTCCTTGTCAGTGTTAAACTTGTGGAGGGGACTTTGAAATAGAGAAGAACAGCTCCAAGTGGGAAACTGCAGCTCTCAGACCCTGGGTGAGAAAAAGAGTATGCAGGCATGTGCACATACAAAACACACCATACATACATACACACCCCACTTCTGAGGCTATTATTTCATTTCTTCCTTCTTTCTTCAGGCTATAGTGAACTGAAAGAAACAAAAGCTGAAAATATATGTAGCTTAGCACCATGATTTTGTGTGTGTGTGTGTGTGTGTTCACATGATCATGTTGGGCAATTGGGTTATGATGTCAAAACTGCAGACATATAATCATAGTGTTGTCATAAAGTCTATTATCTCCAAAAGGAGCCTATGTTTAACTTGAGCAATCTTCCTTCCCATAGTCAGTAGATTGAGTCCTTGCATGGTGTATCACAGTCCAATTCCTTCTCCAAGGAAAAGAACACTTCAACAAAACAGGAATCATGCTGTGCTACAACAGACATTACAAATACCTGTTGTCCGAAGCATCCATGTTCAGAAGTGTTTAAAAGATTTAATTCATAGTTATTACATCTGGCAGCAACAAACTCAACAAACTCAGCCTAGAAATGCATGTAGATAAGAAATTTAATTTTCTTTCATTTCCTTGAACTTGATTTGAGTTCTGAGCTCCATTTGTCCAGGAACTTGGATCATACTCTTAGTTCAGGATCCTCTGTTTCTCCTGAGGTTGCATATAAATGCCAGGGTGACAATGTTTCCCTACTAAGATGTCAGACAGGGTATGGGTCCCCATTGCTCTGTATTAACATGGGCATCCACTGGGGATACCCACCGACTCGCTCAGCTCCAGATATCCATGTGCACAGATGGCTGTATCCTCCTGTTACTCCATTGCTCTGTCTTCTCCCATTCTCAGGCTTGATCTGCGGCCTTTCCAAAGTGATAACTCAAAAATTCCAGCCACTTCCCTGCCTCTCCAGGTCCACAGGATTCTTTGGCTGCTCCTACTCTTAGAGGCAGCATACTACCCCCTCCGGACACCCTCCATAGCCCTCTCTGCTCTGGAATCCACCTTTCTTGCCAGGCTCTCCTGAAAGGGAACCACAGGTTCTCTTTCCCATCCCTCAGGCTAACCTGAGGTTCCTGGCTCTCCTAGCAGATGCAGAACCCTTTCTGACTGGCTCCATCTCCTTTCTGATACTTACCTCTGGCTTGGGGAATCCTTTCAGATGTATAGAAGTTGTAGTGGATACCGTGGGTACCTCGGCCAGATTAGAGGGATCCTTCAACTGTTTCTTTGGCCCATCCCCTGGCTCTGCAAGCATTTACATTGAATGCCCTGTCCCTGTCTCTCTCTTCTGAGCACACCCTAGTTGGTTGTAGTATTTTGTCTTTGTTCACGCACATGCAGAGCCTGAAGTGTCTAGAAGTCTATATCCAGCCCTCCCACTCCCAGGGGTCTGATCTTTAGCCAGACGGATGGGGGAAGAAATATAAAAGCCCAGCTCTCTTATTTTGAGTTGGCCCAAACTCTGAAACATATTATACTCAGAAATCTCTTGTGGGATGAGGCCAAGGCTATCAATCACACACCCCGGGGCATCTTCATTTGTAGAATGGACACTGGTGTGCCTCCGGGACTACAGGGCTTGTCTCCAGCTCCTGGGAGTGCTGTGGGCAGACAGCTCCAGCTGGGGACCCTCATAGAAGTTTCTTAGCTGAAGAGAGTTGCCTCAACCCAAAGTCATGTTCCTTCTGAAGGCAGCCCTCATCCCATGACTGGTCACTGAAGGAATATAAAGACCTCAATGCCTTACCTCAATTTGGGACAATGTTGAGGGGCCGTTCTACCTTCAGAGCTCTACCTGTGGTCCGATGAGGCCTTTGCTGAGATGACCACACAGCCCAACTCCTTCTCCCATCCTTCCTGCTAGATTCCCTTCCTTTTCACAGGGGTCGCACTGAGTGCTTTTCCCGGTGAAAGTCCTGCACAGGACCACAGGTTGTTGTGGTGGTCAGGAAGGTGAGCTCTGGAGACTCACTCCTGAATTAGTGAAATCAACTCTGCTCCTTGACAGATGCCTCAGTCTGTTGGGGCTGCTGTAACAAAAGAGCCTGGGAAGTTTATAAACAATAAATACTTATCTCTCACAACTGTGGGGCTATAAATTTCAGTGTCTGGTGAGGGCCTGCTTCCTATATAGTCATCTTTTTGCTGCAACTCCATATGGCAGAAGGAGTAAGAGATCTATACTGAGTGTATTTTATAGGGACACCAACCTTATTCATGAGGACTCTACTCCCATGATTTAGTTGCCCCTAGAGAACCCACCTCTGAGTACCATCATCACCTTAGGGGTTAGGATTCCAACATATGAATTTGGCAGGGGGGTGGCACAAATATTTAGCCCCAGAGGTGACATCGAGGGCCAAATATTTGATTTCT
Source organism: Lasiurus cinereus (assembly GCA_011751065.1). Classification (NCBI taxonomy): domain Eukaryota; kingdom Metazoa; phylum Chordata; class Mammalia; order Chiroptera; family Vespertilionidae; genus Lasiurus; species Lasiurus cinereus. The sequence goes on from JAAGEH010000392.1 coordinate 11,038,796, forward strand.
CTGTACATTGGTTTTCTCATCTGTAAAGCAGGGATGATAATAGTATACATCTGACTGGCTTTCAATAAAAATTAAGGTAAAAAAAAATGCTTCAATAGTGCCTGGCACATAGAAAGTTTCCAGTAAATGCAAGCTTTACTATAATGCATACGAAGTCTTTGCGGGTTTTTTTTCTGAGAACAAGACTTTTGAAATTAAGAGGACTGGAAAATACTACAAGTTTTTCTGATGGCATTGCTTCTTGAGATAATGAGTGTGAAACAGTCTAGCTTGAGAGAGAGAAAAAACAGGTAAAGGAAGAAAAGGCAGAGGAAAAGAAGAGAAATTTGTTAATATTTCCAAGTATTATTCTACCATGTATATACTTAGAACCATTTTCCTTGGAATAAACTTAGGCAGATGCCCTGGAAAAAGGCACTAGCTGTCCTGAGATATGATTATTTTAAAATCAGAAATTATAATGTTTGATGACCATTTTCAGATCCTTGACATGGTTTCTCTTGTGCTCTTCAGTCAAACATGGAGCTCAGAGTTTCCAGTTAAACCAGTCTAATTCTGAACAGGAAAAAAATACCATCAAATTGGTGGGTGGGGGAAAGAAAGTAGTGCTCAGTTCTGACAATGAAACCTCTCCACAACGACGTGGTTTCAGGGTAGACGGCTACCATGGACTCTACAGATGTCAGTAAGGAGGCTTTTTTTTCCCTCCCATGGGAGATACCACAACACTCAGCCATGGACTCAGAAGAAATTCTTCTTCATTGGTATGAAACCACAGCTGGAGGAATTCTCTGCTGATAGAAAAACAGGACTAAGACATTCACCCTTTCTAACCTTCTCTGCTGTGGAAATCATCCAGGTCTAAAGCCAACAACTTTGGGGTCAGGGTGGCACCTTATTGATAATAGCTCTGGAAGCACGGTTTGGATTTGGAATAAAATATTTATAATTCCTCTCTGAGGGCAGTGAGCTTAGCACAATGAATCCGTGGGCTTTGGCTCTCCTGAGGTATTTTTCTCCTTTTCCTTGGCACGGATAAAATCTAAACTGTACTTAAGAAACGGTGTTAAATGTGTTAGTTGACTGAATCTGGCATTTATAATGCAATTTAGCAATGTTTTATATTGACAGCCTGACATTTTTAAAGGGCCCTTTCTGATTAACAAGGTTCGGAATTGCTCCCTTGATTATGCTTGCAGAGTGAGTATAAAACACCATGGGCTCTGGAAGCAATGAATCGGGCTCTGTTAGCATGAGGCGCATTTGCTTTCTTAGTGACCATTTGTGGGGAGGATCAGGCTGGGGCTACATTTTTCAGGACAGAAGACAATCTGTTTTCTTGTTTGGGGAACTTCTGTGAGAAAAGGGCCTCCAAGGGCAGAGCCGTGGCTGTGGATTTCAAGCACAAACTGAAGAAGTGGCCTTTTTGGTGTGCAGACGTTACCCACCATCTCCTTGTCTGGATAAAGCCCAGGTATCCAGTGTGGAGTGGCTGGGAGAGAGAGGAAAACCCTCTTTCCAAAGAGCAAGTGGAGAAAGCTCTTGATTTCTCTTAGCATTAATGCTGTTACTGTTCCATTAAACATGTTCTGGAGATCTACTTTGTATCCAATAGTCTTCTTTTGATCTCAGGAAAGAGAGAAGGGAGACATGTCAATATCTGTTGCAAATGGAGCCATGCATCTGGAGTGGGATGTACATTGTCCCAGCTGGGTCTCAGGGCAGCTGTCAGCTGAAATTAGCCACCATTTGTTGAACATCTGCCCACACCATGCTAATGTGCTATCTACTTAAAATAATTGTGGTAGACTCTACATAACCTAAAATATACCATTTTTTAAGTGTATAGTTCAGTGGCATTAAGTACATTCACATCGTGCAACCATCACTCACCATCCATTTCCAGAACTCCTTAATTCTATACCATTAGACAATAGCTGCCCACTCTCCTGCTTTCTGAGCCCTTGGCAACCACCATTATACTTTCTGTCTACATCAATCTAACTAGTATAGAGAGCTCATATAAATAGAATTATACAGGACTTGTCCCATGTATCTGGCTTCTTTTGCTCAGCATAATGTCTTTTTTAAAAAATAATTTTTAAATATATTTTTATTGATTTTTTACAGAGAGGAAGACAGAGGGATAGAGCTTTAGAAACATCGATGAGAGATGAGAGAGAAACATCAATCAGCTGCCTCCTGCACACCCTCTACTGCGGATGTGCCTGCAACCAAGGTACATGCCCTTAACCAGAATCGAACCTGGGACTCTTCAGTCTGCAGACCGATGCTCTATCCACTGAGCCAAACCAGTTAGGGCAGCATAATGTCTTTAAGGTGTTGTAGTATGGGTCACAATGACTTTCCTTTTTAATGCTGAACAATATTCCACACTTTGTTAACTTGCTCATCCATCAATGGACATTTAGGTTGCTTCCATCTTTTGACTATTGCAATTAATGCTGCCGTGAACAGAGTTGTGTGAGTATGTGCCACCTAATTTCTAGAATGTCCCTGCATCAGAGGTGTTGTCTCCATTTTACAGATGATAAAACTGACACTCAGAGAAGTGACCTGCCTAAGACTGTACTCCTTGTGATGGTGATGTTAGGATGTAAAGTCACATCTATTTGCCTCCTCCCCACCTCCATCGCCTGGTTCAGTTCAACCCATGTGCTATGTCCCCAGCACAAGCACTTCTGACAGGCAGCAAGTGTCTTCTGGGACAATATCTCTTCACCAGTTGTGACATGTTTTCCTTTTTATGGAGTGACCAGAACCAGGCAAGAATCCTGAGAGAGTTCAAAGATGCCAGGTGCCCCCATCTCTGCATGCAGAGAGGAATCAGAGAACTTAGGAGATATTTCCAGAGTGTGCTGGTCCTTTGAGATCCATCTGGGAAGCAGAGGGAGAGCTGGGAGATTCAGACAGGAGAGACCTGACTCAGCAGGTGGCACAGGTATCTAATTCTCATCCCTGCACTTTCAGCTATCAAAGCCTTAGGGAAAAGGATATTGAAAGAAGGGCAAAAAAAGATGTTTTTGACACCTAAGATTACATTTCAACCTCTGAGGCTTGCACTTCGTACTAGTGTTTCAAGAAATGCTATTTTTAATCAAACAGAGTGTGGCCTATATAATTACTGGTAGACAAGTCCAAAATGATCCAATTTACAGAGTCTGACTTGCATAGACTTTGTTTTGAGCTAAGGAGAAGGCAGGAGGTTAGCCAGTGCCCAAGCGATAGAGACAAGAGTCAGTGTGCTAGCAAACTGCTGCCCAGCCCACTGTTCACAGCCTTGCAGTTTTGGTAGTTCTGTCAACCACTATGTTAGCTCACTTAGCAGGGTGACACAGAGGGACCTGTAATGGTGAAGGGGTACGAGGCACACCGCCACCCTGTAATCTTTATTCCCAGGTGACTGGAGAGGGAGAAGAAAGAGACCCCACTCTGGTATTCCAAGCCATATGAGCTTGGAGCATGGGGCAATTTAGGGGACAGAGCTTATCACCGAGGAGGAGGAAGGTGACTGAAGAGGAAGACAATGGCTAGATGAGGAGTAGCTAAGAGATGGGGTCCCTGAGTGAGGCTTTGTTGGTGATTTTACAAGAGCGAGGGGGCAAGAGTCAGAGAAACAAAGGTTACTGGGTCGTCCCATTGGGCTCCTGTTCCCTGCAGTCAGGCTTTTAGACATGAGATGACCTTTGAGATCCCTTCCACCTCTAACACTCAGACTCTAAGCAGCTATGTGAACAGTGTGCCACAGAGTCAAACAAAGACTCAGAACCCACCTGGAAGGCAGGAAATCAGCCAGAGCACATGCCATAAACACCATGACAATGTCAGTGCCATGAAACAAGTTTTACAATATGTTGTTTCTGACGAGCCCAGGACACATGACTCTGTGCTGCTGATTACAGTGCTAATGTGAAACCCCTGGGCCCCTGCCCAGTGTCTGAGCTCAGCAGCCCCTCCCGTCCCGTCATCCTGACACGTGGCATCCAGCCCCCAGGCACCTTATCTCTCCATGTCAAAACCATGCCTGGCAGCATGTCACAATTAAGGGACCAGCCACATTTCCACTCTAAATGTCTCTTTTGGAAGAATTTATTATTTTGTCTTTAAAATAAACTGAAGCCTTGATAGAAACACATGACCTTAGCCTGTTGGAGGTGGGAGTGTATTTTGGGGTGTGTGTCTGTAATGTAAGACTAGGTGCACAACTAATTTATTTGTAATCTTACAGAAAACACCATCAAAGGAAGAGCTGACAATCAATAAACTATTTTTTTTTTCTAGAAATAGTAGCAAATGACAGTCAAGGAGTACAAATCCAGAGTCTGGAAACAGACTCTGGGCACCTTTCCTCTTCCTAGTGCCAAAGCCAAACTCTCCTCAGGGTTCAGCCCTAATACATTGGCCAACTGATTATCTAAATAGCAGAGCAGCTGCAGACGGCACTGCCCCAGGCACTTTCTCAAGGTATTTTGGGCTGGGCTTAAATCCCCCAGTTCTGGTGACATTAAGACCACCTTTAGCACAAAGTTCTCCAGCAGAAACTCCTGCCAACCATAGCCCCTTCCTTCTCTGTGCTTACTATCAGGGAGGACAGCTCAGACCCAAACCATACATCACCTAAAAATCACCTTCAGGCCTTCATTGTCTGCTTCCAAGTGATTGCAGGAGGGAGGTGTGGACTGGCCCTTTTGTTTGTGTTTGAAACCAAAAATGTGGCTTTGCCACTGCAGAGCTAGAAAGGAGACTTCTGCTAGGAATGTCCAAGAGTTGTCGTCAGTACAGTTTCTTGGCTGCAGTTGGCAGTACCAAGAGCTGAGATGCAAAGGGAGGGCATCCTGGTGGAAAGGAAGTCAGGGGCTCACCCAGAGGTGGCTGGTGAAGTAAGCACAGCCAACACTTAGCCTTTTCCCCCTGTTCTAGGAGCATCCTAAGTATTATCCCAGTCAGCCCTACCAAAGCCGTGAGCCACGGACCACCATTCCTCCACTTGACTGAGAAGGTCCCTGAGGCCTGAGCCTGCGTGGTTCACCAAAACACACGAAGAGGCACAAGGCTGGAGGCCTCAGTGCTCACACAACACTCTACTGGCCAGCAAGTCGCACCTGCTCCCTTTCCCGACCCCAGAGATGCCCAAAGAAAGGGCAGTCCCAGCAGACTTTAGAGAAAGGGCGGTCTAAGCTTTTAATTTCCACCTTGAAAATAAGTCTGTCCACTTACTTGGGCACTCAAAATAGTGTGTGTGTGTGTCTATTGTGTGCGTGTAATGGCAGCACAAGGGTGTGTGTCACTTAACACTGTGGCCATTAGAACTGAACAGAGCGAACTGTGGGGAGAGCTCACCTGCTAGAAGCACCAGGTGGCCTGTCTGCAGCCCACCTCTCAGTGTGGGTGGCACCGCAGGGCCTGGTCCCCAGATCTCCATCTCAGTCCAGGTGTGCCTTTGACCAAGAGAAGGTGGAATGTTAGGGAGGACCAGATGAGACCAGTCCAGGAAGGAATTAGCACTGGCTGATGGTCTTTACAGCTGGGGCTTTCCACAGTCTTCCAGAAAATTCTAATCCTCATTTAGGAAACACATTTGTTACTTTTAGCAAATAAAGGACCATAAGGGGGCGGGAGGAGGGTCATGCTTCACTAGCTGTAAGCCCCCATCATTACCTATGGTGGACGACCATCCTCCTCTCATTTCTCCTTTACAAACACTCTTGTTTTTAAAAGAGGTTTAATTATGAGAAAATGACATCAACAAATATTGTGTAGGCAGTGATCCAAGGTCCCTGGAAGTTCCACTTTTTGCCAACTCCTTAGAGCCCAAGAATGAATATCCCCTTTCCACCCTCCTTCTCCTCCTTCTCCTCCTCCCAGGCTCACTCAGGTCCCCAAGAGAGAGCAGAAAACCTGCTCAGCACCAGCACCCATGATCTCTAACACCAGTCCCCTCCCTCAGATATTGCTGGGTTGAATAAAACATAAGATATTAGAAATTTTAAGATTTATCTTAGACATCTTCCCCGAATTCATTTTCTTCTTTTCTTTTTTAGAAAGAGGAAGGCAAAGGCAAAGGGTGCTAGAAACATTGATGAGAGAGAAACATCATCAATCAGCTGCCCCCTGCATGCCCCTCCTGGGTATTGAACCTTCAACCCCAGCAGGTATCCTGACTGGAATCAGACTGTGACCACTTGGTTCATAGGTTAATGCTCAACCACTGAGCCACATCAGATGGCTGCTGTTCATTTTCTTAGTTATTCTTACTAGTAAATACCTGCAACTGTTCTTTTTAAAAATATATATTTTATTGATCCTTTACGGAGAGGAAGGGAGAGGGATAGAGGGTTAGTAACATCGATCAGCTGCCTCCTGCACACCCCCCACTGGGGATGTTCCCACAACCAAGGTAAATGCCCTTGAATGGAATCAAACCCTGGACCCTTCAGTCCACAGGCCGATGCTCTATCCACTGAGCCAAACCAGTTAGGATGAAACTATTCTTTTTGACTTCCTCTGTCTTGAGAGGGGGGCGGGGAACTTTTTCATATCACATTAGGACCCACACAGTTTTTCCAAAGCAGAAAAGGGAAATCCCCTTCCTACCGGTTTCATCTCTCCATTCTCTCTTTGGTTCCTATTGAAGTTGTCACCACTTGTGTCTTTTTCAGGGGATCTGCATCCTGAAGTGGAGGAGGGCAGGGTGGCTGCTCACCATTTTCTCAGTTCCTCTGCCCAGATGAGGAAGACCAGAAAGCAGCCTGGCTGTAGGGTGAGACAAGCCAGGGTCGGATTCCCATCCCAGCAAATAGAATCTGTGTGGGTGCATTAACCAGCCTCTCCTCAGTTTCCTCATTTAGAAATTACCTACAGTGTCCACTGTGTTAGGGCCTCTGTGAGGGTAAAGTGAGATGATGCATATAGAACCTGCTTGGTAAGGAAGGGCCTAATAGGTCCTCTGGAGCTGCTGGCTCCATTAGTAATCTAAATTGAGGGAGGGAACAAGGCTGAATCCAGGATTTAGGATGCCAGTCATTGCTCTTTCTCTTTCCATCAGAGTCACAATAAGTGACTTTTCTTGCCCCAAGAAGAGACTGAAGGCCAGCTATCACAACCATTTGCTATTTCCCTCAATTTGCAAAAGCAACCAACTGCCTGCCTTTTTGTATTCAAAGTCTAAGTAGCTAGTACCTCCAATTTTTGCAAGAAAGAGAGATAAAAGCCCACTGTGAACACTTCTAGAGAGTGTGTTGATCCAAGCAGACTTATGTGCAGAGCTCTGAGCAAGCATGCAACAGCATTCAAGGATTCCTCACTGCATCACACACTTTCCAAGAGAGACTGAAAAATAGGCTCCCATTGGACGGAGGTCTGTGCTTGTTCAGGTCACTAATGTATAGAAAGTTCCCAGAAAAGTGCCTTCACTTTTAAAATTTTTATTTTTTTTATTTTAATCTTTGTATTGATTTCTGAGAAGAAGGGAGAGGGAGAGATAGAAACATCAACAATGAGAAAGAATCATCAATCAGCTGCCTCCTTCACTCCCTGCAATGGCGATCAAACTCGCAAACTGGGCATGTGCCCCGACTGGAAATTGAACTGTGACCTCCTGGTTGATAGGTCCATGCTCAACCATTGAGTCATGCCAGATGGGCAAGATCATGCTGTTATAATGAAATAATTCATCCTCCTGCCTGGTGGCCCCTGTGACAAATGAGCCACAACTGTCAAAACACTGTCCTCATTCGTGCTGGTCTATACTCAGTTGGTTACCTAGAGATTAACTTCCACCTCAGCTCCTCCTCTCTCTTTCCAGATTAGGAGGCTCAAGGCCAGAGCTACGAAGGAAGGTCATATGTACCCTCGGTGAGGACTGCTTGGCTAAGTTATGGACTCTGAACCTGCAAAGCAATTTGGCCAACTATATCCCAATAGGATGTCTCACTTCTAGGAAAATATGCCTGCAAGATCAAATTATTCCCAACGTATCAACATTCACAGTCTGTTTGCACTAATAATGTTTCAATAGAACTTGTATCAGTATAAATATTACTTTAGCTTTTAACTGCTAATTATATCAACATAAACTTAATTTATAGTGATAATCACAGTCATAATGTGCTACTGCCAAACATCTCCACTGATGCTTTGAGGCATCGTGTAAACTCAGCCATTAGCAATCACGTAAATGCTCCCATCACTCATTATGATACTGGCTAAAGAACTTCTCTAATTGACTTCTTCCCGAAGTCCATAGTAAGCAAGAACAATAGAAAACAATGTTGATCTATTTATTACAACAAACACGTTTCTTACAACAGTCCAAACTGGAAAATACAAAGTTGCAAAGAAAGACCTCAGTCTGGCAGGAACGTATTCTCAGTTTGAACTTAGTTTTGTCACATTATATCAATTGAGTCATAACACTCTCACTCAGACCAATGCCAGATAACACTTAGTTTAGACGACATGCTACTTCTATTGCTCCATGTCAAAGTTGTAAAAAAGAAAATTTTGCTGTATCTTGTAAATTCATACACTTTTTAATTCAAACAACTCAAAGTGCTTTACATATCTCAACTATTGCTCCTTTTTCTGTCACAGTTTAGTGGCTGTTATTTATGCCACTCACTACCCCTCCTACCCCGATTTTATTTGGGCAACCCCCCACCCAAAACTCTCACTTTATTGTTCTCACAAAGAGGAATAACCCAGGTTTCATCTGGGAGGAAGCATGTAATCTAGGATCATCCAATCAGCATCTTCCACCAGCATGCTGTCCACAGTGATTGGTTCAGAAGAGAGTATATGATTCAAGTCTGTCCTGTTAAGGTCAATGAGACTCAAGTCCAGGAATCGCACTTTCTCTTCTCTCCATTTGATATGAGGCTCAGAGGAAGTCCCTGTGGGTACAGCCCAATCCATTGGCACCCCCACTCCCATGGGAGATCCCAACTAAGAATGAAGCAGCTCTGAGGAGAACACAGCTAAACTGAGAGTAGGAGAAAAACAAGGGCCCATGACACTTAAGCTTCTGAATCATGGTGTGTCTGAAACCAATCCTTTCCCCACTCTTTTCAATTATATGAGTCAAGAATCTCTTTTTTGCTGAATCCCGTTGGGCTGTCCACTGTCATTTGCAGCCAAAAAAAATCTTAATTGCTACAGGCAGCAGGTGGACACAGGATATGATTACATTCATTCTAAGATAAAGAAATGGCAGCATAGAGGAATGGCATCCCGCCAGCAATAGAGCATGTACATTAGATACAGAAAGTGGCCAGATCCTAAGTATTCCAAAGCCAAAGTGCCAGCAAATACAAAAGAGTTTTTAACACAATTTAAAAAACAGACACTAGAACTGCAGACACAACAACCTATGTTTTTCCCTTTCAAATATTTCTGATTCTCCAGTTGGCTTCTTGCAAAAGAAAGCGGAATCTCTGGAGAGACTAACAGAAGCTTCAGAAGAGATGTAGGGAATTCAAGGGAGCTGCAAGTAGGGGGTAGTTTATGCGGAGTTAGAGAAATGATCAATTCCAAATTCACAAAAGTTGGTGAGGGACTGAAGTCAAATGTGAGAAGCTAGATGTGTAAGGTCCTCTTGTACTTGAAATCTGGTTTGGTGTGCACAGCTGAGCAAGTGTGAGGTAAACCAGGTCCTCTGGGCTTTTGAAGATGCAGTTTTTCATCTCCGAATTGCATGCATTCAGCACCCCACCTATGGCTCTCTGAGATGCCGTGGCATGTTATCTGTCATGGTCCCCCCAATTAGCACTTTGAAAGCAATCACAACAATGAAGTCCATGCCCTCATCTGCCAGGGGCGGGCTGGCTTCTGCAATTAAGCTAAAGTTCAAGTTTTGGCTAGTAATAGGAGAGGAATGTGACAGGGAAGGGAATGCTTACTCATTAACTCATGCTAATGGGTGCAATAAGCAACCAGCCGCCAGCCCGCCAAGAGTGGGAGCCAGGCAGGCCATGTCACTCTGATCTCAGTGTTTGCAGGTTTATTTCACAACATTACTGAGGTCTGGCAGTTATCTAATAGGCAGCAGTTTTAAAGGAAAAGAAAAGGATAATCTTGTTTTAAGTGCCAGTCTTAGGTCTCAATATTTTATGAAACAGTCATTAATTTTCAGTACAAGGCTGAGGGTGATGTTATGGGGCCATCATGAGTATGCAGAAAATATTCCCTGGATATTCCTCAGAGTTTGGTGAATGTAAGGAAAACAATAATCTCTTATTTATGTAAGGCAAATGGTAATTATCACACCAGTCCAAGTTGTCTGAGAAGTTTGGTCACTGCAAAGAAGGGGACAGACTGACCATGACACCGAGCAATAAAATAGCTATTTTGCTTGTTGCAGAAACCATTTCTTGAACACAGATGTACCGAGGACCTACTAAGTGCTACTGTACGCTATTCCAGCTTCGACACAGCAGAAACAATCTTGCCCTCTGGAAGTTTGCATTCTTCTAACCACAGGAAATTAGGTCTCAGGACATCCTCTTAGGTCTTGTCTACTGGAAAGTGTCATGGATCAACTTCGGTGACCCAACCAAGTCTCTTACCACTTCTGCCTCTGGCGTCACCCAGTTTTAGGCATGGTGACCCAGGAAAGTGCTGCCGTTCATGTACACATTATGCTTGAGCATTGGGGATCTTAGGGATTAACCTACAGCATTGGTGCAGACTTTTCTTTTTAGGTCAGTTGGATAAAATAGGCATGTAGACCTGATCCCCTAAATCCCCATTAAACCTTCTGCCTCATCTGGTCACGGACAGTGCTTTTCCCAGCCCTGCTCAGCTGCCTTGCATGTCTGCAGTGGAAACACACAAAGGAAGTAAGTGGATCAGACCATTTTTGACGTGACTAAAGGATAAACAGCTTAAAACAGATACTCCAAACATAATGGATCATTTGTCAAAAATGATAATGTTTGTGGAAAACCATTGCAGAGTTTTAAGGACTAAACAGACCTGCAGTGTGATCAGGGTCATCTGTAGTGGGGGTCATCTTGGCTGGACTCTCTGTGACAACAGCGGCAGATGTGATCCTAAATTGATGCTTCCATTTTAACTATTAATAACATGAAGGCAAGTCCCAACTTCCCTCCAGAGCACCATCTATTCAAAATTAATTTATTAAAAATGCATCCTAGTCATTAGTGCTAAGCAGATTTATGAAAAGCAGATCATCCAGGATACATAAATGAGCAAGCCCTCATGCTGATGTCTGCACCACATTTTCTATCACTCATGTGGAACCCTGGCCCTGCGTGTCAATATTTGCAGACTACCACTTTGGAGTTTATTTATTTCCCATGGTCCATTTCTCATGGTGACATGATTTCCAGCATCATCTGACAGGTGGTAGTTGACACCAATCTGTATTAACTTCAGTTTACGCTGAAAATATTCTGCTAAGTGAAGGCAATGTTCATATTAAAGTCTGGGCGTACGTTGAATGCTAGGGGTAGTGTTAACATTTCTCACCTTTTAAAACTAATTACTTTTTTGGCTTCTAATTTTTTGACTGGTTCTTTTATTTTATTTTATTTTTTTTAGATTGTCAGCTGATTTAGTGACAGTTGGTAACATCAGTCACAAGATATAGGCTTTAAAGAAAGATCTTTAATAAGATGTCAGGTAAAGTCTTGTGTAGAATTTCTCTATTAACCACATCATCAGTGAGGAAATGATTGTCTTAGTGGGAAGCAGAGGGAGAAAAGAACCAAAGACCTTTTACTTTTAAGAGTAATCAAAAAAGGCTAATTTAGGGGCTGCCCGTTAGACTGCCATTGTGTTTTCCTTAAAATTGTATAATTCTTTGACTTAAGAATTAAGAAACGTGTAAGCCAGCTTTTAATTTTTGAAAGAAAATTATGTTCGCCTCTTCACTGGATTTTAGTTCTAAGGAAGTTAAAGTGTGTGGCTCATGGTTTCCTAGTTCTAGTGGTGCAAGCCATACTCAATTCCAGATCTTTTTGTAACATCACAGCTTCTTGGCCCCCTACTCATCATCCTTTGTGAGTCTACACTTCCTGTTACCTTCACTCACTGCTTATCCATGTGGAGGGGAGAAATGTAGGACTTTAGAGATAAAAAGGACTCCTTCACGGATACTCATTGCATAGAGATTGATTTAGCTAGTCACTATGGAGTGCCAGGCATTACATCAGCTATTGTGGAAGCTAATATGAGTAAGTCATTTTTATGCCTAAAGTTTTCATAATGTGTGTGTGTGTGTGTGTGTGTGTGTGTGTGTGTGTGTGTGTGTGTGTTGGGACAGTTGCCAAAGAAGAAAAGCAATCTAGAATGTTCCCTAAGTTTTTTAAGGGATGTGATGCTCCTGGAGACGGGGGCCTGGGAAAGAACAAGCTTTCCACTGTGGTCTGCAGCCCGGGCTTCCGAATCATCCAGTCTTAGTTTGAAAAGTCCAGTTTACAGGGTACACTCAGAGCCACTGAATTGGAATTTCCAGAGTTGGGACCCAAAGTTGCATTTTTTAAATGCTTTCTACATTGTTCCTCTGATCAGCCAAGTTTGCCAACAATTATTCCATTCTATCCAGGAGTGAAGAGGGTTGGTCAGGACTGATGTATAAGAGTAGTGATTCTCGCACTAACACTTGAAAGTGGAGGAACTTTCCAACAGTCAGGGAGGACTGGCTTAGTCCAGAGTACCTTGCCAGCTGTTGTCTCCACTATCTCTAACCTCCGTGGAAGAACAGATGCTAATGGGTCACCATACCCAACGCCTACGTATTCAAGCTGCACACTCCTTTCACCAGAGACCCAAGCCATCAACAAATCGATACCTCTTAGGGCAGAGCGCATGTAAGCAAGATTCATGGTGGCAATAGCTCTCTAAAATATTGATCTCACTGGATGGACAGAGGTCACCCTAAAACCTAAAGCAATTCCAAAATGATTGCTGCATTCTAAAATTGTACAATAAAGTGAGAAAACAAAGGACCATGAAGTAAGTTTTCCTTAGTCGATTTTTAAAACTCTGTTTAGTGGTAAATAACATTTTTTACTGTCCTTATATGGAAAAATACAAAGCTGTCAAACACATGTCAGCCCCTGAAATTAACAAAAGGTTTCTCTGGTCTCTGAAGTCCAGAAGTCTGGGAATAGCCCCCCACCCCACCCCCAGGCCTGTTTTTCATGCCACCCTTTGTCCTTGTATCCACTGAGATCACACTGCAGATAGCCCTGCATCTTTACCATGTGCTTCTTTGGGGGTACTGCATTAACAAATTTTTATAACAGTTCAACTTATTTTACTCACTATTACAGTGCTTTTTAAAATTAATCTAAAATGCAGGCATATCTGAAGTGGCTTATTTAAATTTTCATTAAGAACATGACCATTTATTTGAACCCCTAAAAACACTGTACAGAATTTTAGGGAGAGTAAAATTTTGTTCTTACCAGGGGAGGTCAGAAGTTGTTGTTCCTTTTGCCCAAACCAGATTTCTCTGGAGAGTTTGTTTTTTTCCATCACAGTATTTGATGTCATCCACCACTCTGGAATTTCAGATCAGTGAGATGTGCTCGTGGCTAGGGGCTCAATTTGTGTGAATCTGAATAAGAGTTATGGTGTGTAATAAACATTACTAAAATGTGACAAAAGAATGAAGATTTAAGGACGATTACTAATTTAAGATGACATTTTAAATATTCATAGTCTTTAGAGCAATACATATTTCAGGTCTCTATACAGGTTTCCAGGCAGAATGCCTGTTAGGAAATGAAAATCATCTGTGTACTTTTCTCTGTCTGTGCACAGCCCCCACCCCTATTTATTGCTCCCCAGTAGCTGCCCTATCCATCAGTGTTTAGTGGTGCCTTTATGCTCAGCACCTTGATGTTAAACAAATTAGAATCTTAATATATGAGGTGTGACTATGAGGTCTAAAAGGAAATAGGGAAGAAAAAAGTATATATTTTTTTCTTTTTTTTTTTCTTTTAAAGGCACTATAGTCTCCAGGACTTCAGTCATGGATGCCTTGTTAGAACTCTAAGTTTTAAAGGACTGAAATTGACACAGTGCCAGTCTTTTGGAAAATGCTGCCAATGCTATTTTTCCTCTTACATGGGAAATTATACAAGTAAGTCTACTGAGAAAACATGCCATGGATTTGGAAAGTTGGTGCTTGGCCAATTTTCTCACCTCTGGTTCGCCAGGCAGTCTCCCCTCATCAGCTAATAAGGACTCTGAGGCCCAGCCCCTTGATCCACACTTGATCTCACCTGGATGCTGGCTCTCCAATCTAGTCTGGCCCTCTCCACTCAGGGCCCCTTTTATTTCCAACACAAAATGGTCTTGTGTTGTTAAATGGTCTCTACTTTTTCTAATAGCAGACAGTAGAGATTCTTGCTGGCTTTCAGTAAGTGTGCTTTATTTTGTCTCCCTAATTTGCTCCCAATTGAATCTGATTGAATTTACTTGGGCAAAAAAGGGAGGGACCATGGCTATCCTGAAAGCCCTGAACTTGAAGTAGTCCTAATGATCTCATGGGGTGTGTGTGTGTGACGCAAACCCCACGTCCCCTTCACTCTGTGTAGATGCCAGTCTCGCTGACTGACACACCCTTAAGCACCCAGGGCTGTTTTTCAGGGTGTGATTTACACCCTCCCTTTCATTACCCTGGAGATGGCAAGCTGAGAATATTTGAGGCATGGTTTTCAGGGTGAAGTGTGTTCCCTGGAACAGGTCGAAAACCGCACCTTGCTCTTTCGGGACCTGGACTAATTCACAGAGCAGCTCCTATCTCTGGTCTGCTGGTAATTTCAAAATTGTCTATCTAGTAGAGGAACTGAGGTCCCGAATTATGGTCAGTCACAGAAGAGAATTTAACTCATTCTGAGGTAGTCTATAATGTTCAACAACCCATATTACAGAAAGCTATTTTTCTTTTCTCAATAGTGGCCACTAATACCCCACACATAGAGGGGGTTAGGGAAGCTCACTTTCCTGCATCAGTATCATCTGCTCTCAGGGACATCCAGGTGCTGCCACACCTTTATGAACACATGAAAGGTCCTGTAATTAAAATGGGCTTGGTACCAACTTGGAGGTGCAAGAAGGGAGGGAGGCTATGGAGCTTGCAAAGGTAATTTTCTATAGCTGGGGGCATATTCCTACCTGTGAATGTTTTATAGAGAAGGAACTTATTTCCTTTCATCTTTGTAGATGCTGCATCTTACCTACCATAACGTAGATACATGCCTGGAATTATTTAATTATTTTTCCACCAATGGGGAAAGAGTTACATCTTGCAAGGCCTAACTTTTTCTGGGGGAAGGAGAGTAAAGGGTGGAGAGGAGGGAGGGATGCAGAAGGAAGAGGTTCAGGCTATCCAACTTCATTGTGGCCACACTCCCTCTTCTGAGCTAACCATGACTTTTCCTTGAAAGGAGTAATTTTCCTATTTCACAGACAAGTCTATGCTCTGACCTAGTACGTTATGTGGTGCCAACCTACTATGGATTGGTTACAGACGAAGCACATGTTTTCCTTGAAGATAACTTCAGCAGTTAAAGAGGCTTAGGGTGAGGCTCACCCTCTGCCAAGTTCTCAGGAAGGTCACTCCCCATCTCAGTGTCATCATCAGCATTGGAGGCAGGGTATAGAGTGGCAAGCTACTCAGGCTTCTGCATCAAAGCAAGCTGTGTGATTAAGTAATTTTCTTAAGGTAACATATCTCTGGATCTAATAGCATCCTCTGGTGAGGATGTTGAGTCAACCAGTCCTTTTTCATACTGAAAATCTGTGACTCAGTGCTAACAATGGTTGGCAGGCAACACAGGACATGCTAGACAATGAGCGGTATCTTAATGTTTGGGAACTTTCCCTGTGTTTTTAAATTGTGTTCATCTTTGCTTAAAGATCTTTACTTACGCACATCTGACTGTGGTTTTTTTTCTTTTTTCTTTTGTTCATTCAAAATGTTGACTTGCTCTCAAAGCAAATCAAGCTATTCGGCTCATTCTTAAGTGGAGCTGCACAAACCAGATCCTCCAAGCAAACATAATATGAACCACTGAGAAGAAATGGTGGAAATCACCACCCAGATTGATTTTCCCAATGGCACTCAGGGAACTGAGCTCACATGGTCAGGTCCCTGTCCCTGTGTCTAACTGCCACTTAAAATGTTAATTCTTGTCAATATTTAGGAATGAAATGATATATTCAGCAAACAAACAAAAACAGCAAAATGGAGAGGAAGGGAAATTAAATAGGTACAATAATGATAATTACTGAAACTGAGTAGTGGATGGTGAGTACATGAGGCAATTGTTCTCTGTGCTTACATATATATTTAATGTTTTCTAAGGTAAAAAGTTAAAATATAATTCCGCCCTATGGCAGGTCCTACTCAAGAACTAAGTTAGAGGCTGCAGAAGAAAGGGAGGGGGCTCAGAATCAATCTGGCTGAAGTCCTCGAAGGCAGCAAAGAGAGCAGATACTGAGTGCCCATCCACTGACTGCTTTGAAAATTCCAGAACAGTCCTATAATGATTCTACTGATGTTGGAGTTCCCCCTCAGAGAACAGGAATCATTGCTGAATCACATGGAAAGGTGGAGCACAAGTCGTGGTGAAACAAATTAGACAAGGCCAGGAAGTTCTTTTTTTTTCTGCTTCATATAAATTTACTTGACCCCACCTGCCCGTACTGGGCAACAACAGTTTGTGTGCATGCTGTGGGTTTTCCCACGGATGATTCTCATATGAGTCTGGAATGTTCTTAGCAAAATTAAATTGGATAAAGAATGAAGACTTATTGCTAAGTATGCCTTTGACTACTGTGAGCTACTCATCTCCATATACCCTGCCCTAACATGAGCCTGCTTCATGGCAGTGTCAGTAAGAATGCTGGTTGAATGGAATTATAATGACATTAAAGAATGAGGTTTACCAGATGTTCCTGATGGAAACTAAAATTTCAATGCAGCAGTTCAATCAATAAGCACACATTCTGGAGTTTGACAGGCTCAGTTTCAATCCTGCTTCACCATGAGAGAGTCTGGTGGCACTGGGTGGTGATTGGTCTGCATGGAAGTGAAGGGGCTGGTAACTTTGCTGAACTACATCATGGGGGCTGTGGGTTACCATGAACCAGAATATGAATGTACTTTGGGAATAAAGTTACTTCTTTTTAAATGATTGATTTGTTTTCTTTTGAGGGAGGAGAGGAAGGAAGGGAGCACATCAAGTTGTTGCTATACTTATTTATGCATTCATTGGTCGATTCTTGTATGTGCCCTGAGTGGGGATCAAACCTACAACCTTGGCATATTGTGTCAATGCTCTAACCAACTGAGCTACCTGGCCAGGGCAATAAAGTTACAATTTTGATGCATTATGTACTTATAAACATTTGAATGGCACTAATGTTTTAAATAATGCAAGTAATTTGTTTCAAAGAAGCAAATGTCCAAGTACTTTTAACCAACAAGTCTTGTTGCTGTTTAAGTTCAAACGCCTTAAAATTACTTCAAAGTAAAGGTTTTTGATCTTCCCAATTCAGTTTAGAATGGACAGGTGCATCAGATCACTGATGGTAGGTGCAAGTCTGATGACACAGCTGTAAGCACTTGAGGTCCTTGGTCAGCATAAATTGCAAAAGTAATGCAATATTTTTCTGACTAAATATATACGTTTCAACTACCTCTCCTACACCAAGGGGAAGCTCTAGATGCCCATCTTTTTGCTGAAGAAAAAAGGATTGATCTAGTCCAGTGCCTTGCCAGGATTTCCCTGGTCAAAACCACTCCTCTCCATGGAGGAACTTCCAATGGGCCTGAGTTTAAAGTCATTGCCCTGGTCCTTGTCCACCCTGATGCTCCCAAGCCTCCTGGGCCTCAGTCAGTCCTGTGTGAGACCAATGGTACACAGTGTTTGCTGAAGCCATCACTGGGCAAGACCAGGCCTCAGAGACACTTGCATCACTTGCTTTCTGTTACCATCTTCGAAATGAATGAGGCAGATCCAGGGTGTTGCTGGCCATGAAACAAGGTAGCTAAATATGACCTTTTCACTGGAGAAGGGATATTAAGAAAAGTAGAAGGCTGAGCTCACAGCTATACGTTGTGGATTGACCTTGGACATAGCTGCTGCACGCCCTACGCTGCCCTTGTTTCAGAGGTGGGCCACCCTGTTTTAGCCTTTCGCCCTTGATTCTGGAAGAGGGCAGAGGAATCCTGACCAAGGCTGGCAGCTCCCAGACATTTGGAGAGAGGAGCTGTGGATGAGCTTTCTCCACATTTACCACTTCCCTGCTAGACCTCCCACGTGAGCCTCGGGCAAGTGCTGCAGACAAAGAAGGCCAGCTCAGCTTTTCCCAGGCAGTTGGGAGGACCTCCGCTGGAGCAGGCAGTTGGTCTCTGCCTCAAGTTCTTCCTCTTCAAAACTTTGTCAGTCATTTTATCCATCCACATGCTGCATTTAACTGTGAATAAAAGATTTAATCATTTACTCACTCATTGATTAACTATCTATTAAGCACTTTCTACTTACTACTGTCCAGTCTCTGGGAGAACAATAGCTCAGGAGATGCCACTGTACCTTCATGATCTTTCTAGGAGAGGAATGTTTGGGTGCATTTTTATTTGGTTTTGGTTTTGGTTCGGTTTGGTTTGAATTCTTTGTTTCAAGATACCTCTTTGCTTCACCATCTTGCCAAGCCAAGAATTTTGTTCATTGTTTCAGTTCTGTTTCAGAGCCCACAGGATAATAGATGGCCTTAGTGGTTGTGCAGTGTGTCCCTGATGTTACTAATAAAAATGCCCAGGGCCACCCACAAGGAGCAATGGATCCAGGACAAGACACACCTGACAAGTATGTTTCTCTGTCTCCTTCACTTTTTCCCAGAAGGTAACATCTAATTAAAAGGAATAACCAGAAAACCATGGGAAAGAAGCAGAGGAAATTCCCAAAAGGGTAACTGGCAGCCTGAAATTCAGGTGACTGGGCATGGGGTGGGAAGAGGAAGACATAATTGGTGGGCTGGTGGGGACAATCCCTGTTCTGGGTATGGAAACTTCTAAAACCTTTTAACAGATTTTCAAGTAGAACCAGCCAGTCCCTTTTCCCATTCCCCATATCACAAAGTAGTTCTAGATACCTGATTAAAAACATCACAGGGCCCCTCCATTACCAGGCCAGGACTGAACACCCTCATGCACTCATTGTACTCTAAATATAATCTGAGCGAGGACCCATGAGCCAAAAGAGATGAGGAGGTCCCTCTTCTCTCTGTCACTGGAAACAATAAATCCTCACTCTCTGGTTCTCCAAGTGAGAGCTGCTGGCAGAAAGCCAGATCTGGAGATTAAAAATTCATCATTGTGCCCTGTCCAGTGTGGCTCAGGTGATAGGGTGTGAAGAAGTCATAGGTTTGACTCCTGGTCAGGGCACATGTCTGGGTTTCAGGCTTGGTCACAGTAATCAATGTCTCTCTCTCTCTCTCTCTCTCTCTCTCTCTCTCTCTCTCTCCCCTTCCTCTCTTTTGAAAACAAATAAAATTAGGTTTAAAATTTTAAAAAACATATCATTGACAAAGAACAGAGGTAAGTGACAAAACAGGGTGAAGAGAAAAAAATCCACTGGACAAATAGGCAAGACTGCTCTTGAGTAATTGAGCCCTTGAGATCTCTTTTAATTTTTCTCTATTATATCATGGTTCCCCACCCCAACCCACAGGGGATTTGTGAAGAAAATGGAAATAATAGATGTGAAAAGCATTTCAGTAGTTTGTTTTCGTCTTAATCTTTCATCTGTAAAATGGGTATAGTAATAGCACTCACAGGGTTATTGCAAAGATTAAAGTTAATACCCATGAAGTGTAGAATGGTGGCAAAGATAGAGTAAGCATTTATACAAATGTTTGCTATTTTAACAGTCATGTCTGAGCAGGACACAAATGGTACAAAAAGTTTAACTGACAAGCTACTGAAAGTCAGTACTGTTTACAGAGGTGATGGCAGGTTTCAGGAGTCATGGGAGGGAGAGAAATGAGCAAGGATATCGAAGTCTGAGGCTGGAGCTGCGGAGTAGGGGAGGCAGGGGTTGAGGGAATGGGCACACTGACCTTTCTCTCCTCCTGCTCTGATCTCCTGCTTCTGTCTCCATCTTCCAAACCAACTGGAAGCAGAGGGCAGGTTCAGGTGATGCAGTCCATGAGGTCAGACCCTGGGACCACAGAGCATGGATCTGAGGGAGGAGACTAACCAGGCATAACTAGCATAGCTGTTTTCAGTAATTAATTGATATTGGTATTAATAGTGACATTGACCAGTGCAAATTATTATTATTAACATTGGTTTTCTCTAGTAACAGGACTTGTTTCTGTTGTTATAGATTTGAGTTTTGTTCTTAAGTAGCTTTAAGTTTAGTGGGGTTTTTTTTCCTGTTTGAAGGATGTGTTGATGTCACTATTGCCATTTGGGCAGCTGTCCTCTGTGAGCACCCAGAGCACAGTGGGACTGGAATTTGGTCCTGATTGGGAATCTTAAGCCCTCATCTGCTTGCAGGCCATTTCCCATCCTCAGGAGCCTCAATTTCCCTTAACATAAGAAGGAAACAAGAATACCCTGCCAGAACAGTGCAAATGTGAGGAGCTGTACATAAAAACAATGCTAAAATTTTGTCCTTATAATATACATGAGTTCTAATTTAAAGAGCATGGTATATTATAGCAACCCTGTTTTTAAAAAATCCGCTGATCATTTTTCACAACTTATTTATTCTTGGCGCCTACTTCCTTTCCTAGGAAGGAAAGGAGGTAGAAGAACTTTTATCTTTTTTTTTATGTTATTCCTGACAATCATTTCCACACAAAGAATATATTCAGGAGGTTTGCCTTCCAATTAAAAAACAAATCTAAGTTATTTTCTATAGACTTTTTAAGCATTTTGCTCACTAAATGTGTATATTCCGCTCTAATTAAAATTCCTAAACAGTCACTTTCTGAACTGTCAAAATTGTAAAGCTGTTGATGGGCACAGCATTGGGGTTCCCATGGCAACTACATTCATTGCCTCGGCGACGCTTGTCTGGTGATATCACCACTGAACTGGCTAACTCTAAAACTTGGTGGCTCCCAAAAAATGCACAAGCATGGCCTGAAACTTTAACGGGCTTTCATTTTTAATGGCTGGCGTCAAGCTTGGATCCACCAGGACTTGGAAAGTGGCAGTTCTGTTCTGAGGTTCTGTGTTATGTCAGGGATGAGAGATTTGACAAGCATGCTAATACTACCAGGTTCTATTTGAATGGTGACTTTTTATGTGAAATGCTCCCAAATAACATTACCGTCAGTCATTGCCACTGGGATGCAAGTGGAGTTAAGGGACAGAATCTTAGTTCCTACGTGAGAAGAGCATGCTTCTGTATATAAGTCAAAATTGGAAAATAGATGGTCATAACTACATTTTTTTCTTTTCCTTATTTTCTCTCTTTCTCTTTCTCTTTTCTACGAGACCAGAGATGTTGGAAGCTGGCACCATGGTAATTTATTCTCTTTGAATGTCTGTTTGAATGTGGTGTGTCATTCCTAAACTATGTTCTATTAAACTGTTGGTGGGAAAGTTGCATTAAAAATAAATCATTTCTTGATAAGCAGTTTTACTGGTGTCTGGTCAACATGGACTCGGAGAGAGAGATCGTTTAGTTCGCCTTTGCCACCGTATCATTGGAACTCAAGCTTTCTCTAATTACATGCAGAGGATCATTTAAACAGGGTGGTCCGTTTTAAAGCTACCACATTTAAATGTACTTCACATTAAACGAGCGTGCTGTTAGATGAGTTTGGCTGGCTCAAAAATACATCACAAAATGCAAATCTGATGATAAATAAAGCTTTGGCTACATCATGGAAATGGGGAGCATTTCAAAAAATGATGTTAGCACTGACTGCTAAGTGAAATGGCATCCCTTGAGCATGCCTCGTATTTTAAACATTTAAATGTATGCCACTGAATCAAATATGTCCATTTGCTATGTGGCAATTTGTAACTAACACAAAATAAGAAGATGAGGTGCAAGCTTTCCTTCACAAGTTAACACCAGTGAAAATACAAGGGTGGAAAAGGGCTGTGAGGAGTCAAGAAAAGGAGTAAATGTCCCTGCATACTTATTTGAGGAGTCATTTTGAAGAAACTAGGAGGCAGAATGTGAACTGCTGTGTGCCAATTACTCCACAGCTCCTTGGGACCAGAAGCTGTTGAGCTGTTGCCACTCTTGGCTTTCAGAAGATAGAGTTAATGAAAAGGGTAGAATATTAGGTATGACTAGAAATAATTTTATGAGCTTTTAAAACAAATATTTCAGACTTTACACATACAAGAAAGGATTATAGTCCCTTAAAAGTATCAGCCTTGTCAATAGTCAATCCAATCATTACAATGTTGCTGCTATTATTCAATTCTTTTTAATGCCTTTTTTTGAGATTGTCATCAAATAATGCAAGACATATTTGGCACAAATAATGCAAGACAATGTGGCACATATTTCTAAGTATTTACCAAAACCCATTCTTTCTTCTCCTGTAGAAGTCTGTGGCTTCCACAATAATAAAATGGCCTCTGGGTACATGCTACCCAACTGATGTCTACCAGGTGTGAGCATATGACAAAGTTCTCAGTGAGAAATGGAAGTGCTATGGGGTCATTTCCAGACCTTGTTTTAAAATATTGCACACACAGACTTCTCCTGACTTTTGCCATCCTACAGGAACCATGGGAACCTAGCATTGACGCATGCCCTAGGAGATGGCTTGGCAGCATAATGGGAGGAACCTGGGTTCCTGAATGACTACATGGAGTAAACATGCCCTTCCAACTGAGTAACTGAGTTCTCTTCTCTTGAACTTGTTAGAAAAATTACATATTACTGCTATGGTAGGTCTTTGGTTATAGGTTCTATAAAAGGCTGTGAAAATGATGCTAATGAGTAATAAAATCTATTTGGAGAAGTAAGTCCTTTCATGGGTGTTTAGGAAGAAGTTTCATTACTTTACAATTGTCCTTGTATTAGACTCACCATGTGAATGAACTGGAGGGACACAGAAAAGTGCATGGAAGGCAGTGACAGGAAGACAGATAAAGAAAACACTGGAGCAAGCACAATTACAATTAATCAGGCTCAATACTATAATTTTTAAATTTAAAACATGATTCCCTACATTTTTCTTACATTGACCTCACTTTAACATTTTTCTCTATATAACAGAATTCTGCATAATTGAGATGCTTCTGGGAAGGACATTATGTGAGATTTTTTGCCAAAATACTAAAGTATCAGAAGGATCTCAATGGGTCCATGTTTGTACATCTGTAACTGTATAACAAACTGCCCTAAACCTTAATGATTTATAACTACAAAAATATGTGATTTCTCGCAATGCTGTAAGTTGGCTTGGATCATTTGTGAGGTTCTTCCTCTCTGCCTGAGGTAGCTGGATAGTTGGCATGGCTGCATCCAGCCAGGAGATCGGCAGGAGCGGGAATAGCCAAGGTGGCCTCTCACCCAAAAAGTTTCACTCAGTATAGTCTCTGGCCATGCAAACATGTAACATGAGCTTTCTAAAAGCACAGCCACTAACTTTTATAATTAATGTTCCAATAGAGAAAAAGTGTTAGCTATCCCTGATCTTGGGTTCAGAAGTTCTAGAATGTCACTTTCTTTGCTTTCTATTAGTCATAACATATCACATGGTCAGCCTACATTCAAAAGAGGGAAATAGATACACCTCTTGAGGTTGGAGGCAGCTTGACCTTCAGGGGTTGGGGGAGGTGTTAGGTAGCCCTAGTTGAAACCTACTACCTATAGACTACTGTGATCTTGCATTGCTGGTAGGAATGAAGACTAGTGCAGCCACTGTGGAAAACAGTATGGCATTTCCTCAAAAATTAAAAATGGAACTGCCATTTGACCCAGTAATACTACTTCTAGGTATATGTCCAAAGAGAATAGAAACACCAATTAGAAAGAATATGTGCACCCCTATATTCATAGCAGCACAGTTTACAATAACTAAGATTTGAAAACAGCCTAAGTGCCCATCAGGAGGTGAGTGGATTAGAAAACGGTGGTATATCTACACAATGGAATACTATGCTGCTGTGAAAAAGAAGGACTTCTTATCATTTGCAACAGCATGGATGGAACTAGAGAGCATTATGTTAAGCAAAATAAGCCAGTCAGAGAAAGATAAATTTTACATGATCTCACTCATTTGTGGAATATAATGAACATCATAAACTGATTAACAAAAATAGATACAGAGACAAAGGAGCATCCAGCAGACTGTCAAACTACAGTGGGAAAGCTCTGGAGGATTGGGGTTGGGTGGAGTACAAAATCAGCTAAAGGACTTGTATGCATGCATACAAGGATAACCAATGGACACAGACACTGGGGGTTAGGAGGTGATGGTAGTGGTGGTGTGGGCATGTGCCAGGGAGTAGAGGAGGTTGGGGGAGATCAATGGGAGGAAAAGGAGACATATGTACTACTGTTTGTGATACTTTAAACAATAATAAATAAAAATGAATAGATAGATAGATAGATAGATAGATAGATAGATAGATAGATAGATAAAGGAACTGCTCTTTGTCCCCAGTTTCTGGCACAGAGCTTCAAAAGCCCTTGGGAGATTCTGGGTGATCTGAGTGTCTTTTGCTATTCATAATCAGCACCTTTCAACTGTATCTAATTTTATGCTAATGAGATTACTTGTTATAGGGCCTCTAGATAGCTTCAGGATGGGGGTGATGGCCAGAAAAACTAACCACATGATTAAAAGGTTAGAATTTTAGCCCCACCCACTGACCCCTGTGAAGGGAAGAGCAACTGGAGATAAAGTTTAGTCACATAATTAATAATATAATCAATTGTACCTACATAATGAAGCCTTGATTAAAAAAAAAAAACAACTGAAACAAGGAGGCTCAGAGAGTTTCCTGGTTTGTGAACACATTAGTGTGCTGGGAGGGGATATACCTGGATCCGTGAGTAGAGTACATGGAATCTGACTCACCCCCAAAAACTCCTATATGTCTTCTTATCTAGATGTTCATTTGTATCTTTTACAAAAAGATGGTCATTGTAAGTACAGCACTTTCCTGAGTTCTGTGAGTCATTCTGTGAATTCTCAATCCAGAGGGGATGTAGGAAATCCCAAATTTGTAGCCAGGTCAGACAGAAATGTGGGTAGGCTGGGACTCCACTTGTGTCTGGTGTTCGATGGAAGAGCAGTCTTGTTGGGAACCTTGCCCTTGAACTTGTGTAGTCTGATGCAAACTCTGTATAGTGTCAGAATTGATTTGAATAGTGGATACTCAGTGATGTTGGAGAGTTGGTGTGGGATCATAACAAGTCACCTTGTGGCTGAAACAAAGGTCCTAGTATGCAGAGGGTTTGGACTAAATTGCTCATACTGTCCATGTGACCTCTCATAAAGATTTAATTTTCTCATCAACTAATAATGGCAGAGGAAAAATACCTACATTCAGGGCTAATATGAAGTTTAAATATAAAGGAAAAGCACTTTATGAACTGAGACACACAAAGCAAATATTAGCTACTATTGTGACCCAGACTCTAATGCATAATCAAAAATCTTATTTATATCCCAACATGAGCTTTGTGGTTAAATTCTCACCTTTTGTTCAAGTGAGAGAAATAATGAATGTAGATCCCCAAAGCTAAAGATATAAATTTGGCTCTATGTGTCTTTTGTGTGCATGACTGGGATTTTTTCAACCAAATTTTTTTCCATTCAGTTCCAGGCAGAAACTTGACAATTTCTTCTCATGAATCATCTTTCTATGGCACTATTCCACACCCAGCAGAAAAATTATGTGAGGCCACGGTCTTTGCTGGCCTGAACTCAAAGAAAACATGAAAAACTGAACTCCATGTGGTCTTTGAGTCATTCCTCAGATCCTGAATTCTCTCAGCCCTGGACTCAGAGTTGGTTTAGTGGGAATGCCAGCTGGATGCTGTGGAAATGGTTGCTTTCAAGACTGAGCAGAAAGATGTGATGTGGTGATGTGAGTAAATAAAAGGCATCTGCTCATGAAAACTACACTCTTATCTCCCAGCCAAAGGTAAAAGGAAGCTGCATGGCTTTTAAAAATGCAAGCCTCTAGTTAGAAGAATGCTGCTTTCCCAAGTCAACTATGCCCAGTCCAAAGACGGCCACAGACAAGTAAGATTTTACAAGACTATGGACATGAATATATTCGGGATAGACTGTGTACCCAGTACTATGGGATTAGAAAAGATGAAGAAAACATCCAAAAGCTGAATTCAAATATATATTGAGTACTTTTTTCCCACCAGCACTGGGAAGAATGAAATACTACAGATTTTCTGGCTTCAAATTTTCTATGTATGTACACACACACATTTCAGAAGAGACAGTATACCATGAGCATGTTGGTATTTTACATGATCACCAAGGTCTTACGAAGGACATCCAAAAATACTTCTTCAACATTTCCAGCACTGGCTTCTCTTCACGGACAGATCCTGGGATCTCAGTTGCTGGACTTGCCAAACATTGACCCAGATGAACTGGTATGCACAGAAAGCCGCTTCTCTCTTGTTACATGACTTGGCCTCATCATGGAGCTAGGAAAAGAAAGTTTCCAGATTATTTGTCTCCATAAAAAACTTATAAAAATGAGATTTTTTTTAAGTTAAATTATTTTGGCCCGGAAGTTTCACATGGGGTTGTATATTTCCCTAAAGGGTCAAAAATAGAACATGTATTAAATGGCAAGTTATTCAAAAACCAGTACAGGCCCCAGTTGTCTTTCTAAAGCTCTGATTTACTACATATTTCTCCCTTGAGAAAGGCCTTTTTTAAAATGTTCATTTCCATTTTAAGGGACTCGGGGCTTTGATCTGTTGGGAGCATTCCTTTTCTTTCCCTGACTGGGTCTGTCGACAGGCAGAGTTGGGGCCTTGCTCTCAGGGCCTGTATCTTTCCATGGCCTTCCCTGGCACCCACATGGCATCTCTTGCATCTGCAGTCACCCTGGTTAATTTGGGGGTCAGAACTGGAGAGTCCCTACACCAGGGGATATGAGCCACATCGGTTCAGTACAACTCATTGAAGACCCTGCTTCCAGGATGTAAGACCAAGGGGAGGATGGACTTTGGAGTCCTAATAGCCCATAAAAGCTGTCAGGCCTCCCTTTAATCTTGCTAGTCCCATAAAGTCAATTCACCACTATTGTAAAATGAGTGTAGTTTCTTTTTGAAAGGTTTGTATCTTTTAGTTAGTTAGTTAGTTAGTTAGTTACTAAACTATTCAGTTTACTCTACATGGGTGATACCAATATGTGTCTGGAGCAATGAGTTTTTCTATTCCAGACAGGTCAGAAGATAAAGGGCAATGTGGGTCACTTTTAGTATCAAATCCATTGCCCTGCTTTGTTTTCAAATGACACCACTCTTCTCCCTGACAGACCACCTCTGGCCCCCACTGTACCTTACTGCAAATTAGAGAAAGCCTTTCCTTAACGGGCAAATTCCAGTCCCTGCCAGGGTGCTCACGTTGGAGGCCTTCTCGATGTTGGTTTTGAGCTCCCACTCACTTTACAACTGTAGGCAACTGCCTGACCTTCCACTTAGATTCCCCTGCCCACATCTGTCTCAAACACACACGCGTTCTCACACATACACACACACACACACACACACACACACACACACACACACACACACA
>JAAGEH010000392.1:11066573-11159258 GCA_011751065.1 Lasiurus cinereus
CACACACACACACACACACACACACACACACACACACACACACACACTGACTCACTGGAGTAATAGCAGATGTTCCTTCCAGTGCCAAACAATTAGTTCATTATTATTCCACCTCTACCCTTCCTCCTGTCTTTATTCTCCTCCTTTTTCTCTCCCAGTCTCTTTCTTCTGCAATAATACAGTGAAAGTTCATATAAGCTTTAAATCCAGCCAACCTGAAGTTTCACTTCCAATAGTCAGGGTTGGGCCACACTTTGAGGTAATTTTCACTCAGCACTTTATCACTGGGCTGTTCCATTCGAGTCTATTCCATATGCTAAGTGATTGTTAGTAGAAATAGGATTCTGGGGGTGCAGAGACAGAATGAGCAATTGATAGAATTGGGCCCGCCTGCCACAGGCTCCCACTGCCATCCTTCACAGGTAAATGACACATACAGGCTGCAAAAAGCACTCTCCCATTTTCTTGTAGCACATTTTTGTTTGTTTGTTTGTCAGATTACATGTTCAATCAAGAGATGCACTATACATGGCATCGCACAATCCAGTGTAAACCCTGGGATCGTGGCAATGCTGCTTCCCACTGTGGAGAGGAAAAAACGGGAGTGGGGGTTCTTTCTAGCTGACGTTCTATGGCAGGGAGGGGGAGAAATTGTGTTCACCAAGAGAAAGTGGTTAATTTTATATTTTATTTTATTTTATTTTTGTAGCTGCAGGCTGTCTGTGGATAAGTGGGTATTACAATCCTGGTATATCTTTAATTAATAAGATCAATTGCCACTGTATTTTCTTTTACAAACTCATTTAGATATGTCAGGGCTGCAATTATTTTGAGAATGATCTGGCTTTACGCTTATTCATCTTTCCTCTTCCTGAAGGAGAAAATAAAACTGTCAGCTTACATGCCCTTTGAAGTCTGTTTTAGATACTTGATAGAAAATTAAAAACAAAGTCTCTAGCTTAGTGCCATTTACAGGGGCAAAGTTCCCGTCCTTACATTGTGTGTGTGTGTGTGTGTGTGTGTGTGTGTGAATTTTCATTTTTAAAGGGTCACATGTTGGCTTTCAAATAACATGTTGCATCTCTTTGCTTCAATTTCCTTTGATCTGCAAGAATTCCAAAATCTTTTAAAACTGAGGAAGACTGGGCAGTCATTTTGCTTATGTGCTGTTTTTCTCTTTGGAGAAAGAACGATCTCCAAATGGACATTTTGACTGTTATAAACCTGGAGGATAGTTCAGGAAGCTTCCCTCACCACGTTCAGCCCTCCTGCTTTAATTACCACCAATTGAATGTGCAGAAATCCATCCTCACTCCTAGGGACCCAGACATCATCTCACCCTGTCTGCTTGCCCAGATCCAGCAGCTTTGCCGCAGAAAGGTCCGGAACCTGTCTGACTGTTCCATGGCTCTGGGAGAAGCTCTCACGGGGCAGGCACTAGGAATGCTTCTAGACACTCCATCTCGGGAGAGGGAACCAAACTGCTGCAAAGGAGATTTAAACCTTCTCTTGAAGACCAAGGGTGACACAAGGCTAACAAATCAGAGAAACGTTGCTGAGCCAAAGCGGCCACCTTTTCTTGCCTCCTGTCTGATTTGTCTTAAAGGTTTTAGCATTATCCCTTTGTTGACAAATGAATGCTTTTCTGGAAGATGAGGTATTTCCAAAAGCTGGCCAACACTGACTGGAGTGCAGTGAGCTCTGCAGTGCTCTGCCTCCCTCAATTCATTATTTGAACGGAGAGGCCTGGAGGTTTTGCACGAGCATTACATTCAAGGTGATGATAAATGTAGTCTGGCCGGGGTGGTAATAAGGGAA
Source organism: Lasiurus cinereus (assembly GCA_011751065.1). Lineage (NCBI taxonomy): Eukaryota > Metazoa > Chordata > Mammalia > Chiroptera > Vespertilionidae > Lasiurus > Lasiurus cinereus. The sequence continues at coordinate 11,068,392 of JAAGEH010000392.1, forward strand.
TTTCTAGCCAGGTCCTGTCTAGACCACAGTTTGTTACGGAGTGAAACCCACAAAGGGGGGCTGTGGTACCAGCTCCTCCGAGAAATGGTCCTCAGGGAGCTCCAGGCATATTGCAGGGCCACACCCCCACCTGGCCTCTAAGCGGGGCTGCTGTAAATAACATCAGCCTGTCTTTCAGCAGGCTCTGGGAAGCTTATAAGCAGAACACGATTTCTGTTGTCTGTACTTGTGCATTAAGCTCAGTACTGTCGACTCTAATTATTCTCATTAAGGCCTGAAAGTTTTAGAGATTAATTAGGCAGAGAACAACAGCTTATGCAGAACAGCAATAGTTCCCCCCTCAAGGATTAGCTCGTCATCCTGGTGGGGTTTTCCTTGAGCATTGCCTATTACTTTGTAAGATAGTAGAGTGTGGAGCTCATATAATATGGATTAAAAATAGCCTACATTTTACATATGCTATTCAACCATGAAAATAAATTCTGGCCCTTGTGCCCATAACCCAGAAGGCTAACTAATGAGAACCAGGCAGTGGGGCTAATGAGAAATTCAATACGTGCTGTCTCTCCTTCCATTTCCTTTCAATTTACTTTCTACAGGACCTGATGTGTATAGGAGGAGTCTGAGTCGATACTAGCATTCTTCTCTTTACTTGTAGGGGACCTTAGAGACTATCTGATTTTCTATCCCTTTTGGCTACTGGTGTGGAAACTGGAATTTAGTGACTTGCTTAAAGGACCATTGTTATTGACAAAATTCCTCCAAGGGAAGCCACTTCTGGAAAATTTGACAATCATCAGGTATATTAGACAGGTGTGTCCTTAGTTCTTAGGGTTTGATGTGGCCTCCAATTCAGCAGAAATGAGATGGTCCCACAATAGAGGCTGAACTTAATTTGCATGGAGTCCTGGGGAACTCTGGGACATAATGAAGTGCCAGTAGGCTTCCTGTTCGCTAAAGGATTTCAAGGCTTGCTAAAAAAATGAGGGAAAGTGGATGGTTAGTTATGCCCTCACACTGCAAGAAGTAAAAAGGAGAGACAAAAGTAGGTAATCACCTTGGCTTTATTCCATTAGCTCAAGTTTGCAGCAAGACAAATGTTCAGGGGATATTTCTGCCATTCATCTCTGACATGTCACATAAAGGCACCACTTGAATTTGATGACTGGAAATGAAGCATTCCTACCTCCTACACTCCCAAATTCATTCATTTACTTATCTCTTCAGATTGGACCCCTGATGCATGTCTGGGATTAGGCTGGACCAGTGACAGAACCTTGGGGCTTGTCTTTGCTGAGTTACAGCTTCTACCCAGTGGTGGTGGGAGTGCCATCTTCATCCCAGCTTTCCTCCATCAGGCACACCCAAAGACTGCCAGTGTTCTGAAGGTAGCCAGAGAGAGCATTTTCTGTTGACATGTCAGAATATAACATGGAGGAATGAGCTTGGCTGCCATAGTGGGTCAGGCACCTCAACATACCCTCCTTTCTTGTCTTTGGGAAACCAAGAGGACTAGTCAGTGAGGCTAGGTGTGACAGCAAAAATGGGAATGGTAACTCTCAACAGCATTGAAGGGGCCAAGGGAGCAATAGCCACCACCACTGCCATCAGCTGGACACCACGTCTTGAATGTGGCATATCTCTCTACCCCTTTGCTCATCAAGCGCTATCATTCCCTCCACAATTTTCCAGGGCATTTTGCATGTAATTCTTTTTCTTTTGTACATGCTGTTGTTGTTTATATGTTTATCTCTGTCTGAACTGTGATTCCCAGAGGGTCTTGTTGCCTCATTATCTTTGTTTCCCAATAGCGTAGGCTAGGCACTGAGTGTTCGTACCCCATAAAATTCATATGTTGAAGCCTACACCCAGAAATGATGGTATTTGAAGGTGGGGCCTTTGGGAGATAATTGTGTTTAGATGAGGTCATGAGGGTGGAGCCCTCATGTTGGCATTAGTGTCCTTAAAAAAGAGGATGAGACAGAAGTCCTCGCCGTATTTTTCTGCCTCCACTCACCAAAGAAAGGCCACATGAGGTCATAAACAGGAAGAGTGTTCTCAACAGGAACCAAATCAGTTAGCACCCAGATCTCAGATTTTCCAGACTGTGCGAAATAAATGTTATTTACCGCCCCCCTCCCAGGCTGTGGTCATTTATTATAACAGCCCAAGCTGACTAGGCAGCCTGGCCCATTGACTGTTACATAATAGATGCTCTGCAAACGTGTTGACTGGCCAAGGTCTCTCTCACCTGCAAATAAACAGTGGTCCAATAATTAGTTTGGAAATACATTTTCAGCATCTATTGTAGGACACACGATGTGCTGAGCAGTGTGAAAGGATAACTTCCTTGCAGAACCAAACTAAAGGTTCAAGTAGCTTAACAAACACAGTATTAGATTTTTTTTTCAAATGGGTATGTGTCATTATGCATGTAAGTCTAATTAATTCTTTTTTCAGTGTTACTTTGAATAACCTGAGAGAGGAAATCAATCACAGAAATTCATGTTACTCATAATTGGAGGTGTTTGCATTTCAAGTTTTGGTTCTAAATCAACTATTTAGCATGAGGGGTAGCAGGGATGTGTGCTTTTTAAATTTAAGGTAAGGGGCATAGTAATTTGTATGCGTTAATAGATTATTTCCGCATCTTTTTAATGTTGTGAGCATAGCAGTGGAAAGAGAAGTATTTGTAGATAATAAAACTAATGGTCAAATCTTCTGTTATTTCCAAATCTACTAACAGAAACTATTGATTTAATACCTCTGTCTCTGTTCTTCCAAAGGCAAAGCTATGTGCAGCAAAGCAGGAGTGAGGAAAGGACATGATATAGGAGGATATAATGAATGCTGGGTGAGGAATAGTACTATTATTTTTCCCTGTTGCTTGTTAATCACAATAGCTCCTAAGATGCTGGAAGCTGATGCCTTCTTGTCTTTTTTCTTCTTCTTTAATTAGTTCTGTTCATTGGGTACCTAGTTGATGTATAGAAGATATGATCAGGTGTACTTAATCAATGTCCAATATTTTTGCCCAATTTAGCAAAATGGTGCTTTATGGCTGCTTTCCACTTCTAATGTGTGTAGAGAAGCATGTGCACTTTGCCAACAGGTATGTTTTTTTTTCTCTTTTAAGCTGTATCCTCCTGACCACCTACCTTTCAGGCTGCCATTGCTAAGGAGCTAGAATGTGAAAAACGGTTCTGCAGCTCAAGGATCACAGGGACCAGGAAGCTGGGAGCAGCAGTCAGTGGGACTCTGGCAGCTAAATGCCAAGGACTGTCTTCCCTCATTGGTAGAGCAGCATTTGGGACCTGTGCTGATGCTGCTCCCACTTCCCCACGCCATGACCCTGCCTCCCCAGACTTACCCAGGGCTGGGTAAGTGAGGGAAGTGGGAGAGGGTGTTCCGTCCAAGTGCTTGGTGGTGGCTACTGCTTAGTTTCACTCATTATTATCAGGAGGAGGGAGACATATCTGGTGATGCCAGTTATCTGGATTTTATGTGACATCACCAATTTTTTAATGGTTGGAAACTAAAACATTTTTAAAATACACTGTGCAAGATGCAGCCCAGCAGGTGTTGCCCTCCTAACGCCATTCTGAGGCCTTCCACTGACTCATTCAACTCTTAATCTTGGACACCAACTTTGTACCAGGCACTGTTCTGTGTGAATATGTGGCAGGAAGAACTCAGAGAAATACCTACCCTCAATATACCACATTCCTTGAGGAGAGACAAAAACTAAACAAAATGAGTAGGAAAAAATGCATAATATAGAGAAGTGCTCTGGAGAAAAAGAAAACAGGATAAGGACCACAGGGAGTAAGGGTTGAGACCCACTTTTGAAGAGGGAAATTGGGAAAAGCTTCAGTGAAAAGGCAACATGTTAGCAGGGAGCTGAGGAGGCAAGAGAGTGAACCATGTAGATAACCAGGAAGAACAGTCTCGAGAGAGAGAAAGGGAGAAAACAAACATTGAATACATAGACTCTGAGACATGTGGCAAAAGGATCAGCCCGGCAGGAGAGGTGTGAGTGAGTGAATGAGTAGGAAGTACAAAAGAAGAAGCAGAGAGATGGGTGAGGGTAGCTCGCTCAGCAGCCTCTGTGAGACATGAAGCCATGAGAAGGCTTTGAGCAGAGGAGAGACTTAATCTTGCTTGTTCTACCAGCGCGCTCTGGCCACTATGTTTAGAGTGGACCAGGGAGGTTGTGACAGTGGGTTAGGTGGGAGATGACTGTGCTTACACTAGGACAGCATGGAGGTGGAAAAAAATGATTGGATCCTTTGAAAGAGAATATTTGACAGGTCATGCCCAGAAACCCCAAGTGTGAAATGTCCCACCTCCTGCATTTTTTCGGTCACCCATTATAAATAAAATGTAGTATCATTTTACTGTCCACTTAGCTGCCTTAACAACTCTTAATGTCTTTATAGTCTGGCTCCCTCTCTATTCATGGAGAGCTCTATTTAGTAGAGCGAATTAAGCATTTATGTTATCCTATCTAATAAAAGAGTGATATGCAAATTGACCATCACTCCAACATACAAGATGGCTGTTCCTATGTGGTCAAAGATGGATGCCCCCATGTGAATACAAGACGGCCACCACAGATGGCCAGCAGGGAAGGGCAGTTGGGAGGGATCAGGCCTGTAGGAGAAGGCAGTTGTGGGGGATCAAGCCAATAGTGTAGGGCAGTTGGGAAGGACCAGGCCTACAAGGGAGGGCAGTTAGGAGTGATCAAGCCTGCAGGTAAGGGCAGTTGGGAGTGGGGACCCAGGTCTACAGGGGAGGGCAATTAGGGGCAATCAGGCTGGCAGGGAAGTGGTTAGGGCCATGGTCTGCAAACTGCAGCTCGTGAGCCACATGCAGCTCTTTGGTCCCTTGAGTGTGGCTCTTCCACAAAATACCATGGCCTGGGTGAGTCTATTTTGAAGAAGTGGCATTAGAAGAAGTTTAAGTTTTAAAAAGTTGACTCTCAAAAGAAATTTCAATCATTGTACTGCTGATATTTGGTTCCGTTGATCAGGCTGGCAGGCAGAAGTGTTTAGGAGCAATCAGGAAGGTAGACAGGCGAGCAGTTGGGAGCCAGCAGTCCTAGATTGTAAAAGGGATGTCCGACTGTCCTACCAGAATTGAGCCTAAATGGGCAGTTGGACATCCCTTGAGGGGTTCCAGATTGGAGAGGGTACAGGCTGGGCTGAGGAACACACACCCCTAGTGTACATAATGCAGAAGGGACAGAGCTGAAAATAACACTGGCTTCTGCACCCAGAACCTAATACAAATCAAAATAAACCATACCCCCACTTGCTTATTTTTTAAATAAACTTATGTTTTTGTTGTTGTCATTGCATTTTTTAAATAAATTTCCATTTTAGAGATGGCAACCAGTCTAAAGAAGGAGAAAAGGGGAAAAAAGAGGGGGACAAAGAGGAGGGACAAAGGGCAAGGGGGAGGAGAAAGAGGATTCTAGCCCAGCCCTTGCCTCTGACTTCACCGGTGGCTGTTGGTATACAGAGTGGGAAGTGAAGATTCAGACTGTTCAGAACCTCCAAATGTCTCTAATTAGTTCCAGACTTCACATCGATATCTTGCCATGCGCTACAGCATTTCCTATTAATTAAAATGTATGCCATAACTATGAGTAACAGGACACATTCAATATTCCAGATATTTCTGGGAGAGCTTAGAGTGAGTGAGGAAATATGCCAGTCTGCTTGGGCTGCCATAAAAAATACCAAAGACTGTGGGGCCTAAACAACTGCTATTATTTTTCACAGTACAGAGTCTAGGAGTCCATGGTCAAGGTGCTAGCAAATTCCACTTTAGGTGAGAGCTCTCTCCTTGGTTTATGGCTTTTTTTCTATGTGTACACAGGGAGAAAGCTCTCTGGTGTCTCTTTCCCTTTGTATAAGGGTACCAGTCCTACAGGATTAGGGCCCAACTCTATAACCTCACCTAACTTTATTTACCTCCTCACAGGCCTGATCTCCAAGCAAGATATGAATTTGGGAAGACACAATTCAGTCCATAACAGGACATTATTCCCTCATCTCCCATCCTTCCCTGGGCTCAGACTCAACTCTGTCTGTCTCTATAGTCTTATTACCAGCTGCTGCAAGCAATAGGAGAGATCCCTGGGCCTCCCCAGATTGGCTGGTCTTGCCAGGTTGGCTGCTGCTGAGGTAAGCAAGGAGCCCAAGTCTGGAGATTTTTAGTTTCTAAAAGCCCAAGAGCATCCCTGGCTTCTGAATTCCGCATACAGCTGAGGTCCAAAGGTGGCAAAAAGCTCCCTCAAAAGTGGTGAGGTAGGATCTTGAAATCAAATATTATTTGAATGTCCAAGGCAATGCAGCCTTCCTATGTGCTGCTAATGCCTGGGCAGACTGCCTACATTTAAAGCTGTTCCGATTGGTCCTTGAGTGGTTGCCATAGCAGCACCTTTGACCCAAGCCTGATACAGTGGGTTTAGAGATCTGAGAGAAAATCCAGGCCACACCATCTGGCAAACTATCCAACATGGGAGCCAAAGCATCCAGAGATTTCTAGAAACACCCTTGGGTTCTTTTAGTGCACCGTTCTTCACACTTCCTCTCTGACATCCCCTAAAACCAACTCAACAAGCAAAGAGGCACCTTTGTTTCAGTAGCAGGAGTTTTCTTCACCTCCATCCCTGACACCACATGGACCTATCCCCTCAGCTCTTCTGGCTCAGGTTCCTTAGTGACGGCGAACCTTTCCCAGAAGGACCCGGACCCTAGATCCCACTGTCAAGTACTTGATTTTTATAGAAGCTGATGCACAGCAAAGCAAGTTCCAGGGGGGCCAGGTGATCAGGCTGGCAGGCAAAAGCACTGTATCTCCAGTGCCTAGAACACTGTCTCCACATAACAGGCACTTAATAAAATTTTCTCCATGAATGAGTCATAAAGTGAATCATCAATATGGTTCAAAGCAGTGGCCAGCAAGTCCCCAGAGTGGGCTCTACCCACTTCACATCCTCTAGTCTGGCTGGCTGAACACTTCTCAGTTTCCTCTTGTGTAAAGGGAGACCAAATGGAGGTTGTGAAATGAGAGTGACATGATTAGATTTGGGGGGAAGAAAGCCAAATCTGGAAGAATCAAAGAGGTTGAACTGAACCAAGGAAAGAACAAAGGCAAGGGAGGTAAATTCATTTATCAGGTTGAGGGAAGCTGTGGTGAAGATTGAGAGGTATGTTCTGAAAAGAAGTCAGGACCAGGTGACCAACTGGATGTGGGGGTGAGAGAGGGCACAGAGTTATGGACTGTTTCATATTTCCCCAGATTGGAAGATAATACTATTAACTGAAATCAGAATGATACCAAAAATAGTTAACTGAGCACTTAGCCCTGAAGTACAAGACTCAACGATGGGATAGCCTGACTCCTCCAGTAACAAGTCCTAAATGTCTTATTTATCTCTCTAAGAAATTTGACTGAGACCTCCAGATATATGTGGCCATTATGGCTAAACCAGGCCATGAAACATATATCCTTTTATATAATTCATACAATATATACCTGGTGTTCAGGTATAGAAATAGGCATGACTTTTTTAAGCACACAGAATGCACATGGAACAGAGCTAGCAGCCATGGTTGTGTAGGGTTTCTTGTCTTCTACCAGCTGTCAGAGGGCCAGTTGGACCAGAACAGGCTCTAGTCTAACAGCAGTTGCTTTTCAAAGTCACTGTAAATTCCAGCTCATTGTTCTATCCCTTTTTCCATTCAGAGACCCAGCAAGAGATTGTTGGAATCATGAATAAAGCCACATGTATTCTACATTCTTTTAGGGTGGGTCTTTATCTTGCTCTTTCATTTTCTCTCACTTTCTCTTCCTACCCTTGGAGTTTATCAACGTTTCCCCCCTCTTCATTTTGGTTCTTGACTTTTTTAAATAATGTAGTGTGGCTTTATGTAATGGTACATTGTTCTTTGGAAACGGTGTTTCCACAACATGTGGAGCTGTTTCATAGATTGTCCAGGTCCAAGCAAATTTCAATCCTGATTCTATAGATATGGTATGAAGAAAGAATAGAGGAAAGAGGAAGGATGGCAGGTCTAAAAGGAGCCAGTGGACAAATTCACTGGACAAGCTCCCATCATGCTGGGGGCTAGGATTTCAGCGAGGACAAGAGAGGCACTGTCCTCCAGGTTAGAGTCCAGTGGGCCATGCTCGGACTAATGTCATCTTCCTGAGAAGAGAGTGTTGGCACGGCAGTGTCAACATATGCAGGCTCAGGTGTGCAGCAGTGACTGTGTTCCTTAACATTCAAACCTAATAAGTGGCCAAATTTTCCAGTGTCTAGACTTTGCCCTTTGTCATGACTGCTTACTGGCCCCACAAGGGAAAAGTCTGTCAAATATTTTTAAATGAATCATCTTACCTAGTAAGCAGGAAAAAAAACATTTTTAAGAACCAGATATCCAGTTTAATGCCACTTTCTAGCTTCCTTTAAGTTCAAGATTATGGTTGCCTAGAATAACTTAGAGATTAAACTTGTTATTTAATAGCCCTTCTGACGAGACAGTATGCCTTTAACTCTAAACATCCTATTATGCCAACACAAAGAAAGTGAAGCTTTTAAACAAGTTTAGTAAATGACAGATTTAAGATTAGAGAAGGCCTACAGATGCCATATAGACTCTTGGTTACTAGTCTCTCCTCTTGCCCAATATCTGCTTTCCTCTAATTATTGTGTAAATTTTGTCCCCCCTGTGACCAAATCCCACATCCCAATCTGAAAAATGAATGATTGGCAATATTACCAGTAGGCTGTTCCAAAGAGACTTGTTCCAAATTTGCCAAGCAAGGAGGGAAGCAGGTTGGTCAGACTGCATGAGAAGGTTGGCACCTTTAACATTCATATGCATTTCCTTAAAAGTTAAGAAATTCCAGTCCAGTTTCTTCTGTGCAGGAAAGACATGTGGGATGTGAGTGATTGGTATCTCTAGGTAGCCGTTGGGAGTTGAGTCAAATGTGGGTAAAACCCACTGAGAAATCATGCCCAAAGCCCCTACCACTCAGTGCTGTTCACATGGGGATGTCAGCACAAACCACCTGCCTTGGGCTATCCCTAGATGAGTGGCTGCCTCCATCGAAAGCAATGTGCCCTCTATTGGAGGGGCAAGAGGCAAAGCCACAAGTAGTGACTTTGAGAAAGTAGCATCACCATAAGTCAGAATCTTTACAAGTGTGTAGTCTGGGGAAAAGACCAGCTCAGCCACATACAGCCACAAGGACATTGGAACCACGGCACAGGAAGGCAGGCCAGCTTCCTGCTCTGTGGGAAGAAAACTGACCAGGCTTAGCCTTGACCAAACAATGTCTATGGAATGAACAGGCCTTGAGTGAAGCTAACCCAGGTTTGAATGGAGCCCATGACTTTGTGTGGCCTTGGACAACTCTCTGGACTTCTCTGAGCCTCACTTTTCTCACAAAATGATATGTACACACACACACACACACACACACACACACACACACACACACAGTGGGGTCCCAATTAATGTTGGTTTTCTTATTTCATCCTGAATCCTACTCACACATTTTGTAAAAGCCATTTGAGGCAGGAATTTCTGCAAGAGAGACCTTTATTTCTAGGTTAACTGTATTAAATACATATCTGAACCCTACTCAACCCCATTTAGAAGTAAGAAAGAAATACTTAATTCCATATACTTACATTCATTGCAAAGACATCACTCTGCTTTCCCAGGCTCTTCCAGCACTCATCCATGTGATGCAGACCAGAGCCTCAGAGCCTTGATGTTCTTTGCTAAGCAATCCCACCCTTTCACCTGCCCTACTTCCCTTGGGACAATCGTTATGTACATTTTTTTTTGCATGTGGTTTACCTCTCATTCCACCTTTGAGTCTTGCCTCCCAAGACCTGGTCTTTGCTTAGATGCCCTTGCCATCCACATGGAAAACTTGTTCCTCCTGTTGAGCATAGCTCCTCCCAGTGAATGGAAATCCAGAATCTGCCTCTCCCAGAGAATTTTTCCAGTGATGCTGTTCCTCAATGAACTATTGAAATTATGTTTCATATAGTTTGCCTGTGTATGCAAAGCCTATGACAGCCTTGCTTCTTTTCTTACCTTTACAACTTCCCCAAGTTTGATATATATACAGTTGCCCCTTGAACATGGTGGGGTTAGTGACACCACCCTCTTTGCAAAGTTAAAAATCCACACCTAACTTTAGACTCTTCAAAAACTTAACTACTAACAGCATACGTTGACCAGAAGTCTTACCATTAACTTAAATAATTGATTAACACATATTTTATATGCTGATGTATTATATATAATCTATACTAATAAAAGGGTAATATGCTAATTAGACAGGACATTCTTCCAGAAAAATCCATGGTGGCAGAGGCCAAGGCAGAGGGGGTTAGGGGCAACCAGGTTGGCAGGAGAGAGCAGTTAGAGGTAATCAGGCCGGCAGGGGATGGCAGTTAGGGGTGACCAAGCAGGCAGGCAGGTGAGCAATTAGGAGCCAGCAGTCTGGGATTGTGAAAGGGATCCCAAAATGAAGAGGGTGCAGGATGAGGAACCCCTGGTCCTGTGCACAAATTTCATGCACTGGGCCTCTAGTATTCTTATAACAAAGTAAGCTAGGGGAAAATACATTTTGCAAAAACTAAAAATTAAAGGATCCAATTAAACTGGGTCTGTGAAAAAGGTTTTTTAAAGAGACTGCATATGCTAGGATAGTCCCCTCAACACTAGCCTTGTGCTATCTTTAATGGGGTTCCCTTCTTATGTCTATTTTTTTTGCTCTTCACCTTCCAGTTTGATGACTTTGATTCAGGAAATGGTGTTTGACTGCAGGCAAAAACCTTGGTTTTGGAATTCTGATTCAATAGCCACCTGACTCATCTATCAGACTGAATACCTCTTAGACTTTGACCTTAAAAGTCAAAGTTTCTCTCTTCTCTGTGCCCTAAAACCCCATGTATGGGTTATTCCTTTGCCTTTCTGCTCTTAATCAGCACATCTTGAATTTTCTTTTTTTAATAAGTCTTTTTTAATTGATTTCAGAGAGAGGGGGAGAAAAAGAGAGATAGAAATAACAGTGATGGGAGAGAATCATCAGGTCAGCTTACTGCTCCTCCTTCTCATCCCCTTTTGGGGACTGAGCCCACAACCCTTGGGCATGTGCTATGACAGGGAATAGGACTGTGACTTCCTAGTTCATAAGCCAACATTCAATTACTGAGCAAGAGTGACTGACTGTATTTTTTAAACAACCTCTTCTATCTTGGTCTTCCCTAAGCCTTTAGCTTTTCTCCACATCACACCTTTTACATATCTAGAGCTACAAGCAGGGTCATAGAAGGTATTAACTGAAGCAAATTTTTAGATAGCAACAATTTTTCAATGCACTCTGTATATTTGTACACAAGAAATTCAGGTCGATAAAAAAAACAGAAACAACTTGTCTGTTGAACTCCTTGCACTACATTTGAAAAGGATAATCTAGAATCTCTGACACATGATATTTGTTGTGAATGCATCGTGAACAAGGTTTGAAAATACCCAGCAATGCTTCAAGAACTAGGTTGTAAAAACACCTTGTATATAAATAAGTATCTCTTCTTTATAGGGACGTGCCAAGTCCAGATCAGGGCTATATGCTATTAGATTTAATGCTATGTAAACGTTCTGTAACCTGTCATTTTCTCAGCTGGATATGTCCTTCGCCCTCATAAGCCAGTAAGCAGAGAGTGGCAGAGAATCACTGAAGGCTGGAGACAAGCAATTGGGCATGTGAAAAGAAGGAAAAAGGAAATTGTCTTAAAGAGATAACATTCTACTACATATAAGAGGTAGTGTTAGGGAAGATATTAAAGAGATTTAGAAAATGAATTAGACACTATAAAAGCAGCTATAATCATGTTTTATCTTATTTGAATTTTTAGGAAGACAGTAATTTGCATAGTGCACCTGTAGTAATCAGGTACTTGATTGAGCAGAAGCTTCTCCTTCCTTCCCTCCATCAAACTGTCTAGAATGACACTGGGGAACTGACTGATGTTCAAACAAATAGCAGGGAGGATAGTCTGAGTCACCACTCAATGAAGTAATTTGGCACTTTTATTAGGAAATCATTATATTTACCAAAAGAAAACCTCATTTTGACTGCAAACAGGAAAATCAAGCAAGCAATTTCAAAGGCTGCATGGGAAAGATTAGTCAAGTCCATATCTGTCCCTAATGCAAGACAAGCTGAACAGGTAATCTTGATTACTCAGAGTTATAGGTGGATTAATCATCATTGCTTCTGGTTGTTCTTCTGAATACCTGCCTGCTGGCACTGTTGGTTGTCTATGCAAAAGCTATTCTGAACTACCAGACACTCACTCTCCAGAGTGCCAGTGTGACTTGGCGTCGGCCATGGAGACACAAGAAAGTTTGCTAAAGATGAGGGTTGGGGTATGGAAGACTTTCTGTCCTGAGAAAGGATCCAGATAAGGAAAGGGTGAGCTATACTGTCTGTTCCCCTTGTTTCTGTCCTGCACCTGGTTTTGATACTTTAGGTTTTAGTAGCCATTTTGATGCAAGGATAAGGGCAAAAAGCCAACAACTAAGGATTTCAGAGTGAACAGAGAGAAAACACCTGGCTACCTGAAGACTCAACTGAGCAGCTGAACCAACACCAGCCTCCACCTACCTCTAGATTTCTTAAATGAAAAGCAAATGCTTATGGATTTAAGGTTCTGTTGGTTGGGATTTCTATGACTGGCATCCTAGAACATTCCTATCTGACACATCACATAGAGGGGGTCCCAGTGGACCTAAAGCAGGAGCTAGAACCTGGGTGCCTGATGAACCAGGGTCACAAGTAGCCTTCAGGCATCTGTTTGCACTTAGAAGAGGAGGATGACAGATACCTACAGGCAAAGACAGAGATAGGAGGACAGTATGGGATCATGGCTTTGGTCCATGGAGAGAGGGCCAGCAGGTAGAAGTGTTTTAAAACCTAAGGGGTTTTGTGAGAATGGGGCACAAGCAGAACTGCTTTGGGGCCTCGGTTACAAAGTAAAGCACACACTGGGGGGCACACTTGGGAGGCTCCCCATATCTGTAAGAAGCTCAACTTGTGCAGGCTCAGTCAGGATGATAGGAAATGCAGCACTATTTCGTCACCAGGAGGGTTTGCAGCTTTACAAGTCCCAGGAGATGGTGCCTACACAGAGATGAGGCCATTTATACAGGAACAGAACTGAAAGACTACAACTGAAGAGGGCTGCTCAGCAAACACTGGTAGCAGAATCACTGAGTCATATGGCATATGGAGGTTCAGCTTTTAGTAGATACTGACTGAGATGTTGTTTTTCAAGGTGGTGCACCAATTTAAACTGTATAACACTACAAATATAAAAATAAGAATTTCAGTTGTAGCACACATACTCACCAACACTTAATATTGTCTATTTAATTTTAGCTATTATGGTGGATACATAGCACTGTCACATCATGGTTTAAATTCCCTAAAGACAAGATTTAAGACTTTTACATATGTATATTTGCCATTTTGATGTGTTCTTTTTGAAGTGCCTGTTTATGACTTTTGCCCATTAATCTAGTGGGTTGTCAGTCTTTTTCTTTTTTTTAATATATTTTTTATTTATTTCAGAGAGGAAGGAAGATAGAGAGAGATAGAAATATCAGTGATGAGAGAGAATCATTGATCAGCTGCCTTCTGCATGCCCCACACTGGGGATTGAGCCTGCAACCTGGGCATGTGCACTTGACCAGCGTAGAACCCAGAACCCTTCAGTCTGCAAGCAAACGCTCTATCCACTGAGTGAAATCAGCCAGGGCTTATTAATTAATACAATTTTTCAATCTACTCTGGCTAGAAGATTTTTGTCAGAAAATATATTGCCAATATCTCCCCATTTCATGGGTTGATTTTTAGTCTTTTAATATTTTCTATTTAAGGATAGAAATTCTTAAATTTATCAATTCTTTATTTTATCGTTTTTACTTTTTGTGTTTTGTTTGAGAAACAATTGCTACTTTCAGGTCATAAAATAGATTCCTATTTTCATTTAAAGTTAAACTGCTTTATCTATCATATTTAGATCTATAATTTTCCTAGAACTGATTTTTTAAAATATCATAAATGCTCTAATTTTATTTTTTTGTTTAATGAGCATTTCACTATTATTTTTAGCTTTTTCATATAAATTCAAAATCAGCCTATCACTTTCCTCAACAGAAAAAAAAGCAAAACACCCTAAATATCCCAAATCTTAAAAATTTAGATCAGTCGGCTTTTTTGTAATATTGAAACTTCCAATTCATGAATACAGTTTATTCCTTCTTTATTTAGACATTTTAATTGCTCTCATACTGTTTTCTTGCATATTTTTTATTAGCTTGATTCTAGATGTGTGATGTGTTGGAATACTATTGTAAATTACATTTTTTTATTTCCTTTGTAATTATTGCTAGTATAGAGAAATGCATGGATTGCTGTATACTAACATTGTATTCAGTGTTATTGATAAGTTAATGATTCAATGAGTTTCTATAAATTATGTTGTCTTCCCTAAGTACACAATCATATCATCTATAAATACCAATAGTATTATATCTTACTTTTGAAATATTATTGCTTTTAGTTTTCTTTTCTTGTTTGAAATTCTAAAACACTGAAGAAAATTCAGACATTTTTCTCATTCACAATCTCAAAGGATTGTTTTCAGTGTCTTATCGTTAAGCATTATATTTGCAGTAGATTTTTTTAATAGATGCCCTTTATCAAGTTAAGAAAATGCCTTCCAATTTTAATTTGATAACTAAGGATTTTACCAAGAATGCATATTGAATTTTATCAAATGCTTTTTCTACATATCTATTTAGATAGTCACACACCTGTAGTCTATTATCCTACCTACTCTATATTATTCTATATTCAATTTTTATTTCTCCTCTCTTCTATTAATATAATAAATTAAAATTGCTGCCTTTCAATTATTAAATCCCTCCCACATCTCTGGAATTAACCTAAATTGGATGTGACTCATTTTGTTTTTTTATATATATCACTTGATTTGACTTGCAAATATATTGATAAAGAATTTATATTTATATTCATGAAAGAAATTCACCTGTAGTTTTTGTTTTCTGATGTTCTTGCATCACTTTGAACTAAAGACGTGGTACACAAAATTCTTGCACAGGGTGGAGGGTGGGGGAGTGTCCTTCAGCCCAGCCTGCTCCCTCTCCAATCTGGACCCCTTGAGGGATGTCTGACTGCCCATTTAGGTCTGATCCTGTGGGCAGTCAGACATCCCTCTCATAATCCAGGACTGCTGGTTCCCAACTGCTCATCTGCCTGCCTTCCTGATTGCCCCTAACTGCTTCTGCCTGCCAGCCTGATCACCCCCTAATCACTCCCCTGCCAGCTTGATTGATGCCTAACTGCTTTCCTGCCATCCTATTTGCCCCTAACTGCCCTCCCCCATGGGCCTGGTCACCCCTAACTGCCCTCCTCTGCAGGCCTGGTACCCCCCAACTGCCCTTCCATGCAGGCTCAGTCACCCCCAACTTCCCTTCTTTGCCAGCCTGGTCACCCCTAACTGCCCTCCCCTGCAGTCTTGATCACCCCCAACTGCCCTCCCTTGCAGACCTGGTTCCTGCCAACTGCCCTCCCCTGCTGGCCATCGTGTGGTGGCCATCTTGTGTCTACATGGGGGCAGGATCTTTTGACCACATGGGGGCAGTCATCTTGTGTGTTGGAATGATGGTCAATCTGCATATTACTCTTTTATTAGATAGGGTAGAGGCCTGCTGCACAGGTGGGGACCAGCTGGTTTGCCCTGAAGGGTGTCCCAGATCAGGGTGGGTGTCCCTCGGGTTGTAGAGTAGCCTGGACGAGGGGCCTGTGGTGGTTTGCAGACCTGCCATGCCCCCCTGGTGAACCAAGCAGAGGCCGTGGTATCTGGAATTTATTTATCTTCTACAATTGAAACTTTGTACCCTGGAGTGGAGTAAAGCCTTCTGCTCCCATAGCCATTGAAACTTTGTTGCCTTAAGTGGAGGCCTGAGCCGGTCAGGGTGTGCGGGTCAGGGTGTGCGGAAAGCTTGGCTTCCTCCATCATCAGGGGCAATCCAAGCCTTCCTTCTACTTTCTCTGTGGCTGTAGCCATGTAGGTTGGGTTAATTTGCATTATTCGCTCTGATTGGCTGGTGGGCATGGTTGGTGGGCATGGCATGGGTGTAGCAGAGGTACAGTCAATTTGCATATTACTCTTTTATTAGATAGGATGATATCTGCCATTTTACAAAACAAGTTTTAAATGTGTTTTTTTAATTCTCTGGAGGAATAGTATGGGGTCAGTGTGATTTATTAAAGTTTGAAAACATTTATTGGTGAAACCATTTGGGTCTGAAGTTGTCTTGAGGGACAGATTTTTAATAATGGATCCAATTTTAATAGATATTGGACTATTTGAAATTCTTATTTCTCTCTGTATTCATTTTGATAAGAAAGGTTTTTATAAATTATCAAATGTATTGGCATGAGGTTGTTCATAATATCTTCTTAATGTAAACAGAACCTTTAGTAATATTCATTTTTCATTACTGTTAATTTATATATTTGAAATCTTGCTCTCTCTCTCTCTCATACACACACACACACACACACACACACACAATACATAGTCTTTTATCTTCCTTTTCTTATTATTAAAAATATAACTTTTGATTTTGTTCATTTTCTCTATTACACATTTGTCATCTATTTCATTAAATTCTTATCTCTATTACATTAGGGTCTAGTGGCATTTTATTCTAATTGGATGTAAACAGGAGACCAGAAGGCTGGTCAACTTTAATTGCTCTGAAAGGTCAGAGCTAATTACTCACTGTTTAGTTGAAAACATTGTTAGCTGAAGCAGCCTCTACCTGTTTGTTTCATGTTAATTTCTGTTTTTGTTATTTCCTGCCTAAAGGCTAGGGGTGTGTTCCAGAGTCTTAATAAAAGGGAGAAAAAGGCCAGAGCAAGTGGTAGTCCTTTCCACTAGAGCAGCGGTTCTCAACCTGTGGGTCTCGACCCTTTGGGGGTCAAATGACCCTTTCACAGGGGTCACCTAAGACCATCGGAAAACACATATTTCCCATGCTCTTAGGAACCAACAGACCGCTCCTCGGTGTAGCAAAGTGTAGCAATGTAGTTTACTGTTGTCATATAAAGACTGTTACCCATGCTACACCATGATTCAAGACAAAATTTCATTTATTTGTAATTAGAAATAAATTTTTCACAATATATAATTACATATTGTTTTTGTGATTAATCACTATGCTTTAATTATGTTCAATTTGTAACAATGAAAATACCTCCTGCATATCAGATATTTACATTACAGTTCATAACAGTAGCAAAATGACAGTTATAAAGTAGCAACGGAAATAATTTTATGGTTGGGGGTCACCACAACATGAGGATTTGTATTAAAGGGTCACGGCATTAGGAAGGTTGAGAACCACTGCACTAGAGGAAGGCTCCCACCTGGCCCCCCAATATCACCAAATTAATATTTTCTAGTCTCTCTTTTCATTTGCGTGTGGCCTCCTTCAGAACCCGAACCCTGAACCGGGACGTGGAAAGGGGCTCCCACATAACTTATTTATAGGAACACTTAAGTTATTATTTTTCAGACTTTTTTTCTTTCCTAGCATATGTATTTAAGGTTATATGCTTCCTGTAAACACACATGTTAAAAGGCCATATTTCACTATCATCTCATTCATTTTTGTTATTTATTTCTAGGTCAATTCCACTCTTGCCAAAGACTGTGATTTCAATCCTTTAAAGTTTACTGCAACTCACTCTGTAGCCCAGCCCAGGATCAGTCTTAGGAGTGTTTTTGCATGACTGGAAAAGCAGGCATGCTCTGTCCTTGCTGGGTGAGGCTCCTCTCTGTGTTAATAAATCAAATGGTTGGACCTGTTGCTCAGATGATCTGGAGATTTAACTTTTGATTGATTGCTTAGTATGTACTTACTCTGTTAACATCTCCATGATGATTATGGAATTTTAAAGACATTTTATTATCTTCTGACTTCCATCATTTCTTTAGAGAATTCAGGTAGTTTGCTCCTTTGAAAGTAATATGTCTTTTTTTTCTTAATTGGCTACTTTTAAGATTTTCTCTGTCTTTGTTCTCAGCAGTGATGTATCAGACCAAGATATACCTAGATTCTTTTGCCTTGTATTTATCCTATGGGGTTTATTAAACTTCTAGAACCTGTGCCTGGATATCTTTTCTCAGCTTAGGGAAATTCTTGGCTATTATCTTGTCCAATTTTGCTTCTGTTTCATGCTCTTTCTCCTCTCCTTCTGGGATTAATTATAATTTGGGAGTTCAATTCCAAGATCATTAGGCCTTTTTCCTATGCCCCATCGTCTGCATCTGGAAAAGATCCAGGGTCTCTAGCTGCCCCAAGAGAACAATGCCTGTTGGCGAACTTGTGGCCCATTTACCATGTACATGCCTTGGAAAGTTTTTCTGTCAAGTTTCTATCTGCTTCACCCAATTCCCATCTTAAACACATTCTGAGATGTTGCCTTGTGCCAAAGAAAGTGACCATTCTGCTCTCTCTTTCCTTGACCTTGCAACCCTAGTTTAGAGGGTTTTTTTTCCAAGAGGGATCCCTGAATAGTCAGGGTGGATCCCAGGTCAGGGCTCTGCTTTTCTCAACTTTGGGCTGTCCATGCAGCATGCTTGGGAAAAGGAATGCATCTTGCAGGGAGGATAAGATAATGCAGCTCTGGAGTGAAATTGCTGACCTTTTTTCTCCATGGGAGGATCAGCCAGCCAAAATCCTTTCTAGTCTTCAGGAATATTCCATCTTTGTCTTTCAAGATGCCAAAAATGATTTGATTTAAAGAAAGAAAGAAAAAAAAAACTTTGTCTTACTTCCCCCAGCTCCACCTCAACAAAAGAAAAAGGAAATCCCATGTACTTTGTATATAGTCTCTTCTCTTTGCCTTATAATCCAATGAGATATTATCTCTGTTTATCTCTGTTTCAAAGTAGGGTGACAGGCTCAATAACTGGGGCAGTAAATGGAACAGGAAGGATCTGAACCCAGGATTGCCTGTCTCTTTTCAAACCTGGCACTTGCAGTGGTATGAAAATTCTACCTCCCGATTGCTTTCCCTTTATCTGCCTGTTCTCTATTTTCTTTCAAAAACACATTGCAGATCTTATGAAAATCAGGTGCCACACGTCCCATCAGCTCCAAGATCCCTCACGTAGGTCTGACTTGTGGGAGCAGCGCAAGGTGAGCAGTGGCTGGACTCACCCAGCAACCTGGTGTCTTAGCTCTGCCTGGCTTTGTGCCACCGGGCTGCTGGGCTTCTCCAATCCTGCCACCCTTTTCCTTCTCAGGGAGTCACTGAGATTTCTGCAGCAGTGATCTTCCTGGCCTTTTCATTTTTTCCTGCAACAGTGTACCTTCCGTGAGGGCAAGGGCCAAGACACTTGTTTAGTGAAAACAGAGACGCATAAAAAAATAAAAACAGAAAAGGAAAGTGGAGAAAGGGAGGGTCCCAGAGGTCTTGAGGAACACGAGTTGGTTTTGCATGTGTGCTCAGCAGCCACTGAAATGTGTGGCTGTGTGCTTGTGTGTGTTGTTGGCTTTGAGCATAGTCAAAGGGGCTGCGCAGGTTTGACAGGAGAGAGGGGAGAGAAAGGGTCCTGGGTGGGAGGGGAGTGGACTGTCTCAGTGGCAGTTCGTGGAGCTGTTCCGGAGCCCGCTGGCTGACATGATTCTGTGCAGGCCGTCACCCGCATGCTCATCATCTTGCCACTCAGCCTTAAGAGACATTCTGTGCTTGCTGGTCCGGAAGGCCCGCTCAGGCGGGCCTCTGCCTCATTGGGCAGGCTGTCACAGCCATCAACGTCATCATTCCAGAGGCCTGCCACATGGCCCCATACCCACCAACATTCCTGGGAACCGCACATTCCTCCCAGCATACCCAGGAAGCACGTAGGAGCCCAGCGCCTGTTTGCTTCTTCCTGTTGCTCCCCGACCTCCCACCAGCTGCCCACTGCACCCACTATCCTCTGACAGAACAGGGAGCCCAGACACGCAGCAGCCAGGGATTCTGCTTCCACTGCTGCTGTCTCCAAGTCAGGTGTGAGGGTGGGAGCTGTGAGGTGAGGCTGTTAATCAGTTATGAAACCCTGATTGCATCTTAATAACAAATGCAAAGCACCCAAGAGCAGCAATTTGCACTAATGGGAGAAATCAGCAGGTCCCTGGAGGTTGACAGGAAGTAAACACTCTCCAGGATCAAATTGGGGGGAGGGAAAATCATTTGTGAGAGACCCTTGCAATGCTGAGAGCTGCCAGTGCTTCCAGTCCTAAGAGTGGAGAGGGACACTGGAATAAGAGGAGACCAAGACTGGACCCTTCCCGCCTCCCTGCTGGGGGATTCCCATGTGAGAGTTTTACACTTTCTCTGTCTCTTCTGCCAAATGCAAACAGAAAAAAAACATCACTAGCAAAATCTAGCCAACAAGTATATTTGACTCAGAATATCCCTGATTGAGGAGGAAACCAGGAAAAGGATCATTTTGCTCACCAGCCTGGTCTGGGACCTCGCCATATCCTTTGGGGGCATTCGTTTTCTTTACAATTTCCTTGGAATGGAAAAAGCACTTATCCCCACTAGAAGGTGAAATGTTTTTCACAGCGCCAATTTTTCTTTCTCTTTGAAAATGTTTCCAGCACCGAACACACATATTTTTCTTACATGTAATTTGATTTGGATGGTTTCTTGACCTGCGTCCAAATCTCGCTGTGGGTAATTATTACTGTCACTATTGTTATTAATACTGATATTTATCATAATCTCACATGCCGGGGACAGCCCTTAATCTTGTTGTTTTATTGGGTTGAAAGGAAAATGTGATGCACTGGCTGCCCTCCCAGTTTACCCTCCTGTATTCATTTTTACCCAACTCCTACTATGTGAATAGTTAGTCCCATTACCAGTGATTTCTCCTCAGCTATAAGTCTAAATTGCTTTCAGAGAATTGAGCAAAGGCCAGAAGGGAGTGGCAAGAAATCAGTTTTATCTCATAACAAGAAAATATCTAATTGTTAGGACTTCTAACCAGACGTCTCCTGAAGTAGTGAGCTCCCATTCACCAGAAATATTCAAGTAGAGTCCACAAAGAGTATACTTCAGGTATGCTATTTAGGGAAGAAATGAATTAATCCTTGACTCTCAAGTTTTAGGTCTATAAGAATCACCTGGAAGGCTTGTTCACTGGTTGCTGGGTCTATCCCCAGAGGTGTAATTCAGTAAGGGGGCAGCAGCACCCAAGAATTTGCATTTTTACAAGTTTCCAGGGGAATGCTCTGATGTGCTGGCTCATTTTGAAATCCACCAAACTAAGGGCAAGGCCAGATTTGATCGCTTACAGCTTTCTTCAGAGTCTAAGATTTTATGATACTACGAAGTCAGAGTGACTGGCTCAGGGTAAAAAGATATATGTGGCAATTCCCTAATGAACTTAATGTGAATGTTTAACAAGAGGACAACTTCAGTCTTCACCTTCTAGCATTCTTATCCCCATTAGATCATGGGGTTTATCCCACAAATGCTCAAATCTTGGCTCAGCATACTGCTGGAAACTTTTCACTGTTTCACTTAATGCAGGTGGAAATCCACCTATAATAAAAATAAAAAAAAAGATAACCCATGGGAAAATTAAATTTAAAAAAACTGTTTTACTCTCCCAGTAATAACCATACATCTCCTGACTTCAATCGTTTAACAACAAACATAAAAAATCCTTTTCCCTGATATGTGATGAACACAACAGGTAACACAACCTTATCTTGTGATTTCTGTTACTCTGTTTCTTTCAGGAGCATGAAATCCCCTGGAACAATGCTTTGTGTAAGCCATAATTAAGCCCCATGGTACCTGTAAAGGGGAATAAGAAAAGAAAAGTGGTCTCATATAATACTTCACAGAACATGACCTTATATTCGGGGTTCCTGGCTGCAGAGCATTGTCCACAGCCATTATTATATTTGATCCCCACAAAACCATGCAAGGGAGACAACTCAGGTAACATCAACTCAATTTTAATGATAAGGAATTTTATACTTTGAGAGTTTCTCAATTGCCCAAAGATTATCCAATGTACAAGAAATGTTGTAGAAGAAAAATTCTATTTCTAACTCCTAGAGTTGTCTTTTCAACTACCTCACCAAGATGCTCTTTAAACAAAGCAGTAAACAAAAAGGTGGGGCAGGTAGGGTGACCAGGAAAATGGCAAATTTGCAGCACTTGGATAGGACTCTTAGAACACCTAGGCAGCCACCAGCTCTCCTTTCTCCTTCTCCCCAATCTGTCTGGCAAGCTTCCTCACCTATCTACCCATCTTTCCATCCTTTCATCCATCTATCCACCCTCCCATACATCCATTTGTCCATTCATCTACCCACCATCCATACATTCATCTATCAATCCACCAAACCATTTACCTATCCATCTATCTTGTCTATGCAAATGGACAAGACTCCCACGGAGCCATTTTGTCTTTGTGACGCAGGTGAGGGGTGGCAAGAGAGAATAGATTCTGAGAATTGTTTGATGTTCCATTTGTAGCATGGGATTCTCTGTCCCTGTCTCTTGCATCTCCCGGGACCTCAACGCGGAGAGACCACAAAAAAGAACTCTTACTGTTTAAATGAGGCTCTTGGTCCCCTCTCCCTCAGGCCAGCCTCTTACAAAAGGATGTGAAAAACATGTAAAAATGGTTCTAAGGATCTCTCCTCCGGGAAATAAGCAACACTAGTTGGTCTCAAAGGCTATGAGGTCATTGCTTTGTTCTAGTCTTGGCAGTGTGGAGCAGGAAGCCAAAGCCAGGGCACACTGGCCCCCATAGACCTCTGTCCCCAAGCAGGAAGTTTCACAGGAAGCTCTGGATGGGACATGCCAATACCAAGGACTGCAAGATCAGGGGACTCTCCTGAGGCACCTGCTGAAGTCATTTCATAACCTGGCATGAATGAAGCATGTGATCCTCCACTGTTTCCAGCAGGCCTCCCTATGCCTATTTTCTCAGGACAAAGCCTGAGTCACCTGAGGACACTTCTTTTAGCGATCCAGCTGGCCTGTATCTTTCTGTCACCCAATTCTCTATGCTCCCTCCAGCGGAGATAGCCATCTTTTTTACTGTAACAAATACACTGTAACTGAACTAGTTAAGAGGAGGATAAAAAATATCTTTGTAATCTGCTAAATAATGCCTTGATCCCTTGTCCTCGTTCAGAAAGGAAACAGAGAAGCTAATATCCCAACAGGGTTTAACCTGGGCTTAGCAAAAAGAAACACATTTTTAAAGAAAATAAAAATGAAATATGAACCAGCTATACATACAAATATTTCATCTACAGGTAAAAAAAAAAGTGTCTCCAAAATAAAAATGAGGGAAAGAGCATTACAACATAAAAATAATTAGATCAGATCACCTGTTTATTATGTAAATTGTATATGGAGAGGCCCATCAACTCACCCACAATCACTTATTCACCAGTTATTAATATTGTCCCCAATCTCCAGCACCTCCCTGGAAACAGTGGGATGGATAGATTAAAAAGAATACACAAACTATCTTCACTCTCATAAAAATTGCAATCTAATTTGGGACTCAAGTTTTTACCAAGAGACAAAAATCAGAGGACAACACAAAATAATGGATGACATGCATTAAGTCTCAGGTCCTTTGTTAAGCATTTTACATATGTTATCTCATCCAATCCTTAGGGAAAAAGATAAGAGCTGTTATTAGACCAACTTTATAGAAACAGAGATTGAGGAATTTGAACTGGCCCAACGTCCTGTGGTCAGTAAGGCAGGACTTGAACTTAATTCTGCTTGACTTCAAAGCACATAGCACTTCCAATTCCTGTTTGTGTGTCCATAAGAGGAATAAAGTAAATGCTGTGGTCATTCATGGAGACAGAACACTGAGCTACAGACTGTCAAGAAGTTCACAGGGTAAAGCTGCAGTGCAGGGTATTAAGAATGCCCTATTGGGCCTGACCTGGAACCAAGGTAAAAAAATAAATCTCAAGCAACTGGACTCTGGTTGGCAATGTGGGAGAATTGTGAGTTCTGAGCAACTTGAGCTCCATTCCCAGATCTAAGTCCTGAAGAGGTCAGCAACTTTTGCAATGTCACACAAATCCCTTAGCTATGAAAGGTGATAATTAAACAAGATGCTGTCCAACTCTTGTATTGGGGACCAAGGTCAGAGGAGGACACTGTATAGCTCAGGCTACAACTTGGACCATTCTGGAAGCTTATCTCCTTTGTTTGATTGGTTGTATTTATGCACCTCTAGTATCATCAGATTGGCACAGATTCTGACTCCCAAAACCACATGAGAAGGGTACATTTCACTTGCCCTGTGAATGGATGCTAAGATTCCATGCTTTTTTTTGTTTAAGGCCTTAAACTATCTTAAAGTAACCCAGATCTCAATGATATGTAAAAGTGTTAGTTATCAATTGTGTGAAATGTGAACCTGAGAACCTCTCCCCTCTTAAGGAGGTAAAGTTAGAGGTGAGGCTAAAAGACTTGGGAGTAGAGATGTAAATAATCTTGGGGAAGGAGGAGAGATGTGACTCCAGAAGGTCATATATTTTTTCTTTATCATAAACTAATTTACTCATTTAATGGGAAAAATCTAGAAGAAAATTTTTCTGGGAACTTTTAGATGAATTTCTAAACGAAATAACTGCATCCTTTAGAGAATTATATATCCACTAAAGGCCCAGTGCACGAAATCCATACAAAGGGGGAGTAGGAGGTGGAGTCCCTCAGTTCAGCCTATATCCTCTTATAACCCAGGAACACTCAGGGGATGTCCAACGGCCAGTTTATGCCTGATCCCACAGGGATCCCTGCAGGATTGGGACCTAAACTGGCAGTCAAACATCCCTCTCATAATCTGAAATTGCTGGCTCCTAATCGCTTGCATGCCTGCCTACCTGATTGCCCTTAACCACCTCTGCCTCAACCGCCACTACTGCACTTTGTCAAGAAGGACATCAAGAATGACAACTGGCCGAAACCAGTTTGGCTCAGTGGGTAGAGCGTTGGCCTATGGACTAAAGGGTCCCAGGTTCGATTCTGGTCAAAGGCATGTATCTTGGTTGCGGGCTCTTCCCCAGTGGGGGATGTGCAGGAGGCGGCTGATCAATGTCTCTCTCTCATTGATGTTTCTAACTATCTATCCCTCTCTCTTTCTCTCGTTAAAAAAAAAATCAATAAAAAATATTTTTTTAAAAAAAGAATGACAACTGGAAGGTCATTCAGCTGTCTGGTCTAATTAGCATATGCATTTTTATTATTACAGATACTAAAAACAATCCCCATTTCCCCATTTTATGCCTAATACTAGAGGCCTGGCACATGAAATTTATGCATTTGGGGGGGAGAGGGGGGCGTCCCTCAGCCCAGCCTGCACTCTCTCACAATCCAGCACTGCTGGCTTTCAGCTGCTCGCCTGCCTCTACCTGATTGACCCTAATTGCTTCTTCCTGCCAGCCTGATTAAACCCTAACCACTCCCCTGCCAGCCTGATCGACAACTAACTGCTCCTTGGGCAGCCCAATTGCCCCTAACTGACCTCCCTTGCCAGCCTGGTCACCCTTAACTGCCTTCCCCTTCCAATCTGGTCACCCTTAACTGTCCTCCCCTGCAGGCCTGGTCCCCCCCAACTGCTGACCCGTATCCTCCAACTGCCCTTCTCTGCTGTCCTGGGTCTCACCAACTGCCCTCCACTGCAAGCCTGGTCCCCCCCCACCCCACGTGTCCTCCCCTACAGTCCTGGTTCCCCTAACTTCCCTCCCCTGTTGACCTGGTCTCTCCCAATTGCCCTCCTCTGCCAGTCCAGTAACCCCTAACTGCCCTCTGTGCTTGCCTGATAGCCCTCAACTGCCCTCCTCTGCAGGCCCCCCAACTGCCCTCCCCTATAGGCCTGAGTCCCCCACAACTGCCTTCCTTCCCTTGCTGGCCTGGTCTTCAACTGCCCTCATCTGATGGCCTGGTCACCCCCAACTGCTCTCTTCTGCTAGCCTGGTAACCCCTAACTATCCACAACTGCCCTTCCCTGCAGGCTGTCTTGTGGTGACTATCTTGTGTTCACATGGGGGCAGCCATTTTCTGTCTTGGAGTGACAGTCTATTTGCATGTCACTTTTTTATTAGATAGGACTATTAGAAGAGACAGTGCTAACAATCAGTGTGCATTTTCTTATCTGATCTCCTAATAACTTTGTGAAGGAGGCATTATGACTCTGGTCTACAGGTGAGAAACTAAGGGGACAAGAAGCTTAATGATTTACCCAAAGTCAAATGGCAGAACCAGAGTTCAAACCTGAATCTGCCTGAACCCAAAGCATCAGCTCTGACTAGTTTTGCTATTTGCTTTGATGGCAGTGTAATTATCAAGTCATTTTGCTCCCCCATAGATAATGAGATGTGTCCATATGAAACAAGACTAGGTTGCCCAAGTGACCCCTCTGCATAATAGGATGCACATTTTTATGTACTACCTAGTGTTTGTTCTTAAGAGTTTTTTTTTTCAAATCCAAAGACCAGCAACAGCAACAAACATAAAACATGCAGTATTTAAGCAAGAGTTAAAAAAGAGGTGTTTAGAATCAACAGCTATTTTTTAGGTACATTTTATATATAGTGAAATGTGCAGATCATAAGTGTACAATTTTGTGAGGTTGGGCAAAATTATACTAGTATACCTGTATAACCACTACCCAATGAAGATGCAGAATATTTCCATCACCTAGAAATTTCTATTTTCCTATTCCACTGGCACCATTCTTCTGATTTTAGAGATTACTTTGACTATTATAGAATTCTTATAATGAGAATCATACAATGTGTACCCTTTTCTGTCTTGCTTTTGGCTCAGCATGTTCTTGAAATTCATCTATATTGTTTTGGGTATCTGTTGTTCATTCATTTTAATGCTGTGTAGTATTCCCTTTTATGAATATACCATACTTTCTTTATACTTCCTACTATTGATAAACATTTGGGTTATATCCAATTTTGGACTATCCTATATACAGGAATATACTAATTTGCCCAGATGCTGTAATAGTCACGACCGGTCAGGCACAGCCCAGGAGCCGCCCCTGGTGGAATTGGCCACTGGCAGGGGCATGATCAGGCCAATGGCACTACCCAGCCAGGAGGCTGCCTGGCTGGGGGTTGTGAGCAGGCACGCCATACCACCTGGTCTGGGAGCAGCTCCCAGCCGAAGCAGCCACCTGCAGGGGCACGTGCAGGCCCCCAGCATCCCTGTCCTGTGCTGAGGTGGAGTGGCCCCTGGCAGAAGTGGCCATCAGCAGATGCCTGCCCAGCACTGCCTGTGTGCATCCCCATCCAGTGCTGATGTGAAGGTGCCTGCCTGGTCCCTGGCCAGGGACATGACACTGCCTACATGTGTCCCTGACAAATAGCAATATTAAAAGATTTTCTCTAATTAACTCCCTTTTAATGTGCATGTATTTTGTGCACCAAACCACCAATCTATATATAAAAGCCTAATATGCATAATGTCCCCTGGAAGTTGGACCGAGCAGTTCCATCACTCACTATGGCATGTGCTACCACCAGGGGGTGACATGGAATGAAGGAAGGCCCTGGCTGACAGTTGGCAACTAGGGAAGGGAGGCCGTGGCCAGCAGCTGGTAGCTGCTGGCGACCCTATCCATGCATGAATTTCATACACTGGGGCTCTAGTTATGAATAAAGCTAGCATATTACTCCCGTACAAGTTTTTTTATAGATATACTAGAGGCCTGGTGCACAAAATTCATGCAACTCAGTGGGGGACATGAATTTTGTGCACCGGGCCTCTAGTATATCTATAAAAAGACACTGGGGTGTTCCTCAGCCTGGCCTGCATCCTCTTGCAGTCCAGAAGCCCTCAGGGGATGTCCAACTGATGGCTTAGGCCCACTCCCCCTAAGCTGGCAGTTGGACATCCTTAGTGCTGCTGCAGAAACATGAGAAGCTCCTGCCACCACTGCTGTGCGCACCAGCTGTGAGCCCGGGTTCTGGCTGAGTGGTGCTCCCCCTGTGGGAGTGCACTTGCCACCAGGGGGCAGCTCCTGCATTGGGCGTCTGCCCCCTGGTGGTCAGTGCACATGAGAGTGACTGGTTGTTCTACCGTTCGGCCTATTTGTGTATTAGCCTTTTATTGTATAGGATGCTTTCATTTTTCTCAAGTTAATATCTAGCAGTGAAAAGCTAACTTATTGAGAAGGTATTGTTTAAGCTAAATGACACTGCCAAATAATTTTCCCAAGAGATTTTACAATAAAAATTTCAGTTGCTTGACATCCTTACCTACATCTGATGTCAGATTTTAATTTGTCATTGAAGTGAAATGGTATCTCATAGTGGTTTTACTTTGTATTTCTTTAATGACTAATAATGAACTTTTTCATGTACTTTTTTGACACCTCTATATTTTTTGTGATGAAATATTTGTTCAAACCTTTTCTGCATTTATTTTTGGATTGTTTGTTTTCTATTAGTGAACTAGAGTCCTGGTGCATGAAATTCATGCATGAGGACAGGGATGTCCCTCAGCCCAGCCTGCACCCTCTCCAATCTGGGACCCCTTGAGGGATGTCCAACTGCCCATTTAGGCCCGATCCTGAGCAGTAAGATTGGGCCTAAACGGGCAGTCAGACATCCCTCTCACAATCCAGTACTGCTAGCTCCCAATTACTCACCTGCCTGCCTTTCTGACTGCCCCTAACCGTTTCTGCTTGCCAGCCTGATCACCCCCTAACCAATCCCCTCCCAGCCTGATTGATGCCAAACTGCTCCCCTATCAGCCTGTTTGCCCCTAACTTCCCTCCTCTGCAGGCCTGGTCACCCCCAACTGCCCTCCTATGCTAGCCATCTTGTGGTTGCCATCTTGTGTCCACATGGGGGCAAGATATTTTTACCACATGGGGGCAGCCATCTTATGTGTTAGAGTAATGATCAGTCTGCATATTACTCTTTTATTAGCTAGGATAGAGGCCTGGTGCATAGGTGGGGGCCAGCTGGTTTGCCCTGAAGGGTGTTCCAGATCAGGGTTGGGGTTCCCTTGGGGCATGGGGCAACCCGGGTGAGGGGCCTGTGGTGGTTTTCAGGCAGGCCACGTCCCCCAGTACCCAAGTGGAGGCCCTGATATCTGGGATTTTTTTATCTTCTACAATTGAAACTTTTTAGCCTGGAGCAGAACCAAGCCTTCTGCTTGCTCCGTGGGGGCAGCCATTTCTGTGGGGGTTTATTTATCTTCTATAATTGAAACTTTGTAGCCTTGAGCAGAGGATTGGGCCCACCAGGGCAAGTGAAAAGCTGGGCTTCCTCCATTGCTAGGGAAACATAAGCTTCCCTCCTGCTTTCCTTGGCTGCAGCCATCTCGGTTGGGTTTATTTGCATATTTACTCCTGATTGGCTGGTGGGCATGGCATGTGAGTGTAGTGGAGTTACGGTCAATTTGCATATACTCTTTTATTAAATAGGTTTATAACCATTCTTTATATATTCTGGGTAAAATTATTTCCTTAGATGTGTAACTTGTATGTTTTTCTATATAGCTTGTCTTTTCATTCTCTCAGAAGTATTTTTCTAAAAGCAGAAGTTTTAATGTTGATGAAGTTCAATTTGTCATTTTTTTTCTTTATGAGTTGGACTTTGGTTGTTGTAGCTAAAAAATATCTTTTTCTAAACCAAAGTCACAAAGATTTCATCCTGTTTTGTCCTAAAAGTTTAATAGTTTTAGAGATTTCATTTAGGTGTATATTCATTTTGAATTGACTTTTTGTTTAAGATATGAATAATAGCTCAAAGTTAATTTTTTATTTTGTATATAATATTCAATTGTTTACTTTATTGAAATAACATTAGTTCTCTACAAAATTTGCTTGGCACTTTTTTAAAAAATGGACTGACCATATATGTTGTGGGTCTATTTCTGGACTCCATTCAATTCCACTAATCTATTTTATGTATCATAATATCAGTATCTTAATAATATAGTTTTACAATAAATCTAAATCTTGAAGTCAGATGGTATAAGTCTTCTAACTTTCTTTTCTTTATTAGAATTGTTTTGCTTATTCTAGGCCATTCACATTTACATATGAATTTTAGAACCAGTTTGTTAATTTCTACCAAAAAAAAAAAGTTATCTGGGATTTTAATTGGGAATGCATCTATTTGTAGAGAATTGACATTTTACAACACTAAGTCTTGAGTCAAGAAATAAAGTTCCTGAAACTGTTTATCTCTCATTAATTTAAAACTTCTTAAATATTGCGTAGTATTATTTTGTAATTTGGTTAAATTTATTCCTAAGTATTTAATGTTGGTGCAATTGTAAATGAATTTTTAATTATATTTTTTCAATTGTTCAGTACATAGTATATCAAAATAAAATTGACTTTTATATATTGACCTATATCCTGAAATTTGTTTTTTTTTTTGAGGGGGGGGGGTTTGGTGCATAGGGCCTCTAGTCTTTTTTTTTTAAGTTTTTTTTTAATTAAATCTTTATTATTCTGATTATTACATTTGTTTCTCTTTTTTCCCCTCCATAGCTCCCCTCCACCCACCTCCCACCCTTCCCTCTGCCCTTACCTCGCTCCCATTGACCTCATCCATAGGTCTATGATTTTTGTCCAGTCTCTCCCTGTATATCCCTCACCCCTTTCCCCCTGAGAATTATCAGTCTGCTCCCTTTCTGTCTCCTGATTCTATTATATTCACCAGTTTATTCTGGTCATCAAATTTTTAATTCACTTAAATTTTAGATTCACTTGTTGATAGATATGTATTTGTTGTTCATAATTTTTTGGCTTTTACCTTTTTCTTCTTCCTCTTCTAAAAGAGTACCTTTCAGCATTTCATATAATACTGGTTTGGAGTTGATGAACTCCTTTAGCTTTTTCTTTTCTGTGAAGCTCTTTATCTGCCCTTCAATTCTGAATGATAGCTTTGCTGGATAGATTATTCTTGGTTGTAGGTTCTTGCTGTTCATCACGTTGAATATTTCTTGCCACTCCTGTCTGGCCTGCATTGTTTCTGTTGAGAAATCAGCTGACAGTCCTATGGGTGCTCCCTTGTAGGTAATGAACTGTTTTTCTCTTGCTGTTTTTAATATTCTCTCTTTGTCTTTTGCTCTTGGTATTTTAATTATGATGTGTCTTGGTGTAGTCCTCTTTGGATTCCTTTTATATGGGGTTCTGTGTGCTCTCTGGACTTGTAAGTCTATTTCTTTTACCAGATGTGGAAAGTTTTCAATCATTATTTCTTTAAATAGGTTTTCAGTATCTTGCTCTCTCTCTTCTTCTGGCCCCTCCACAATTCTGATTTTGGTACGCTTGAAGCTATCCCAGAGGCTCCTTACATTATCTTCACATTTTCAGATTCTTTTCTCTTCTTGCTTTTCCAGTTGAGTGTTTTCTGCTTCTTTATATTTCAAATTTTTGACTTGATTCTTGCCTTTCTCTAGTCTGCTGTTAGGACTCTGTATAATATTTTTTATTTCAGTCAGTGTATGTTTAATTTCTACTTGGTCCTTTTTCATCTCTAGTTGGACCTTTTCCATCTCTAGTTGGATCTTTTGCATCTCTAATTGGTCCTTTTTCATCTCCTCTTGGCTCTCGCTAACTTTATCCAAATTTTCTAGGATATTCTTGAAAAACCTTATAAGAGTGGTTTTGAACTCTATATCCAGTCGTTTGTTTTCCTCCATTTCTTTTGTTTGTGATCCCTTCCCTTGCCTCGGCATTTTCACTATGCCGGGAGAACTTCTCTGTTGGATTCAACCTTATGATACCAGACTTGCAAAACTGAAGAAGCCTCTCTGTTGAGCTTGGGATGGGTGGAGTCTCAGGGCTTAAGGGACCTCCTTGTCTTCCAGTCGGCCCCGCCTGCCACAGCCCCTGAGTCTCATGTGACTAGGTAATTGCTGGAGCAGTCCTTGTGCGCATGCACAGTGCCTCTGACTGCTGCCTTTCAGGCTCCCCTGTGCACCAGGACCACACGAGTCTAGGTCCCCAGGGTTTCACCAGAAACTGGGGCTTAGTGGAGTCAGAAGTGCACAGTTGGGAGGATCTATCTCCTGCCCACTTGCAAAAGCCAGCTGCACAATCAGCAGTCTGTCCTCTGTGCCCAATGCCATGCACGCCAGCAGACCTCTGATCTTTTGCGACTCTACTAAATTTCCGTGCACCTCTCCCTTTTCACAGTCCAAACTCCCCCCATATGAGTTTTGGATGGATCTGGGGTTTAGTGTCATAGGATAAGGGGTTCAATGCCTTTGAGAGTCTCTGTTTCCCTTCTGCCAGAGAAAACCAGCCGGTACTCTGGCAACCGCTCTCTCCACGCACGCGTCTCCGTACCTCAGTGTTTTGCAGCTCCTCTGGGTCTCCGTGAGCCCCTCTCTTTCTCTCTAGTTGTAGAATTTCCACTCAGCCAGCTTTCCTGTGGTTCTGGATGATGTAGTTTTGAAATTGTTGTGCGAGGCAGCAGTGAAGGTGTTTACCTATGCCACCATCTTGGATTCTCCCTATCCTGAAAATTTGATAAACATTTGTTATTTCTGTTATTTTGTAGATTTCTTAAAATTGTTTTATGTATACAATCATGTCATTTGTATTTAATTACCTTTTTCTTCTTTTTCAATCTTTATACTTTTGTTTTTGTTTTTTTCTTGCCTTATTACATTGGCCAGGACCTCAAGTACAATGTTAAATAAAAGTGAAGAAAGCAGATATTCTTGTCCTGTTCCTTATGTTAGACAGAATATGTTCAATAGTTCTTTATTAAGTGCAATGTTAGCTGTATTTTATTTTTGTCTTTGCCTGTTTTCAGATTTAAGAAATTCTCATTTTATTTTACTAAGAATTTTTTTAAATATATAAATAATTGTTTAATTTTGTCAAATGATTTTTCTTCATTTCACTAGCTTTTTAAGATTGTGTTTAAGCTTGCAAACTAATTAACCTGCTGTAATATGTGTGGCCTTGTAGGCAATTTTTCCCCCAATACAACATGAATCTGGATGAATATGATATGACTGAAATCTAGTTTTTCCTGACAGCTTTACTTTTGTGTGGTAGCTTTTGTTTTCATTCAAATACTGTTCAGTATGGGAATTTTCTTGAGCCAAATTATTCTAGAATTACATATTTAACTAGAAGTAGTTAGTGCAGAGTTTCTTTCATCTACCACATTTCTTGAGATACAAGTAGCCAAAGCCTCAGAATTTGGCTTAGTTATACAAATCAATTTTAACAAGAAATGCAGAAGTATTACAGGCCCTCCCACTATATCAAAAGCAATTCAGGCAACAACGATTGGAAAGGAAAGGACACCAACTACCATGCTATTTTGGATCAACCGAACCAAACCATATGCATTAGAAAGGAAGTTAATCCTTGCCAGACTAGATTTGGCTAGGAAAAATAACTACCTCATTCCCAAGGATTGCCAGGAACTTCCTATACTATTATACTATTTCCTTAACAATTGTACTCAATTTCAATAAGAGTTATTCACCATATCATTATTCATGATGATTTAAATAAGTGAATTTCAACTTTTTTCATATCATAGCACACATAAACTAATTACTAAAATTCTGTGGTACACTAAATTTTTTTTCCTGATCTGACAAAAAAGTAGATCTAATTTTGATTAATATACCAAAAAGAATAATAACAGTAATTACCTATCCTTTTTTGCACCAATGATTTAAAAAAAAATCAGGTATCCATACTTGTATATGAAGATTTCTGGTACCAAGAATTAATCAATCGGACCTAACCTTATTATGCAACATAACCAATTAGATGCAATTCTATTATTTGACCTTTATATTTATGGCTCAAGACAGGACATTCACACCAGATGGCTATTGTGTTAGCTGTTGTCATTTTGTATTTGACAATCTAAAGAAAAATAGATCAGTGGCCCATCTAAATAATCAGGTATGGCATGTTTTAAAAATTCTTGAGGCACACCAGGTTGAAAATCACTGATTTAAATTATTGAAGTCAAGTCTAGTTCAAATTAAGAGTTAGGTGTGTTTTTTTCTCTGTATGGCTTAATTTTGATCCCCTTGTTTTCTTTACTTCCAAAATTATTTGTCAGTTGAGCATTCCTATCTACAAAGTAACCGTTGTTGATGACTACACAGAACATATACTCAAAGTAGCTTGCATTTCTATCAACTTGGGAACATTCTTACTATACTGATACTTTCAAATCTCACAGCATTAGGACATAAGCATATCTTTAAGGTAAGTCAACCATGAAAACCAGTACTTAGTACTTTAGGGCTGAATTTTGTGTCCAGTGAGAAAACCCTGCCAAACTAAAGAGAACCGGGGTCAAACAAGTCTAGGAAATGTGGTGTATTATTACATCCTCCTGGCAAGTTCCAAAACACACATATCCAAAGCTCCCAGATCAACCCTAACCCAGCATTGCCCTCAATGTTTTTTAACCTTGGGAACTATTATTTCAACGAATTTAAAGTTAAATAACTATATGGCTACTGGTTACTCAACTGGAGATCTACTGATATGGATGCTCAACCCTTGAGGAAAAAAGAAATAATCTTTATCATGTAGCTTTGGATGGCTGCACATTTTCAGTCCTGTAAAATCTGATAACCCTATTAACATCTTCCTTAATTTAAGACTAACTTGTGCATGCTATAGTTTTCTACAGTGTCCAGGTGTTTGTATACACATGGATTATTTCTACTCACTATTTGACTTTTAAAATACTTAGGAAGCTGTGTGTACCGTAAATCTAAAAAGGCTTTATAGTCAGAAGACCTGAATCAGAGTTCCCATTCTATCACTTTTCACCTCTAATGACACTCTGCAGGGTCAACCCCCTTTACCCACTTTCTATTTACAAGGTTGCAGCAGGAACTGCCCATTCCTAAAAGGCAGCCTTTCTCCCTGCTACAGTTGATTTCTTTAGAGAGGACAGATATCACGAACTGGGCTAACTTGTCCCTTCCCTAGGAATTTTGGAAGGGAGTGAGATCAGATGCTCCATGTGACTGAATCTATACCATTAACATTGAGCAGCACTGGTGTCCTAGTTTTCAGCATACAAATCACATAATTCAAGGGAGCTAGGATGCAAAAAAGAGGAGAATTAGATAGACAGCCAGAATGGGGCACAAATAAGAGAATGAACAAGGACAGTGAAGATGACTTAATCTTTCTCTGGCTGACATTACAGTGTTTACGAATATCTGGTTCTCTTCTCCTTTCCTGGCATATGGAAAGATTGCATTCCCTAGCTCCCAGCATGTAAGCGGGGCCATTGAGCCAGAAGTAGCATGTGTCACCACCAGGCCTAAGGCAGTAGAAGTCCTTGTGATATTCTGTTAGGACACATTTAGAAGCTTAGTGTGGAGATGACAGGTAGGACAGGAGCAAAGCAGCCCGAGTCTCTGAGTTACCCTGTGGAGAACAACTGCTCTGGAGAGCCCCCAGACCTGCAGCCTGGAGGAAGTTCACTGTTGTAAGCCACTGAGGTTTTGAGATTCTTAAGATAGCATCACTTGGCTTGGTCTGACTAATATTCTCTCTGAGCCATAGTTTCCTCAACTATCAAATAGGGATAAGACTATTCTATTAAATAGACTATTTTATTAAAGCTGCTATCATAAATGCATGGAGACATGTTTATAAGATGCCTCCACAGTACTGTCCCAGAGAAAGCTCCTAAAGAAGCATAATTTCTTTACTCTTAAGCAGCTAAGGTCTCTAGGTCTATGTTCTTGTACAGGCAAAGGGATGCAATCAGTGCAAGTCCCTTGTTTTCTGAATACATTGGATCAACCAGTGCATTTGAAACAAGTCTCAAGAGATTCCCCTTGCAGAGGCTGAATTGTCCATATTTGGGGATGAGTGTGGATACAGGCCTGAGACAGCTTGTTCTACTATGGGTAACTGCAGACCACATGCTCACACCCATTTGGACAGTGGCCAGGCCTTCATGGGATGCTCTCTCCTTTCTTCTTGCTGCCGCAGATAGGCAGAGACTCACAGAGCCAGCCTTCTAAAGAAGGAATTGGCTCTGCCAGCTGGGGTTCTGCTGGCAGCACCAGGCAGGCACTGGGCATTGTTCTCCCCTCAGCACACATACATACCAGGGGAACCTGTGTCTGCATTTCTGCCCAACTTCACATCTGTGTGAAATTTTAAACATTCGTGTGTGTGTGTGTGTGTGTGTGTGTGTGTGTGTGTGTGTGTGTATCTAAGAAAATTTACTTTAGGGATGTAGCAAACGAAGCCCATTGACATCTTTTTCTAAAGTTCTGCCTGGTACTCCCCGCCTTTGGTGTTCACTGTGGCAAAGATCTACCGCCATGGTGATAGCCTTGCTCCCCCAGGTCCCACATGTCTGACCAGAGAGATGGACACATTTATGAGGTGTAAGTTTGAAAATGAGATCAGCTTGAGTTAAAACCTGTGGAGACCACCTCGTTATTCTCTAGTCATCAATAGTGGATGAGTTCAGAGAACAGTTCCTGGTGTTAAGAGGCTGATCTTTCTTTCTGAAGTGGCCGTAGGCTGCTGTTTAGTCAAGAGCTATAGCACCTGTATACATTAGGTGGCACACCTTCTTATACAGGCAATGACTGCTCTCAGCCTTCACTCAGGTGGAAAGCAAGGGCTGCACAGGATTGGCCAACCTTCAGAAGAAGAGAAGTATTGGTGGCTGGAGAGGAGGTGCTCTGTCTTGGGGAGGCTCCAAACAGATGTGCTAGCTGCGGGCTGGCATTCCTCACATGCACTGGCCACTCCCATAAGACAGGCAGAAATGGATCATGGGAATAAGAATTGATTAGTCCCCATCTTTGGTCATTCCCTGTCATCCCTAGTAACTAATCTACTGAATGGCCATTTTCATTCTGACCTCCCTGTCATTGGTTCTTTCACTGAATGGGGAGGAGGTGAGATTTTTTGGAATATTTTTTTTCAAATCCTGATCCCCAAGGCTCAGAGTCTGAGACTAGAAATGTGTGTGTGCATAAGCCTTCTTCAAAGGAAGGCTGGCCCTAGAAGGCCGTGTCTCAGACTGAACCGAAACCAAACTGAAAAGAGAATTTGTGTATCTCTTTGTGGTTGAGAAGGTCAGAGACTCCATTTGCTTCCTCTGACTCTTGAAAAGGGCTTCCTGCTCCTCTCTCAAGGAGTGTCTCATTTGTGGGCCAGACACAGTTGTTTGTGTTAAGGGCAGCCTATAAAATTGAGTGGCTGCTTATTTCGTTTCCAGCACATCGAAGTTCTACAGTGCAGTTATTCACAACGTTGATTTTGTTATTTGTTTTCTTTTTAATCTCAAGGGGGTTTTAATGAGGTTAGCTCTCAGTTATTCAGGTTATTGAGTTTGTTTACTGGCAGCCAAGTTCGACCTGGAGTAGAGAGTGGCTGGAGGCAGGGGATAAGGAAGGTGCTGGGACAGAAGGAAGGGCTTGTCTGGAGTAGCCACTCAAGAAAAGAAGAGGAAAGATAAAAGGCCAGGAGACCAGGTGCCAAGGCTGCTGGACATATTTGGTATGAAATCCCAAGAGCAAGAAAATAAAGGACTCCTCTGTGGCTGCAGTCTAGAATAGCCTTTGTACAACTGAGATGTAATATGATCTACATAGATAACTATAAAATTCCTAGTAGCCATATTTTAAAAAGTAAAAAAAAATGAAATGAATAATATTACTATTTTAATATTTTTATGTAACCCAATATGTCCAAAATATCATCATTTAAAGTTAACATTTTACTTACTTTGTTTTTATACTATGTATCCCAAATTCAGTTAGGGGCAAACAGGCTGGCAGGGGAGCAGTTAGGCATCAATATTTTCTATTACATTTAGGACAGACTAGCCACACTTGGAGTGTTTAGAAGTCACACGTAGCTGGTGGCTACTGTGATGGTCATCAAAAGTAGAGAGGATTAGCCGAGACTGGTTTGGCTCAGTGGATAGAGCGTCGGCCTGCGGACTGAAAGGTCCCAGGTTCGATTCCGGTCGGGGGCATGTACCTTGCTTGTGGGCACATCTCCAGTGTGGGGTGTGCAGGAGGCGGCTGATCGATGTCTCTCTCTCATCGATGTTTCTAACTTTCTATCCCTCTCTCTTCCTCTCTGTGAAAAATCAATAAAATATATTTAATAAAAAAAAAGGTAGAGAGGATTAGAAGGATGTAATAGGAGATAAATGGGAAAGGATCCTTTGTTCAGAAAATTTAATAAACTCTTGTGTTTTAGATCATTGTGGGATGCCCAAGAGATGGCCAGTAGGAAACTAAAGATGATTGGCATGGGGTGGATAAGATTGACTGGTCTGGTAAGTTTGAGATAATAAAAATTATATTACTATTTTCTGAAATACTTGTGTGAATGCCCATATATTGCTTTTATTAAGATTCAGCCTGTTGCTAGATACTCCCAAGAAAATAAAGGCTAAGCCTGTCCATGGTTTTCAAGCTTCCCTTCCCCTGAAGCTTTTGAATCTCGAAGTATCTGGAGATATCACTGCCTATCTGCCAAATTCCAAGTCATTCCCCAATGCATACCAGCGATCAGGTACCAGTGCTTTGTGCATAAGTCATCTGACACTCCAGCTGTGATTCCTGCCTCCTCATTGCCAATAATGGTCATCATTTCCAAGTCTTCTGGAAGGAATCTCCATTGTGTTACCTTTCTGACTCGCAAACATTACTTTAATTTTTAAATGACATGCACACACATACATACATGCATACATGCAAGTAATCTATAACAGTTCCCTAATACTATTTTCAAAATAGGAATATTTTTCTATTATAAAATATGTGTTAAGATATACCAGTTAAAGTATCAAAAAATATAGATGTGTAAAACCAGAGAATAAATATATTCTTAACTACTCTCAGCTATTTTCTATGTTTTTTGTAAAATAAGCATACATCAGACCATATCATTTTCTGTAATCTGCTTTTTTTCTTAAGTGCATATTGTGGGCACATATCTCCACCTCATTATTTTTTGTGGCTGCATAGTACTTTGTTTTATGGGCATTCCATTATTTTTTAACTAATATATCTTTGATGGAGATCTATGTAGTTCCTGGTTTCTTTTTTGCTATTATAAACAACTAGAGGTCCAATGCATAAAATTTGTGCATGGGGTGGGGAGGGGGCTTGGAGGGGAGGAGGTCCTTCAGTCCAGCTTGCTCCTTCTCCAATCTGGGACATCCCTCTCACAACCCAGGGCTGCTGGCTCCCAACTGCTCACCTGCCTGCCTTCCTGATTGCCCCAACTCATTCTACCTGCCAGCCTGATCACCCCCTAACCACTAACCTGCCAGCCTGATTGATGCCTAATTGCTCCCCTGCCAGCCTGTTTGCCTCTAACTGCCCTCCCCTGTGTGCATGGTCACCCCCAACTTCCCTCCCTTCCAACCTAATCACCCTTAACTGCCCTCCCCTGCAGGCTTGATCACCCCTAACTGCCCTCTCTTGCAGGCCTGATCCCTGCCAACTGCCTCCATATGGTCAGTCATCTTGTATGTTGGAGTGATGGTCAATCTGCATTTTACTCTTTTATTAGATAGGATAGAGGCCTGCTGCACAGGAGTGGGGAGGGGGGCCATGGGGCACAGCTGGTTTGCCCTGAGGGGTGTCCTAGATCAGGGAGAGTGTTCCCTTAGGGCATGGGGTGACCTGGGTGAGGGACCTGTGACGGTTTGAAGGCTGGTCACGCCCCCCAGAGACCCAAGTGGAGGCCCTGGTATCTGGGATTTATTTATCTTCTACAATTAAAACTTTGTAGCCTGGAGGAGAGCCAAGCCTTCTGCTAACACAGCCATTGAAACTTTGTTGCCTTAAGCAAAGGCCTGGGCCAGCCAGGCTTTGTGGAAAGGTTGGCTTCCTCTATCACCAGGGGCAACCCAAGCCTCTCTCCTGCTCTCTCTGTGGCCATAGCCATCTTGGTTGGGTTAATTTGCATACTCGCTCTGATTGGCTGATGAGCATGGCTTGTGGGTGTAGCAGAGGTATGATCAATTTGCATATTACTATTTTATTAGATAGGATACTACATTGGCTCTCCTATGTACATCTTTGCACAATTGTCAGTTTTATTCTTAGGAATACATTTCTAAAGTGAATTGTATTGTTATTAGTATCAATATTTTAAAGTCCTCCATTAACATTGCTAAAAAATTCCTCCATGAGGCTAATACTTATTTATAGTCTTTACAACTGCTTCTGGTAAGTTCCATGTTCAAGACCACACTAATACTGGTTTCTGTTATTTTCATTCTTCTCAACTTTGTCAATCTGGTAGGAAAAGAATATCTTATTACTCTTTACACGTTCACTTTTTTGATTGCTAGTGAAGTGGAGCAGCTTATAAACATCAGTGGAACACTTCCTTGTATTCTGTGGATTACCTGTTCCTATTGTTTTTCCCATTTCTCTATTGGGGTTGTTGTCTTTGTCTTAAAAACTTACTAATACTAACATTTTGTCATCAATATACCCTGCAGGTATTCTCCCAGT
The DNA here is from genome assembly GCA_011751065.1 of Lasiurus cinereus. Lineage (NCBI taxonomy): Eukaryota > Metazoa > Chordata > Mammalia > Chiroptera > Vespertilionidae > Lasiurus > Lasiurus cinereus. The sequence goes on from JAAGEH010000392.1 coordinate 11,109,099, forward strand.
TGATTACTTTTGACTTTGTTTGTGATGTCTTTGCTTATAATTTCCATTGCAGGAAAAGACAAGTTAAAGTACATATGTGGAGAAGTGGAAGTTGGGAATTGGAAGAAGGTGTGACAAAACTAGCCTATGGGCAATATATAGGAGCAATGGCAATCTCTTAATTACCTATACATTTCTGTTATCTCATTTTGTTAAACACAAAGTATAAGTTTGTACAATATTTTATTTTAGTAAATAAATTGAATAACTAAACTCTAATAAGATAGAAAATAAACAAGCTATTTTATTTTATAGAACTAGAGGCCTGGTGCACAAATTCATTCACAGGATTGAGCCCCAGCTTGCACCCCTAGGCTCATAGCCCAGCTCTCAGCCCCACAGCCCTGCCTGGCACCACCCCCTCACCTGCTCCAACATCCTGCTTGCAGGGCAATCACTTGGGGCCGGGCCCCCTGACAAGCTCCCTCAGCACCCTCCCCACCTGCCACTGTCAGGTGATCAGCAGGGTGATTGGGCCCCTGTTCACACCCAACTCACTCACCTGCTCCACCATCCCACCACCATCCCGCTCTCATGGGGGCCCATCAGGGGCCACAGCACATCCACTGCTGCCACCATGTTCCAGGCCTCCCCCTAGTGGTCAGCACACATCATAGTGAGTGATTGAACTCCCAGTCTAACACCCAGTAGAACTCTTGGTCGAATAATTTGCATATTAGGCTTTTATTATATAGGATTCTGATTTTTCTTCAGAGAAGTGCCATTTTAGATACAGAAAATGAAGCGATCTTGGATTTTGCTAACTTCAGAAATAACAAAACTAGTCACTTGGAAATACTTTTTCAGTTTCAACGAGTTTCTCCAAAATCAGTAATTTTTTTTCTCTTTTTGTCATAAATACAGATACTAGACAGGTTAAGCATAGCATTTGTTAAAAAAAATATTTTCAAGCACCCACTCTATGCTAAGTGCTTCTGAGAAATAAATACTTTCTTGCTAGTGGCAGTAGGCAAGAGCAAGAAGAAAATGGGAGCTACTCTTAATGTTCCTGGGCCCCCAAAATATGGAAAAATGGATGAGCACGTCCCTGTGCCAGGGTTGTAGAGACACATGGGGAGTGAGGATATTGATGCCCAGGTAGTGAGGTGCTCTGACGTGGAGCAAGTGCTACAGTGTGGTGATGGATTCTACCTGGGAGGGTCCTGGCCATTTCCTCAGAGGCAATTTTCAAGTCAAGTCTGGAGAGAAAGTATGTAGTTATACTATTTAGAACCTAAGAAAGCAGATTTCAAATAGCACAGAGGAAAGATAGATGTGATTCTATCTTTTAGATCAGAAATTCTAAAAGTAGCTACCATATTCAAGATGCTCTACTAGGGGGTAGTTTGATAAACCAAAAATATAAATAATCAGAACTCTTGGTGCATAAACCATCAGATGAGGACGAGTGTGGGAACTGGCCTGCTGGTGTCCATAGCTCCAATATGGGCCAACCTTTGATGTGACTCCTTTTAAAATTAAGATGCACTTTTAAGCTATAATAATAGCCTTCACTTATATGGCCCTTTTAACTTTCCACGTTCTGTTCCAAGCATCTTATAAGAACCCCTTTTTGCAGATAAGAAAAACTGAGGCAGAAAGAATTTAAGCCACTTACTCAAGGCCTTGCAGACTGAAAATTTGAACCTGAACTGGGATGTGAACCCAACCATTTATGTCTCATCATCTGTGTTCATCATCACTGTGATCCAAGCAAACACATTTATTTACTATGTTGTCAGTTTGTGCTAAGTACCTATAAGTGCCATCTCAATTGCTGAGGCCTGTGAGCCTATGAGGTTGATAGTGTAATTAGCTCCCTTTAATAGATGAGGAAACTTAGCATGAAGGAGTTTAGTTGCTTACATGGGGTCACAAAATAGAAAGTGCAGAGCCAGGATTTGAACCCAGGGAGAAAGCCAGTATGCATAGGCACTCCTACAGAAGGAAGCGGGTGATGGTCCCATGGCATTTGGTGCTGAGTTACCATGTCTGCTGTCATTGTTCTCTGTGGAGAAATGGCCTGTAAACTTTTGAGGAAGTGCTCAGGAACTAGAGATGACAGTCTTGGCTAAAAGGAAACTGGGGTGGGGTCGGGGGTGTGTAATGTCTTACCTATTCAGGGAATTGAGAAGCAGAGAGATGGACTTTATTCTCTATGGCTTCAGAAGTGAGAATTATAAAGGAATTTTCCAATAGTTAAGTCATAAATGGAGGACTTGTGAGCTCCTGCTACCAGATATTTTTGAGAAAAGGCAGGAAAACTTGTCAGGAAGTTTATAGAGGGGAATTTCGATGCAGAGTCTGAGTTGATACTAAGGTCATTTTCTTGTATTAGCTTTTTCTTGAATCTTAATCATCTTCAAACATACACAATGTCTTTTAAGAATATTAATACATGACCGAATCAAGATAGGAAATTCATTTAAAAGCCGCTTATCCAGCATTCTTTTAACTAACATTTGCATGTTTTACCAATTTTTTGGAGCATGGGGTTCATAATAATGTTCCTAAGGAAATAAACATGACGTTAGAATTTTAAGAGACACATTGGATTGTGTTTCTTGTAATTTATTGTTCAGAGCATTTTGTAGCATTCTAACTCATTTTGAAAAGTTGTGCTCCAAGAATGATAGCTAATATCTGATCATGCCCGATAACCCACCCCCTCTCCGTGACGAATAGCAAGCTTTCTGGAACAGTCTTCTATTGAGGACACTGAGCTGGGCAGTGCATGGAACAGCTTCCCAGAGGGAATCCAGGCACAGCGATCCCTGCACATTCCCCTCATTGGCCACACCCTGGTGCACAGATCATTATTGACGTGTTGACTGTTTGGTTTATTCAGCTATTTCAGGAATAGGAGCTTTGCTGCTTGGAATTTTGACTGCCTACAGCATCCAAAAACAGCTAGTGCTTGCAATGAGTATATTCTTCAAAGCAAAAAGTAGATTTTTACTCAGGATGGTATGGGGGCCTGGACATGAATGCTAAGAGGGGTGATTACAGCCAGCTCAAAGGTAATCCCCATCAATCCCAGCAAGATACCCCAAATAGAATTCTTCCATGCTAGCTTATTCCACTCACTTAAGGAGCTTCCAACATCGCTGAGAGCATGCGAGGCAGCATATCCACAGCCAGCACTACATATTTCCAATCCCTATTCCTTACCAGTCTCTCTTGTCTGGTCGACTGTTAACTTTGAGGATTCACCTTGTTAGGGTTGGCCACTCCTACAGCTCTCTGTGTCACCAGCTCCTGGGACTGGCCTGGCAAAATCCCCGTGTCCCAGAGGGAAAGTGAGCTGTCCTGGTAAGAGGAGCCCGACTGCCGGGGACTGGGCCCGGAGTGAGCTCTTTGCCAGGTCCTCTGGCCTTTCCTCCACTTCTGTCCTGTCACTGATGTGTCGCTGGCCCTGTTCTCTCTCTCTGAGGTCTCCTGCCCCTTCGCCTATGTAGTAGCAGCTGTGTGGATGAGGAATGTGGAATGCACAATTGTGCAAATGGCCTGCATATACAGCCATGCACCAGGGAGCGTGCTGTGGACCAGAGACCAGTGACCAAGATTCTGGCCCCAGGCTTGACTTTCTGAGTGGTCCCCAGACTGCAAGGTCTGCGTCCTCGGCTGCAACCTGGGAGTAACAACTACTCCCTGGCTGCCATATGGAGAAACTGAGGGTGAAAGGAAATAATAGGTATGAAAGGGCTTCAGAACTGAGAAACATGCTACAATGTAAAATGGGAGACATGCAGCCTTAAAAGGAAGGGAATTCTGACATATGCTACAACATGAATGAACCATGACATTATGCTAATGAAATAAGACAGTCGCAAAAGTAATAGTTCCCTATGGCTACCAGTTCAGGCGATGAATAAGTAAATGCCTTGATGAGTAGAAAAGTATTCCAGAGGAATATTTCAGTTTTTCAGAATTCTCTCACAAAAGCAAATGGCCTGCATATACAGGTTTCAGAGGTCCCAGGTAATACAATATGGAAAAGAAGTAATGCATGCCCTAAGCTAAAAATATAATTTAGAAACCTTGCCGTTGGAGGGTGGCAGACTGGCTGACTGCCAGGGTTTGCTCAAGTGATGAGCACCAGGCATGGCAGGTGTGGGGCTGCAGACAACACTAGGCACGGGCTGCTATATCCAGGCCACTGTGGCCAGAGAGCCACCTGATCCTCCACCTCTTGCTCTGGCTGTGGATCTTGGATGCTGGTGCCTACTGACCTGACAGGTGGGCCGCGAGCTCAGTTTTCACCTGTACTCTCTTTACCAGGGTCTTTAGTGACTAGTGCATGCCCTCATGTCCCTGGAGGTCTGCAATCTCTTGGTCCCAGGGCCATCTACCAACAGCATGATCAGCCTACACAATGCCAAGGTCTCACTGCACCTGAGAGCTTCAATGTCACCATGTGTGGCATCCTGAATTAAGCAGCAGCAGTTCCCCCCCAAAAATTCGGAAGTTTGAACACAGCCTCAGCTTTGACATCCATGGCTTTGAGGGGACATTCAGAAAGAGCCCCTGATGAAGATTGGCACCTTCCACTGTGTACAGCTGGAGATGGCGCATAGGGGCCTCCAGCCCACGCCAGAGGATGAGATGCTCTACCTATACAGAACATCTAGCACAGCCCACTATAACAGATAAGATGCTTCGAGCAAGAGTCCCTCCAGCAACCAGGTCATGGGCATCCTGCTCCTGGAGGCGGCCCTGCTGTCCTGTGTGGTGGACCACTTCCTGAGTGTCTATAAGGCCATGACAGGTGCCATTCCAGACATGCATGTGAAGGGCATCATGTGCCAGCGGATAGAGCAGGCCATGGAGAAGTACATCCTGAGACAGAGCGAGACATTTGCTTCCTGAGCCACCTCGTGGCCCATGGGAAACAGCTCCTCATCACCAATGTCCTTTCAGCTCCATGGACAAGGGGATTCACATGTGGTGGGTCCCAACTGGCACCAGCTCTTTGCAGTAGTCATCGTCCAGGAACACAAGCCCAACTTTTTCACTGACCCGGCAAGCCTTTCAGAAAACTCCATGAAGGGCTTAGGGCAGTGAGACCACATCACCACCTGGTAAGGCAAGATCTACTGACAGGGAAACATGCTTCCTTCCCGCACCTGACAGCGTGGCTTGGCCCCAGCTTGCTCTATTCCAGGGCTCCAGGGACACCTCTCAGGGACCTGGAGGATCTCAGGCTTCAGAAGAGCTGACACAGGGTGCCTCATCACCCCCCCCCAGCTGGAGCATGGCATCCATATCCTAAGAATGGCATCCATGTACTCAGCAAGTACTCAGTGACATGGCAGCGGTGCTCCTGGGGCTGCTGGGGTATGTGTGCAGGTGGATTTGCAGATTCCGAGTACCTGGGGGAAGAAAGCAAGGGGATGATGGGGGTCTATTACCAAGACCCTATTCAACACTCAATTTGAGAGTATCTTTCACACTATCCACAGCCCCCCTACTTCTTAGGGTGTCTCATGCATTTCTCATATCTCTACACCGTTTCCCTCTCAGCAGCCCTCAGCTCTCATTTCACAGAGAACATGCACCACAACACACCAGACTCCCTCTTCTCCCTTCAGTTAGCAGTTCATCTGCACATGAACCTTTCCTTGGGTCTCCAGGGATGCTGTTGAAATGGCTTTTTTCAAGGCCCTCCAGGTCAGCCATGGCTTTGCTCTTGAACCCAATGGCACTTCTCTGTATTCATGTCCGCAGTGACACCTTGTGCTTTCCTACTCAGCCTCTCTTCCCTCAATTCCTAAAGCATCGCAGCCTCCTGGTTTTCCTCCTCATTCTCAGACATTGGATTCTCAGACTCCAGTCCATGAGCCAGGCCTTTGAGTATCTCTTTCTCAGGGTGACTGTGTCACCTTCCTTCTCTTCTCACTCTTCTCTATGCCTATTGTTTTATCCCCTAGATATCTTTGGAATCCATTGACTTTCTCCTGCCACCTTGGCCCATGGGTGGCTCCCACTGCTCCAGCCACAGTCCTCTGGGTCAGGGCTGGGCCTGCCTGTGGAACACTGCCCTGGGTACTTGAAGAGACCTTGTTTACAAAGATCCTTGGCAGGGTTAAGGCAAACCAACAAGGATGGAAAAGCTCCCTGAGACTAGCACAGTGGGGAGCCTTGGGTGTCTGGAGCTGAAGGAAGCAGTTACTATATAGCCTAGAGAGGGAGCCAGTGCTGGGAGACAGGTCACTGGGCAGGAGCTATGGCTGCAGCAGGGATCACAGCCACCGGCAGTCTGAGGCCATGGCAGGGAGGCAGCTGGGGAGCAGATACCCTAATTTCTCTCTTCCTGGCCTTCCATCTCTCACTTCTGTCTACTATGGGCTAAACCCATTCAGAAACTGGAGAGCAGAGCAACCTGTTGATACAGTTGATGGAAGAGCAGCAAATGGGTGTGGAGGAGCAAATGGGAAATAGCCAGCATATAATTTCTCATTAAATTTCCACCTGTAGCTTAAATGATTTTTCTGTAGCATGAATCTGAGTTTGATCCCTTCACTCAAAAGTATTCAAAGTCTCGCCATTGCCCCAAGATGATGTTTGCATCTCTTGCCACTATCCAGACAAGCCATGACTGCCTTAATCTCCAGGCATGCACTCACCACCCTACCCCTTACCCTCACTACTCTTCCTCTCTCCCTCCATTCCAGCCATTCTGAATCAATGGGCAGTGCTCTTTTCCATCTCTGCACCTGTTTCCCTGCCAACTTCTTCCACAAGTCAGTTCTTACTTCAGTTGTGACCTCTTCCAGGCAGCTTTCCCTAACAGCCCGGATGGGACTCCTGTAATTCATTTCTCTCCCCATTCCCTCACCTCACTCCTATTGTGGCATACAGTACTCATGCATCAAACACTATTGCTTTTGCCTAGTCCCTCTTCATTTCTCCCCCAAACTGGAACCATATTGAAAACAAAGACTGATGACCCCAACACCTAGCACAGTGCTTGACATGCAAATGCTCAATACATATTTGCTGGGTCAATCAATGAATTCTCACAAAAATCCTGTGACGTTGATATTCTTATTTCATTTTTTTAAAAGTATGTTTTTATTAAAAATTGTTTTAGAGTGAGAGGAAGGAGAGATAGAAACATTGGTGAGAGAAAAACATCAACAGACTAGCTCCTGCACACCCTCTACTGGGGATCAAGCCTGAAACCCAGGCATGTGCCCTGACCAGGAATTGAACCAGTGACTTCTTGGTTCATAGGTCGACATTCAACCACTGAGTCACAGGAGCCAGGCTTATCTCATTTTTTAATAACTGAGAACACTGGGGTCTGAGGATGTTTAATTACTTGCCAAAGTCACAAAGTTGGCTCAAGATGAAGCCCATATTAAAAAATCTGTGTTTTCTGATTATTGGTACCTGTTTTACTTCCCTGGGTTGCCTGCCAAGGATGACCTTATGCTGCCAGAAAAAGGTGTTGTATCTCCACCCTGGCCACTGAGTTAGTCCAGCAAGCTTGGCCTGCCCTGCAGTGCTTCTCAGATCAACCTACCTGAGCAAAACTCCGACTCCCCTTGCAGCTGGTACCCATGCTCCTGATGTATTTTCTCAAAGCATCTAAGTCCCCAATTGTAAGACAGAGTGGGAACACTGAGAAGCAAAAGAGCAGGAGTTATTGGATTTCTGTTCTTCCTCGTTTCCTTCCTTCTTCCTGTTGAATAGAGAGTGTTTAATAGAGCGTTGGCAGGCTTTCATCCGCAGGAACAAACAGCTAGCAAGGCTGGCTCTCAAAACTCTGGTAGGATGTCAACATGAGGATCTCTGAGAAATTCTTCTTGAAGAGTGCTTAAGTCAATAATACCAAGGAGAATGCGAGGGTGCAGAGCAAGCATAAGTGAATGTGCCTTTCTGAGAATAATGAGAACCATGGCACGCCCTGCACTTTTTGTGCACCAGATGGGGGCTCCAAGTATTACAGAAACGCAGAAAAGCCTCCTGCACTCCCATTAAAAGGAAAAGGGGCATTACATCCATTTTGTAAATGGGGTGCAGAGAGGCAGAAGTGCTTTGCCCCAGATTGCAGCACAAGGAGGCAGGGAAACAAGCCAGAGTCCTGCCTCCCACGCCCTCCTATCTGGGAGGGTCTCCCTAGCCCAGATAAGGGGGCACCTGATTATGAGACTTGGTTCCAAGCACCCCACTTTCCGAAAAAAAAACTCACAGTTGTAAGAGTTTCCAAAAAGGGGCAGCAGAAAGGTGCACATCCTTTTGGTGTGAGGGGAAGTAGAAAATAGATCACAAAAGACATCAATGAACACAGCAGCCAAAGCGTGGAGCTTGGTCAGCTGAGTAGCGACAGCTTCGGATGCATGAGCCTCTCAGAGAGGAGACTTCTTCAAATTGAATCTTGCTTCCGGGATTTCCAAGGACTTTTCTTTTCTTTCTTTCTTTTTTTCTTTCTTTCTTTGTTTCTTTCTTTTCTTTTTTTTTTATGAAGTTCTAAAAGAATTTAGGGCTTAAAAACAAAAGGAGTGCCTCTGGTGGAACAAGTTCCATGCTAACCTGATGCTGCTATAAGTCCCTCAGGAAGGATGTCAGGGCTATGTATTTGTGCCCACATGTCCAGTGGGTTTGAGGTAGAGTAAGTGTGGGAGGGAGGGTGGGGAAGGCTGACTGATAGGGACCATTAGTTAACATCTTGAATGAGAATGATCATACTTACTGGGCAAGGTTGTTTCAAGGCTAAGATGCATGTAGTAGGCACCCAGTAAGAGCCTGACAATAGAATATGCATTTTATGTGCATGAATTTCCTTTCTCTCTTTTTAAGACAAGTACCCAGCCCTAGACTTTCTGAAGGAGATGAGGGCCACAATGAACTTCCAGCCCCTCACCAGGGACAGCCTCCCTGAGGCACCTGACCTGGCAGCATGGGTAGCCTATGGAGAAGATGCTTTATCAGCCCACCACTGGAGGAGAAGCACGAGCTTCCGGGTGTGATGCAGCTTGGCTAACCATTGCCAGGCCTGCCCACCAAGGGGAAACCTCAAGACACCATGTGTTCTAACTTAGCAAGGAAGGCAGTAAACGCCTTCTGGGCCTGGGATCTCTGCCTCAAGGCAGCAGTATGAGAATTCACTCATCCTGCTCGGCAAGGTCTCCTTTGAGGATGAAACTTTACTCATCATAGTCAACCACCTCCACTCTCAATCATTAGAGCACCTTAACCACTGATTATCATTGGAAAGGGCTCATTAAATCGCCAAAGAAAATCCAGCTCATTCTCTCCGTCATGCCATTCTCTCCATGGGTATGTGTGAGGACTCGCCATGTGGCATCTAGGGGCCAAGGTGGACAGAAAGCACATCACAATACAATAAGACCTGTCTCCTTCAGGTGCTCAGAGTTAGAGCAGGAAGCGGGGCCTCCTGCTCTCACGCACCAGCTCTCAGTGTGGACGAAAGCTGCCGAGGGAACAAATCACGTGTGCAGTGGCCGTGTTCCAGAGGGTGACAGCCAAGGGGAGAAAAGTGGTTGCAGTTGTCTTCATGGAAACAGAAGAGTGGGGGACAAGAGCCGTGATTTTTCAAGGTTTCCACAAATCTGTCCCGATCAGGGACTTCTTGGTTTGGGCCACAGTAGAGTGTGAACTGGATCACAACCAGGCTGCTCTGAGCCTGACGTTTGTTTATTACTTTCATTTAGCTGTCCTAGTAGTTGTCTTATCAACCTGTTCAGGCCCTGTGTTTGCCTTTGAGCAGATTGTTGTTTTCCCATCATCCCTGTATTTACTATTCTTTTTATTCTCCTAATCGTTGTTATAACAGTAACTATCATGTTCAACTTACAGAGGACAGTTCATCATTCTTGGGGAAATGTACCTGACACCCTTTCATGTTTCATCCAGCCCATTAACTCAGGGTCCTGTGATTGCCTGTCATGCTTCCAGGTGTTTGCAGAAGAAATTAACAAGAAGTAGAGGAAGTTATAGGGTGGCATGTGCTGTTCTGTTGTAATGTGTAGGGTTTTTTAAACATAGTTTTATGTAATGAATCTTCTAGGCAGGGAAATACATTTTTATTGGTGTCTTTGACATTCACACATTAAATATTTACGCGGATATGATGAAATTAGGAATATAGCAAGAGTTCCTTAGAGTCATTCAATAAATTTTATTATGTTCCTACTATGTATCAGTTGCTGTTCTTAGCACCAAGGATAAAACAGCTAATGAAATGACATACCTGCTCCTTTGGCGATGACTATCTAATGAAAGGAGATAAAGAATGAGCACATATATGATGTAGGTAGTGAAATATGCTAAGGAAAATATAATAAAATAAGGTAAAGGGGTCAGAGACAGTGTAGGTGCTATTTTAAATAAGGAGGTCAGGCAAGGCCTTTTGGATGAAGCAAAATAATTAACAATGTGGATTTCCAGAATCAGAGGGCTCCAAGAAGAAGAAGCAGCCAGCAAAGGCCCTGAGACAGCAGAGGTGTAGTGAGAGGAAGAGGCAGGAGGCCAGTGTGGCTGCAGTGGGGTTAGGGAGCAGGTGAGCAGTGGGAGAGGAGGCCAGAAAGGTGTTTGGAGGACATCACAGAAAGAACTTAGGGTCTCCTCTGTGGACTCTGTGCAGATTCTCAGAAGAATATGATATACTCCAAGTTCTTGAAGGCCCACTGTGGTCACTGTGTGGAGAATAGATTTAGGGAGGGAGGGGCCCACTGCAAGAACTCCTGACTCTTAGCAAGGCAAGAACTCATGAATCCTTAACTGTGTAACATATTGTTGATTTTTGGCATATATTTTCCTTCACTCGCATAAGCTATTTTTTTTCCTCCTGGGTGAAAATCAAGTTTCATACTCCATAGCTAACCACATAATCCAGACTTCCTTAAATAGGGTATAATGTTGACTAAACATACGTTGTCAATGTATTCTTTCCATCCCATCACCCTAACTTAAATAAAGAAATGCAAGATTCTTTTCTTTCTTTTTCTGCATAAAAGTCCTCCTAATAATCTCAAATTTCTGAAAGATTAGCATAAAACTAGCCTAGGAATGGAGAACTCCGCTTTATTAAATGTTCTTTTCTTTTCATAAAATCGTGCTTAATCATTTCTAAACTGTTCATGTCAGACTTTCAGAAGTTATCCTTGAAAAGGAATGTTTGTGATGGTATGTTCAAAGATTAAATCGAATTCAGAATTACAGCATCTGAAAGTTTCCAACTTTATTAAAGTAAGGTTGTTACTGAATTTCCACTTTAAAGTTGGCAAAAACTAAAGAAAACCAAAACAACATTTTATACATTGTTTTACTTGTTTATAATATTCAGTGCCCCTTCCTCCAGACCAGTTTTTGGGAAACACTAATACCTCCCTTCCTGCTAACATGGAGCTTGAGCATTGAACTTGCTCTGGTCAATGAAATGAGAATGGAAATGGCAGTGTCACTCCTGCCAGAAGCTTTGAAAGCTAGAACAGGCCTTGCCCTTGCTCTTCCCCTCTGCCATGATGCTGGCTTGTAAACTGTGGCTTGAAGGAGAAAAAGACCTTGGTTTTTTAAAAGATTTAAAGTTGGGGGTTGACTGATAAAGCTATATACCTTTATTTTACACTTTTTAAAAAATACACATACACACACACACACACACACACACACACACACACACACTAAAGGCCCATTGCAGGAAGATTCCTGCAATAGGGTTTCTTGTGGTGGTCTCTACTGCCCCGCCTGCTTCCCTCCCTTCTCTACCACCCTGCTTGCTTGCTTCTCCGAAGCTTCACTCTCTTCTGCAGAGTTTGGCTTCCTTCTACACTGTCTTCCGTCTTCACTCTGTGCCTGGATATGCAAATTAACCACCAGCTTGGTTGGGTTAATTTGAATGCTTACTCCTGATTGGCTGGTGGACACTGGTGGGTGTAGCAGAGGTATGATCAATTTGCATGTTTCTCTTTTATTAGATAGTATTACAGGCCCAGGGCATAAATTTGTGCATAGATGGGGTCCAGCCAGTCTGGCCAGGGGGAGGGAACATAGGCAGTTGGCTGGTCTGCCTGCTGGCCAAACTACTGGTTGAGGGGAAAATTTGCATATTAGCCCTTTATTATGTAGCATATACACTGAGTAGCTAGATTATTATGCATTCAGAGATTATAATAATATGGCCACTCAGTGTATATTTTTATTGATTTCAGAGAGGAAGGCAGAGAGAGAGAGATAGAAACATCAATGATGAGAGGGAATCATTGATCGGCTTCCTCCTGCACACCCCACACTGGGGATCAAGCCCACAACCACAACCAGGAATCAAACCATGACCTCCTGGTTCATAGGTCGATGCTCAACCACTGAACCATGCCTGCTGGACTATACTATACTTTTTTTTTTAAGTAGGGTCTGCTGCTTTCTTACAAATGAGGGCAGCCAGACCTGACCAGCAGAAAGAAACCTGGAGAGCTCTTTAGTGGCATGTTGAAGACTTCTTGATCTCAAGTGGTCTCTATGTTCTCTCCAGCTTAGTTACACTTTTGGGATTTTCTAAGCCAGAAAATCTCTAGGCTGAAATTTCATTTGTGACCTTCCCTTTCAGCATCTCAATCTGGAGCTAGTGACACAGAGTATTTCTCCGTCTCCTGAAAACGGTAACCTCAGTTTTGAATAAAGACCTGTTTGCACGAGAAGGTGATAAAGAGAGACTTCTGAAAGGCTGTGCCCTCCAAAGCCTGGGTGATGCTGGGGGTTGAGCAGGTCCCTATTATCCTGCTGCCTCCCAGATCCTGGGTTGAATGCTGATGAGGATTATTGATAGCTTCTTATTTCAGGGAGTGTCCTGAAGTTACTCAGAGCTCTCCCTAAATGTGAGAATATGTCAGATCATTTCTAATTCCCCAGCTTAAAGGTCCTCTGTAGCTCACCAAGGTGTTAATAGTAACAGCCTGAGCTAATTGGCAGGAACCAGCCCTGTCTGGCTCTCTAGCCCACTGCCTGTCTCTCTTCTCCTCCCTTTGCTCTGCTTTATCCATTCATATTGCTCTCCATTCAGTTTCCAAAACACAACAAAATATTTCTGATGTTAGAGACTGCAATTACTGTGTCTTCCCCCTAGAACATTCCTGAATCTTTACCTATTATTTTCTAAAGCATAACATCCTTCCTGAACAATTAGGGCTCCTGGGAAAGTGTTCTGAACACCATGCTCTCCACAGTCCAAGTGCTTACCAGCTCACAGGAGGGACCGCAAAGTAGAGAGGCAGGCCATTGCTCCCCACCAGGCCTGCAGGTACTGCCATGCTCACATCTTGTAGCGACCTGAGCAATGCTCCTGAAAACCACCTCCTGAACCAGAGGTGCCAACTCCAGGCAATATTAATAATGCACCCTTTTGTTTTCCAATGTCTGTGTCCCTTTGCACTTCAGTTTCCTATGCAGCGCTAAGTGCTATCTATTTAGCCAAAGTGAGAGGTCTGCAATCAGAAGGCAAGTCTCTTTATGATGCTGAGTGGAGGCAGTGACTTCCTTTAAGTAGCTGGGATGGCCTCCAGTGTAATTTCTCTTGCACTTCAGGTCTACCCTGACATGTAGCTATTTTAGACCATACATATGATTGCTGTCCTGTTCCCTAAAATCTACAAACAGATCTTGGTTTCCTTTATTTCTGAAGGCCCTCACCCCAAGGGGGAAAAAGGATAAGTTATATATATATATAGTATCAGTCAGCTTTTTTTTTATTGTCTAGAGTTTTACATATGTCTTCTTTTTCTCAAACTGACTATCCTTCCCTGCCATTCCTACCCCAAGCAAGCCCCCACCGCCTCAGTACCTGTGTCTATTGGATATGCTAATATGCATGCATACAAGTCCTTTGATTACTCTCTTACCTCCTACTCCCCTACTATTTGTCTCTGGATCTATTCTTGTTCATCAAATTATGTTGATCATTATATCCCACATATGAGTGAGATCATGTGATATTTATCTTTCTATGACTGGCTTATTTCAATTAGCATAATGCTCTCCAGTTCCATCCACGCTGTTGCAAATGGTAAAAGTTCCTCCTTTTTTATAGAGGCATAGTATTCAATTGTGTAGATATAGCGCACAGTTTTCTAGTCCACTCATCTGCTGATTGGCAATTAGCTTGTTAAAGGATAAATTATTTTATTTCTCATTTACTTTTTCAGATTCTTGAGCAACATATTGAGAACAAACCAAAAAGAAGAAGAAAAGAGTGTTGTCGAAAGGCTGTTAGCCCCATTGCCTTTACTTGGCTTTAAAGTGAAGAAAAGGGCCTTCTGGTGGTCCATTGCAAAGGACTGAAGAGAAATTTTTTTCTCCATGACATTCACATTCCATAGCCCATAGTGCTTCTCTCTACATTTTGCAATAGTGTACCAGATGGAGCAATATGCATATACTCACACACACACCTGCCAAACAAAGGTGGAAGGGCTCCTTCAGTGAACTGACAATATATTTTATTAGAGCTAAATTCTGGGATAATGCCTATAAAGGATTAAGCAGATATTTCATTCCCAATTAGTATCCAGAACTTAGGATGTTTCATACTTTTCAAAACTTCTGCTGGCATCAGCATTATCTCTATTTATGTACAATGAATCTTTCAAATTATTACAAACTATACAAAAATATTAGTATTACTATTACTAATAACAAAATATAACATTCTGACTGCTTATTTAGTGCCAGATATTAAACAATTCACACGAATTATGTGCTTTAATTTTTAAAATAACCCTATTAACTAGATGTGATCACTCTTATTATTAGAGATGTTATTATTATTAGAGATGTAAATAACTTCTGTTGGTGTCTCACAACTAGGAAGGAGTGGAGCAGAGTTCAAATACCAGTTACCTGACCCCAGGACCCAAGCTCTTAAATAGAAATTAGGTTGCCTATGGAAACCATGTGGAAGAGCAGAAAGCAGGAGAGCCAAAAGATCACCATTTAAGTAGGGCTAAAAGTAGTAACCATTTTGCCTCATAAACCCAGTTTTATCTAGCAGCCTCTCCCTCTCATGGCAATATAGGCTGGGACAATTTCCCAAAATTATTTCCTCATTCTTGGCTACTGTAACCACATTACGTCACTTGAGCCCCAACACACAGAAACAACCTATAAGTGGCTCAGTCTTCTAATGAAATCCTTTGGGTAATCCCCTAAAACTCACTGGCTGGAGTCCCAGAAGGAAACTTCTTATACTAAATTCCACTCTAAATTAAGTAATATTTTAGTAAGGAACCAGTTTACATATAGTATGTGTAAATGTCCCCCTCCCCACTTACAAAAGTGATGGAAATTCTGGATGAGACATTGCCACCAAGACAGACCACCTTCTCCATATCAGTGCTAAGGAACCTAAGAAATGTCACAAACTATTGTGGAGGAACAAAATCCTAACTAGCCCCTCGGAAAGCACCTCATGAATACTCACCCAGAAAAATGCACTCACGGCTTAGTCTCTAAACCTACAAAGACCAGGGTTCAAATAATTTATATTTGACTAAAGGCCTAGTACATGAAATTCATGCACTGGGGGAAGGGGTTGTCCCTCAGCCCAGCCTGCACCCTCTCCAATCTGGGACCCCTCAGGGGATGTCTGACTGCTGGTTGAGGCCTGATCTCTGTGGGACTGCTGGCTCCCAACCACTCACCTGACTGCCTGCCTGATTTCCCCCAACTGCCCTCCCTGCAGGCCTGATTGCCCCCAACTTCCCTCCCTCCTCTGCAGGCCTGATAGTCCCCTAACTGCCCACCCCTGCTGGCCTGATTGCCCCCTAACTGCCCTCCCCTGACAGCTTGATAGTCCCCTAACTGCCCTCCCCTGCTGGCCTGATCACCCCTAACTGCTATCCCCTGCCAGCCTGGTCACCCCTAACTGCCCTCCCCTGCCAGCCTGATTGTCTCCTAACTGCCCTCCCCTACCAGCCATCTTGTGGTGACCATCTTGTGACCACATGAGGGCAGCCATCTTGTGTGAGGTGTGATGGTCAATTTGCATATTACCTCTTTATTATGTAGGCTATCCACATAGCAGGGATCAGAAAATTCAGCTGTAAATATTAGAAAAGCAGCAAATGTGTTTTGTTTTGTTTTTTTAATATATTTTCATTGATTTCAGAGAGGAAGGGAGAGGGAGAGAGAGATAGAAACATCAATGATGAGAGAGAATCATAGACTGGCTGCCTCCTGCACACAACCAGACAAATGTTTTTCATGGGACTGCAAGATGAGAGCCAGGCACTAGTTCAACCCTAACGTGGTCAGACACCTGTGTGATCAGCTGCAAAAATCACAGCAGGCCTAGGGCTCCAGGCAGCCTCCTGGAAAAATGTGACAAATAGTCTAGCAGCCCACCGTGGGACATACCTGCATATACCAGGATGCAATTCTGCCCGGTAAGTATATTAATAATTTCCAAGGCCTGGCAATAACTCTTAGGATTCCTGGAACACAATATCCAGGGAAGCACTGGAACCCTGTAGGAAGAGGCATGCAGGCTGCAGGGACTGGGAATTCCCCACATGTAGCTGTAGAGACCCCTCCTGCAAACACCTTCCATTTCTTTAACCACCCTTAAATAATGTTGGAGATTGGGCTGAAAGTGGGAAATAAAATAATGCAGTCGATTCCTTGAATGGGTCCCCAAACATGTACTCATCACCACAGTATTCCTAGCACCAAAACTCCATCACCTCATGCCGTTTTTTCCCTCTTCCCTTTGGGAAGCCTCTACTCCAAATAAGTCCACCTCTCCACTTTTCTTCTGTACTGCATGTCCGTTTCTGCCTCCTGGGCTCTAGGGATGCTTTTTCCCTGACTGAGACACTCTGAACCCTCGCCCCCAGCTCACAGCCTGGTCCTTCATTAGATTCAATTAGACCCTGAGGTCAACTTAGTACAGATGAGAGGTCAGTAGTCTGAACTCTTTATCCTACTCAGCCCTTTCACCTGGTTAGTTCAAGTCAGGCTGTGGGAGGTACCTGTAAAGAGAAGAGAAAGCTCCCTTATCTTGTGGATGCTCATCTCTGAAGACTGGTGAACAAAGGTAAATGCAAGGGAGGTGTGTGAGGGACCAGGAAGTGTGTGAAACTCTGGGTAGAGCTTAGGACATGGGTCTCCACCATTCCAGGTGCTGGCACAAAAAAGTGGGCAAGTGGGGAATGTGGGGCTCACCTGAGGCTGCTCTAAAGCAACAAAAGGTGGCCAGTGGGAAAGGAGAGGACTGTTTTAGATCTGAAATGTTGTGCATCTAGGGGCTGCCTGCAGCAAGGTGATTTTCTTACTTCCTCCACAGCCTTTTAGACATGGTGAGTTCATACAGCAGAGTTCAGAAGAAGCTCAGCAGCTCCAGCCCTTCTTGATCTGACCTGATTCATACTTTCCCAGTGCTTGTTATCAGTGCTGCACACATTTGCCCTTAAATAGACATTTTTCTCTTGCTTGCCTTATGGGTGTGCACCATTTCTTCCCAATGAGTTTCTTAGTTTCTTGAAAGCAGGGCTGTATCCCTGAGCTTGCATGCCTGAGACTTAAGCACGTGTTAAGTTTATATAATTACAGATTCTCTAATAAGATGTAGCTTCTTTATTTGTTATTGTATCAGATAAAAACAGCAAGGTGGATTTTCATCATCTTTGCAGTTTTATTTTTTTTTCTCAAAACAACACAAACTTATTATCTTACCATTCTGGAGGCCACAGGTACAAAACGGTTCTTACTGGGCTAAAATCAAGGTATCAGCAGGCCTCACTCCCGGAGCCTCTTGGGGAGAATCAGTTTCCTTGTCTCTTCCAGCTGCTAGAGGCTGGCCACTTTCCTTAGCTAAAGGCCCCTTCTTCCTTCTTCAAAGCCAGCAACATAGCACCCTCAAATCCCTATCCAATTCTGACTCTCCTGCATCAGGATCCCTGTATTTTAGGCCCATATGAGTGATCCAGGATAATCTATTCTTCTCAAGACCTTTAACTTAATCACATCTACAAATTGCTTCCTGCCATATTCACAGACTCCAGGGACTAGGAAGGGCCATTATTCTGCCTGTCACACAGTGAGGAGCTGTTACTATCCAAGTCTGAAGAAGTCTGAAAGAGAATGGGTTCTGGAACCCAGAATGAGGGATGGCAGTGGGAGGTCTAAAATGGGACTCAGGGTGGTAGTGGGGATAAATACCAGACCTCAGTCCTGTCCTACTTTACAGAGTGGTTTTGAAATATTCTGACTTAAAGTAGAAACTACACAGCATACATCTAAGCCTGACTTCAGGAGTCTTGGGTGAAGAGAGTCTCCCTGAGACTTTTAGCACAATGGCGAGAGTAGACTCACTGGATTGAGGTCCCAGTGCTACCCTGTACTGGGTAGGTGACCCTGGGCAAATGCCTTCAGCCTTTGGTGTCCCCATCTATACAACAGGGAGAATGATAAGAACACCTGGCTCACAAGGTGGTTGTAAGAATTTAATGAATTTGTATTCATGGAACACTTAGCCTAGCTAAAAATGAGCATTACTGTCATTCTTCTTTAGAGAGGTTGCAAATGGATCTCAGTTTCAAAATAGAGGGTATGAAATCAAATACCCAAAACCACAGGTCCTGATTTCAGACAACTTCTTTCTCATACTGGGTAATTGTATATAGACTCCTTACACTATAAGGCTTAGAAAGCACAGAGCAAGCAGGGTTTATGCATTTAACTTGTGCATCTGGAAAGGCCAAGCAGTGTTCAAAATGTCCTTTTCGAATTGAAGCAACAACACTGTGATGGGTTTACAGTATGTCCACAAAGTCTTTGATACTTCTCCCTTAAAGAGGCAAAGCCTAATCCCCCTCCCCTTGAATATTGGCTGGACTTAGGGATTCACTTCTAATGAGCAGAATAAAGGAGAAGTGATGGTGGACAACTTAAGGGACAGGCACTGAGATATCTCCTTGCTCCTCCTCTTGGGTCACCCATGAGGGGCAAGTGAATGCCACATCCTGAAGACACTCAAGCAGCATATGGAGAGGCCTATGTCCTGAGGAATTAAGGCCTCTTGACAAGAGCCATGTGAGCATACTATCTTGAAGACATGTCTTCCAGTCCCAGTCAAACCTTCAGATGAATGGAGCCTCTGTTGACATTCTGCCTGCAGCCTCATGAGATACTAAGCCAGACCACCTCCAGAAGCCAAGCCCAGATTCCTAACCCTCAGAAAATGAGATAATAAATGTTGTTGTATCCATTTACTAAGTTTGGGAGGTAACTTGTTATGCAGCAATCAAAAACCAACAGGAGTTCTTTTGTTAATAAGATACCAGTCAATCTGTTCTTTTCCCGTTATAATCTTGAAACTTGTGCCACAATCATGCATATATGAGTGTTCGTGCACATTGATCAGTGAGTCTGAATCCTCTGAAGTTTGTAAGGTACTTTCAATGTGGAAATGTGTATGTCCCGTGAGCTGAAGAGACATCTAGGGAGTTTCCTTTGCACAATCCTTTTGCAGATACCTGCCTTGGGATGGTACTGGTATAGTTTGCCCTGTTACTGCATGTGGTCAGCAGACCCTTTGCCAAAACCTTAAGAGAATTTTCCTAATTCATATTGAAACAAATCCCAAATTTAACGGAACCTAACCATTACTCTCTGGCAATGTCTCACACACATATACACACAAACTTACAAAGGACTGAAGTTTATTCATTCATCCATTACTAATTCTGTCGAATAAAGCTGGAATATGCTAATTAACCCTCATGCCATCACAAAGATGGCGGCACCCACCATCTTTGGGCTACTGGACTGTGAGAGGAGGCAGCCCAGGCTGAGGGACCCGCCCCTCCAGGACATAAATTTTCATGCACCAGGCCTCTAGTAAATACATAATTTATAATGGATTTACCAGGCACCAATCTTTACAAAGATGAAAAAGCATAACCTGTGCCCTCTGGGACCTAATAAGATAATCACCATAATGTGGGTGTGTCTGGATGGTGGTGGAGCAGCATTATGGCACTCCTGCAGGACGGTGGGGAGAATGCATGGCTTTAAAAAAGAGCAAGTGTTTGCAGACTCCATTCTAACCTTTAAAAAGGATTTTGTAGCAACTTCAAGACCCCTACCCTTACCCTGAGTGGAAATCCAGAAGAAAGAGAGCATGATGTTGCTGATCTGCAGCATTATACGATGCCTAGTGGAGTATTCCAGTTCAACAAAAGTGCCAAATCATAACAACCATAATCCAGGACATCGATATTGGCCCTGAGCACCCCCTCAGTTCCTGTTAAAGGCTGCAGTCAAGTGCTCAGGGCCAGTGGAGTTGCCACATGCATTTCTTTTCCTTGGCAGGCTTTGTTCAGGTCAGTCTGCAAGGTCCACAATGCTGCCTGGGCTCAGAGGCCGGCAGTGCTCCTGTAACAGGTGGAAATATATATCAGTGAGAGCCTCACAGAGTGTTTATTCACTTGCCAGATTTATTTATCAGGTGTGGGATTGAAAGGATTTCCCCACAGGATATGTAGAGATTAGTGCGCAGCAAAAATGCTTTTTCAACAAACGCTTCCACTGATCAGGTCTTGGTTTTCGTATTCTAGCAGAATGTGCCGGCTGCCCTTCACTGGCATTTCCGGCAGGAACAAACATACAGGCTGACAAACAAAGCAGGCTGAAATGTGGACATCTATCCATCACTCTGAAGAGCATCTGTTACCTGTTACAAGCCCACAGGCATATTTCAATATTATGTCAGATTAGAACGTTCACGATGGAACAATTCTAGGTCTACCTGAGCCTAAAACATCCGAATGGGAAGGAGCATTTCTTTTGCCCACTGCTTTGTCTACCTGAAACCAATCATCAGAAGCTTCTCAAGCCCATGCTGGGTCTAAGGAATATGTTTATTAAGAATCAGCCACGTGTAAGCTTAAAAATGTAACTGAACCTTCACGGATCTTTGAAGGGCAAGTCCAGAGAGAGCAAGGAGGAGGTTGCTCCAGCACGCTTCTTCCATACTCTCTCTTTTACTGCCAAAGCAACCAGAAGATTGAAAATGTTACCCCCTCATCTATCCTAGTTGATGCTAAACATCTGGATGCTACATAATAAGCCATCAGGGTCATTTCTCTTGCTTTCCTTTGTTCTCTTTAAAACAAATAGTGCTAATAGTTAAATCTGTTTCTTTTTTACTCTAAATTTTATATATTTTTCATAAGCTTTTTAAACAGACTTGTCTTGATTGTTATTTTCCATTAAAAACTGTGTAATAAATTTCAGAGAGGAAATCACTAAAATAAAGCTAATAACCAAAAAGGTTATATTTGATCCTTCCTCAGAGTCCTCAGATTTCCATTCACTATAGTGAATGGCCTCACCACAGTCAGGAAGATACCGACATGCCATGGTCATCAGACCAAAGACCTACACTTTGAAAGACACCTACTTCTGCACAGTGACTCAGTTTTGCACAAAGGGGGATGATAACAACTCAAGGACTTTCCTTTTGTTTGGTTCTTTGTAATTATTCAAAGCATCTGGAGACAGACAGAACAATGGACTAAAAAACACTCTCAGGACATAGGTTGACCGTAAGATTGTCAAGTTCCTATTCAAATATTCCTAAAGCCAAGAACGAATGTCCTGGCTCCCGCTGCATCACGCTCTCCCTTGTCCACCCTGCTCCAGGCCGCCTTTAATTTTTCAGGAACTGGTGTGTCTTTCTCTGCTCACTGGACTCTATTTTCACTTCTCTGGCTACTCTCTTTTCTGACTCTTGCTTACTCCTGTAGCTCACTTACTGCCATCCATTCATTTACCCCTAAAGAAACAAGCATGTAAGCAAAACAGTGACCCTCTGTGTCTCAGGCATGGGGGCAGAAACTTTCTCTTGTTGAGGAAGGTATGATCTTTACAATAGTACAGAAAAACTGAGGCTTAAAAAGACTAAGTAACTTAAATACTAAGTGGATAAGTTGGAATTTGACCTCAGTCTACAAGTAGAGATGGTAGTGTAAAATCGTGGTTAAGACCTTGGCTTTTGAAGTCAGCAGATTTGGGTGCAAATTTGAACTTAATCCTGTACCACTGAACAAATCATTAAATTTCTCTCAACCTCACTTTCCTTATCTGTAAAATGGAGGTCATAATGAAAGCGTCTCCCTAAGATTTTGTGATAATGAGAAAATGATTGTAAAGTATTTGATATAGTGACTAGCATGCTATAGGCTTTCAGTAATTATTGGTCATTATTATTAGTATCCATTAGATTTGCTATATTGCACTCCATTGCACAACTTCCACAAAAACACTCTGCCTTTTGCTATTAGGCTTTAAACAAAATATCTTAATTTATTCTACATATAGTGACAAATAACAAAAACCCAATGAAGACTTCTTAAAACATAGGGATTTTGATTGCTCAGCAAGAGGTCTGAAAGTAGATGGTCCTAAGGTAGGTTTGGAGACTTAAAGATACCAATGAGAAATCAGACTCATGTATTATTCCTCATGATTACAACATGATTGTCACGGCTCCAGACATCATATCCTCATGTGATAGAATGGAAGGCAAGAGGATAAAAATAACTTTCTCCTCATGTTTCTCTTTCCTATCAGAAAGGAAGATGCTTTCAGCAAACTTTACCTTACATTTCTTTGATCAAAAGTGATTATATCTATCCTTAAACCTGGCAAAGGAGAATGGGATTGCCTGGTTCCCTACAAACTTTTTTCTGTTAAGGGCCAGATAGTAAATAATTTAGTCTTTGCTAGTGAGAGGCTCTCTGTCACAACTACTCATGAAAGCAGCCGTAGATAAGAGGTAAACAAAAGGGTGCCTGTGTTCCAATAAAATTTTATTTACCAAGAGTTGGCAGCTGGATTTGACCAATCCCCGCCTTAGAGCAATCATGATTCAATGCTGTCCCTGAGTGCATGGCTGCACAGGTTAACATTGGCTCCATTAGCAAGGAAGAAAGGGGAATGGCTGCTGGTAGAGTATCCCACAGCACTCCCTGGAAAGAGGAGAGATTCAAGTCGTGAAGAGAAGATCTGGAACTCTCAGGAAGCTGGAGACTGCACATAAAGACTCAAAATGAGCACATTATCTGAGGGCTTCCTGGTGTCTATACTAATGGTTCAAACTGCTTTGGAAGAGCCCGAGGATTCCTTAGAGGTGCCAGGAGTGTGTTAGTCAGGGATCCCAGTCCCAGGCTTCCTCACCCATGACTTTGGCCAGAGACCTTTTACTTTTATCTGCTCTCCATATTGTTTCTGTTTTAGGATCCTATGTAGGAGGGAGCAGAGAAAAATCTCTAGTGGTAAAAAAAAAAATTAGAAATGACTGGCCTAGAAGATAAAGATTCAATCTGTTCATCAAACATCCTTTTCTAATTATATCTCCCATGATTTCACTAGATAAACTCTGCCCCCAAGAGACGCTCTCTTCAAGTAGGTCAAGTATTTCTCATGTTATTCTACTCTTGTACTTCTTCTTCGGCCTTGAACCCTGGCTTATTTGCATGGTCATGACTGCCCTCTTAATTCTACTCAAGTAGAAAGTTTTCCCAACATGCAGGCCTCTTTGTCAGGTTAACATACCTATACTTACTATGTGCAAGTCACCAAGTTACATACTAAATGAAAGAAATACAAAGAAGCAAAAGAAAGTCTCTCTCTTCACATTTCATAATCCAGTTGTATTGAAATAATGTAAATGAAAGTTGGACATAAAGTAATAAGCATGATTAGAAAATGCATGTATTTTTCAAAAGAACATATATTTCCCAGTGAGTCTTACCCGGCCAAGATTCCTTGGAATACATGTGTTCTAGTAAGGCTGCCATGACTCATCTTTTGGGGGGGATTTTCTTCTTTGGACTTACATTTAGACCCAGTTTTTAAACCACTGAAGAAAAACCAGTTTCGTTCCATTAGAATGCACCCTATTTCTTTTTACCAAAAAATGGTTTCTCTTAGCTAGATCACTGCTTTTTGACTGAACTCCAAATGACTTATGGAAGGTTACAAACATCATGTCCATCTTCAACAGAGCAGTTGCCAGCATGGAGCCAGATGTGCCACAGGTTATGATGCTGGTTGCTCAAAAGATGCCTTCACTGTCCATGGTGATGCTCTCTCTGCATGGGACCACACCCCTGGGAGCTCCTCCAGCTGGCACAGTCAGGAAAGTTCTCAGACAGGGCAATTAGACTCGGGCCTTCAAACCAGGTAACAGAAAAAAAGATTCACAGATGAGGAAGCACTTTAGTTCCACACCTAGACTCCAAAGTCTGGATTCCAATCCTGAGTTTGCATTTACAAACTACAGACCTTACACTGTTTACTTAATCTCAGTGGATCTCAGCCTCCTCGTCTACAAAATGGGAATGATAAAACTATCTCTCAAGGCCATTGTGAGGACTAAATGAGTTAATCTATGTAAAACAGCAAATGCGACATGAATAATATATTTGCTGCTGTCCATGTTATTAATTGCCACCTGGGGATGAAGTCTCATTGACAATCTTTCCTGGCAATCTCAGGGATTCATGAATCGCCTCATTTTTCAGATATTAAAACGCTTGTTCTAATCAAAATTTAAAACTTGACCATCTTATGTATCAGTGACAGCTGGAGATGGGCTTAGGCATGGGAATTTGCAGGTGAGAGGACATGATCTGTGTTGGTTCCTTCTTGGATCCTCAGCCTTCTCCAATCACTGGTTGGTGGTACAGGTCTCTCAGGACCCAAAGAAAAAAACTCTTCCAGGGCTCACTTGTAATTAGAGATTGGTGGCAAATGTACAAATGCTGATTCCTTTTCTTGTGGGAAAGAACTCCTGAGGGTTTTTTCCATGCCCCTCCCTCCACAGCTGGAGGTCCCGTCCAGGGTAGCCTGTGCTGGCTGGCTGGCCCTGCCCCTGCCAGGTGAAGTAGGTCCACTTTGTCAACAGGAAGACTAACTAACTAGTGCATGTTTACCTTGCCAACTCTTGGAAGTAGAGGCTGTTCCAGATATCTCCTTCTCCCACCACAGCAAACAGCTTTCTCTGCCCTCAGGTTGCATAGATCCCTGTGTCCCTCAAATCCAGGAGACACCAGGCGGTTCTCTGGAGCCCTCCTCACTTATCTCAAAGTAGATGAAAAAGCCAACATGTAAAAAGTTCACTGCTGGCTTCTCCTGGATCCTTAGATTCCTTTCAATCATACAGCCTCAGGTGAGGTATTGAAGGGGGTTTAAGCAGCAGTAGGGGACATAGGTCTAGTCACAACCAAGGAGAAAAAAGGATGCCGTGAGCAAGAGAAATGTGGACCCTGCAATGCCTCACACACTAAATGAGGACTCCTGGCGCCTGCAGCGGTGTCAAATGAGGTCAGAGGAGCTTATCTCTCCGTGTGCCTGGAATTAAGGGCATCCAGGGACAGCTTGCAGAGCAGGAGGCTCCCCGTGTCCTCCTCTCCTTGAGCCGGCCAGGATCCCATGACATGGGTGCAGGGGATGATTTCACCTCGGAAAGGGAGACTGTGGGTTGCTTCTCTGTTAAGAAGGCTCTCAAAACACAAAGAATAATTATCGGATTGCTGTGTGTCTCTTTAAGAATCAATTCTCAGCATAAGGTCCCTAAAACAAAACAAACAAAACATTCCCTGGAAAACCTCAACAGACCTGCTTCAGTTACAGGCCCAAATCCTGATTCTGAGTTGGGGACAAAGGAAGATGCCATGAAGGGGCTATGAAGACCAGGGGATCCCCGAAATCGGAAGGCTGCGGACGGGCGGCCTGGGGGAGCCCGAGGCCCGGCTGTGTTTGCATTCATGAAAACTTTTGCAGGAGGTCAGCGTAGGCATCTACCAAACGGCGCAGCTGGCGCGGACCCCGGCGGGCACAAACAGCGCGGCACTGCCACCTTGTGGGCGGCGGCGGCGGCAGAGGAGCAGTCAGCGGGGCGGGCGGCGGAGGGCCGAGGGTCTCTCTGGTGTCTGCGGAGCCCGAGCCTAGAGGGGGTGGGGGGAAGCGGGGAGGCGAGGTCCGGGGGCGGGGCGCACCGGCGCCGGTCACGTGGGTTAGCAACAGGCAGCAGCCAATGGGAACGCGAGTCAAGCGATACTGGCGCACCGCCCTCGGGAGGGCGGGCTGGGAGTGGAGGCTTCCTCGCCGCCGCTGAGTAGGGCCGGGAGGGGAGGAGAGGGTGCCTTTCAGCCGGGAGCTCCTCGCGCGGAGGGGGCGAGCAAAGCATTGAAAATAGGAGCGTCTTAAAATAGGACTTTCCCTCTCACACTCCAAGGCGGTGACCTCAGGGCGGCGGGTGGAAGCGGAGGAAGAACAGGCGGGGGGCCCCCTCACCACCACCCCGCCCGCCGTCTCCCCTCCTCCGCCCACTGCACCAGCCACTTGTTGCGGTGCCAGCGACTGGGGGCTGGAACTGCCGCTTGGATCCATTAAGGGGCTTAAGACAAAAAGCATGATGAGGTTCCTGGCCGTGGCTGATCGTGCTGGTAGCGAAGACCGTGGCTCCTCGCGAATCCAAGACTTGGCCCCAGGAGGCCAAAGCAGCTGGAAGTCAGGAATCGAGTCAAAGGAAAAAATCAGCTTCGTAGTTGGTTTTAATTATTGTGAATGGAAAAGCCACATCCAAAAGTACATCCCATGACTTGTACAGTAATTCCACCGTGACATACACCAGCCCGCCCCTGAGCGCCGCGCCGGGGAAGGCGACCACAACACTCCACGCCTGGGCTGTGTCCCGGACACGGGGGGACCCACCCAGGCCGCCTGGTTTCCATCAGACCCTGCCCCTCTGGCCTCCTGGGCAGGCACGCGTTTCCTCCCGCTACCAGGGTGTGTGTGTGTGTGTGTGGTTGCCTTATAATGAATGCTCTTTTGCTTCTTTTGTTGTGTGAAAGTTCTCCTTGTGTTTTCTTTCTCTGAGACGAATCCGAAGAACAGGTGTCTTCAGAAGGGCATCTAATGCATTGCCCTGCCTCGAGGCTTTTTGAAAGACTCTACGCTATGATACTGTGGTGAAGTGGGATAAGAGTATCCCAATTTGCGGGATCTCGCCATCCTATTCTTAAAGTTCCCTAGAGAAAGATGTTGTGCAGTGCTCTTTGATAATCTACAACAAATGCTGACCACTCTGGGTAAGATGTAATAAAAAGTTTCTGATCCCAAGGCTTATTTGTTCCTGTTTGAGCTCATTCATGGTCAGGCTACCCCAGAGGGGAACTGAACATTTGCCCAGCAGCTTATGGGCAGGTTGTGCACTTCTCTCTGTCAGTGGTGGCAGCTGACACTGGGAACTATGCCTGGGACCCAGGCACCATGGGGATTGGCCAGGGCAGGGCAGCTTTGAGTAGTGACCCGCTCATGTTTTCTTCCTTCCTTCCAGCACTGCCAGTTGAGTTCTTGGGTTCAATCAGTGAACAGGCCCGTGCACTTACACTGTGTGGAAACAAACCTATATCTGGTAATTATGTTTATGCTAATTTGACAAATACTGGATTTTTAAATATATACCCTAGTTCTTGACCAGCAAAGGGTTTTGAAGCTGTAAAGAGGATTCAGCAAATATTTATAGAGCTTCAACTAGGAGCACACCTTTGTTTGGGTCCTGGAGATACAGCTTTGCAGCAAGGAACTTGCATAAAGAAGTAGACTCATGAGGAAAGGAAGGGAGAATGGATCAACCTGTTTTCATTGCAGGAGTAAGTCATCTACTCCACATTAGTTGATTATTGCTTTCTCTTTTTCTGACCCCTCAAATTCCTATCTTTTGGTTCCTCTTCTTTTGGGGACTTATCTGATCATGGAGCAATAAGGTCACTCACATGTTTAATATGAAATAATGTGATGAGACAGGAAGAGTCACAAGCTAGGAATAAAAAATATATACTTGGTACCAATCTGGCTCTGCCACTTGATGAAATCCATAACTTTCTACACATAACTTAAGATTTGAATCTTGGTTTCCTTATCCCTAAAATGGATGGTTCTTGCTTTTCAATCATACAAGGTCACGTCTCAAGATCATGCACCATTTTCTCATCTGTAAATTAAGTTGTTTGAACTAGATTTAAGGTTTGCAAACCTTCTGTAGAAGTGGATTCATCTTTTACAATAAACTCTAACATAAAATCCCAACATATGAAACAGATGAAGACTTGCTCGCTCCTGTGGCCCTGAGGAAGAAGGCTCCAAGTCCTACATACTCTCTTCCACTAGCTATAGAAGGCCCTTGAGGCACCTTTGCACCCTAGGGTTCCACTAAACACAATGCGAAACTCACTGTGCTAGATGATTCTTTTGTAATGTACCTTCTAGTTCTAAAATTCTATAAGTCAGAATTTTCTAACATTGTGTTTTCTATGATGAGATCTAACCCCTATTTTTTTCATCATTTAGTAATATGTTGTGGGAGATAGTTACCAGTTTTACTGAAACCAAAACACATTTCATTACCCTCTCCCTGTTTGTGAAGTCAATCTTTCTGCCACAAAATGAAATTAGATTTTGATGGATTATGGTATTGTGTAATGAGAAAAACACCAGATTGGGAGTAAGAAGACAGTTCTAACCCTGGCCCTGCTTTTAACTATCTTCACAACCTTGATGAAATCAAAGACCTTTACTTACCTATCCAACTCTTTTAAATCAGGAAGTTGAGTGATTTAGTAATCATAGACACTGGGTCATTTATGGACCTCACACCAGAACAAGTTTCTTTAAATTAACTCTCAAATTTCACCCTGCCTACAGTCCAAGTTACTCCATCACTCTTTCATATATATATTCACCCTATTTAAAGAGGAAGGTGAGGTAAAGGCAAATTAGGTTGTAAATGACACCACGTGGACATGAAGCTAGAAATATCAATTGGATCATTGTTTTGTTTGCACAGGTGGTTGGAGCCTACAGTGTGCCTTGACCCCAACTCACCAAGCAGGAGCCATAGCTCCATAATCAGGGTTCTGCCAGGCATTAAACAATATGGCCATTCCTATGGGCAAACCAGGAAAATCCCAATTTGGAGAATATTTAAAGAAATAGTTTCGTTTAAGGACCCAGGGGTTGAACCAAAAGGTGTGATCCCACAAGGTACCAAGAGCATGATTCATTGCCTCCAAGTATGCATGTCCTGGGAAAAGGCAACAGACCCTCCCTGGGAAGCCAGGAAGCTTTAGGGGTGGACACAAAAACAACAGCGCTGGTCATGGCTGTGACTTGGTTATAAGTTAACTTTATGGGTCACTGAGTGTCTGGAAACAGACTGTAAAAGAAGAAAGGGTGGCCCAAGCAGCTTTGTGTTGGAAATGGCTGTGACCAGTTGCTTCTGGAAGGGAGATGTATTGACTGCAATAAAACTTGATGGGTTCAGCACTTGTCTGTTAAGGCTGGAATCGGAAGTAAACTTTGGACCTAAGTAATTGGTATGAAGCTGTGCTTAAGAGCAGCAGCAGAGGGGATTTTATTCCAAGCAGTAAACAATATGGTATCCAACCAATGCACAAGTTCCACTTTCTTGGTGACCTCTAATCCCACAATCCTATTGGCAGTCTTCTAGGTTAATCCCATAGTTCAAACAAGTTGGTACAGTTTGACTTTCACTAATCTGACTTCTAAAAAAAAAAAGGCTCCTTGTTCTTGGAATAGCAAAACATTTAGGGTAAAAACAAAACGTCAGCTTGCTATCCTTAACTGTGCCTGTTTTGGGGAAAACAATGCATTGTCTTTAATATTAACTGTTATTCAAAAGCATCAACTCTAACTTTAGCTTTCTTCAGTTAGTTAACAATTATTAATTAAGCACATACTTGCACAGATCTGATGACATAAGTTGAAGGCAACAAATAACACAAGATCATATTTAAGTTCATTCATCTGAAATATTTTGAATCATACACACCATTTTTTTTCCTGGTTTAGGGAGGCACATTTCAAATTTGACTTAAAGTATGATGTAGAAAGGCATTGAACTGTGTTTCAGGAGGAGAACAGTTAATCTTAAATATCAATCAGAACATTACATTCACATCTCTGAGCCTCACGTTTGTTCATCTGAAAAATGAGGGAAGCTAAACTGGGTCATAGTCTATATCACAAAGCTTAACTATAATAACAGCTCATGTTTACTGAGTCAAGAACTTTGTATTCTTTATCAGTTTTTCATTATAGAAGCCCTTTGATATATATATTATTATTTCCCCTACTTTTCAGATAAGGTAACTGAGCTTAGAGAGGTTTTGAAATTGGTCCAAGGTCACACAGTTAGTGGCAGATCTGGCATTTGAACCTAGTTTTGCCCAACTCTCAAGTTGTACTCACCCTTTTCATACTAATGAACTGCCTTAGAGTTCATTTAAAAAGGAAAACTTAATTTTTTCCTTATATCAAATTTTCACTTTGACTTCCTTGGAGTTAGTTGCTCATAGAGATCACACCTACCTACATTGGTTACTTCTCTGTGATCTTTAGAGTCTCCCTTCAGTGATTGCAGAAGCAGAAGAGGGTAGAAGCATTTACTTGGAAAGAGGGAGCTATTTCACCGACAGCCTGCCCACCCCTGTGAGAACTGAGTAGGAGATTAGACTAGTGACCGTGCCCCAACATTCAGAATCCAGGTGGCAACAGCTTCCCCAAAAAGTCCTAGCTAGGAGTGACAAGGAAAACTCAATGATACCTGACCGAGACCTTCCTGTTACATCCTCTCATACATCCCTTAAACTAAGCCTGGCTTCTAAATCTTCCAGTCCTTTCCTAGTTATCATCGTGCCATGAATAGCTAAGGAATAGCAATGGAACCCTCTTTCTCAGGAAGCTGGAGTGTCCAGAACAGGGCATGGAAAAGCCCAGTTTGGTTTCTGATTTCCCCACACCTGAGGTCATTGCTCCTTCATAGACACAAAGTGTCTACATGATCCAACAGATGAAGCACTATTTAGATAAAGCACTACATGCCATGTGACTGAAGACCAGGGGTCTCTGGAATGAAATTATCTTGCTGATGCAAACAGAATTTCCACAAACCTTGGGGAATGTTTGGTTTCTACAATGTTTAAGACTAAAAATAGCAGTTTTTACAGCAAGGGACAATCATGGTGGAGAGACACATCACACAGTCCCTGCTCTGCAAAGCTCACTGTCTCTCAGGCCGGCTGGGGCTTTGTCCTTCCCTGAAGCATCCAAAAGCCACTTATTTCAAGACCAGAAAGATAAGAGAGGTAAGTATATATATATTTTTTTACAGTACACAAATGATTAACATTTACTTAATGGATTAAGTAGAAATAATCAGTTGAGGAATGTCAACCTCAAGAAACTGCACATTTTGTCTTGAAAATACTGGAACTGTCAGAAACAATAAAAAATCTTACTCATTTTCAAGAAAGAGAAAGCGATTATACCTATTCTCAAGAATAAAGTGGAAGAGTTAATTCTCCATTACTTGTTTATATTAGATTAATTTTGAGTCTGTATGATGGATATAAATTATACTTCTGCCAATAAATTCAATTTTGCAGAAAAGATGTACTTCTCCTCTGGTCTATTTTTAGTTGCTTAAAAACTGCCCCACATTTTGCTGACCACACATGTATTATACAAACCCCCTGTCAGTTCCCTGAGGTGATAATTACTATTTGGGGAATCCCTCTGGAGGGATGAGTGAATGTTCCAGTGGAAAGAACTCTGACTTAGATGCTCAGAGAGTGAGAATTGATTCCAGGTCTGCCCCTAACTAGATGTGAACTTACAGACAAATTACTTCACCTCTCTAGTTCTGTGCAAAGCAAGGGAGCAAAATTAGATATCTTTCTAAGATTCCTTCCAGCTCTAAAACCTGGTCTTTGTTCAATTCTCATGAAGAAAAGGAAGGATTCCTTTCAGTATGAGAACCCTGAATTGACTGGGAGGAATGGAAAAGAACACTCAGAACTGGAGGCTGAGCTTGGGACCCTGGAAACAAGTACATAAAAAACAGGCAAGGGCAAAAACTGCTGCCTAATTCCCAATAAATGCCCTAGGTAGATTACAGCTAAAAAGAGCTGCTTCTGGTTCCATCTGGAGCACACATTGAAGACTGGTGTTGTGGGATTCTTGGGGTATGACATTGAATAGACCCATTTATTGTCCTCTGATTCAGTCACGAATATGTTCAGCAGGAAAAGGGCTAGTGCCTGGCTGGAGGGCTCAGTTGGTTGGAATGTCATCCATAAAAGAATGAAGGTTTGATTCCTGGTCAGGGCACATACCCAGGTTGCTGGTTCTATATGTGTGGGAAGCAACAAATTAATGTTTCACTCTCACATCTATGTTTCTCCTCTCTCTCTCTCTCTCTCTCTCTCTCTCTCTCTCTCTCTCTCTTCAATAAAAGCATGTCCTTGGGTGAACATTTAAAAAAAAATTAAAAGAGCTAGTTAAAAATAAAAGCAAGAAAGAGAAGTTCAATAAAGAATGATTCCTCTGGTGAGAAGAGACCCATCTTCTATCCCAGTGGCAATGGAGACTGCTTACAGGGCTATGTGCCTTGTTTGTGATGAAGGAGCAGAGAGTCAACACATGTACTAACAATAGCTGAGCCCCTTGGAAAAGCCTCACTCCTTGGAAATGTGTCTCTGCTTAGATGCTAGATAGCAGCAACTGTGGAAGCAGCCACATTTTGTTGACCACACATCTACAAAATGTTCCAGTTTCTGCACCCAGACTCCAGGTGCAGAGAAAGAGGAGCCCTTGGAAAGAAGGAAGGGGTGTTCCAGCAAGTCTGTACATGGATAAATCACACGCAATGCTTGCTTTCCTTTCCCTGCAGTCAATGTTCAGGATTCTCCTTCTCTAGGTTCCTAGGGCCTTACATTAAAACCAAAATCCCTTGCCTGGCTTGGTGTCTCAGTGGTTGAGCATCATTCCATGCACCATGAAATTACTGGTTCGATTCCCTGTCAGGGCACATGCCCTGGTTGTGGGCTCCATCCCCAGTAGCATGCAGGAAGGTGATGGATGTAACTCTTTCATATTGATGTTTCTCTCTCTCTCTCGATTCTTTTCTCTCTAAAATCAGTAAAAACATATCTTTAAAAAACAAACAAACAACAACAAAAACAGAGTGCCTACCAGCCACCCACCAATGGGGCCTTGGCATTCACTCTATGTTGCTATTCCACACCAGGGCTTCTCCTGGCTATGAATTATTCTCAAGGTGGGAGATGGAGAGAATAGAGAGTGAGAGACAGAAACTGTAGTCTTTCACAGCCAAACCTTGGAGGTGATATAGCATTGCTCTGCCATATTCTATTTATCACACAGACCAACTGTGGCATAGTGTAGGGGACAGTCACATCCTGTGAATACTGGGTATGAACTCCAGGAAGTAGGGATTGTTGGGGATCAACTTGAAGGCTCGCTACCACAACTACCATGGGGCCTTCCTGGCCCTCACTTTCCTAAGTCCAGCCAACTTAGTGGGTTTTCCTTCTCTTCTCCTTATTCAACTTTTCTCCTCAAAGCAGTGAACTCTTCCCCTAATCTTTATTTCTGTCTATTCCTATAGGACAGGAACATTGACCCCCAACAGGCATTTCCAGAGCAATTCTCTCTCTAAGAGGAATTGTTAGTAAATGTTTTTTAAATAGCAAGTTATTTATCCTGTGTTATAGTTTATGTATGTATTTATTTATCTACTGGCCCATGATAACAAAAGGGAAAACTTTAAATAATTGTAAAGCACTGAATGTTTTTAAAATTCTTCTCCTAACTTTTTCTGCTCCCTACCCAAGATCATAGTGCCTCTTTCCTGTGAGAAATATTTATTCCTTGGAAGCTGGTGAGTTTACATGTCCCTGTACACATTTCCCCCTCCTGTTTCCCATGCCTCATTCTTTCCAAGCAAAGGGGAAAGACACTGTGGCTCTTAAACTGGCTGAATCTGGATAGAGAAAGCAGAGGAGAGCTGCCCACCTATGCCAGGTGGAGACATCTGTAAACTTTATTTGCACTAACATAAATGCAGGTGGCGGGACACAGACAAGTCATTT
This sequence comes from Lasiurus cinereus, assembly GCA_011751065.1. Classification (NCBI taxonomy): domain Eukaryota; kingdom Metazoa; phylum Chordata; class Mammalia; order Chiroptera; family Vespertilionidae; genus Lasiurus; species Lasiurus cinereus. The sequence goes on from JAAGEH010000392.1 coordinate 11,143,142, forward strand.
TCCTGAGACACTACTTAATGAAGATGTTGTGAGAATTAAATGGAACAACACAGATAAAGTGCTTAGAATGGCACCTGGTACCAAGTACTAGTAAGTGCTTGACTGCTATGAACTATTGTTCTTAGATAAATGAAGCAGATGTGCATACGCTTTGGTTATGAACATTTATGTGTCAGTACTAACCACAAACAGATCATTACGACAGTCATTTTTTCTTCACTACCTAAAATTACCGATATTTTGCTGTAGAATCCAAAGAACACCTCTTTTTTCTTAAAACATAAAAAAAAATCCTTGAAGTTAAGAGTGAAAAATATATACAGCAAAAGATCATTGATCCAGAATGTCCAACCTAATTTTCTGTATGCATATAATTAGCCAATGTTAATGGGCATCTGCCAGGTTCCAGGCACAATTCCAGGGGCCAAGCACTGGGAACAAAACATCCTAAATTCATGCCCTTGTAGAGCTTACATTCTAGTGAGTACAGACATCAATCAACACAAATATATATGAGGCTAAGAAGGAAAATACAGTGGTACCTCGAGATACGAGTGCCCTAACATACGAGATTTTTGAGATACAAGCCATGGAGCAAGCGATTTTTTGCTTTGAAATACAAGCAACATTTGAGATACGAGTAATCGCGCGGATCGGCCGGCTGCACACGACCCACCAATTTACCATGACTCGAGCGTCTCATAGTTTCCCACGCCTCAGTCAGTGTGCTTGTTTACCTCGTTGTCAAAGCATCTTTTGTGCATTTACATACTTTATCACATTTCTTTTTATACCCATGGGTCCGAAGAAAGCGAGTGGAAAGGTCAGTGCTCAGAAGAGGATGATGTCTATTGAATTAAAGCGTGAAATCATAGAAAAATATGAGCAAGGTGTACAAGTGGCTGACTTGGCGAGGCAGTACAGGCGTAGTACTTCAACGATATGCACTGTGCTTAAACAGGAGTCGATATAGAGTATAACGCCAGCTAAGGGTGTTACAATAATTTCTAAGCTTCGTAGCTCTCTCCATGAAAAGATGGAGAATCTACTGATGGTGTGGGTGATGGAGAAGCAGCTTAAAGGAGATACATTAACACAGGGCATCATATGCGAGAAGGCTCGAGCGATTTACGGTGATTTGCTGGAGCAGACCCCCGCGCACTTTCATGGATGAAGCATCGAAAAACTCATTTAAAGCCAGTAGAGGCTGGTTTGATAACTTCAGGAAAAGGTCCGGCATTCACTCCATCGTCAGGTATGGTGAGGCAGCAAGTTCGGATGTGAAGGCAGCTAAGGATTACCTCAAAACTTTTTCCGAACTGATAGAAGCCAAAGGACATATCCCCCAGCAAGTCTTCAACTGTGATGAGACAGGGCTTTTCTGGAAGAAGATGCCGAATAGGACTTATAGAATGGCAGAGGAGAAGGCGATGCCAGGCCACAAACCCATGAAGGATAGGCTAACTCTCGCACTGTGCGCCAATGCAAGTGGCGACTGCAAGATCAAGCCTCTGCTCATATACCATTCGGAAAACCCCAGAGTCTTTAAGTCACATAAGATTTTAAAAGATAAACTGCAAGTTATGTGGAGGGCAAACCCGAAGGCATGGGTCACCAGGCAGTCCTTTGTGGAGTGGGTAAACCTGGTTTTCAGCCCTTCTGTTAAGAAATATCTACAGGAAAACAACCTAACCATGCAAGCCCTCCTCGTCCTCGACATGCTCCTGCTCACCCACCGAACCTCGAAGATGAACTCCTCGAAGAGTTCAAGTTTATAAAGGTTGTCAACCTACCTCACAACACCACTCCTATCCTGCAGCCCATGGATCAGGAGGTGATTTCTAATTTTAAAAAGCTGTACATCACACACCTGTTCAGGTGCTGCTTTGAGGTGACAGAGAACACAAACCTCACCTTTCGAGAGTTCTGGAAGAACCACTTTAACATCGTGATATGCCTCAGAATTATTGATCAGGTCTGGCTGGGTGATACAACAAGGACTTTGACCTCTACATGGAAGAAGCTCTGGCCTGAGGCCGTAGCCGAAAGGGACCTTCGAAGGATTCGAACCCGAGGTGCCAGTGGAGGAGGAGATAGTGTCTCTGGGAAAATCCATGGGCCTGGAGGTGGATGAGAGAGATGTGAATGAGCTCGTCGAGGAGCACTCTCTGGAACTCACCACGGAGGAGTTACAAGAGTTGCAGTCTCAGCAACATGCGGAGGTTCTCCAAGAAATTGGTTTCGAGGAGGAGCCAGACGTGGAGGAGATCTCTACAAGTGAGATAAAGGAGATCTTAGGAATGTGGGAGAGGGTGTCACACTTCGTGGAAAAGAAACACCCCGAGAAAGTTGCTACTGGTCATGCATTGGAGCTGTTCAATGAAACTTGCCTCACCCATTTCAGAAACATTCTGAAAGGGAGGAAGAGGCAAACCTCGTTGGACATGTGTTTTTTTTTAAATCGGCCAAAAAATGCAAAGACCAGTAGCAATTAAGTTCAGTAAAGATTAGTTAAGTTACATTCAGTTTAGGGATGAAGTGTAGCATTAAGAGTGTAAGGAGTAGGTAAATATACTTTATAAAATCAGTTTATTCCTTTACATTCTCTTTTATTATGTTTTTATACAATATTTGTCATTTATAAATACATTTTTCTTATTCAAAAACATGTAACAAGAACAACTGGGGTGGCATTTTGGGGGCTGGAATGGATTAATGGCATTTCAATTGATTTCAATGGGGAAAATTGCTTTGAGATATGAGCAACTTGATATACGAGCAAGGTTATGGAATGAATTAAACTCGTATCTCGAGGTACCACTGTAATGCAGTGAAGCAGAGTGACAAGAGGGCATAGTATATTAGGTCAAGTAGTCACAGAAGGCCTTTCTGATAAACTACCCTTACATCAACTTTACTTCCAGAATTTAGACCTATTGGCTCCAAAGAGTAGAATAATTTTTTTAAAAACAGATGTTTTCCCAGGTTAAAAATGGCACATAATCTGAGAAATAAAAAATGGTAAGAAATAAAAGTGTCAAAAGAATATGCCTTAGAAAACTCTATATAATATACACATGCCACCACAGAATATATTAAAAATCTATCATCGTTCTGTATCCATTGAATACATCTGAGTTTACCTTAAAACAAAAATAACACATTAAAGAGAAAGCCCAAAATATTTAGTGTGGGAACAAAATGAATATGTCATTTTTCAATTCTTTCCTAGAAAATTTGGATATTCAATGCACACTCACTTTCTTAAAAAAATAGCGTAAACAAACAAAAATGTATGGCATAATAAAAAATATATGAAATTTTTCTTCACCAGGAAATTCTTATTGATTGCACAATGGAATGGCAAATTCACTTATCCTCAGATGGTGTTGTTATGGCATTCCTAAACAGAAGAGGAATGGGGGGGGGGGCAACAGCTCTTTTGCAAAGAACTGTCTGTATCATTGGTTGACCCTTGCTCTGCTTTTCTTTTCAGATTTCTCTCAACCTCTTTATCTGATGAGTCTGCTGCACAATAGGTAATGTGCAGCATTGCTCTCTGAGATCTGTGAGCTTTGCACAAGATTAAATGCCCTCTAAAGTCATTTTTGATCTTCCCATTACTACCCACACTGAATCACCATGAGGTTGCTCTTCTGGTGGGAACATCACCACATACCATGTGCCTTAGCAAGCTGTTCTTGGGATTGATATATTTTTTTTTTTACAAAATGGATGAGAGCTTGAAATTTCATCATTTGGAATTTTCCTTTGTTTCTACATCTACGTAAGCTATAGTAATATAGAAATATCAGCTATAGTAATATTTCTACCATGTTTTATGACTAACAAAGCCTTCTCCTATGCTTTAACTCATGTAATCTCGCAGCAGCCCTGTGAAAAGATGGAGGTTGGAATTTCTAGCCAATCACCAAAAGCATTTCCTTTTGTTCCTGGATAGACTAAATTTCCTAGCATCCCTTACATTTAGGTGTGGCCATGGACAGAGCCAATTCCTGGTCCATAAAATTCCCATAAGAGCTACTCTACACTTTTCTTTCCTCGGTAAACCTGTGGAGATGGAGAAGCCATGAGATGGAGTTTGGGTCTCTAGATTTTCACATAGAGTGGAGTGACTTGAGTGGCATTACATTACAGACACATGGAGGTTATGTGTTATAGTAGTTAGTATTACCTTAATAATGCATATTCCTCCAGTGTTTTATTACTAACACAACAGCTTCATATATTTTTATCTCATCTGATAAAGCTGGGAGCAAGTACTATTTTTTTAAAATATATTTTATTGATTTTTTACAGAGAAGAAGAGAGAGGGATAGAGAGTCAGAAACATCAATGAGAGAGAGACATCGATCAGCCGCCTCCTGCACGTCCCCCACTGGAGATGTGCCCGCAACCAAGATACATGTCCCTGACAGGAATCGAACCCGGGACTCCTCAGTCCGCAGGCCGACGCTCTATCCACTGAGCCAAAACCAGTCTCGGCACAAGTACTATTTTTATCACCTCCCTTTTGCAAATTGGGTGAACTAAGGCTCAGAGAGGCTAAATAATGTATCCAAAGCCACATAGCTGTTAAGAATTGGAGTTAGGTATCTGATTTAGGTCTAGTGAGACCCAAACCCTGTGTTCTTTCCACTGAACCACAATAATTTTACAAGATATTAACCATGATAATTTTACATTGATCTTAACCTTCTAGGTCATTCTGTAGTACTGTGTTGAGGGTGATTCTTCAACAGCATGCATTTGTTGCTAATATTTTTCTGGGTCTGAATTGAAGAATTAAATCTAGTGTGCAATTCTTACTCCCTGCCCACGAGGCTGCATGAACAGTGTTATCCACTGGTTTTTGATAGGATGCCATCTGTCCTTTGGCTAGGCAGTTTCCTGGACTTTTCCCCTAAAGTCCAACAGAAACAAGTCAGCCCTTTCAGTCTTCCCCACTTTAAAAGAAAATGTTTGATCCTTTAAATAATCATTGAGTAAAGATTCAATGCCCATTAGATATAAAGTACTGTGAGGGACTTAAAAAATAAGTAAACAAAGCACATAGCTCAGTGGGCTGAGAGGATAGACGGATAAGTGCCTGAATTTAAATTATGGTCCCGCTGTTTACTAGCTGTGTGATCTTGGACAAATGACTTAACATCTCTGTTTCTGTTTCCTGACCTGTGCAATTGGGATAATATTACTACCTACTCATGAAGATGAGCTGAAGAATAAATGAAACAAGGCATATAAAACATTTAGAATGGCACCTAGCACCAAGTAAGTGCTTGATAGCTGTTAACTGTTATTCTCAGATAAATGAAGCAGATGTACCTAAGCCTTGGCAATGAACAATTGTGCCATCCACAAACTTAGATAGTAATGAGAGTCCATTTTCCGCTTGCTAACTATAATTACGGAGATCTTGTGCAGTTTCTCTGAAACCATACAAATCTTTTCCCATCATGTACTAGTGATTTTCTGCTCTCAAATCTTTTCTGTAATCAGGCTCTAAGGGAAGAAAAACATACAATATCCTTCCCCCCCCACCCCCACCCCACCCTCCAGGCACTACACTAAGCACTTTACCTCTGGGTTTCTTGATTTGTTGTGTTGTATTTAATTCTCTCAACAACTCAATTTCCCAATTGCAGATGAAGCCGCCTAGACTTCAGAGAAGATAGTATGTAAGTATCACAACTGGGATTTTAAATCTGTTCTGTCCGCTCCAAAGCCTGAGCTCCCAACCTTTGAGCTAATCCCCTCACTGCCCAGCTCTGATTCTCCGCTAGTCTGATTAAAGCCCCAGAATTTCACAATCTTCTGAGAATACAGTCAAGAAAGAAAAGATATAATTGTTTTAACCTGCCTCTAAAACTAGGAAATGAGGGGCCTTGATATTAACAAGGCAGCATCTCTCCATCTCTCCAAAGTGCAGAGAACCCTTTAAAGGGTACTATGTTAATCATGGGTATTACATTTTATGATTGTGTCTGTTTGTATTTAGTTCACTTGTTATCCTTGATATTTTCACCCTGAGGACATCCAACTGAACAAAATTGCATACATCTTTATGGATTACCCTTTCTGCATTCATAAGTTATCTGCCCTTTTAAAATAATTTGCACTAAAACACCAAGTGTTTTTTCTAATGGGAATGGACAGCTAGTGTTTTTTGATGCAAATGATTTCTCCCCACTTCCTCCCCAGCCCAGAGCTAAATCTGCAGCAGCCAGGAGGGCTCTGTGGTTCCCAAGCAATGTAAGCACAGCAGCTGGAAGCCACAGAGTGACTCATGCCCCTGCTTGATGTTAGGGAAGGCTCTGTGAGGCACCCACCAGAAGAAGATGCAGTGTGAGGAGCAGGCACGTTATAATACTTGCCTCTCTTGTTTTTAAGAAACTAGCAACCACTCAGGCAGTTTTGTTTGTATAAAGATTAAACAGTTAAGCAATTAAATCCCTAAGTACAATGCATTGTGTCACGGGCTTTCAGGTGAGTTGTTTGTGTTTTGTGTGTGTGTGTGTGTGTGTGTGTGTGTGTGTGTGTTTCCTGTAGGTAATATGTTGAACTTTTTCTTTTTAACTTCGATAGCATTTCTGAACTCTATCCAGGGTAAAAATCAAGAATTTAATTATAACTTGTATACTTTATCCTGGCACTTAAGTGTATAACATTACAAGTTTCTAAGTGTGTTCCTTTATTTTGTTACTTTTACATCAATAAGGCCAAATTTCAGTATAATAATAGATTGGAATATGTAAGTAGACAAGGGGAAGGAGCACTGCACCCAAAACTTGAGTATTGTCACCTCTTGGAGAAAAATAACTAGAGTTCTCACTTTAGTCCTTTTTCACATGAAACTGATTTTGGAAAGAAAAATATGTAGGGGGTGGAGAGGACTATTAAAAGACTAATGAGATGTTTGAGAAATGAGCTCTGCAGGCAAAAGGCAGCCCACAGGAAGAATTCTGCATGACCTTCATTGTTGTAGGATTACAATGAATAATTACAGTTCCAGTGTCACTTCCAGTAAAGTCTGGCCAGAGCACCCAGAACAGCAGGCTCCCTGCCTGTTCCCAGTTAGACAACACAGTTTCTCGTGGTGGGAATGGAGAGGACTTACCCTGGGAACTCTGGCTGGGTTGATGTTAAGTCATTTGCAAACCACTAAACGATCTGCACACTGGTGGAGCCAGGAGTCCCAGCGCAGCTTTCTTTCCTCATGCATTCCACACGCCAGCCTCCCATGCATTCCACACTGTCCTCATGTCCACACTGGGACCCTGCATATCTAGCTGAGCTCCTCAACCTGGGCTGCAAGACACAGACCTGCTACCTGGCAGCTGATACTCTGACAACATCTTCACTCCATCATTCTGGGCCCCTGGTAGTTTTCCTGGTTCTATACCCTTGTCTCCTAAGCAAATCCCATTCTAATCTAGCACTTCTAAAGGTGTGGTCTGCAGAGTGTCCACAGGATGATCATAAGAGGGAATGTTGAAAATGCAAATTCCCGACCCCTGTCCCGGTCCTATTGCACTGCACCCTCAATGGGCCCTGGGAAAATGTACTTAATAGTCAACTTCCTTAATGAATACTCCTGGTTCATTATGATATATGCTGAAGTTTGCAAACAACTTTCTATCACAGACTTCTCTCAATCTGCTTTTTCTTCTCCAGCACCTCTTTGTCTATAGCTCACAGGAATTTCCAAAAAAAAACAAGATTGAAGGCTCTAATTGTCTCTGGTCCTCCCCTAAAAGCCTCCTTTATGTTCCCCGTCACTCCCTAAATGTTTTCCCATGAGCAGACTCAAGGGTATTTTAAATTCCACGCTTTCCCTCTCCCACTATAAAAGCAAATGCTTGCATCTTTTAAATAATCATCCTTCTGTTCTGTCTCATTGGCCTCTCTTCTAGACCCTTTGGCATGATGACAATCAGAGTACAAACCCAGGCTTTTCCCCTGCTTTCAGGCAGCCCAGATCCCTGGAATCAGCCACTACAGCTTCCTACTAGGAGACGATGCCCACACTACACCACCACGCTTCAGGTGGGGGCCTCAGCTCTCTCTGGGCCAATCCAGAGTATTTCCCCAAAGGAGAAATGGGCTTTGTGTTAGGACCAGCACGTAGAACACTAAATGTGTGATTGTGCCAATCTGATATGAACTCCCACATGTGGTCCTATCTGCAGTTACATATGGACTCGGGAGGCATAAGGAAGTTCTATTGCTAGCATTGAGAGTCGTGTTCTTCTGGACTCCCAGAGACAGCTCGTGTAGAATGGACAGATGCCTTCTCTGTACGAGTCCCCAGAAAGGCTTCTTTCTATATAGGTGACAAAGAGAGAAGAGCAATCTGGCTGGCTGCATCTTCTCAAACACCCCCAAACCCTTTGGTGACAGGGGCAATAGAAGTTCAAAGGATGGCCATCAACTTCAAGAGAAACTTTCCATCTGCCCGTGAATCGTGCGCTTTAAGATCAGGATTGTTCCCACTTTTCCCAGGATTAAGAATCCTCTGGCTTTACCAAATGGAGTCGGAGGAAAAAGCCATCTGTGTTTTGGCATGTCAGGCAGCCCTCCGGTGCATTCCATGTTTGTGTGTGTGTGTGTGTGTGTGTGTTTTTCCTTTATGGAATAGAATCCTTAATTTTTTTACAGCAGTCCCATGAGATAAAAAAAAGACTGACAAAAAAGTTGAGGGTCTGAAATTTGACCTGACATTTCATTTGGGATGAGATGAATTATGAAGAAGAGATTTTACAGTGTGCTGTTTCTGACCCAACTAGCAAACGAATATCCTCCATTCTTGCTCCCATTGCTTAAGCAAAAAACAGCTGTGTGCAGCATCTGGAAGAGTGGTTCCAACCTTGTTTTATCCTATTTGATTCCCACTGGCTTTTATGTTTTCCATAAATGATTGAAGAAAAGTTCTCAGTTGGAAATAGCAATAAAATCTTCCATAAATTCTTGGTTAGCACGAGTTGCAGCCGCTCACAGGAGTCTCATTCTGCAGTCCCGAGGTCTGTGGAGGCTGGCTGCCTGGCCAAGGTCTGAGAGCCTGGAGTTTGTCAGAGAAAAAGCCCCATGGCCAGTGTCTTCTCTTGGCCCCAAGTGGCAACCACAGAATATGTGGTTTCTCCTCTGAGCCACAGTCCTTGTTACTGTCCCTTTAAATTCCTTTTCTCCATTTATTAAATCAGGAGAGTTACAATACCTCCCTCCAAACACTCAGGACAGTGCCAAGCACATAGTACAGATTCATTTTTATATGTCACTGAAACAATTACTGCTTAAGAACTATTATTAATCATTCACTTAATATATAATGATGAAAATAGCGAACATTTATTGAGAGACTGCAATAAGTATTTTACCTACTTATGTTGTATAGTCCTCCATGGAGGTCTCTGAGATAACTATTATAATTTCATTTTATAAAACAAAAAATTTAAAGTTTCATTAATGTAAGTGGTGGATCCACTTTGCCCACAGATGGTGAAGCAGGGGCTGGCTCACCAGAACCTGTGCTCTTTCCAACATTAGACAGCCAATTGGACTTTCTGGACACTGGGGATGCAGGAGAGACAAGGTGGAAAAGGGCTCCATTCTCACAGACTGTAGATGCCCCTCGCCATGATTTCCAAATCCTTACCTGGGTGGTGGGAAGGTCTTTGGAGGGATGTAAGAAAAAAGCCATACTCAGCTGCCTTGAAGACAGTTTCCCGGTCCTCTGCTAATGTGAGGATGCCTTCTGGAATCTTCTCCCTGCACCATGTACCATAATACTCCTAGCTTCATTTATACCCATTGTTAAAGCAAGCTGCTCTACTCAGACCAACTGCCAATCAAATTTTCTTGGAAAATTTGTGCCTTACTTGAACAAGAACCTTCCTAGAAAGCCTAACTGGAGGATTACTGCTCTAAAGAGTCCAATGTCTGAAAACTAGACAGAAAGGCAAAGCCAACATTCAATGAAAATTAACAAAACCTGAGAAAATGAACCTAAAGTTGACTCAGTCTCTCGCCAGCCTCCAGCTCAAGCTGCTCCTGTGCAGCAAAAGCCATTCTGCCTTCAAAGACTGAGCAAGAGTTTGGGTCTTCTAGCTCCTTCCCACCACATCCCCAGGGTCAGATTTGGTGATAATTCGACTTCAACTAATAACTGCATAAGGGGATTTGGCCAATTTATAATTTCCAAAGGGCATATCAGACGATGTTCCATAAATTTCTTAACTCCATTTCTTTCATTAAGGAGCTATTTTTTGTTCCCAAGTGGGTCATTAGCTTTTTCTCCATTTTGATTCATTTAATTCATATTATCAACTGCTTCTGAAGGTTGTCTGAACTGATAGGAAACTTTAAGTCCTTGCTTTTATCCAGTTTTTCACCAGAAGAATCCTGTCAATTCTAATAGTGTTTAAAGACTTTAAATTTGTTTTAAAATGTTCCAAAACTAATAAATGAAGAGTGTTTTGCATTTCCCATATGGTACTCTTAACTTCACAACAAAATTTAGGGCCAAATTTCATCTACTTGAGGCTCTCTTAATAACCCAGTACCACAGTCCTAACTGAACCAAACCAAAGTTGATCTATGTCAAATAGTTTTCTTCCCTTCTATTGCCTGTAGTGTTTTCTTTTTGGCTAAGTTAAGAATTTAACTCCTGCTCTTTAGCAAAAGAGGCCACAGACTCAGGGATAGACTATCGCACTATCAAACCTGTAAACTCAGTATGAGCTTCTGGAAATGATGGAACCTTTTCAACTAAGCCCCCATGTGCTGAGGGGGTTTAAAGGGAAGGATTCCTGAGAATGAAAGACAATGTTTTATATCAATGTTTCATATAATTGATTAGGAATGGAACATCTCTAAATGAGTACTGTTTTTCAGAAAAGGGAAATGGGGAATGGAATTGAAAAGATGTCTATTGTGAAATTGTTTTCCAAATGTTTCATGGCAAGTAAATCTGTGCATGTCCTCAACTGTCAGAAAGCTGAGCAACACTGATGGACCCAGAAGACAAAAATAAAATGTGCATATTCTGTCTTCCTTTGTGGGGCTACTTTTCCAGTTGATTTTCATGGGAATATTAACAAATAATGGATTTTGTCAAATTCTGCTTTAGTATGGATCATGTCTTGTTTTCTCAGTCTGATGAGCTGGGGCAGTGAGAAGGGACAGGGAGGAAGCAAACCTGGGAGGGAGAGAGAACAGGGCAATGACCACAAACGTGGATGTAATCAAACACAGGTTGTGGGAGCCAATGAAAACGTTGTTAGACCCAGATATAAATATTTTGTTCCTTTTTGCCAGGCACCGTAGTTTATGACAGGAACTGCAATTTAAAAATTCACAAGCAAATGTTATAAATTTGAGAACATACGTTGGACCGCTTCCCAATCCAATAAGCAGTCGCAGGTGCAGTTTTCATGAAATTGTATATTTAGGGAGGGAGTGGTTGGGAGGGAAAAGCGAGAATTACATGTTCTAAGCAAACTGTATTTGCATACACATTATGCATGTAACCAACACATACTTGTGCAATGATGATTAAATATGTTCTGTGTTGGCAGTCTCTTACTCTGTTTCCTTAAAGTGGGAATAGCAAATAGGTTTGTCTTGCATCCCAAACCAATCTCTGCAGTGGCTGTTTGAAGTAGTATCTTGAGAAGGACTCACAGATCATGTCTGGGTTCATCCAACAGTGTTTATTTTGTGCCTACTGTGTCCCATGCGCAATGCAGACTGCTACATTCTATTACTCCCAGGGTGGGAGGTACATTTCCCTAGATCCAGCACAACCTGTGCATCCTGGAATGGTGTATCCCAACAGCCCTGGGTGTGAGGACCTGAGAGCTAGGGCAGATTTAGGGAGAGAATAGTGACCAAAAGTATAGTGACTCAGCATGGGGGTGGCAATGTTTGTGTCATGTAGTTGTCATCCCTGATGAAGAACCATAAAAAAAAAAATACTCACCTGCCCTGGCTGTTTTTTTCTTAGTGGTTAGAGCATCAGCCCTCTGACCCAAGGATCAAGGGTTTGATTCTTGGTCAAGGGTATGTACCTCAATTGCAGGTTCGATCTCCAACCTCAAGGTCAGGGCTTGTTTGGATGCCAATCAATCAAAGTTTCTCTCTCACCTCTCTCTCTCTCTCTCTCTCTCTCTCTCTCTCTCTCTCTCTCTCTCTCTCCTTTCCACTCTCTCTAAAAATCAATGGGAAAAATATCCCAGGTGAAGATTATATATATATCCACCTTTCCACATTACCAACTAACATATTTCATGCATCTGAACAGCATAGTATTCACAGTTGGGATAGAGTAATGCAAAAGGTGGTAATCAAATAAAAGAACTGCCCTCTTTAATACAATGGCACTGAAAAGGGCCATCTTAGTGCTCCTAAAGGTTTTGCCATCGTTGTCATCAAACACCAGGACATATGAAATTCCTTGTACTTTGAAACTCAGTTTTTCCTTCTACTCCCAAGTCCCTATTCTCTGGTATATCCCTTTAGCTCTTTTCGTAGAGTATTCATTGACACTCTGAACACCAGAGAGGAAGGGGCCTCAGTGCTTGCTGTGGGTCTTTCTGCTGCCTTTGGCGGAGCCACATCCCAGAGCACAGGGTCTGTTTTTCCCGGAACGGATTTCCAAGTGCAGAGCCCACAACCAGCCTGCAGGCTCCAGGCCTCTCTACATTATTGAGAGAAGGGCCTTCAGAGGTGGTCGCTGGGCTCTGAGAGTGAAGACCATGCATGTTAAACTATTCCATCCTTCTCCCAAACATTCTAGAGGTTCATGAGGAGTAAAGCAGGCCGACACTTGCTTTAAGAAGAAATGCATAAACTTGCATAAACTAAACTTGATAACAGGTCTGGTAACTTGAGCCCATTAATTGCCACACATACTATAATTTCCTGTTTATTCCTAGGCCTACTTAAAAACTGTACATATGAAGAGGCCTAAAAAGTCATTAGAAATTATCTCCCTCTTTTTTTGTTTACATGACTGATGCTGCTTAATCATGCAACAAATAATGAGCTATACAGGCTGTTGGGATTCTTTTTTATTCATTCATTTAACATACATTTTTGAGAACTGTGGACAGACAGATTCAGGTACCTGCTCAGGAAGCTCGATGCTCCCGACTAGTTCAAGGCATCACAAGAATACGTAGTACCAGCTGGGAAGGATAAGCCAGGATGCTGAGCAGGCAAGGAGTGTCAAGAAAGGGTTCGACACTCCTTTACCACAAACTGCATGATTTAAAGAAATAAAAATTGATTCTTTCACACTTCAGATGCCACAAGTTCAAAATCAAGGTGTCTTCAGCTTCTTAGATGCCCTGGCTGGTTTGGCTCCATGGATAGAGCATCAGCCTGCAGACTGAAGGACTGAAGAGTCCTGGGTTTGATTCTGGTCAAGGACACATGCCCAGGTTGCGGGCTCAACCCCCAATAGGGAGTGAGCAGGAGGCAGCGGAACAATAATTCTCTCTCATCATTGATGTTTCTATCTCTCTCTCCCTCTCCTTTTCCACTCTGAAACAAATAAAAATATATTTTAAAAAATTTAAAAGAAAAAAAAAGTCTTCTTAGAAGTTGTGATATTGATATTCACGCTTGAAGAACAATTCCTGACCTTCAGGGCTGACTTAGGATAAAAGGAAACTATGCTAAATGCCTTTAAAAAATGTTTTCAAATGTGCTTTTGCTTTGAACCAACAGTTCCATTTCTAGAATATTCCCTAAAGAATTAATCAGACAGCTGTAAAGATATGTAGGTACAAGAATGTTCAGCATCTATAAAAGGAGAGAGTGGGAGAAGGAGAAAAAAGAAAGAAAAACAACATAAATCATCAACAATAAGAGAATGGGCAGCCAAATCAAGGTGCATTCAGATGACAAGATATAAATGCAGCCAATAAAAGTTACTTTTTAAAATTGGTTATTGATATGTGAAAATGTTTGCAATAGGTTCCAGAAAGAAAAAATAATCAGGCTGCAGAAAGATGTGCCACTGTTTAGGAGCTTGCAACCTATGGATCAAAAGATAGTCCCTGGACCAGCCTCCACCAGAGAACATGTGAGAATGCTGAATCTCAGCCCCACCCAAACCTACAGAATCAATATCTGCATTTTGACAAGAGCCTTATCACGTGAGAAGCACTGGTCTGGACTACAGGCTGCTACTGGTCCACAGAGAAGTTCCCACAGTCCATAGTATTGTGAGGGGGAAAGGACCAAGGTATTGAGTTTTTCACAGTTAAATGTATTTAATTTATAGCACTGTTCTTTATTCTGAGACTATAACCTTGCTTTTATGGGGTTAAGCTTTCTTTTATATAATGATGGTGACTTTGGGATGGTGGGTTTAGTTGGTTATTTTGCTGCTGTTTCAGTGGTCTTAGTTGGCAAAAAAAACACTTGGTATGGTCATCTTATGTATTGTTTTGAAAATTTTATTAGAAAATTTGGGAATGCTAAAACACACTATTTTAAGTACCATATTATGCGTTGGTATACGGTTTGGAGGAATGAAAATTACACATAAACAATAGTTCTCATGGGAGGTGGGATGGTATATACTTTTAGCATTTCCTTTTCTTCTTTTCTGAGATGTCTATGTTCTCTGAATTTAGCATTAAAGATATAGGTCTATGTGGAAGTTGGAGGAGCTCACGGGAGGCAGATCTTTTGTCCGGGTATCTTAGGAAGCCTGATGCAATAATACTGCACATGGACTGTGGACCCAGTCAGCCCAGGTTCTAATCCCAGCACCATTATTTGTGAGCAGAGAAACCTTGCCCAGGTCACTTACTGTCCTTGTGTCTTGTGTGTCTCATCTATAAGGAGGGTTCTGGTAATTATAGTACCTAATTCTAGGATAGTTCTGAGGAGTGAATTTAGTGCATGTATTAGTTTAGCAGGGCTGGTGAAACAAATTACCACAAACTGCATGATTTAAAGCAATAAAAATTGATTCTTTCACACTTCAGATGCCACAAGTTCAAAATCAAGGTGTCAGAATGTCCTGCTCCCTCTGAGGTGTCCGAAGGAGAATTCATCCTCACTTCTTCAGCTTCTTGTGGCTGTATGCATTCCTTGGCTTGTGGCTGCATCACTTCAATCTCTGCCTCTGTCTTTACATGGACTTGTCTTCTTTGCCTTTGTCTTCTGTCTCCTACCAATATACCTGTAATTGGATTTATGTATCCCTGGGTAATCTAAGAGGATCCCATCCTGAGATCCTTAACTTAAGTACATCTGCAAATGACCAACTTTACAAACATGGTCACATTTAGGTTTAGGACATGGAGATATGTTGGGCAACCATTCAGCCCACTACAGCATATAGAATTCAACTTAAAACAACATGTGACATGTAACAAATATAGTTTTTGTCTTGTTTGAGTTCTCTGGGAAGCTTTTGTGCCAGAATTTTCTCTAAAGATTCTTGCTTGGGAGAAGCCCCTTGTTTTCCAGTTACCAACCTACGTGAATTATGAATATTACTAGGTATCTCCCTCTCAAAAACCATTGTTATTAAAAGGCTTCACATTTCTGTTGATTGTGATTACCACTGAAAATGGGCGAGTTGAGGAAAACAGCATTAAATCCTAACAGGAAGTCTCTCTAGATTAAAGATAAATGAAGGGAGCCCACAGAGTCATTTTAATCTACAAAATTTATTGTTCCTTTCTCCCAGCAGTGAACTTACATTCTTATAACAAATAACTATTCTCAAAAGGCCACAAGAGAGATTGGACCTCAGGCATAGGACATTTGTCGTGCAGGAAGAAGCTTTGGGAAGGAAGAGGCCACATTTCCTGGAGTGGCCACCTGGGCCTGCTGACAACCTTCTAGCAGCAGTTCTCAGACTCGCCCAAGCAGATTGCTGTCACCTCCACCAAACACTCCACCTTGGCTTCAAAATAACAGAAGTTTTTTCTAACTGTTTTAGTTATCAAATGGGGTAAAAATTTTATAAGATTGTTCATCTAGATGTAAGCATCTTGACCTGTGATAGGTGCATAGCATCTTTTGTTGAAGGAAGGAAGGAAGGAAGGAAGGAAGGAAGGAAGGAAGGAAGGAA